>CM026579.1:20247947-21447947 GCA_000180635.4 Pristionchus pacificus
TCTCAACGTTATTCTTATTTTCATTTTCGCTGCTTTGCAGTAGAAAGTGCCAATTTTTCTCATGATTTATTGGTCCATTTCGATTTCTCCTATGCAATCCATTTTCCAGATGTCCCTTCTTCCCGCGCCGGGTGCCCGATGGATGAGCGCGCTGTCGGACGATGAGTTGAGGTTAGCTAATAATTCAGAAATATATCTCCGAAAAGTTCGAGACTGATTTCACAGAGCGTATCTTGGCATACAAATAGGATGTCGTAGCAATTCGTGCTAAGGTTGAACATCAAATGGGAACGTGCTCTTGCATACCGGGAGATTGCCGGCTGGCAACAGTGAATGCCTTCATAATAGGCGAAGATCGACAAAGCGACACGGAACGATCGTTCGTACCTTAACTCTGGTGTCCGGAATCAACTTGAAACCCGGCAGAAATGGGTTTTCAAGTTGGAATCAAGTACAGTACCCCTGCTCCATTCCCACAAGTTGGAATCAAGCGGGCTTACGTACCCGCAGCGTCCAGCACGCACCTCGCGTATAAGGCCACTTTTTGCAGCCCTATCCTGACTGCCTTCGGGCACGAGTGCGCTTGGCTATCCGCGGACCCCAGTTGGACCGCCTTTTGAATGTGCCCCCTTCCCCACATGGTCGTACCATGTGAGGCCTTTGGTCACGCACGGTATGGGGAAACCCTTTGCTCTTTATCAATCAATAATTGAGGAAGCTGCCGTAATTCTCACCGATTTCTAACGATCCCACACAAGTTGGAATCAAGCACTTCCCACAAGTTGCCATCAAGCTTGATTCCAACTTGTGGGAATTGCTTGATTCCAAGTTGATTCCGGACACCAGAGAGTTCCATTTTGTTCTAGACTGAACACTAACGCGAACTGCGTCTCCTTCGTGGACACGCAAGCCGATGGGGACATCAAGTTGATCGTGGCTGATCTGGGAACGAGCAGGTAAATATCACATTTTTAAAATGATACGATTGTAATTGCACACCTACTAAACTATTCCGCGCGGCAAACGCGTTAGCTCCGCCCACTTTCACTTCGTTTTGCGCGTTTTCCGCCTATTTTCACTATTTTTTCTTAGTTTTTAATGATAAAACACGATTTCTGAGATGGTTTCGCGTTCATTAAGCACCAATTTTATAACTAATGCTTAATTTTAAACACTACCTTAGTTTAATAGCAATTTCGTTACGCGCGGAACAAGAAACAACTTTGCGTCAAAATGTGATATACACTGTGATCATCAAGATTATTACAGATAATTTAGGCGACTTTTGCATGCACGAAAAGTATCTGAAGCCTCATCAGATTGCCACATGGTTCTACTCACAAGCAGTGCAATGTGATGATCATCGAAATTGTTTTGATTATGTTTCACGAATTTAACAAAAAAAAAGAATTGGCATTGCATAACTAGTGATTTGGCACGTTACTTTTTAAAAAGACAGACCAAAATGCAGTTGTTCATCAAAACGTCGATAAAAATGTTGGGTTTTCGCAAAAAGTGATATTGAAATATTATTTATCCTTGATCTTTGATCTCTCTTCCAGATACGAGATGAAGCTGAAGGTGTTCAAGGCGCTCACGAAAATCGGAGAGCAGACGATGATAGAGTCGCCTATTTCAGCCATCTCGTTCAATAATGAAGCGGCGAGTCATTAAAGAAGGCGTAAACTCAATATTTTCGGGGGATATCTGACGTCATAGGTCGATAGTTTCCGTTAACCACATTCCGAATTCGAAAATTAGAACTCGTTAGCTAAACTTTGAACGGAGTTACACGCGCGCAAAGTTTCTACAAGGCACAGTCAAAATCAAGATGCGCGTTGCAAAGACGCAGAGGAGCGAAAAACTCTCGCGTCTGTCACTCTCACCCTCTTCCTCTCCTACAGTACTTCCCCCTGATAGCACAGGGAAGTGCTTCCCCGAATTTGGAGTTTACGCCTTCTTTAAAAGATTGTCGGTCCTGCGAGGGCCGATCAAATGCAATATATTGGTTAAAAAGAAAGAACAGAACATGAGAATAATGAGGCTGTTAGTTTATAGATACCTATGATGAGATAAAGGAAAGTTAGAGGAAAATAGAGAATTTAGACAGCGAACTCGATCATTTGAGTTGAATACGTTGAAGAGTTCTGAGTAATTTCGAGAAAAAAAAGCAATTTCAGACGCCAACGAACACGATCGGCGTCGCTGCCGGCAGCACCCTCTTCATCTACAAGGCACTGAAGCCGTTCTACAAGGTCTGATTATGAACAATTGACCACGCCGAAATAATCGATGCCGTTCACCGAGCGTAGGTACCGGAAACTTCTGTAACGGTTGGTAAACGATATTGGGCAAGGAGATCAATTCCAGTTTCTTACAAATTAGCAGCTCTTCAGAGCTACCTCAAGCCCATAGATTCTCAGCGTAAAAGTTGCTAGGCTCTGTCGAAACGGATCGCAGAAACAACCAATCCGCCCATTCCATCAATCGTTCACATTTTCAGTACGACATCAAGCCGATCAAACATGATTCTTACACTTGCCTAAAATCAAGGCCTGTTAGGCCTGATTGTTAAGCCTGCACTATGATTCCACCAGCCCCAAGTAAGCGCTATAAGCGCGAATTTCCAGTACGACCTCAAGCCGATCGAGTTGCTCCCCGCAGAGCAGGCCGCGTGGATACGCTACTGGAGCGACGGGCACCACATTGATCACCTCGTGAGGAATCTGGAAATGGCCGCGGATGAGGTGTGTCAACAATGAAATCATCGGATACAGTGTTGAGCACGGGATCGGATATTGGACTATACCCCCGATTTTGACCCCGGGTTAGTAGCTTATAACCCCCGATTTTGGAAGCGAATCCCGCGATTTTCAATAGATTTTTTGTCGAGCCCCCGAATTTATCCAATTGTCCGAGGATGTTGCTCTTACTGATCGGATAATCTCTAGCTTCAACGTCTTGAGATTGCAAGAATCACAAAACATCTTACCTGTTTAGTGGACAACACAATAGGATTTTGATTAAAAATTAGTAAGTGCAAAACGAATGAGTTTCAGTGGGTTCAGATGAGTTCATGGAGACAAAATGCACTCAATTTTTCCATAGATTGCAGGTGTAAGAAAATACACAATTTTTTCGAGGATGCAGTTCGAACTCAAGCAAGGGATATTTATGGGTCTAGGGAATGGCGAGGGGAGAGGGGAGAATAAAATATTGGAAAAAGAAAAACATAAATGCAGGCCTCCTTCGCCGAGATGTCAACGCTCTCGCAAGCGATCGTTATGGGAAGTGATGAGGACAGGGAGCAGGTACCCATCTTGTTCTCGCTTATTCAGGGACCCATGCTTGTCGTTGAGGGATCCTAAGTACTGGATTCTGTAAGTAAGCTCGATATATAACGGGATATGTGGTGACTATAAAAGGAGTAAGTGCCCGGTGGGTGATGAGTACAGGGAACCGGTGAAAGGAACACTATTATTCTATTTATCAAATCAAAATCAGAAAAATATTGTAGAGATGGGAAAACTGCCTAAGCCCCTTCCCTTCAACACATTTTGCCAAGTAGATAATGCAAAAATGATGGAAATGGGCTTTGCTAATTCAAAATAATTAATCATTCCTTGAATTGCAGCTGATCGCCAAAGTGGCCAACATGAAGGAGCGTATGCCGGTGAACAAGGTAAGAATTAGCATCCTATTTCGAGATTCCAGGTTGGGATTTCTCTTGATTTGGTAGGTCAACTAGGTCTACTAGGGTCATAAATGAGCCGAGATTTAGACACACGGAAGGTAATTTCAACACCAAATATTGTTTGAAATGGTGGGTGTGGAATGTGTTTCAGACAATGCGTAATTGAGGACGAGAAATGGCTATTCGATCGGCGGCGTGATTGTAGGGGAATAAATAAATAATTCCAAGAGAGTAAAACGCACGTTATTCTACAGAGGATGGTTGAGAAAAACATAATGATACAGTGATTTGAGAAAGAGGAAAATCCGTAATTATTAATGTTTGCCATTGCAGAGTCAAATGACGTGCGTCGCCTCGATCAAGCGATCGCCCGAGTCGCTCGTGGATGTGTGTGCCATTGGGTGAGATTTATTTTTCGTGATTATCATCTTTTGTCCTTATTACGATATGTGAGAATCATTCATCAGTAGTTCGTTTGCCAGTTTGTCTCATAATTGACACACATACATAACACATAAGTTGCCCAAATCTCGTGTGCGCCACAGCATTCTTCTCCGACAGAGAAGAGGAGATCTTTACATATGTACTTGCTCACTTTGCATGAATCAAACTACAACGCCTGGGCGGAGGGAGCTTCCGCTCTCCCCGCTCATTTTGAATTTTTGTAGTTGGGTGAGATTTATCTATTTATTTGCTAGAGAAGTATCTACGAGTCGGAAATCGATCATCACCACGGCTCCGTTAGTCTCATGTTATGATGAAGCATAACTCAAAAATTGATAAAGCATAACTCAAAAATTCGACATTTCAATAGCGAATCAAAACGGGTTTCCTCAGGCCTTTTTCGACAATCTTTTGAGAAGCATGCGAAATTGATTAGGATGGAATCTATTTTTATATTTAGATGCATGTTTACGCAAGAACGATAAGCACTTTCACTTTCGGAATATGTTTCTTCACGCATGCCCATTAGTGGAGAACGTGTGAGAAGGGGAATGATGGTGATAAGGCCCGTCGTCTAAAACACGTCTAAAATGATAATAACAAAAATTGCTACAAGAACGGCGATAACGTCTACAATAAAATTGGGTCTGGGTACCTAAAATGGCCCGTTGGTACTCGCTT
Organism: Pristionchus pacificus; assembly: GCA_000180635.4. NCBI lineage: Eukaryota > Metazoa > Nematoda > Chromadorea > Rhabditida > Neodiplogasteridae > Pristionchus > Pristionchus pacificus. Next base: position 20,252,767 of record CM026579.1, read on the forward strand.
TCGCAGCCACGGTTCACTTAAGCAACAGCGTCATCATATCCATTGAAAGTTTGAGAATAATAATTTAATTGTAATAAGATAATATTTTCTAAAATACGCGACTAAAATGATTATTTCAGATGCGAGAACGGCGACATTCAGTTCGTGGACACGCAGGCGTTCCAGGTACGATAAATGAGCAATTTTTCTGTCTTTTTTTTTGCTCAGGAAACATAACATCAGTTTTAAATGTAGAGGAGGTAGTGAATAATAATGCTAGGGATGCCATACAATAGATTGGGGAAAAATAAGCCGGTACAAAAAATCGCCAGCAAAATCGCGGATGTGCGTGACACCTTTGGTCACAGCTCTTGTCGAATAAAAGATGTGAATTGTCCCCGAACCTTCCAGATGCTCGCCTCCGTCAACATCAAGTCGCCCGTCGTCTTTATCCTTACGACGGGTAAGCGAATCTTATTTTTTGATCTTTGATCTCTGATTTGTGATCTTTGATCTCTTCTGTTTTTCAAGGCTATGTGGACGAGTACGATACTATAAGAACACAATAACAATAATAATAATAACAACAACAACAACAACAATAATAATTTTTATTATATAATAAAGTATTGCAGGCCACTACGACGTGGACTTCAAGGTGTTCGCATCCACGAGGGCCGGCACGATCTATCTGATACAGAGGGAGCACTTGGGCAAGGATAGGTGAGTTGAATATCAACAAGGACTAAGGACCAACACCTAGAACCTACTGAGATAAATGAGGAGTAGAACTAGTCAGTTGATGCTAAAGTGGCGCCCGTAAAACCCAGCTGTTAATTGTATTCGCATCCACGATGGGGCGGGTGCGATCTACATGACACAGAGGATAGGCGGAGTTATCATTATATTGCACAAAACGCGTCAAAAAGCGATCTATAGAGGGAAGCGATATGTGAGTATGTAGTGGAGAATACTGTTGGACAATCAAAGTCTTCAAAAGTTTGCATTTATCGATAATGCGTGAAACTCATCGTATCTCATCGTGTCCGCTCTTCAGGGAACCTCGCAAGATCGCCACTCTGCCGAAGCGGATCGTCGCCATCAAAATGTTCGCCAAGATTGTGCGTATTTCATTTTGATTATTATTGAAAAAAGGTTCTCCATTATCATCCCCTTCATCAATTCATTGAAGGCACTGGGGTGCTCTATTGTTGTTTTTTTTCAACATAGAAAATGGCATTCGTAAATTGATAGATGTTGATGAGAGAATAATGAAACGACTAAAATAAAATGAGAGAAAAGGGCCTGTTGAAATGTTCGCCAAGATTGTGAGCATGTTTCTTGTATCTTTACCTTATAAAGCTCGGGATAATACACAAAAAATATAGGGATTATCTAGTGATCTTGTCTACGCAGTCGAATAAGAGCCCGTGTTCGAACGGGAGGATTTAGCAGAAAAAAGTTGGGCTTGGGAAGTAAACGAAATGAAATGATAAATCGCAGCTGGCCGTGGCTACGGACGACTGCAAGATCACGTACTACGACTTCCGAGGGAAGAGATTGAAAGAGGTAAGGAATATATTTTCATGCTATATATTTTGTTGGATAAGCAACCGTGAAAAAATTAATCCAACATCTCTCTTTTCGATTTTCAAGAATCAGTGTAACTCAATATTTCCAATTTTTATCGCTCAATTACGCTTTCATGGTTGGAAGAGGAATTAAGAATATTATTTTTTCGCACTATTCCACTTTCTCAGGCAAATAAGGCCGACTCTGATCAGTGAATTGGCAAACTCAAACATGAAATATGGAATATCTTCATTCTCGCCTTCTACCGCTGGCGAGAGAGCACGTGAAATGGAGAGAGACAGGCCCGCTCCTTTGTTGGAAATGCAGTGGACTAGAAGGGACAGAGCAGCGGATACTTGTCCGGTGATATGAATGGTCTCTCGTTAACAGATTGCACAAACGGGTCGCCGTCTCTTCATTTCACACTCTCTCGCCGGTTAGAGTGTGCCTCTTTTCAATGAACACATCTCTTCGGATCAGATAGAGCGATAGATTCCGCCAAATCCGATGATTAGACTGCGTGTGGTAGGAGATGAAAGTGGGCTGCAATTGCTCTATCTGTTTGGCCGAATAGAGGGGAGTCAGCCGCCACAAATAGTTCATGCAACATCGAAATGAAATAGCTCGCCCCACTGCTTGCGCAGGGCTCCTCCAAAAAGGGTGGGGAATGACCAGACCCGTGCTCGCTGAGGTGGGCTGTCTTGCCAAACCCCGACCGGGACGGGGTCGTTTGGCCGTGCCGCGAGCGTTCTTGGGGGATCAACTGGAGAATCCACCGCCCGCGACCGAGGGCCTCCCGGCTGGAGGGGGGCGAGTGGCTGTGAACCGGGGTGGAATGAACGGGATGACAGATGAAGGGAGGGTGAGCGCTAGCGACGACGGGTTAGAAAATTCCGCATTTGTATATGTAAATGGTTTAAGGGGGAGGGGCACGACTGCTGGCTCAATTAACATAAGCGAGCGGCACGCGCCGAATTGCATGAGCCGTTTCTTGAGTGTCCTTCTGTCCCTCGCTCGTTGCCTGCACGATCTCACGGCCTCCTAGGAGCCGACATAGAGCCTACCAGAACGTCCGAAAAATTCTGCGTGATTCTCAGGCAAGATCGCGCGAATTCAAACAGTTTGCAACTTTCCAACCCTGATTATCACGCAGGAGATTTGGCTATAGTTGCAACTGCGTCTTTCCACATCTGTGAACCGTTAAAAAGTATAACATTGTTTCTATGTTTAGCGCAGCACAACTCTTGCATCTCAGGACTTTTTTCCCAACCCTATGTCGTCTTCCCGGGGGCTGTTCGATCTAGGCCCTAGATTCTAGAGGTACTTGGAACACAGCCAAGCGATGCTAACAAATACTTTTTTGAAGGTTTTTTTATTTGAAGATTTTTTTCAATAGCAAATTCCACTCGACTCATTTCACTACGCGTTGTGCGGATTGAATGTACTTTTCCATTTTTCGCTGTGTGTGAAACGACTCCCTGTCTTCGACTTTTTCGAATTTGCGGAGATCTCCCGCTTTCTCGAATTGGCGAGAGAGCATCTGAAATGTGTTAGAGTTCGAAATACCGGAAATACGGAAATTCGAAATACGGGAAATACGGTCTCTTCATTTCGCACACTCTCTCGCCTCTCTGACCGGTGAGATAGCACGTGAAATGAAGAGACGCGATTCCCTCCCAGATCCGCACTAATCAACGAATCATCGGACTGGAGACGTTCAACTATGAGCCAAGACAGTATTCGACGTTGCTGGTGGCATTTCAGAGAGAGGTATGAATCACTTCTTTCTGTGAGAAAAATGCGATTTAAAAACCGCAAAAAATATTACTGTGAAACACTAGGAAGGGGGGTTATGGGGTAAGCAAGGCTATGAGCGGAGGCAATATTCGACGCTGTTGGTGGCTTTTCAGAGAGAGAGGTTCGCTGTCTGACTCTTGATCTTTCGAGTCTCTTTTATAAGTGAAAAAGCCTTACTTGAATCAGTATTAACTTGAGCGGAATAGAAAGAATAGAAAGGCAGAAAGTTGATTTTGAAGCGATGGTTTCCATAGTTCCTTCCTGATAGAAAAACAATAATCGAAATTCATTTCAGATCTACATGTACAACGAGAACTCGCTGGTCGACGTACTCAAGGTGAGCTCGGTCTCTCAATTTCACACACTCTCTCGCTTGTTCTGATCAGTGAGAGATCATTGAGAATGAAGAGAGCAACGTTTAACACTCAATCACTTCTCGTGCTTAGCTAGAGATCAGTCTGACTGATAGAATGATGATAGAATGGAGTGTTTCACTTCCTAGAATCATGATATTTATCGAGAGAGAAAAGGTTTCTGACCCTTCCCTATTGAAGATCGACTCTCAATCGGACATCAAATGGATCAAATTCGGCGCCTTCGGACGGGAGGAAGCGGCGCTGATTATCGGGACAAAATGTGAGGCAGTCATTTGGTTTCACTGCTTCAACGTTTTCGTGCGTAACACAAGCGATTCGTGATAAAACCCATTTCAACATGATGATTGATGCTGCTTGGACAGTCGATAGGGGGAGGGGGGGGGGTTGCAAGAACCAGGAACGAAAACGATAAACGAGGGTGGAATACAATAGTGCTGTTTCAGCCGGCGGCATAATCGTGAAGCTGTTCCGTCGCACGGCACAGTTGACGGATATGGTGAGACTTATTCTTACAGTAGGGATGTCCAATCAATTCCAATACCCAATTAATTGATTTTGCGGCCGCTCAACCCCTCGGAAAATAAGGAATAAAAGTCAATTAATTGGTCAAAACAATACCAATTACCCAATTAATTGGTATTGTCTCTGAGTATTGAGTATTGAATTGAAATCACTATCTTACAGTCATGAACAGCTTTCCTCTCCACTCATTTATGGTTGTGAGGTCCGATTAATTTCCGATCTTTATAAGAGCTGGAATATTGTAGGAATGACGAAACACAACTGATTCAAGAATACAATTTGAACGATCGGGCTCTTTTGGACTCAATTTTCAAGTTGCGTGATCGATAGTTCCGAAGGGTTTGAGGTTTTTAAATAATAAATATCATATCGACTGAAAATATTAAGTGCTATCTACGGTTGGCAGAATGAATGTCAACATTGAATCTGAATCATTCCTCGCCGAATCGCGCTTTTTTAAAAAATTTCTATGGCTCTAAGGTTTTCGATCATTGCGAATTCGAATCTGAGCACTTCAATTCAAGAAAATCATGTAAAGATCGCTATGTGAAATACACCACATTCATTAACTCTCTGCAAACGTGAATTCAGTGAGACAAGTTGACCTAAAATCATTGTCATTATCAGTATTATGCATGTTATGAATCTACTTGGAGGAAATATGACAAAAATTGAAGACCGAACGCAGGAACATGAGATAACTGATATCAAAAGAGAGTCCATCTAGGACATCAATTCGAAGAGGGATAATGTACCATATTGATCCCCTCTCTTAGATGAGCAGGATAAAACAATATTTGTATATTTTTTGCCTTTAGAAACACAAATAAGATCTAAGATTCTGCAGAATCTGAGGAATGAGAATAAGATTCTGTGGATCTTTCTTTTCCACTCGTTCTCATTCACAGATTCATTCCGCTCTCTTTCCTCGCGTGTTGAGCGGCCTAGAAAGATTCATTCTGCCAACCCTAGTGCTATCTTTCCAGGCCGAGATCCATGCGCCCAAGCTCGCTCACAACTACAAGCTGAACATTCCGAGAAGGACGAAGTTGTACCAGGATCAGACGCAGAGGGAGAGGGACAACCCGGTTCATATGCATCAGGTCAGGAGTATAAATTGTATAATACACAAAAGTAAATGCGTGCCCACACCGGATGATTTTACAGCCGTTGGTGGGCTCACTGGTATGTCAGGAAAAAGAGGTAAAATTGTGGAAAGTGGTTAGAGACTGTGCAAGAGCAGGTAAATGTGTGAGAGGGCAGAGTAGGACGAAGTTGTACCAGGATCAGTCCCAAAGGGAGCGGGATAATCCGGTTCACATGCATCAGGTAATGATTTAAAACATTGGAAAAATGATATTGACAACGAGAAAGCAAGAAAAATGCATCAGGTAAGATAAGAAGAGGGTATGAAAGATGACAGCGCCGTAAGCCATTTTTTTTAGGAAATGCCATGTTTATTCTTGAAAACATTGCCGACAACAATGCCCACGTGCTGACCTAATAATGGGTCATCCAGGGCATTTATCGCTCCGGAAGTCGGCTATTCACTCAAAAGAGTACACGATTCCATGGGTATTAAAATGAAATATGGTTTAAGAGACGAAAAGAATAGAGAAACTGCTAGGAAGAAACTAAATTTGAAGACTTCCTAAAGAAATGCGGTTGGATGTTTCGGTCCATTGGGTCGTAGACACCCAACCGCCTCACGAAGGGTGGAATCTATTCACTCCGCACGATGTATTCACTCCAGATGTACCAACGCGATCTCTTCCTCCTGCGATGGCTCGTCTCGCAACAATTCGCGCTGATGACCACGAAAGGTTTTCCTAATATCCGCCGATAACAATATCATTGAAGAACCTCTCGCTCGTTCTCATAAAATGGCTAAAATTATCTCGAACTACTGTCTCACTAGATAAATAGATCCTAGCACATGGAGAGCGTTAGAATAATATAGATAATCTTCATCATGTCAGCCCTGCCCAACGTATCCACCTCTTCTTCCTCATTTTATTTAAGCCAAGTCACTGATTTGTTTAAAAAAATATATTCGAAAATCTACTATACTGAAATATCCTAGATAACAATCGTCACTCTTCATTACAGCCCTGTCCACCGTCTCCACCTCCTCCTCCGAAGCAGTGGACATCTCGGTGGATGTCAATGGATTCGGCCCGACCTTCAGGCTGACTGTGCGATTGTCGAGCGGAACGTGAGTGCGAAAACGAAGTTGCTAGAAAAACAGTATTGAGCATTATTAGAACATAGAATGAGCCATCTCGTTGTAGTGAATCGGTAGATGGGTAACGTTGGAATTTACAACTTTTTTTTGGAATGTGACTTATATTCTGACTTCTTTGAGTTTGTTGGATTTTTTCACTCTCAAGACCGAGCATATCACGCTCATCTGGAGAGAATCGAACTAAATTAAAAAAAAAAATTAATTTGTGTGAATTTGATGTATTGCCAACCAACCTATTCAGCGACTTTTCAATGACTTGTGAAACTCAATGCATTGTTCATTTAGTGGTCTTGCACTATTCTATTTATTTCTTTTTTCGACCCCGCGAAATAGTCTCGACATAATTGGAGAAAGGCAAAAGAAAACTCTCTCTCTCTTCCGGGATGATTCCCGCCAAATTCAGCATACCAGACGGCGGATCTTCTCTGTTTTTTTTTGCCCAAGTTTTCCTCGCAGAGTATTCCCTCCCTATCACTCTTGTTCCATATCCCTACTTTGTTTAGAGCGGAGATTTCCTGGACCAAAAAAAAGAGAAGTTCCCAGACGGCTGCTGATCAATGTTTTACTGTAGCGCGCTAAAATTTAATGTTCCCACTTCATTCTTCTTGATTATTTATGGAAAAAATCGAATATGTGTCATCCATATTACTTATGGATATAATTGCACGTGTTCTGATTTGTTAGTTGGTACTGGTGTAAAATAAAAACGTGCAATATTATTCGTGATGCTACCATTTTTAGGTGTTGACACCGAGACAGACAATCAACCATATTAACAGACACTCCGATATGTTGATTGTCAAATATGTATCAGTCCATAATCCAGTCCGACCCCCTCACGGACATGTGGTTGTCGTTCATCTACAAGAATTCGCTTACTATTTAACCAGCTTTGACCTTACGCCGCTGCGATGCCTTATCCTTAGTGACCATGCCTTATCCTTACCTTAGTGACCATGCCTTATCCTTAGCGATGCTTAACTTTCGGTTACGGTAAGAAATTGGAAAATTCCAGCCCGACACCCCTCACGGACATGTGGTTGTCGTTCATCTACAAGAAGGAGTCGTTCAAGCTCAGCGATGCACTCATCCCAGTGGCGTTGCTCACTCCACGTAAGTAACTTCCTGATGAGATCTGATGATTCCTCTTCATTTATCTTCGCTATTTATGATTCATGAAACAGGGCAATAACGCATCACCCCAAATAGCGGATCTCACTCTTGCTGTTATGGAATACCAATATATTAGCAATAACATCCGGAGTGGGCACCCTCTATCTTTTTCTCTTAACCGAACGTTTAGATATATTGATGATCTTTTCCACATTTCGGACAAAAGGGACGAATTCGTAAGAATTACAACTGATATGTATCACCATTCACTCACTCTGGAACAGACTAATACAGACCCAAAAGAATCAGCGTTCCTTGACATGTCTATTAAAGTAACCATCACTGGTGCGGTTCAAACCTCACTATACAATAAGACTGATGACTACTCATTCTCAGTGGTTAGATACCCTCATTACGAATCGAATATTCCAATTAGTATGGGTCTTAACACTCTACACGGAGAAATTATTCGCATTTTCCGAAACTGTTCTCTATTCGAACACTTTTTGGAGAGAACTCGTCAACTTGCATGTTATTTCCTGCAAATTCAATACCCAAAGGAAATCTTGTGCTCTAGACTGTATTCAACGTTAAACAAAACTCCAGCGATATCACTAAAATACGCAGTTTGTAATAATGACATATGCATGCATATTATCGAAAAACTGTGATACTTCCCCATTAATTCACTATTTTGAAGCATCTGTACTTCCTTCATTATCTTCTCTTCTCCCGACAAAGGGTAGATCATTGATCTCTTGACCTTCCGATCTCTCCTCTCCCAGTCTATTGATCGCTTCCAGTATTCCCTCCGACAGCAATCGATCAAACTAACAGATGTCTCTTCTCTCTTCGTCAGAATCGGTTTATTCCACACCCACCATTTAACCTACAATGTTATAAATACTTACTGTCCAGTTAGTTCATTTGCGCTATACATTGACTCGTTTTCGCGTTAGTTGTTTGTTGTTTACTTTTATCTTCTTCTTTCCCTATCTCTCTTGCTTCCCCACTTGCGAAGGGCGTCGTACTGACGAGGTCCACCCTTCGTAAGGCGGTTGGATGTATACGACCCAATGGACCGAAACATCCAGCCGCATTTCTTTAGGAAGTCTTCTAATTTAGTTCCTTCCTAGCAGTATCTCTATTCCTTTCGTCTTTTTAAACGATATTTTATTTTAATTTGTATCACCCTATTCCGCCTCGTGTAGTAGAGAGCCTAGCTCCTCTCCTGGGTGGGTAGGGTTGGTTTATTCTGTCTCACATATTTCTCCATTATCTATCTTTTCTATTCATACTTTTATTTCATCCATCCAATACTGCTTCTCTCTTCTTCACTTCATACACTTCCTCTCCCTATCTTCTTTTACCTTCTCGTCACATTGTGACAACCGGACGTGGCCACGGGAGTTTTCCTCCACTAAGGCCAGTCCCATCTAAGCCCCCCTCTTCGCTACAGGCCAAGCCATTTGCGTAAAGAGGGTGGGTACGTTGTTCATTAGAACAACAAACAAACAACAACCATTAAATATTAAAACATAATTGTTATAATCCAGTAAAGAAGCAATAACTTCTTTTCATTCTTACCACTTTTCAAGGTACATCTGCTACAGCTCATAAGCTAATGTTGCATATATGATAAAAGTTTATTCAATTAACTTTGTATACAAAAGACATTACAAAGTATTCTGGGTAACATGAACACCATAATATTGTCTACTAGCAAAAAACTTTAAAAAAAAAGTATTTCAAAGGATTTCAAGTGCTCGGGTTGCTATCAATCAATTAGCCGGAAGCCTACGTTTCGAACTGTTTCCATCAACATCATTAATCGTTCTTTTCCTGGAAGCAATCTCCTTCTTCTTACTGCACTGGGCATCGTATTGCTTGTCGATCAGGTCGGTTTTGCTCCCCACAATCTCAGCTACTTGCTCATAGGAAAGATACTGAAAAAACACACTTTCTATACCTTGCAGATAAGACTAATTCACTTACTTCCCTTTTGAAGTTGGCATCTCTATTCCTGGACTCACGAATAACGCGATCTAATCTACCGTTCCCCGGCACCTTCACCAGGAATTCCTTCTGGTTAATGCTCTCTTGATGACGGATTAATAGATCGACATAGAAGCGGGACTTGTTTCGAGATGACTCTTCCTCACGTGTCTGAAAGGATTCGGGTTTTTTAGAGCTTATGAGATGCCACTTACAAGTCTGGGAAAGAAGCGGACTACATCGCCCTTCCCTTTCCCCTTCTTCGTACAATAATCGTCAATCCTCTTCCTCGTCCCGGGGCATGGAGACGTCACTACTTTCTTCAAGGAATCGCTCACTTGAATCTCAAAATATAATACTTTGATTAAAAACCATGTAGTGAGTCTTTAATAAGTTGAAAATTAGATTACTTACTACATAGACGTTATTCTTTGGACGGGAGGTGACCAGGTCCAAACTGACTACATGTCGCTCGATGTCATCGGAGGGTAGAACTTCCATGTCAACAAACATCTTACGAATACCAGCTAACCAATCAGTTTTCGGAGGGATTATCTTGCTACATACATTAACTGACTGCAAATAATATAAACTTAACTAAGGGTGAGGACGTCACTTCTAACATTTACATAATTCAAGTTTAGACGTCTCTCAACGGTTTCGACCCTTTCTTGTGCTTCATCTACTGATTTCCTTAAGTCAGTGGTTTCGCGGCAAATTAGCGCCAGTACCTCACTTCGAACAACTGAAAAAGTGAGGTTTCAACCTCTCAGAAACACTTTAAGTACGAACCTTTATCGTCTCCTCCATCGGAATCACCGTCTGCAGGCATTTATTCGACAACACAGACACTATCGAGGTGGAACAGCCAAAAGCAGGACGGAGAATCAAATCCGGATGATGATTTCCTAAATTTACTAACTCTGCACTTCGATTCGAAAATTACAGTAGTCACATTACACTATTACCATTTACTGGGTCAACTTTATTTTCTAATTTTAATTTTAAAATGCTCTTGAATATTTACAATATATATATTGTTTTTTTAAAATATAAAAAATTATATCAATATATATACGTGAAATGATATTTCACGAAAATAATACTTTATTGAAATGCATAAATAATATAGTAAACTTTCCACAGCACTCCAATTTACATGCTCTTCAAGCCGCTTTTTTAACAATTCCCATCAACACTACGTGAGGGAATTTGGTGTCACAATTACACAATATAACTGTACTCCCTACATATTCACATCAGAGGACAATAGGTCCCGACACCTTTTTCTTTTGCATCATATTGCTGAATTCCATGCGCATAGGCTTTTCTTGCCTTTCGAAAAATGATCCTAATTTACTACTTACCTTTCTTCTTCCTCCCACTTTCTGATCTTATTATACCCTCACAATCTTTGTAATACCCATCGTAATCGAACAGATTCAACTGGCTTTGAAACACAACTATCACATCTTAATTACTTATAGTGTAATTCCAGACTACAGTGATCGTCGTCTCGTCTGATCCATAGATCGGCGAAAAGGAGATGGCGGAGTAGTCGAGCCAGAAACATGTGGTTCTCCCACCATAGAGGGGTCACGCCACGGTGGCAGTCCCACCGAATGTCCGCCGATCGAAATCATAGTAAGGGATGGGCATCCCCTCTCAGTAGCCCGCTAAAAACACAGAAAACGCGTACAAAACATCATCAAATTCCAAATACTTTGGAAGGGAGTACGGTAGAAATATCGTTTCTCTTGGAAATCACACCTCACACACAGGTCGTTCTTGTGGTAATAAGCGGTGCCGAATCTGTCCAAAAACTAATTTTAAAATTGGAGTCACTAGTAACATTACTGAAGACATTTTCCTTACTAATAAAGAAGCTGAAGATCATTGTAAGACAAAGAATGTAGTTTATCTAATCACATGTACTGTGTGTTCCATGCAGTATGTTGGTGAAACTACGCAGAATTTAAAGACCAGGATCTCACAGCACAGCTATTCATTCGAGAGTAATCATTTAAATACTTTTCTCAGTCAGCATTTTAAGGAACCTCTGCATGATAGATATTCTTTCACTGTGGACATTCTCGACCACGGAAAAGATAAAACAGAGCTACTACAGAGGGAACTTCTTTGGATTAGAGCATTAAACACAGCATATCCATTTGGTTTGAATGATTCCATTAAAAACTTTGGTTATATCTCTGAAGGAATAAATCCACTCGAAAAATCATCTCATCCATACCAAACTTTACCAATTTCTAATCTTCCACGAAATAGCAGAGGAAAACGAAAACGAACACGAAGAAAACCAGCATACAAATGCACTAAAACAGCTCAGGATATTGTAAAAGAAATTGAGATACGAGATACGCGTGAATTGTTCATATACGGTAGATCACTCAGACATCACGACCTCAGAAAGCTGGAATTTTTTTTCCGCTTCAACAGATTTCAACACCTTACATCACGAGTTAAAATATAAGATATTTTCAATTATCTGTCCACACTATTGGGAATCCAAAAAGACAATACAGAGTGATGACCAACCTAAAGCTATTTTAAAACTACAGTACTTCGGAAAGTTCATGGAAAGATTGAAGCTCACGAAACTTTTCAATTCTAAACGAATACGTGACATCTTTAAAGAAATCACCGGAGATGAGAAGAAGATACCACGCGTGCAAATCACTTATTCTCTAAACAATTCCACCTCACAGTTTTTGTGCAATTATGGAAAATTCCTAAGAAACTTGAACCCCAAAGAGATTGAAACGATCCTGAGTTCCTCATGTAACTGTTACAAATATTTGAACTTTGTGGATCCACACTATAAACATGTCTGCTCAGGTAACATAAATATAATTGATGATTCCGATCTAAGAAATATCTTCGAAAAGGGAACCAAGTTCAGAGTTAGATCGTTCACCGATCGAAAAACTATAATAGATACTGTACACGATTCATGTCAAAATTTGTTTGCTAACCTCATACGAAAACATAAACCAGCAAAGACTAAAATAAAAGGCAATCATGATGCTTTCACAAAAATAATATCAGAGACTATAAATAACAAATTACGACTGCGCCAACATGACTACGTCAAAAGAAAATCTCTTACAAAAAAGGTATCAGAATTACACAGAGATTTCGTGGTCACCATGGTTGACAAAGCATCAGGAAACTACGCAATTACTTGTAAAAAACTGTATCTTCAATTTATGGAAAAGGAACTCAATACACAGAGCAATGATGGCAAAACCTACGAGATCAAAGATCAACTTGATCCAGTCAGCATCAAACTAAATCATGAGAAGTTCACACGCAGTTTCGGTATTGCTGTGCAAACAGAAGGAAATCTACCTAAAATCTACGGAATTCCCAAAATGCACAAGAATCCAATAAAATTCAGATTCATTACTGGAGCTCATGACAGCACCCTAAAACCACTTTCTATTGAATTGCAAAAAATTCTCAGATTTTTACATGGTCACTTCAGAAGGTATTGTTACAGTATTACCGGACATAATAAAATTAATCGATTCTTCTCAATACAAAATACATTCCGAGTGGTTCAGCAGCTAAATACAGTTAAAAACAAACGTTCTGAAATTTTCTGTGCTGATTTCTCCTCACTGTTTACAAACCTTCCCCATAATGTAGTGAAGGAAAAACTATACTATCTCATCGACTTAATGTTCAAAAACGCTGGTTCTGAATACATTGTGGTTCAAGGAACTAATGTCAGATATGATCGGAACAACTCGAGTACCAGTGGCAGATCATACCACAAAAACGATCTCAAAGGAATTATTGAATTTATTCTACGCAACTCTTTTGCCTATTACGGTGGAAATCTATATCAACAACAAAAAGGAATTCCTCAGGGCAATAACGCATCACCCCAAATAGCGGATCTCACTCTTGCTGTTATGGAATACCAATATATTAGCAATAACATCCGGAGTGGGCACCCTCTATCTTTTTCTCTTAACCGAACGTTTAGATATATTGATGATCTTTTCCACATTTCGGACAAAAGGGACGAATTCGTAAGAATTACAACTGATATGTATCACCATTCACTCACTCTGGAACAGACTAATACAGACCCAAAAGAATCAGCGTTCCTTGACATGTCTATTAAAGTAACCATCACTGGTGCGGTTCAAACCTCACTATACAATAAGACTGATGACTACTCATTCTCAGTGGTTAGATACCCTCATTACGAATCGAATATTCCAATTAGTATGGGTCTTAACACTCTACACGGAGAAATTATTCGCATTTTCCGAAACTGTTCTCTATTCGAACACTTTTTGGAGAGAACTCGTCAACTTGCATGTTATTTCCTGCAAATTCAATACCCAAAGGAAATCTTGTGCTCTAGACTGTATTCAACGTTAAACAAAACTCCAGCGATATCACTAAAATACGCAGTTTGTAATAATGACATATGCATGCATATTATCGAAAAACTGTGATACTTCCCCATTAATTCACTATTTTGAAGCATCTGTACTTCCTTCATTATCTTCTCTTCTCCCGACAAAGGGTAGATCATTGATCTCTTGACCTTCCGATCTCTCCTCTCCCAGTCTATTGATCGCTTCCAGTATTCCCTCCGACAGCAATCGATCAAACTAACAGATGTCTCTTCTCTCTTCGTCAGAATCGGTTTATTCCACACCCACCATTTAACCTCCAATGTTATAAATACTTACTGTCCAGTTAGTTCATTTGCGCTATACATTGACTCGTTTTCGCGTTAGTTGTTTGTTGTTTACTTTTATCTTCTTCTTTCCCTATCTCTCTTGCTTCCCCACTTGCGAAGGGCGTCGTACTGACGAGGTCCACCCTTCGTAAGGCGGTTGGGTGTATACGACCCAATGGACCGAAACATCCAGCCGCATTTCTTTAGGAAGTCTTCTAATTTAGTTCCTTCCTAGCAGTATCTCTATTCCTTTCGTCTTTTTAAACCATATTTTATTTTAATAAGTCTAAGCTTTGTGAAGCTTCTTCATTGAAGGATCTCCATGAAAAAAAAGAGTGGATGGCGATGCAATCAATGATGAGTGTGAGAGAAGAAGGGGAAATGAGAGAAAGCTAGTAATAATCTCAGTTCGTTCCAGGCCACTTCTACACGTACACTATCCTCGTGGAGGCCATTAGTCCGGAGAAGGTGATATTGCCTCTCCATTTCCCTAACCCTTAGAGTTTGAAGTTCGGGTAGTTCGGGTAGTATCTATTATTTGTGCACACTCTCTCGTCACTCTGACCGGTGATAATTAAATTAAGAGATAATTACCCGTATTTCAAACACTACTAACCCTCTAAGTTGACAGAGAAACAACTACGTTTCAATGAGTCTTCAAGAGCTGAACGTATTTCCAATAATGATAGTTTGTACTGATCGGGCTTTTGAAAAAAAAATTATTTGTGAACTAGTGTCCAATGCCCCTGCCATTTCGAGTTTCACTCGCCGTTGCCTAATCACTAGAGTTCGAAATACGGATAATCGACTCTTCATTTCACGAGCTCTCTCACCGGTCCGAGAGGCGAGAACGTGCGTGAAATGGAGAGACGATTGCCCGTGTTTCGAACTCTACTAACCACTCGACATGCATGAATCATCTTACAGGGTCTCTCCTCGGACATCAAGATCTACCTGTGCCGCAAGGATCGACGGAACCCGATCGTCACTGCTATAATTACGATGCCACTGAGCGAGATGAGTCTGCTAGACTAAGCGGTACCGAATCTAGCCAAACACAGTACTCGGAGAGCAACTGCAGTATTATTTTTCAGTACTCCAATAATCTGTGATAATCACTGTTAATCAGTGATTGTCACTGCGAATATTACGATGCAATTAAGCAAGATCTTCTTGATTAGATGCCAGCCTATTTGTGATCTAGCCAATGATGTATTCAATAGCCTGTTGTATCAAAATATATTTATCTGCTATTTTATGACATCTTTAACAATGAATCTGTGATCCGCCATGTTATCTCTTTCTTCACTCTATCTACTTATGTGTAAAAGCGTTTCAGATATGTTACAGAATGTGTTCTAGTACTGATCGTGGTTTATGGATCGTTGGAGTATGGCCATAGTAGACGAAAAAAACAAAAACAAAAACACATGATCATTCCCAAAAGGCTACCAAAAGTGACGATGATCATGAATATTTCACTACCTTATTATCATACCAGGACCACTTTTGATAACTTCCACTCAGATTCGACTGGAGCACCCCTTGTTCAGTCACTATTCCAACTTTTCAGAAACACATCTAGTGCGGAAGGTGCTCTACAAAATTGTTCGTGGAGCGTTGAATACGATAAAACCAAAAACAAATAGCGTTTTTTGCTGATCAATTACAAGCCGGGAAATTGAGCTTTGCTACAATTGTGGTAAGGGTACAGTGTATTTTTCTCAATTGTCAATGACTCATACTGTTTTCCCAATATTGATGTTGATTTCTGATGACTTGCATTGTTTGTAACTAGATCTTGCTTGCTTCTTGCTTGCTTGGAGATTCCTTTTTCACTGACTCCCTCCCTGTTCAGAGCACGATCCGCAATTTAATGGTCGAGATCGCTGGATAGCCTAAAAACAAAAAAAGTCTCCTCTATTATCTTCTTTTAATCATCTTACACATCATTGTGTTTTTCGATGCTTTCCCTTCCGTTGTAACTAGATCTCCTCTCTTTGTTGACTGACTCACTGTTGCATGAACCATTCTCGAGAGTTGGACAGAAGCACCCAGTTTCTTAGCAACTCCTGATGCCAAGAAGGACCTTCCGTCAACCCACTCTCCCCATCCCGCCTGTTCTCTCACTGTTTATGATCTCCTAGAGACATTGCGAAGCTACGAGGATCGTTAGTGCTGTCAGGATAAAAAATGCATCTGTTAGTTCCACGTTCTCCTCGCCTTCTCTGACCTCCTAGGAACTTTGCCAAGTCAAGAGGGTCGTTGTCCATTCACAGTAGCTAAGGACCAGCAACAAAGAGGCTCCCAAGAAGCGAAGGAGGAGGCGGAATTCCTGTCATTCATCTTCCTTCCGGCTCCCAACTTCCCGGCTTTCTCAAACCCGTATCAGGACTCCCTGAAACCAGTCATCGAAAATGCCTGGCACTGACACGATAATCGAAATCATCCTGTGCATCTTCCTCCCGGTAAGCAAGATTGCAATATTGAAGCCCTATTGTGACAAATCAAAACGTTTGCCAGTTATTGAGATTGTAAGGGAGATTTCGCGGTTTCATTCTCTATTTCTCTGTTTCACCGCATCTTCAAGTCTCAAACTGATCGAGAGAGGGCAGTTAATTAAACCCACGTAGAACAAAATACTCACACAAAATCTTAACTGGCTTTCTCATACCACGAAATGTTTCTAGTACTCTATCGTGAGATCACCGTTGCCAAAGGTTCGAGGAGACGGAGGAAGGACGAGAAAAGGTAGAACACTGGCTACTCCAGGCCATCACCTCCCTTCGCCTCCTCGAACATTCCTCAACGCGCGGCTACGCGTGAAATGGAAAATATTCTCATGATAGTTGTGTACACCACGTCATGGCGACACTAAAATCGCTTCGATTGTGGACTTTACCAAGCTTACCATTTCCATTTTACCATTGCAGCTTTTGGCTTTGCATGGGGTAACGAAGCCCACTCTAAACTGGGAAAGGCCTAACACCTTTTATCATTCCAGCCCCTTGCTGTGTGGTTCCACGCGAAGGCGTGCGTAAAGCACGTATTGATCAATATCGTCCTGCTCTTCTTCTTCTACGTGCCGGCACTGCTCCACGCCATCTGGTAGGGAGTTTCGAAATACATACATACATTTATGCTGTCATTCAAGGCATAGTGCCTGCAGGGGGGAACATCATAATGGAGTGGATTAGGTTCTTCCCACTTTTTATTGGTTTTCTTACGGGTCTATTCAATGCCTATTTGTTTCGACATAAACTCCAACCTGCTTACCTTACTGATCTGCAAACCCAACCCGAGTAGTACTTGATTGGATAGAATATGATTAGAAGAAAAAAGACAAACAATTGTTTTCTTTTGTTAAAAAAACAATTCAAATGGAATACTATACTCTTCGATTCCACGCTCCATTCACCTAGCGTCTGAAACACAACCCATTTCTATTTCAATTGACAACTGAAAAAATAGGAAAATAGTGAATACAATTTGCGAAAAACCCTCGAAAAAACATCGAACACTAAAAAGCGAGATGCCGTACATTCCCACCCCTTCTTCTCGCTCGAACAAAGCAATTTCATCCGCTGAATCAGCCGATCCAATCAGATGACTCAAGCCTGAAAGCGTTCTCAACTCTCTCAATTCCGCATGCTCTCGCAACGGGCGAATGCTCGTGTACAGTCACATTTTTCGGTGTTAGAGATCTGGCAATGTGGAGAGAGTCAGACGACTAATTGCATGTGCTGTCACACTCTCCCGTTCTCACTAGCTCTCATTTCGTCTAGCTAGCGAGAGAGCGCGCTGAATGAGGAGAGGCAAAAGCAATTGCTGAACCCAACCTTTTTTTTCAGGTTCTGCTTCTTCCGAGGCTGAGCACACGCCCATTCACTTCGCGACGATCGACGTTACCGTGCCCTCCTCCCAACACCGCATTTTCGATCTTACCGTACTCGCTGGGCTACTGTACCGTCGTGTTACAAACGATAAACTCTATTCGTTTATGCCATATGTCTGATTTTTTCATCTTTAGTACGATCAATGATACACCTGAAACTTGGCAAGCATTGAGCTTCTCAAGACCAGCGATGAATTCAATAGGCAGCGTTTCTCGCTGAGTCAGACCAGAGAAGAGTACGCAATTATTTGAACAGCCTTGATCAATGGGGGACGCGAAATAAAAAGTGATGGGTGAGGGAGGATTCTTTGTCAGCTTTTTCTAGTGCAAATCCTACCCTTTCCTAGCTCTTTCTCCTCTCAACTATCTGACTGTAGCAGTAGTAGACTAGTAATCCTCACTCTCGTATTTCTCGTGATTCAATCGAATTTGTTTAGATGATCAACCCCTTGTTGGAGTAATACCCCTTGTTGGAGTAAAGTCACTAGTAAGAGATGACGAGAGAGTATTGCTATCAGAGTAGTAATCCTTTGCTATGATCAATGGATTTTATTCATGATTATTCACTGGATATGGGAAGGTAGTGAGTGACTACTTCGCTCCAATTTTTTCCCTTAGAGAACTAATACTCACTCATACCTGTTCGTCAGCTCTTATATAGTGCGTTTCAAATGCTCAGCAAACTCAATGTGCTGGTTAGCGTACTGCTTGTCTGGGAGATGGAGGAAGGGAAGAGGTTTGGGGGGGGGGGAGGAGGAGAGCAGGTAGATCACTAGCCTCCTTCCGGCCCCTTCCTCCCTCCTCCCTCCACTCAGTTCGTCAAAGGTCAGCCAGGCGTGGAATTGAAAATAATCTCACGATAACCTCTCGAGTCACGATCGTTTAATGATCAGCTAACAGTAAACTAGCAGATTACAACAACCTCTATGGCATCTATGCATACTGTTTGATCTCAAGATCTATCTATTTGTTCTGTGTTTTCCCCCAGTATCGTAGACGCCGTACTGTTTTTTTCGCACGCAGCTTCTGTAGTTTTACAAGGGTTTTGAGCCGTTCTTTCGAGCCACAAAATCCAGAAATTCTTTGCATTTTTCCATTGCAGAACCATGACCGAAGAGGACACGAACAAGATCATCGAGATCCTGCTCATTCTCGTCATTCCGGTGAGTTTTAAAAAAAGTTTTAATTACGGCCTCTCCATTTTCTTCCGCTGACAGATCGCGCAAGGAATTTATCTTGTTTTTAAAGATTTGGGCTGATGACTCAAATGCGAGTGTATTATTGTATCATTTTTAAGTCGAGCAGGAAATGGCCATGGTGAAACACATGCGAATGGCTATTTTGAAGTAGTTTAAAAAATCGAGATTCTTTTCAGCCAGTCGCCATCTGGTTCCACGACCGCGCTTGTACTGGACAGGTGAGTAAATAAGCAATTATTTAATTAATTAAAATGCTGAAATTGTTTTTAGGTCTGCCTCAACATGTAAAAACCTTAAATTTTATGAATTTACTAAATAATTTTATTAACTTAATTCTGAAATTCATGTTCAAGTTACGTATAGATATATTTTTTTTCTAATTTAATTTTTAATAAACCTAATTTTAATTTGAGGTTTGTCTCAACATCTGCCTGTGCCTGCTGTTCTGGTTGCCGGGATTTCTCCACGCTATTTGGTGAGCGCCTCTCTTATTTTCGAACAGTTTCTTGCTGTCTCTTACCTGCCAATCATGGCGAAGATCTCTTTCCTTTCTTCCAAAGTTTCCTCGCTGATCAATGACTTTCTCAAATCTCTTTTTATTTTTCACGTTCTCTATGTTTCAATAACTTGCGAAAGATCACGTGGAAGGAAGCGATCATTGATCATGTCCGCCTTTCCTTTTTCATCTTTTTTTTTCCTTTCTCTCTCTCTTTCTTCCTCTTTCTCTTTTGACTGATCATGCTCTTTCAACGACCATAGAAAGCCTTTCTATCTCGTCGTTTAGGCGATCTGCTTGGGCAATCGTGTTACGGAGAGAACCGTTTTGAAATCGGAATGAGTTTCATGAACTAGATATTAGAAGAGAAATGAAGGGCTAACGATACGATTCCCTGCAACTTTGTTCAACCAAACAATAAATTTTGCTTCCCGTGATTAGCGTTATCAGGAGGAAGCATTCGTATCTTTATTTCTCATTCTCTCATCGGCCAGAGTGACGAGAGAGCACGCGTAATGAAGAGACTTATCCTGACAACCCTATGGGATCCAGATCTGCGTGGCAATGCCCCCGGAGAGTGATCAAAAACGAAATTCACCCTCGGCTTATTAGGTCTGCCTCAACATGTAAAAACCTTTAAAAAAAAAACAAAAACAAAAATTTCCATTGCAGGTACTGTTTCATGCGGAAGTGAACCCCGCTATCTACACATTTCCCCCCATTCAACTTCAATTTGTATGTCACAGAATAAATGCTCTGGTTTATCGGCAGCGAATGCCACGAAAGTTTGCAATAGAAATGTGAACAGACAGTGTGATCAAAATCCCTTGCTGACTCATACATTATGGCCAATAAAACGATCGGATTATTCCCTGTTATCCATCGTAAATAGGATCGTTACTATCCCTTTAGCGTACGTTCGAAAGCATTTTTCCATTCTGTACGGCGATCGGTAACAATGGAAACATTCGAATTGAGTGGATGAATGCATTTGACTTGCCGCTCTGCCAACGACGGACATTCTTTTCCCCCACATTCGATCAATTGCCAAATTTCCGATCGTGCGCCGCTTCGGTTCCCATTACCGTGTGACTTTTTTCTTGCTCATACTTTTGTGTCGATCAGAAAGAGTGAGAGAGCATGCGAAATGGAGAGAGTCAGACAGTTTCGGCTATTATTCAGTTTTGTTCCTACGCAAAAAAGGAAATGACGCTTAGTAAGAACCGGTTGCAGTTTAGTAATCGAGTAACTCTCTCCATTCTGCGCACTATTTCATGAGTCAAAGAACCTGCGAATTTGAGATAGTTCCTCTTATTTTTCTGTTCGAGTTCTACCGAGATTAGTTATGATGCTTCAAATAATTCGTTCGACTTTGCCAATCGACGTAGCTTGATCTCTATTCCACTCCTTCGAGCTCTTCAAATAAACTGCATGGTCAACTCTGCTTGTTTGCTTTTCGACCTGTTTAAGGTTTTGATGAGTTAGTTCCTCACAACCTTTTTTTTGTTAACTCAAGTTCTAACCAATTCAAGGGCGCGATAAGATAGCTCAATGAGGCGAATCTTTCAATGTTCCCATTCGCTGTACATAGCTCCATCTGAATTCCATCCCAACGTTCTCTTCAAACTAACAATTGCCTTCGTGGTCAATAGAGTTCGAAATACGGTTGATTGTCTCGTCATTTCACACGCTCTCTTGCCTCTCTGACCGGTGAGAGAGTGAGAAGAATGAAGAGACGATTACCTGCATTTCGAACTCTATTGGTCAGATCTGCTTGTTTGCATTTCGACCAGTCTAAGGGTTTGAAGGGAGTACGGAGGTAAGACGAATAGGAGGGGTAGGGAATCAATGCCATGGCTCATGCCGTCTTCCTTCCAAACAATCTATACAATTAATCATGCATTTATCATCCATTTCTCCTCCCATTTAGATCGCAGTGTGAATCATAAACCATGGGCATGTTTCCCCACTTGCATTTCTGTACATTTCCCGCCGATTAGACAGTTGGCGTCCGCGCAATACAGTAACTTGAATTTTCAGGCACTATAATTTCAAATCATTCGAATTAGACGTGTTGATTTTTTGTATTGGTTCTCTATTTCTATAAACTATCGGTTCTTTACATTTCTGGCATTACAGCCTGTTGGAATCCTTAAAAAATAATGTGTTTCTTCCGAAAGCAAGATTGACGCTTATTAGATACTAAGCCCGCACGCCGAAATAAACTGAATTCAATTCTTTTCCTCTGTTTCCATCGTTCCGTGGCGATTACCGAGTGTAACTTTCAAACAACCGTACCATATGAACTTAGTCCGCTGTAGCCGGCCTTATTCTTGTACATCTAGCGTTTTCGCGATAATTTCCATTATGTCAATGCTAAGGAACTTCACCCTCCTCATCAATTCCACAACATGACCGAAGAAGACACGAACAAGATCATCGAAATTCTTCTCATTCTGGTTCTACCGGTTAGTATTGTTCCGATTGCTCCACCTCGTCTTATGTTCGGCAGAGCGAATGAAAGTTTGCGAAGAAGTGGGAAACAGAAAATATTTTTTATGCACATGATGTATGCAATCCAGCTAACACCAGTTAACATTAACTGTGGTTGGTATGATACCGAAGAAACTCAATTGAATCGTATCGAGACCATTTTAGACAGATAACGTAATTCTAATATTTCAGCCTGTCGCAGTTTGGTTCCACGACCGCGCCTGCACTGGACAGGTTCATTTATATACTTATTTTATTAATTCGCGAAGAAGTGGGAACCAAAACTTAGTTTTAAAAAAAACACAACATAGATGTATAGTCAATTAATTAATTAAATAATTAAAATAGCCTAATATAAATTTCAGGTCTGCCTCAACATCCTACTCCTGCTCTTCTTCTGGCTGCCCGCTTTTCTTCATGCTATCTGGTGATTTAATTATTTTAATTTAATCAAATTTATTTTTGTTTTATTTTTTCTCTGTTCATGGCACTCTGCACTGAAATTCATTCAAAATCATTGAATCAATCAGAAATCATAAAGAAATTCAGAAATTCATTGAAGTCGTTAAATTGAAAAAAATTTAATCGTTAAAATCGTTAAAATAAAGTACCAACTGCCATTGCAGGTACTGTTTCATGCGGAAGTGAGCTCTTTTCTCGCGCGCATCGGTCGCCAACTGACCTCCCCATATTTGTCCCACTCCCTATCCCCCTTTTTTCCTTTCCTTTTCACTCAATTCGGTACTAACAAAAGAAATGAAAACTGAACCTTTCTTGTCTTATACTCGCTGTAACCAACTCCGTGGTACTTATGAACCATCTATTCTTTCCCCAATTACTGTACATGGATAAAAAATTAAAAAAAAAAAAAATCATTCTATTCTCGCTGTGATTATAGAAATGCATACGGAAAAGAGAATTCATATGCTTTGTGTTGTGCAGTAATCGAAAGCAAGCAATAATCAATTATCTTCACTGTTAAAGTCTTTTTGCGAGATTTTTGAAACTCAATCAACCTACAGAATTCTGCCGAACTTCTGTTTTTTTTTCTAACTTTCATTTTTATCTCAATATTTTTGAGCCCAACAGTTATTGAAATTTGTTTATTATTTTTTAAAAGTGATTATGAACAAGATATCATCCACCGTATAAATCAAGAAATTTAGTGTAAGTATTGAAACATAATTCAACCAAAAATAAGAATAACAAACCGGATGTTCATCAACATTTCGCATTTTGTGTGCATGCCAATTTGTAGCGGAAAAGAAAAAAATATTTGAATTTGTCATGAAGGCATTTTCATATATCAATAACGCATTACCAACATGAATACAATGTACGCATTCCACGGTCAGAGAAGGGAGGGGGGGGGGGAGAGTAGGTGTATTGGCAACGGCGTTAAGATTCCATGTGCGGAATGATTCAGGTGGCCTTTCAATTCGAACTGAACAACAACTCAACAAACTTTTTCTTCAAGCCATCGATTGCCTCTCTTTTTTGCAATACTTTCTCGCTGAATGGCAACAGATACTGCAAAAAAAATTATTAAAATGGTGAGACGAAAAAACGATCGTTTCTTCATTTTCTATAATCTTTTTTTTAAATCAATAATCTCGATCAGTGAGAGATCGCGTAGATGAGGATGAGGTGCATGGCTCCTGCCGATTCCTCTACGTCAGACAGTGTCTCTCTCTCTCTGATTCCTCCTTTCTCTATCCGGAAAGTCATCATGAACATTCATCATCACCTCTTCGAATCAAGAAAAAAAGGAAGAAGGAAACATGAAGCCGTGTCTCTTCAACCGCCTTCCTTCAGAAAGTATGCGTCATCAATACCTCGAATCAAGGAAGGGAAGGAGCACAAAGGGAATCAATTGAATTCCAATTCACCAAAATGCCGACCGAAATCGATCTCGCCAGCGTGTATCAGGTGGTGCTGTGTGTGCTGTTGCCGGTCAGTCTCTTACTTTAATTGATGACAATAAAGCAGTCAACCATGTTATGGTTGTCCAGTGGATGGGGTAATGGGTTTCCAGTGGATAGCCCAAACTCCGCCCACTATTGATGGTTTTCCAGTTCAGCCAAGTTAATTTCAGCCAGTGGCTGTCTGGCTGCACGCCGGAGAATGCTCCATCCACGTCATGCTCACCTTTCTGCTGTGGATGCTGTTTGTGGTGCCGGGGATTGTCTACGCGATCGGGTGAGATTTTAGCCTGTGCGATTTGGTGGGAATTAATTATCGTTGAGGTAATGAGTATCTATTAGGGGGCTTCTTTTATCCTGTTCTGGATGATATTCATCGTGCCGAGGATGGTCTACGCGGTTGGGTGAGTGTATCTAATATTTCGACCGGTCTATTTTTTCGATCAGTAGGCCCTAGTAATTTATCAAGAGCTCTGGAACGCCCATCGAGTCAAAGAAAGAACGCAACCGATTGAGTTTCAGGCGGCCAACAAAAGACATCGAAATTTTATCAAAACCAATAATGTTCGGGAACCGTTCGACAAAATAAAAATCAATTAATGGAGATAATTCAGCCTCATTCTACAGATTTACAGGGCTGCCAGATTGGCAATGATAAATATTGATAAATATTTCGCAGGTTCTGCTTCTTCCGTGCTCTCTTCATTCATCGATCGAAGACAATCTGTGACCAGAAACCCGTGGATAGAAACGTGTATTTCTAAGCAATTTATTGATTTCTAAATTTGATTGTCATTCCCTCATCATCTGTTAGGAAATTAGTTTTTTATTAATGATTGTCAACGCTAGTAAGATAGCAACGTTTATTTGGCATCTTAATTTTTTTTGTGATTTATTGTATTTCCAATTCGACATGTAAAAACATCTTTTATTCAGTTGTATAAGTAACCAGTACGAAAGAGGGAGAAGAAGGAGGAGGGAAGAAATAGTATGGGTGTGAAAAGTGTTGAACTGATAGTAGTGAGAAGAGATGAAAGATTTGACAAGATTATCGATAGACTACTCGATTTGTACAGTAAAAATGACGGACTAGAAAGTAGGCAAAATTTGATCGATTATTGATCGCATAAATATTGATTGGAAATGTGTCTTGCGATGCTACAGTATTCGGGAGGCATACTGTATGAAATATTTTGGCAATCGTCGATTATTGCAAAGGGGAGTTTCTCCAGAATTGGTTGGGAGAAAGTGGGTGTGGTCTAGGGAGATGAAAGAGTGAAAGATCAAAGATTAAAGATCAAAGATCATTGTTCGATTCGGGGCGAGCTTCCTCGGCGCCAGACGCGAAGTTTGTTGAAGAAGGAGGAGGGAGAGAGGGACGAGCATTTGCCTGGAAATTAGAAATTGATTGAATTTTACACTAGTTTCATTCTCAGATCGATCGGTTGAGTTTCACGAATACTTCACAAGCTCGTTCAAAGGGATGTTTGCAATGAGACTTAGTATTTGGACATCAATAATCAAAAAATACGCACCGTTACCAGTCTCCACACTGTCCACTTGTCGCTTCTTCCTCTGCGAGTACCTGCAAATGCATCAATTTTGCAACGAAATTCATCAAAATTCTTTTATAATAGTTACTAATAAATAATATTAATCATAGATACACCGTCATCGCTTATCTAGCCAAACTCACCTAATCCAAAGAGTCCCTCCCCCTTCAGCTATTCCATCTCATTTATTGTCACTTTTTGGTCTCGGTGGATAAATTAGTATTATTTTTCAATAAATTACCGTCTGATGGCGGAGGAGAAGTCATCCTCTTGCACGGGTTCCTTCTTGCAGGGGCGAGGGGAGGGCTGGAATGGATTGATAAGGTAAGGATGGATAAGGTTGATAAGAGGATAAGGAATCCACGTCAAGCAATTTTACGGTCGTAAGACAACACTAGGTGGGACTCACTGGTAAGGCAAGCTGTTATTACCAGCTGGTTTGATAATTACCTAGTTATTGCGAGCAACATCCATTCCCACAACATATTGTTCTAAATCAAATATGTTTCATCGTGCCCTTATGATACGGTGCGATTGTAATTCTGTAATGAACGCAGTTCTTTTGTTTAATAAAAATATTTTGCGGCAAAATTGACCCCTGTTCTTCTACTCCTATGGGGAATGAAGAGACGGCGATTCGTATTGCGCCCTCTATCTAATTGGCAGTATCTCACCTCATGGAAATCCACTACCCCTCCATTTTCCGTTCCCTTACTCCCGCATCAATACAAGACAAATATGTTTCACTTAGCCCTTATCAAATGATGCGATAGAATCTCAGTTATTTGTGCTTGAATCCACTTTCCAATAACAATAAAATCTCACCTCATGAAAGTCCACCACTCTCCTCTTCTCCGCTCCCTCACTCCCGTACGCCTCTTTGATATCGGCGAGAAGGCCGATCAGAAGGTCGTCAACGTCGTGATTGAGTGCGACGGAGATCTCGAAGGTGGAGAAGCCGAATTGGGCCGCCGCGGCTCGGACTTCTGGAATGAAAATCACCATAGAAATGGTTAAAATCCCTCATTATTTTGTGCGTTTTTCTAATATGTTTTGAGGAATTTAGCTAGATATTGGTCGAGAAAAGGGCGAAACTTCATTTTTTTCACGCTAGACTAGGGCTGGAAAAACAGGATTCAGTTAATTCGCGTTAAACTTTGATTATATTTATTGAGATACGTTTCAGTCTGCACTCATGTTGTACTGCGATAGCCTTTTTTAAATTTCTCCACAGCACGCATCTCCAAAAACAGTAAAATATCGCAAACGACGATTTGCATCAATCGGCTACCGTACCCAGTTTCGTCACGGCTCTCTTCCTCTCCAGGTCCACCTTATTCCCGGCCACAATTATCGGTGTGTGACGGAGTGCCGGGCGATTGCGCACCATCTCGATCCCGTTTACGGCCTGTATTAAAAACATTGCAAATGGCATAACAAGAGATGAGATAATCTATGACGATGGTTTCTAGATTTCTAGACGCTCTGACGATGATGTTGTGCTTACCTTTTATGAACCGTTATTTGGAGGTTCAAATTGCAGATGGGTTATGCTTCGTGCATGTTTTAAATTAAGAACGATTGAAGACTATTTCGATCGTGTTGGCACCGGCGGTAAAATAAATATTCAAAAATGTTGAAAGGCACCTGCTTGAACGACGCTTTGGAGTCGATACTGTACAGGAAGAGGAAGGCGTGCACGGAGTCGTCGAGGAAGAGCGGATCGGCCTGAAGATGAAGATGAGGAGCATTTAGGATACGTCTTATCTGTCCATAATAAGAGCGCGATATTGTCACCCACAAATATGCGAATATCCTTCATCATCACTTTGAAACTATATTAGCTTGCCTTTTAACGGCGGAAACTACGCAAAATTCAATAAAATGAAAGACACTCGATGATCATTCTCTCAAAAAGCGGAAATGCAGAATGCAGAATGATAACTGACCATGTCACTCTCCAGAAAGACTAACTCGCTCTCCTCGCCGCCAATGTTGATCGAGACGCTGTTGTCGAGGTGGTCTGAATTGATTTATGTAATTAATTTATCGATTAAAAATAGTGCTGTCGAGGAATTTTGAATGAATTTTTTTCCATCTCGCTCAAAAACATTCCGTTGAGTTTCATCTATTCAAGAAGTGCAACAAAATGCTCACAGATTCAATACGTGGGAAATAGTTTTTTATAAATAATTATAAGATGATTCATTGAAATATTTGTTACGTAACCCCAACCGATGCTGTAAATAGTCAGTTATCGATCGGTAATTCACTACCGTACTCACCAATCTCATCTGCAAAGGCGTTTCTGTATTCCGAAGTGGAGAACTGCGAGATGAGCGCGGACTTGCCCGTGCCCGTGTCACCAACGACGTAGATCTGAAGGAAATCGATTGTTATTTTTTGTTGCAAAACATAAAAAATCATGCGACTTTTGAGATTTTTCTTTATGTTCGGTTCCGTTTCACTATCTGAATAAGATCCACATTATTCAATTCTGTTCAGTAGAGAGAACGATTTTTTTCAAACTAGAAAACAATACATCTCTGAGTGCAAACTTACCTCAATAAAAGTAATTGATGCTCACCTTGTGCACAGCTGGTACGGACCCGGACGGGGCGCCATCAGAGGAGGGACGATCACTGTAAAAATCACGATATTTTTGTATTTTTTTGTCTGTACTCTCTTCGTGTCGCGTGCTCTCTCGCTCCCCATCTGCTAGCTTTTTTCAGGTCAATTTATTGCGACAAGTGCGAAAAGTATTGCGAAAACATGAAAGGCTCGATATTGTCTATTTTTGGATTTTCATATCAATTTCAATTTGAGTCATAGGCGTTCCCCGATATCTCCGATATTTTTTCCATTTAATTTTCCGTTCCAAGAGCCCCCTTAGAGAGATGCACGTGTACAAAACATAATAAAGTAGCCGAAAGGGGAGAAAAAAATTCGTGCGAGAAGGGAGGCGCGACACTAATAATAAACCATTTTCGTGTGGGCATTTGCAAGTTGAGCGTGAGCAACAACAGCAACAGAGTAGTATCGTAGCTAAGCTGAGAGACCTCCCAAATAAATAGCAAAAATGGGAGGAGTTCGAATTAGTGTTGCGAATTCGCACAAACCCGCACGTCGCACAAGGAAGACGAACAATGAATGGGAATTGAAAAAAAAACTGTGTTCGAGTTTGAACAACGTGCGACTTGTTCGAACTTCGAATGTGTTTCGGAAATAATTCATATTTTGCAGATGCGGAATCGCTTCGATTGCTCCTGCAACCATCACATTAGGAACCAAATAATCCCGTTCTTTCAAAGATTCTTGGATTTTCTACTGTGACCGGTCTACCGTAATTCCCTACCGTAACAAATAATCAGTACTACCGTAATTCGAAACTGCCATAACCCTTACCGGTTCTCATCCGACGAGCAGACAGAGTCGCTGCAGGAATCTCCGCGCATAGAATCGCCAGAGACGGCGTACGGTGAGGGCGACTTCTCGACTGGAAAAGATACGGTAATCAATCAATAAATGATTCTTCTCGACTGGAAAAGAGGTGGATTACGGTAGTATTCTATGGGCACAGTAATCTATCCATAATTGGGTCTTCTCGACTGGAAAGAAGAAGCTTACGGTAGACGATAGGCATTGCTAAGCTATAGTATTAACGATGTCTACACCGCAAATGCTGCATCCTGTTGAAAACATCGACTAAGGCATGATGCATGGCAGACGGGATTGATACTTGATCTTGTTCAATGCCGTAACCTATCTTCTCGATCGATTGTTCGAATTACAGTAATACCGTACTCTTGGTGACGTTGGGCTTCTGCTTCCTTCTGAAGGAGTCTCCTCGACTGACGACTGCGCCCTGAATGAGGGAAATTATCGATTACTCTCCCTATTTGCAATACTCTTCAAGCTGCTGTGTGGGCCATTAGAATTCCTGGCCATTCACATGAGCTTAGGTTACAGAAGAATTCAGTCCGGTTCGAGCTAGGCTTAGTGAAGCACTATTACAAACCTTCTCGTCGATCTTGAACTGCCTTACACGGGTATAGTCCTCGCAATCAGGAAGTTTCAGGAATCTGAAAATTATATTTATTATCAAAGTGACAAAAACTGGAATTCGGTTGTGTGTTCACAGCTATTTGAAAATTGAAATGAATTATGATTCCATAGTACCTTTCTTGCATTCCTGTACTAAGAAAACCAATAATTCAGTCTCTAGTCTATTTTGCGACTGTGGGGAAAATGTTGCAAATCATAGAGTTCGAAATACGGATATTCGTCTCTTCATTTCACGCGTTCTTTCCTTTGAGTTATGAAAGAGTGTGCGAAATGAAGAGACACGATTACCCGTATTTCGCAACTCTAGTCAATGAACAAGAAGCCCACCTCTCCTCGACTCCGCTCGCGCTCTTGGGCTCCGGCCAGACGTCCGTGCGCTCGATGCGACCTCTGCAATAGAAAATTATCATTAATCATCATCCTCGGGCTGCTGCACTCATTCTCTCCATTTCACACACTCTCTCGCGCTCTCTCTCTCTGACCGATGATGATAGTGTGTGAAGAGGCCATTTTTTTCGTATTTCGAGCTCTACCAAAGATTACGACGCAGTATCCTATGATTATCAGTAAATGAACATTTCTCAGATCAAAATTCGCATTTTTCATTGATCATTCCTCGAAGGCCACTACAAAATTTGGTATTTTTAGCAGTGGGAAGGCCCAGCACCAATCCCTAACGAAGTCAGACCCCGCATGCACCCCAATGTTTCTCTGATTGCAGCTGGGAACTCGACAAATCTGATTTACTTCAAGACACGTTTAGTGATGATCACGCCTTCTAAGTTTAGATCTTTGGGGTGTGGAATACATGAATACCGGCATAATCAATATAGTCGGATCCCTCTAAACCGGGCAAGCTCCCAGCGATCGCTACAGCGCTACAGTGCCACGTGATGTGATGCATCTATCCTTCCTGCTAGCATTTTTCTCTGCGTCTCTCCATTTCGCCTGCTCTCTCGCCTGCTCTGACGGTCGAGCGAGCGCACATAATGATCAGACAATGCCATCTCGTTCCCACCACTCGAACAAAGAGGCGGGAGAAGAATGGGGGGGGGGGATGGGATGAATATCTCCCATGTTCTCGTCTCTCCATCTCGCATTGTCTCTCGTCGGTCAGAGAAGAGTGAGAGACAACGAAGAATGGAGAGACGATAGGAGAAGGGATACGGAAGAGGGAAGGCAAGTGGAACTAGTGCAAATAAACATGCAGAGCATCCCTTCATTCGCTCATTTTTTTCCCGCCACACCAGATAACTAATCAATGAACCACATTTACTGACGTGTTCACTGGCTGAACTTTTGATATTTGTCCCAAAACATTACAAATTTGTACAAAATGATATGAGTAGTTTAGTCCCGGATGGAATAGCTTCACAAATAAAACCATCGCCACCCATCACTTGAAGTGTTGGTCACAAAACAGTCGGCCAAAGACCGCACAGTCTCAATTAAACAGTGGGTGGTCATTCGTTTGTTTATTACACTCAGAGTCTGGTCAGAGATGAGTTGAGTTTCACGCATCATTAAAATTATGTTTCAGAGAAGCGATTCGATATTGTTCACTCATCATTTTCAGATAGGCGATTTTTAATGTGTAGTGCGCGCTCCGGGCTCAATATTTCAGTGCAATCCAATCGATTACTGACTAATCTGATATCTACAATCTCTCAGCAGACTACTGTAATCCGATCCTATCGCGAACTGACTAATCTACTACTTCACATCCTCCAAACGGTCGGCTCTCTAGCGAACTATTCGACCAATAACCAGAATATTATGTATCTCATGGGCCTACTACAGTAAATGAAAAGAGTAATCCAACCCTATCGAAAACTGATTAATTAGACCACCCCACCACTACAGTGCTATCATGAACTGACTAATTTTTTCAAACTACCGTACCTCTGCAGACTGCATCTTCTGGAAATGGTCGGTGTGCTCTTCCTTCGCTCATTGCTCGCCGCAACTTCCTCGAGAACGTTGCGAGATTTGACCTGCAATTGATCGGTTGGTACCGTAATCAGCGACTGATCTACAGTAATCTGATCTTATCGATGACTGATTTTTTTATCATCGTCTACCGTAATCAGAAGACAACCTCAATATAATCGTATCAATTATTGATTATAATCGATTAATATAAAATAAATAATTCAGTTATCGATCCCTACCGTAACCCGACTACCGTACCTAAACCGTCTTATCAATGTCTGATTATAATCGATTAATATAAAAGAAATAAATCAGTTATCGATCCCAACCGCAACCCGACTACCGTACTTCGACCGTTGGTCGGGCGCGGTGCTTGAATGACTGGGAGCGCAGCGGCTGCCTCATGTCGACCGGCGAGAGAAAGGAGTTACCGTCGATACTGCAAGAGAAATACGGTAAGATTACGGTATAGCCGCATGATACTGTAATCAGAAAAATCAGAAAAAAGGGTACGAAAAAGGGTACAATAGTTATCGCTTATTTAGGATACTGCAATCAGAAAATGGGTTTTCATCGATACTAAAGTGAGGGTACGGTAATTTATGGGTACGGTAGGATAGCAGAAATCAACAATCATATTCAAATAGTCATATCGTAGTCAAAGAATCGATTGTTGTCACCACCCAGGCAGAATTCGTATGATCGAACAATCGTTAGTGGTCATTTGAAATGGAAAATTGGAGCGAGCTACGCAAAATTTGTAGTTGCGCAATGTATCCAGGCATTCTAGGAAGTAAATAGGAAGCGAAATCTGAAAAAAAGCTGCGTTGATAGATGATAGAATCGCAAGATTCCAAAATGTCCCCTGAAAATAAGCGACAATCGTGTGAAACATTCCGAGGGTTTGGGGACAAAGTCGAGAAAGGAGGGAGAAGTTGTGGAGTAAACGTACGCGTCACTTTCTCACGAGGTCCGGGCCCAAACTCCCAACTAAATTTGGCCAACGGGCGTCGTCGTGTTTTCACGCTCGCGCTCGCTCACCAAAACGAGTGTGGGAAAACACTTTGGACTGACTAGGAGACGACGTGGAAAAATTGCTCGAGTTACTGCTCGAACAAGGAATTCGGGAAATGATACTCAAGAAGATTGCAAGAATATTGCAAATCATTTGCTCGAATATGTTTCCCAGTCATTATAAGGATCCGTATTTCTATCTGAGGGCGATTTCGCGAGGGCAAAACTTCCAACAACAAAAAAAAAAATAAAATAAGCCCAGACAGTCCGCTGCCAACACAAAGGATGACAACTTCTAGCCCCCTCTGTGCATTCAGAATCCCACAGTCTGACTGGAGGACCCTCTTCCCGTACTCTCTCTCGCCTTCTCGGACCGGCGTAGTAGGGATCATGAGGATTGAGGAGACTGTCTCTCAAGTTAGCACGGGGTCTGATTCTCTTAGTTTCCTGTACTCTCTCGGTTTCTCTAACCTCAGGCGAGAGAACAGGCGATACGGAGAGAGAGAGAGCTGAAGTGAGAGCAGTGAAGGATGAGGGAATGATGGCATTACTGACTCCTCCTTGAATGCGTGCGCGGGCGTGTGAGAGGAGGAGACACCGGAGTTCTGGGGTCGCCGTCTCTCCATTTCACACACTCTCTCGCCTCTCTGACCCCGGTGAGATAGTGCGTGAAATGGAGAGAGACGATGACAGACATGTCACGACTCTCTCAAGATGGATGAGAGAGCATGCGAAATGAAGAGAGTCGCGCGCAGACAACGGGCGAGAGAGTATGGGAAACGGAGAGAGTGGATCAATGCTTCAAATGTTTACCCTTCGCGAAGGCGGAAGTTAGAGGGCAGCAGAAACAGAGAATCAGATGAGATCTTTGAAAGTTGTTTTTTCCGCTTGGGGCTCGTGCGAAAATCGATCCCACCCCAGTTCATCAACAAATGAAGAAAGGGTGAAGCATAGCCTCCTTCAAAATTACCTTCTAACGAATAATCAGAGATTAACCATGAAGAAAACGAAAAAGTTCCTTCACAGTCGATTGGGATGGGATAGGAAAAAATGAGGAGAACAAGGGAGAAGTTGAACAGTATGTGTGCAGTAACAGGCACGTGTCTGTTCAGAGAGGGGGGGGGGATGGGAGAAGGGGGGAGTAACACTCTCTCCGATCTGAGTGCTCTCTCGGCGGTTAGACAGTGTGATAGAGGGTGCGGGCAATCAGAATCTCTCTTGCAAGGTAAAACGCAATCGATTACCGCGTCTTTTCAATATGCATGATCCCTTATCGATCAGGACGTGTGAGGAAGGGTTTTTCGCAGTATTATTGCTTGCATTGTTTCAATTTCCTGGAACACTCCTCTCCAGATACTCAAGAAAGACACAAGGATGGCTCCTAACGAGGCAAGGGTGAAGGAAGCTTCAGAGGAACCACTAGTCCTTCCTGCATACTCAACTCGCGACCAAATTCAATCTGCACCAAGATTCGCGGCCAGGACTCAACTGCTGTTCTTTAACATTACGAAGCAAATTTTTAAGATATAAGATTGTGCGACAAAATTCAATTAGAATTCTACCGCATCAAAAATCATCACAGCAGTTCTCGAACATTTCATGCAAAGATTCGCGATAGATTGAATTTGCGCGGACATAGCTACGGATGAGAGATGACCAAAGCACCAATAGCGGTGAAGTCCATGTTATGGCCGCAGTTTGCGCGAAAATGGACAGTGAAAGAAGAAGAGGAACTCCCGTATGCGCCAGCAAGCACGCGGAAACGGAAAGAGTGAAGGGAAAAGGAGAATAAAGGGCCCCCGGTCGGAACTGGAGAAAGGGGATCCGAGGGCATTCCGAGCTCCCTCTATAACCGCAACCACACTCTATATCTACAGCCTGCAGCCTTCTATCGCCCAAGGAATAGTGCAGGTGCGTGATGGAACTCTCTTTGTTCCGTCTAATCTTCAATGAACGAAAAGAATGAAGGGAAAATGAGAACAAAGGGCCCCCGGTCGGAACTGGAGAAAGGGGATCCGAGGGCATTCCGAGGTCCTGTCCCTCTGTCACACATGCAATAGTGCTCCTGACGGGGGATGAAATGGCGCGGATCTACTCTCTCATTTTCCCATACTCTTCCTATTCTCTCACCGTGAAGAGGGCATTGCGAATTGGGAGAGGATTGGCCTGAATCTCTCATTGTTCCATGCTCTCTCGTATCTCTGACCGATTGAGGTGATATAGAGGATGAGTAGAGGATTGGCCTGACGGACCAGAGACTGTCTCACTTTCCCATGTTCCCTCGTTGCTGTGTCCGGTGAGAGGGCAAAGAAGAGAGATGGAGACAGGGGACAGACGGGATCATCAATCAGCCTGCACTCTGCAGCTGGAGGTTGAGGAGAGGGCCTCAGAGAGGAGAGTTCGAAATACGGGTAATCGTCTCTTCATTTCACACACTCTCGCCTCTCTGACAGGTGAGAGAGTGTGGAGAATGGAGAGACGATTACCCGTAATCGTACGGCACTCTAGAGGGAGGGGCTCAGGACGGGGGTTAGGAGGACAGGCGAGATGGACGAATGGACAAATTCTTCAGTGACCCACAACTGATGTGCGACATGCGGATGAATCGATCAGTGTGCTCTCTACAACATGAGACTGAGGGGTGACTGTGCACAGGTAGTTCAGTGGTAGAACTCCTGCCCGGTAAGCGGAAGCCCCGGGTTCGATTCCCGGTCTGTGCATTAACCTTTGCTATCTCAAGTAATGCTTGATCATTTATCATCCCAGTAGACTGATGTCCAGTCGAGAATGAGGCAAGGAGAGATTTGGTGGCGATTGAAAGCCGAAGGGAAATTGTAGTACGACATTCTAAGGAATTTGTAGAAGCTTAGCTAGTGGGTGGTCCCCGGTCAGTTAAATTTCATCGCTTCTATTTAGAGCAATGGCGGTATCGTGATTGATCTAGCAGTCTAGGGTTGGCAATTTGATTCTCAAATTCTCCGACTCTGCGCGCGCGTTGAGAATGGAATGATTCCCATTTCACCCCTCTCTCAGTTCCGAGGGGAGTCGAATGATGATTCCCTGTTGAAATGTTTGGGAATCCAAGGATTCCCAATATTTTTTCACAAATATGAATCGTGAAACACATTTCAATCGCTGTTAAAATTGAGACATTTTCTCATTTCACTGCGCTGCTATTTGTAGCCATAACTTATGCTAAGATAATTGTTACATTACTATAATACTTTCGAACAATAAATCGAACATGCATGCATATGGGTGAAACTAGCGATGATTGATGCCATTTGCAAGTGGCCAAAACTTCAAAATCATTCAATCGTTCTGCAATTTAGAACGTAGGACGTAGATGGACATGTGAATACGTCCTTAAAATTTGGAACCGATCTGATGATTTTAGGCCGAGTTATGACCTTGGGAATCCTGGATTCCCAGAATCTTGGATTCCCAGAACCACCGATTCCCGGACTCAAAAGGTGCGGAATGAATGGAATCAAAAAGATCTGGGAATCCACGAAGAATCAAATTGCCAACCCTATAGCAGTCAGTTCCTTGATAAAAACACGAAACTAACGCTTAAAAACCTATTTCGAAAAGGGAAAAGGAAGAACTAGGCGATAAAATGCAACACGCCGCTGTCGCTCATTGTGAGTGAGTGATTGGACGGAGAAACTGCCGGGAAAGGAAGTCCTCCCTCGGTCTCTCCATTCTCCCTGATCTCTCGCCTTCTCTAACCACCTAGAGATCATTCGGAATCGAGAGAGTCGAGCAATGAATGGAATCAGTTGTCTCTGCTCTATTGAAAAAGCGACAGAAGAAGTGCGACAAGAGCGGAGGAAATTGTTCCCGTTTCGACGAAAAGGCAGTCAGAGAGAGAGAGAGAGAGAGAGAGAATGGCCCTGGATTCACAATGGACTACTAGGGGGCTGGGGGAGGGGGGGGGGCTAGCGTGAACCGAGCGAGCGATTAGGAGATTTCATGCCTTTGATGTTTCCCGAATTAGGACAAGGATACGATGAGGTTTGATGCAAATTTTGATGCAAAAAAAATTACACAGGGATGCATCATCTTCTCTTCTTCTTCTTCTTAGAGTTATCAGTACCAAGAAGTGATACAGATTTTTGGGGATACACGATAGAGAGAGAGAGAAGATACGAACGGACGTGCTAAAACCGTGGATACATCATGAATGCAACAGACACAATGATGAAATGGTGACCGGCGGATATGAGGAGGGATATCTCCCTTGTTCACACTCGAGAAGAATGGAGATATTACACCCCCATTATGAGTGTGCATTGTCTGTGGTTACTTGTGAGCAAATTGAGCAATTGTGCGAGCATGACAAATGATGTAATTGGAGGAAGCTAATTGGACAAAGGGAAAAGGGCTATCCCTATTACGGGAGGATGGGAGCCCATCTGATACGAGGAATTGGCGATAGTAGACATGGACCCCATATCAAATTGTGAATGCTATCAGATATAGAACGGACATGGCAAATGATGTGAATTGTGAAGCGCCTTGTAGGTCCATCCCTGTACGGGGGATGGGATCCCATCTGACACGAAGGAGGGGGAGCCGTCGACGATAGACGAGATTGTCTCCAAACAGATGGGGGGGGGGGGGGGAGTGAGAAGATAGGGAGAAGAAAGGAAGCTGCGCTCTCTCGATTCCGCACACTCTCTCGCTTTCTCTGATCACCAAAGGGATCAGCGGGGAATGGGGAGACGAAGACGGTCCCGGGTGGAATGTGGGAAGTCCGGATCAGGAGATCGGAAGGGAATCACACTCTAGTTGGATGATCAGATGATTATCATTCGGAAATGCATGTTGAAGATAATGAATTCAAAGGAGTGTCCATCAGGCATGCTGGTTGATGGAGTGATGAACAAAATGAAGAATCATCACATGGTAAAGGTATTCAAGGTCCTTCGGGAGCCTCTTTACAGGCCAGTGGTTATTTTGATCTATAGATCGTATGATCAAGTTCAAACGTCTATTTCCATCTGACAATATATTTTCTACCCAAGACGTGCTCGGATTTCAGTGGGGGTGGGCTGTCATAAAATGTCTCGAAGATCAGCTGACAGGGAAATACTTTGACTATTTCTCGCAAGGATCAGAAGGGGTGAGGGAGTGTGCGGGATGGAGAGAGCACATAAAAACTGAAACGTCGAGTTAGTGAGAAAACGGAGAGATCGCGATCAGAAATTCCCAGCTGACTACAAGACTCGAAAGATGATGAGTAACAGCTGGTGCAAGGTCACTTCTGAAGTTGGTGAATGAACTAGGATTTGGAACTGACACAATCGCGCACATATTCCTGAATGGATATTTATGTGCGCGATTGTGTCAGTAGCTTGCAAGAGACAGCCGTGGATGAGGGGCAACATGTGTGCAAGTTCAGCTCGTATATCAGAGTTCGGAGCAGTTGAAAGGATCTGATTAAGAGAGTGTACTAGTCGGGAGCGGAGTTGCGGTTCAAAGTCCGCATAGTTCAAATGCTCTGATGTTCACTTAGAGCGAAGCCCCGCTCCCTCTGATCTCACTCAGCTCAGGAGCTTCTGAGTCACTGATCAGAAGTGGCGAGGGAGTAAGGGAAAACGAGAG
Organism: Pristionchus pacificus; assembly: GCA_000180635.4. NCBI lineage: Eukaryota > Metazoa > Nematoda > Chromadorea > Rhabditida > Neodiplogasteridae > Pristionchus > Pristionchus pacificus. The sequence goes on from CM026579.1 coordinate 20,291,269, forward strand.
AGGCGCTCACTTAGCACAGCTATCGCCCCTATCGTGTTGTGATGTTGCTGCTGTCGGAGTGGAATGGAGAGGGGAGGAAAGGGGAGAAGGAGAAGGAGCGCGTCCCACCCCGCTGTGTGAAATGGAGCAATACACCAGAAGGGGGAAGGAGGAAGAGGGGGAACACATGTTGAATGGAGTGCAGAAGAGGGGGTAGCTGAGTCACGGAATTAGATCGCAGGTTTACTAAGTGGTCGTGGAAATGGAATAAGTTTCATTCAGTCTACAATTTGCTGTGATTAAAGGAAGAGTAATATGGTAAGGATCGTGGATAGTATAGAAAAACTGAACGACTCGAAAGGGTGGACCCGGCTCATTTGCATATATATCGAGATTGGAGCCGTGATTCATTGCCAAATATAGATGTAGCTAGAGAGGCTAGAGGGGCTATAAAAGCACAGCGAGCGAGCAATCCGTTCGTGCCCAATCTCGCGGTGGTGAATGAAGGTTCTATTGTGATTATGTGTCGGACCAGATTCTCATTATTTAGTCCGAATAGTATCTTGATCTTCTAAAATGATTGTAGGTACAACAATTCACCGCGGCGCTACAACATAGAAATCTGCAAGTGTGTTTCTCCGCAATCTCTTGTGAGCGCGCGCGGATCCAAATATGTGGATGAGTCACTGGTTAAAAGAGCTCTAAGAGGGGGCGGATGACCCTTATACATCCACTTATCTCCACTTAGTGTGACTTCCACACGGAACAGAAATGTGTCCACCCACAGGTGCGTGGGGATTACTCATGTATGGACATTCTTTTAGGGATACGCTAAGAACAAGACACTTCCACATCAAGGGGTTGAGCGACGACTGAGCTAGGTGAACACTTTGTCACAATGCTTTCAAATTCCAGTTACGCAAGACAGCGAGGCGTACCCAAGATACTGCTGGAACAGTCGGTCCCACTGCTGCTGATCGGGCGATGTGGCAACGGAATGTTCGTCTGTGCTGGATGTGGTCCTTCAAGGGGGGGGGGGGGATCAAGATGATAGCAGCGACAAATGTCTCTCTGAGAACTACCTGGGACTGATGCTCAATATGATCCTGCACGGAGGCACTTTCGATGTGCATCCATACAGCAATGGGTCGGTCGCGTTGCGATTCATCATGGCATCGGAGTAAGGGAAGACTGCTCCGATTGGGAAGTAGTAGTGAATCTCCGTCGGAAGTCGCACAATCGTATTTTAACTCTGATGACGAGAGAAGATGTGAGAGCGTGGCAAATCGAGATAGACGGCCCACTATTCTCGCTGAATCGGATTTGAACCGTGCGACTCCCGGCTGACACTGACTACCCCCCCCCCCCCGTTGATTCGGTTGCGGCGCCCGAAACGGGATTGGAAGGGGAGGGGGGGGATGGAGGGATGGTGCTTCCGCCCTGCAGAATCCGTGGAAACTTGCATCCGTAAGTCGATTATAGGAGACAAATGTGACCTTATCGGAGGTCCGATTTGTCTTGGTTAGCGATTTCACGTTTGCCCAGGGAAAATCCGATTTTCTTCAGAGTGATGTTTGATTCCAGATTTTCCAGAGCCTTGTCTTATCCGACATTCGATCAATGATCTCATTCTGTAGAATTCTCTGTGAAGAGTCGACGATTTGTCAGAATTAGCCCCTTTGCCATTTCTCAGAATCGTAATCGGCGGCTTGCATCTTCTACCCAGGCATCACGAGTGTACGCTGTCATTATCTTGCTCTCTTCATTCAACGCACTCTCTCGCCTTGTCTGATCGACGAGAGATCACGTGGAATGAGGTGAGGCAATCAGACAGAGCGATAGAGTACGTGGAATGAAGAGAGTTGTTCGGCCATCACGAGCGCGGCGGCGAAGAACCAATTACTGGTTATCGGATGGCAAAATCAGCGGACGAGAAGGAAGAGCGCGAAGCTGTATGATAGCAGGCCTTCTCGGAATGTGTTGGAATGATCAAATTGCCTGTTATCGAGAATGAAAATCAGTGTGGAAACTGATGCGTATAATAGGAGGGTGAGGAAGATTCTCACACTTGTCGTCAGTGAACAGGATAGATGCCCAAATTGCCTGTTATCAATCTTGCGGATCAGTGAGCATAATGATGCGCATAATAGCAGTATGGAAAATATTCCTCAGTACGCGCATCACACTCTAAAGTGATTCGAAAGTCATGATTAGAGAGGCCAAATTGCTTGTTAGGATACGAGGAGGACCATGTTTGCGGGCATTTGAACAAACAATGTTTCCGGACGGCCCATAACAATATGCAAAGTGGCTGGTGAAGTACAGGAGATGGAGAGTCATGCCGAAGTGCAAGGAGAAGGACATTTTGGGCAATTGAGCGACGACTCTCTCAATTCGGCGCATCCTGTCGTACAGTCTGTCCTCGTACAGAGATCAGGCAAAATGTGGAGAGCGGAAACCTATTTTTTCTCGCGCCCTGCCCTGTTCATTCAGCAGAACACACGGGCCCAAAACAACAAACAGAAAGGACAGTAGCGGACGGCGGTACGGCTAATACAGGGAGAGAATTTGGGGGGGGGGGGGGTGAATAGAGTTCGAAATACGGGCCGCCGTCTCTTCATTTCGCACACACTCTCTCTCGCCTCTCTGACCGGAGAGAGAGAGTGTGTGCGAAATGAAGAGACGGCGATCCGTATTTCGAAAATACAGGCAGAATGGCGGGTCTGGTGAAGAATCGCTTGGGGACTAAGGAACGGAGATCGTGGATGAAGAGAGGAGATGTGGTTGATTCGCTAAGCGTAGTGCAAAAGAGGACAGTGATTCGGGGAATGAGTGAATCGGCAACTCGGAAGAGGGAATATCGAAAAAAAAGATTTGTAAATTCAGATGACAAAATAATCAAATACGCCTCCAAATCCGATGCATTTCCAGCCAGGTTGAAACGCATTCAAACTCCGAGAATGATCATAATGAGGAAAAGTTGGTTCAAGAAACCCAGCGAGAGCGGAAGTACTGAACCGAATCAGACAAGAGCGCGAGAGTATTGTCGAATGAACAATAGGGCTACTGGACTGCAGATGAGTCAGGACCGCTGCTCATTTCGTCAACTTGCGACTGGACATGACATCAGTTTACGCAGCTCATTTCGTGCGAAAAACCTGGCCTTTGTCCCCGCAAGAGTTGCGAAAGTGGCGGTGGTGGTAAATAAACGGGCCTCGTTTGCAGGAGCAATGGATTAGAGATGCAGAGGAAAAGAGCGAAAAGTGCAAAGTGAAGACAAAGTGAGTTTCACACAATTCATGAAAAGAGAGAAATGTACAGTAATTGTTGAATTCTTCTTTCTTCTTCTTCTTTTCTTTTCTTAATTTCTTAATTCTTCTTAATTTCTTAATTTCTTCTTCTGCAACAATTGAATGACGAACCGACTGTGTCGCCGCTTGGGCGCAACGTAGAATTGGATCTGCGCCATCAGCGCTCCTTGCTTATTCGAGAGTACAGGAGAAGATCTACAACTTGCGTCAGTAGACAACTCGACAAAGGCAGCCGAAATGCGAGTGCTCAGGGTATAAATAGAATCGAGGAGTAGTGAGTAAGCGTTCCTCCTCTCGCGGCGTCGCCCAGTCATCCATCTACTAGCAGTAGGGTTCGAAATACGGGTAATCGTCTCTCCATTTCTCGCGCTCTCTCATCGGTCAGAGGGGCGAGAGAGTGTGGGAAATGAAGAGACGGCGACCCATATTTCGAATTCTAACTAGCAGTAGCAGCTGCTGTTCGATGTAGTGCTAAGCGAGATGAAAACACAAGTGTACAGCACTTAACCAATGAACGGGTCTGCACAAAATCAATATATAAGCTAGTATGGATCAGTTAAATCTATTGGACAATGTATTGGCTGTGCCAAGGCCTAAAAAATGCGAATAAGCAAGTATTCGTTCCGCCCAGTCATCCATCTACTAGCATAGGACCTCTCTCTCTCTTGCCTGATCAGCTGTTCAGCCGTCTCTCGATCCTTCCTGATCTCTAGCCAGTCAGAGAAGGCGATAGATCAGGGGGAAAACGAGAGAGTCAGACGTCGTACGAGGACAAGATAGTATACGAAATGGAGAGCGCAGAGCTAGTGGTGTAAGATGATCTGAATCGAGGCGATGTGTCAGGAGACATAGAGCTGCTATATAGCTGAGCAACAAGGCTCTCGATCTCTCTAGTGTCCCTTGTCTCTCATCAATCATAGCTGATGAGAGACCAGGATTGAGAGAGGAGGCAAAGATGTCGAGTATATATAGCAGTGATCCTCTCACTCGGGAAAGCGGAGAGCTCTGAACTATGAGGACTACCCGGAGGGGGGAGATGCGATGTAGTAGTGGAAAGTATGCTAATAAGTGGAATGTTCATCCGGCGCTATTATGTATTTTATTGGGATATCTTTGGGAAGAGGAGAACATGATGATATGGTTGTTCAAATTCTGCAGTGAATTTATTTCTTATTCTGAATAAGAATAAGAATAAGAATAACTCCCAGCAAGACCGATAGGGCGTCTTCTAAGTATTTATGGAGTACACTCTGCATTCAGCCGGCTCTAGCCGAATGTACAGAAGAAAGATCATGTGACCGTGATCTCAAGTAGCCCGATCAAAACAAGAAGAGCAAACAGCTAATGGATACGCAGTGACCACGTGGGTACACGAAAGTGATCTCTAAAGAGAATTTAGAACTAGGAGGACATCCAGCCCAAACAGATACGAAGTGATACGCTTCCGTAATCAATCAGTCAACGTGATCCTTCAGGCAATGAATGGTGTATTCCAACAGTAGCTAATAGTTGCCGTATCCAAAAACTACTACGAGATAGAAAAGGAAGATCTCCGAAAGGAACTTTTTAGTTGGACGAGTCTCAGACATTCCATGAAAGGAGAAGTCATGGTCTGCAGCGTCGGCTAAACAGACTCCGAGAACTTCGAAGGAAAGAACATTCCATGAAAGCGAGATGGAGTGAAGGACGCTCTTGCAGCGCGAAAACAACGCAATCACGAAGAGATTCTCAGAATGGAATCGTGATTAACATCGTTGCGTCAGGGGACGTGCGGGATGACCAGTAGAGTGCGCAACACGGGTCGCCGTCTCTCCATTTCTCTCTCTGACCGGTGAGAGAGTGCGTGAAATGGAGAGACGGAGACCCGTATTTCGAGCTCTAATGTCCAGTTGTTGAGAGGAATGGACGAGTCATGAGAAATTTTTGCCCTATGGCTCTATTTCCCTCTCATCATCCCTTTTCCTTAAACGCATTTCCTCCCATCTCTCCGCTTCTTATCTTCATTAATCATCATTCCCCTTTCTTCGTTCTTCATCTCCATTCGGATCGTCGATCATCGCGGCGATCACCTACACTTCTCTATACAGAAACATACCATCGAATTGCTCCAAGCTGCTGGCTGTTTGTACTCGCGCATTTACTTGTTGCGATAAATATATATATATATATATATATATATATATATATATATATATATATATATATATATATATATATATATATATATATATATAAACAGAGACAAGCGCTCGAGAAGGATGAGGTCACGATGAATTCTGAGGATGGATCGTATCCAATGATGATTGGTTTCATCGCGAGCGATGAACAAAAAACAATATCTGGGCTCGTGGATTTTTGAGGGAGCTGCGAGGAATACTGAGGACGGACAATTTCTCGCCATGATTCGATTCATCAAGTGCTCGCGTGTGCACAACAGGAGAAAGCTCGAGAAGTGATGGACATCGAAGTCACGAGAATTGCATATGAAGGAATATTTCCAGGATAATTGAGTTAATCATTGGCACGTCTTGCACAAAATGCGAATGACCAAGGGCACAGTCACGAGGATTTTTCGAGTTAGTCACAGGCACGTCTTCTCAATTGGCTTTGTCGACGCGCCGCATGGATGCGTTTGTGCACGTCTCAATACTTTCTCCGCTAGGAATTTCTCAGATGAACATCATGTTCGGGGTTCGCAACTTACTTCGCCATCTCCTCGAAGATCCTGTCGATGAAAACGTGGAAGAAGCTGACTCAGGGACGAAGAAGTCACGGGGAGACGAGAAGACGAAGAAGATAAGGAAGAAGAAGGAGAATAATGCGAGAGAAGTCGACGAGGAAGCAGATGAAGATTCGCCGAGGTCGCGTCCGTTTGAAACAACGGAAGTCCCGAGCAGGGGACACTAGGAGAAGAAGGAGGAGGAGAAAGGGATAGAGCTCAAGCGAAGATAGAAACTGCCGATTACCTACACACTGCAATTAGCTTCCTCTCTCTATTCTGAAAACTTATCTAGCAGTTCGGAATTGCGAGATAGTGAGCGAATTCAAGATAGTCTCTGCTATAGCCGATGAGAATACGTGTGAAGAGAAGAGAGGCCCAAACAATACCCCTGTGATGATTGTGAAGCAATTATGCTACTGATCATCAAGAATGAGCATACAGGGAATATGCACAAGGAGAGAAGTAAAGACGCCTATCGAGAATGAATTAGGCCGGACTGTGCACGGCAAAGCATAAAGATCTGGGCTGTTCCGGACTGTCCGAAGTGGAAACAGAATGAGTTTCAGGGTTGGTACGTTAATGAGTTTGAAGGAGATCATTGATGGAGATGAATGATGCAAGAGCAAAAACATAATACATTTGAATCATACTTTAGAGAAAATCATTCGCCCAAAATTTCTGAACTACGAGTACGATGCATACTGAACACCGAACAAAGAACGTGTGTGGTCTCCGAAAAAAAAAACAGAGAAAAAAAGAAGAAGACGAGGAAGGTTTAAGAAGAAGAAGAAGAGCGCTGAAGGAAAGGAGGGAAAGTGGATTAGGAGAGGGAGGACTCTCTTGCTTCTTCTCTCGATGGTTAGAGGAAGTGATGTGAGTGCCTGGAGTGGAGAGCCAGAGAAGGACTGATTATGGACCACCAAGAAGAAAACGGCTGGGAAATTGGAAAAATTGGGCACGGGCTCAATTTGCGATGTACTTTGGACATTGAGCACACGTCCTTTGAGGCGGACGCCAAGAATTCGATCGTAGCCTCGTAGAATCGGTGGAGTGTGCGCATTTTTTTCAGAAATTGGGAAACAGAAGAATAATGATCTCCTAGCGATGTCGATTCCTGATGTGCGTCATTGCTGAAACTAATAATTATAATAATAATTTATCTACGCCCGAGGCGCAACGAGACCGAAAACGTTACATAATAAGGTGGGAGAGCAGGAATGGGGGGGGGGGCAAACTCATTCAAATTCATTCTTTCCCAATTTCAATCTTCTCGAAATTTTTTGTAATCCACTCGAAAAGTAGTAGTCTATATATTCTCGGAAGGATCTGCAAACCTTGCTCTGAATGTCATCATATCCCAGTCCATTCGCGAAGGTGCTAAATATATAGGGAAAGTGTCCAATTTCGCTCACACGTCCTTCTTCTGTGTGCGAGCATGTGGAGCAGAGCAGTAAGTGTCTATAAACTGAGCGCCGGCCAGAAGAGATGCTCTCTCCATTTCCCATGCTCTCTCGCCATCTCTGACCACCGAGAGAGTGTGTGGAATGCAGAGACCGGGCCCGGGGGCCCGTCCGGCTCAGTTTACAATTGCCTCTGCGGGCCTCTGACGTTGAGAGGAAAGCCCTCACTTCCCGCTTCCTTATGTCGTCTGACTCTCTCCATTCTGCACGCTCTCTCGCTTTTCTCTGACCGCAGAGAGCAGTCTGGGTCTCTTCATATCCCACACTCTCTTGTTATCTCTAACCACCGAGAAGCAACGCATAATTAAAGGAAACGGATCATTCCAAACGCCCCGGGGCAGTGGCTGAGTGGCCCGAGGCTTTAGCATAATTTGAGCTACTTCCCCAGCTCAAATTGCATCGTAGACTGACGTAAGCACATAGGAATATATGCAAAGGTGCTCAAAGTTCGAGCGAAAGAGATGATGAGGACAGGATTCCCCACACGGGACCAAGGGGCCATATTTGCTCCCCCATACGTCATCCGTAATTGGATCGTCGGGGTCTAAGGACGCCGGGGCTTCCGGTGATCTCTGCGGAGACCCTTGCAATGTGATCTTTGGAAGAATGAACTGTCTCTCTCCAGTTCGCGTGCTCTCTCGCCATGTCTGAGTGACTTCAGCATTCAGAGAGCAGACGTTTGCACAATTACTTCCTAGCATCGAATCCAGAGTGACAAGGGTCGTTAGCGATGCTCTCGCCTCTCTCCATTTCCCCTGATCTCTCGCTTTCTCTCACCGACGAGAGACTGTGTGGAATGGAGAGACGGGGGGATTCTCCGAGTGTCGTTAGAAGTTGCGAGCGGGCTGCGCAATGGAAACATGGCGCAGGAAGCAATTGAGAGTTGTGTGATCGACAGGGCTCTCTCAATTCTCCGCACTCTCTCGCCTCTCTAGCCGACGAGAGAGTATGCTAAATGGAGAGACCATTGACACTCTCCATTAGCCATGCTCTTTAGCTCCTCAACCTATTAGAGAGCGTGCAAAATGCTGAGACCAAGCAGGAAAGCGCAGTCCCCGAAATAGCGCAGAATGCGTGCTTTAGCGTCGTGAGAAGAGAATTCAGAGACCAACGTCACTCTCGAGAATGAGAGAACAATCCATGTAATAGTTTCATGCGCGCAAGCACTTGCAAAACACACAGAAGATGAATGAGAACGAAACAATGACGTAAGGAAAAATTCTACAGGAGAAATGATAGTCCACGGAGGCCAATCCGGAATTGCAAGAGAACGGGGACTCAAATTTGGAATACGTTTCAGCCTGCGACGATAGGAATATAGGAATCGAGTGAATTAATATTTCCTGCTTAGCCAAAAAAAACTAAACAATAATAATAACCAATTAACAATGTAACATGGTGCCAGATAGAATGCGGTTCACGGGATTCTTAGTCAAACAATGTGCCAAAATCACGTGAAAACCCTTCAGATCCACGATGCAGACACGAATAGTGCACGATCGGCTACAACAGACGGTTCAAACAAGTTCGAAATCTCAAGTGGCGATAACCCATGAATGAGAAGACGACTACACGTTATTAGAGTGCGCAATACGGGTCGCAGTCTCTTCATTTCACAAACTCTCTCGCCTCTCTGACCGGTGAGAGAATACGTGAAATGAAGAGACGGCGGCCCGTATTACGAACACTACAAGTCATGCACGCGCAACGCGCAGCTACTTTGTGGACCAAACAAAAGAATCGTCTTCCGACCTTTGATCCTGATCTGAGAAGAGGCGTGAGAACAATGGAGCATGAATCCTCTGTCAGAACAGTATAAGATGCAATGGAAAAAAGGTCAAAACGACTACACATTATGCACGTGCGACTACAGTCGCTGACTGGATGGCTCAAATGACTTGGTAGACTACCACTTCAAAGCACGGAAGATCAAGGGTACGATGAGAAAACGTAACCCTCAACGTTAAACGGAGAATGATGGAAATCGCTGCTTAGTGATCTATCAATAAGCTAACTCAGCAAATAACTCGATCACTTCTTGTTGTTGATTTCATTCCCAGATGCTGCCCCCCTACCGTAGTCTTTGATCAACCTAGCGCATCGGTAGTAAGTGTGATCTATTGTTGATCGCGTACTCACTGCATGCTAATAACACACTCTATCGCTTGAGAAGTGATCTGCAGTTGCTGTTCAGCTAATCACTGCGCTTCGCTGGTTGCATCATATTGGCACCCGGTTGATCACTTCACTTGTCAAAAGCCACTCTTTCTTGCAATCCGGAAGCAACGTGATCTGTTGTTTTTGATCGACTAAGCTCCAACTACTTAAACGCTTCTGCAGTGGCGGCACTATGTTGACTCCACACTTCACTCATCAAGATGAATAGTATGTCTCTTTCACTTCGCAATGCTCTCTCGTTTCTCTAACTGACGAGAGGCAAAACGAAGAGACAGGAGCATTGCGGCTCATCAAAGTTAAGCCCCTTCCACTTTACTTCCGCTGCAGTGAAGCGTGGAGTAAACTGGCTTACGATGACTCTGTTGTCGAGTGGATAATCACTGCCAGTAAGCAGCGTGGCTTGAAGTGACGCGGTGTGTAAAGTACTAGTTAGCCACTTCGCGTAAATACTCAGCTAGCGTGAGTATCGAACGCCGATACCCTGCATGCATTTTTGCCCCCGGAACACTTCAAGCCATCTAACCACAATCACTGATTTGCCTGAAGGGAAGTTCTAACAATAAGAGGAAAAAGTACTAGTATACCACACAGCGTCAACACATTCGATACTTCAAGAGCTTTAGATTATAGAGTCTATCAATAGATTTGAGTTAGAACATACTGGTTTGCATATTTACGAAACCAGCAGATTCCTGTTAATATGTTTGCCCCGGATCACTTCAAGCCAAACAACCAGATCCACTGTTTTGTCTAGAGTGAAGTGCTTAGAGTGTTTTGCCTGCAGAGAAAAGCTAATGATAAGTGATGTGAGCTGTTGACATCAATGCAAAGTGATAGTTAGTCCGTGCAAACACTGAGTGAGCATATCATAATCTCAATCACTTCTATATAGAACAACATATTTTGCCCGCTGTGCAGAGTGAAATATATGCTAGAAGTGACGCGCGCTGTAAAATACTGGTTAGTGAGCGTCAACACTATCCGAGTTGTGAGAAAGAGGAACCCGTTGATTATAGCTGCCAAAGTGAGAAAGTGGAAATCCGATACTAGGAAGTGGTGAGCGGAAGCATCAACGTATCAGGGATCACAACGTGACTGATGAATCTAGGGAAATTCTAGGCTAATCCATTATCCAATCAGCACTCTATTATCATGATCCATAAATTAGAGGCGCGTCAATCACGCACGCTTCTCGCACTTCATCAATCATCAGATTCCACGAGCCTCGGTGCTTGATCTATCGCTTCCGATGAGGCCTAATTACATCGAATGATCGAGCCGACAGCTGCTTGTGCCCCTATCGGAGGAACTTGACGCGGATCTCTTTTCAGTCAAAAAATCTACCAATGTATTATGTTTCACACGGTATTGAAGGGGGAACCGTAGAGAGGGTAGAACAATGTTCTGCTCTCTTCAAAACAAATACAATAAATATACCAAAGGACCATTACAGATTATTGCAAAGAGACTGCGCGAAATTCCAATCTGAAGCAATTGCCAGAAAAATACAGGAGTGCATTCACGGAAAGACAGTGAATACACATAGACGAAATGGAGCGGGAAATAAGGGAAGCAGGGGGGGGATGGAAATGGGTTGAAGAGAATGAACAACGATATAGTGCTGCTAGCTGATGCCAGTGCGAGTAAATGTGTTTGTGTCTGTGTGCCATAGGGTGAAAACACGCCGGGTATCGGAATAAGGGAATGCACTCTCTCTCGATTTTGCGTTCTCTCTCACTGGCTAGAAAGTGCGTGAACAAAGCCCGTTCCATTTGTCAGTGGGAATGTTGTTCATGGACATTTCGACAAGACTGCCCAAGTAGGGTAAGTTCATAGAACGGAGCCTAGACGCGTTGGATTTTTTTTCACGTTTCCTGAACAGACATGGACAGTTTTCGAAGCGGAATTGCGTGTGAGGTTGAGTCAGTGCGAGTGCACATTCATGGAGTATTCCGGGGAGTGAAAACACGAGGTAAAGGTGTGCCTACGTCAAGCGATTTCACAGTCCTACAACAGCGCTAGGCATGACAACGCTACCCATCGAATAACATGGAATTTTCAAGCCCCGCGTTGACTACACTGGAGATCGTGCTATCGTAAAACGATCAAAACGAAATTGAGTTCAAAAGATGCGTCGAGCATTCCGATTCACTTTCCCTGTCCTTCTAAAATCTCAAAAATATTGGAAGAAAATGAGAAAGAAACGTTCATACGGAATTCAACAAATCTGAAAAAAATCATCTTGAGCTATACCACATCATCAATAAGCTGAGATGTAATGATCATCATTGAATTTTGGAGTAGATAGAAGAAAACGATACAGTCGAAACCGAGATTGCTTGCGGGTCCGGCGCACAGTAGCTAGTGAGTGTGTGCCGGAGAGTGCAAACATGCGAAGAAGAGGAAGGAATTCGAATGTCTCAGATAATTCATTAAAGTAGACTCCCACTATAGAGAAAAGTACCACCGAACAAAACAGGTGCACGCAATTGTAGATTTTGTTATGCTCATGATTATTGGAGCCAGAAACGAAAACATAAAAAAATACAGACCAGATTTCAATGCACACTGGCGAGCGAGTGTGTGCCGGAGGGTGAAAACATGCGAAGAGAAGGAAATGGAGAAGGGAACGCGTGTGTGTCGCGCCAGATTGAATGAGGAACACATTCAGCGTTATATGGGGACCACACGCATGTCTAGTGATTCTGTTGATACATTGGGATTTGATTTGCGAAGTTGGAGTTGTTGGGAACGCATTCTCTACCTGGGATACAATAGATCTGCGAACATCGACACTTTCAATGTAGTTTCAAGAGAAAAAAAATGCGGTAACAGTGTGACGTGTGCCCACACATGGAGTGCCAGATGGGTGACAACAATCTTTCGTGGTGACAACTGGGTGACAACAAACCCGACACCGGACTGCTCAGATCGGTGAAGCAGATACGCGAGACGACTCTTGGGTAGAATGGTCTCCGGAAATTGGTTGGATTGAGGAGTCCAAAAACAAGAAAGGTACTGGATTACGGGAAGATAGTAGCTGTGGGTCAATGACCAGTTGGTCTGCGAATGGCCTTTCTTTCAATTTATGAATTGTAATAAGTTGAGTTTCAAGGACCGCCAAAATTACGGTGCAGTTGGCGCTGACAGTCTTTGCCTGCTAGCGCCTTGAACAAAAAATTTTAATTCATGCTTTTGCAGCAAGCAAGGGAATGACGAATGGCAAATCATCGGCAATTCCTCTGAAAGATAATGTCGAACCACCATTGGAGGCAGGGGGAGTCGAACCCCCGACCTTCCGATACGTATGCGGGTGTTCTACCACTGAGCTATACCCCCTGATACTGGCATGCCCTCGTGCTCGCACTATGGTCTCTTAGGGCCGCGGCCATGCATTCCCTTACAGCAGCATTCAATAGTGCAGCAGCGTCCTTGCAGCAACAAAGAGTGAAGGAATCATTGACAATTCAACTGAAAGTCCTTCGTCCGGTTTGGAGACGAAGGGAGAAAGGGAGAAGAGAGGAATACTAAATACTCTAGATGGGGCAACTAAGCAGCCTAAGCCTCATCCTCAAAGTCTAAGGTTGCCCTAACTCCTCCCTAGTTAGGGCAGGTTAGGGCTTTGAAGTATAGTCTAAAGTCGGGGACGAAAAGAGAGGAGAAGAGGAAGCAAAATAGCGCAACTAAACACATTTGCGAGTCAGAGGGAGAGCCGATTCAGCTCATCCGAGCTTTGACTCACTTCCGTCCTCTTCATTTCCCATGCAATCAAGCATCTCTGCCACTCTGCACTCTCCTCGTATCCCATGCTCTCTCGCCTCTTTCTCTGACCGTCAGCGCTCTCTCCATCCCTTCGATCTCTCTCCGTGCTTGACTCACAAAATGGCTCCAGATGCGTGTGCAAAGACCCGGCCGGGTCGAGAAGAGTGAGCTGGATTGGGGACAAAGTTCAAGGTCTAAAGTGATGAGGGGGTACGGTATCGAGCGGACATTGAAGTGAAAGAGCAACGTTCTGTAGATATCTACGTTCACGTTCAATGGGTTCGTGATAACTGGATATAATTCGCGCTCCAACAGCTGCAATGCACCAATATAACAGTTCACAGTTTTACTGTAGCGAAGGGAGTGTTGAAGAGCCACAGTTTGAAGAGCTTTGTGGAATTTATAGGCGTGATACGGCCGTTTGGCAGTTGATCCAACAGAGAGCGGCGAAAATAATGGCACTTCGGATGGTCAGACTCTCTCGTCAGTCAGAGAAACCTAGAGAGCATGTACAATCGAGAGAGGCAAACCATTCTTCGGAATACAATTGACTGTATTCTTTGATCAAAAACCGCAACGGAATGCGCATAACCAGAACGATGGCAGGTGGCATATAGATAGCTGATCAGTTATGCTTTTTCTAGGAACACCGTTCTCAGGCTCGGAAATCAAGCATCGGAGTGGCCGGGTGCTGTTGAAGTTCGTGTGAGAATTATGTGAAAAGAGCAAAAGACCAGGAGCGGAGTCTCAAGGCCGCTCGAGAAATAAACATCTTTCTATCTATTATTAGTTTTTCGTTATGGAATGTATGAAACTTGAATTCTTTTTTTTTTGTTTAGTTGAGTTTCATAGATTCTACCAGTCAACTTGTCGGTTATTTTTTCTTCTTCTTTTCGGAAGAGTTCCGATTCTCTTAGTATATTTCTCCACTCTTTCTGAAGGGGGACGTGGCATATAATTTCTCCCCTCTCTAAAAGACGTGGTCAAATCATTGATTATTCGGCTCTGTACGGATAAGGTGGCCCTTTCAGATCAAGGTGGCCCTTTCAGATCAAGGTGGCCCTTTCAGATCAAGGTGGCCCTTTCAGATCAAGGTGGCCCTTTCAGATCAAGGTGGCCCTTTCAGATCAAGGTGGCCCTTTCAGATCAAGATGGCCCTTTCAGATCAAGGTGGCCCTTTCAGATCAAGGTGGCCCTTTCAGATCAAGATGGCCCTTTCAGATCAAGGTGGCCTTTTCAGATCAAGATGGCCCTTTCAGATCAAGATGGCCCTTTCAGATCAAGGTGGCCCTTTCAGATCAAGATGGCCCTTTCAGATCAAGATGGCCCTTTCAGATCAAGATGGCCCTTTCAGATTCGGTAATCAAGGATCAAACTGGCCGGGGATGCGGTTCGTGTGAGCATTATGAGCGAACAGAGCAGAAGAATCTCACTTACGATAGGTGGAGAAATCAACGTCGGTCTAATATAAGATTTCAATGGACAAAATACATTTTTTTAGATCAATTTGATCAGTTGAGTTGAGTTATGTTTCGCGCTTTCTACATAAAACGTTGGCGTTGAATGTGGTCGATAACGTCGAGATTTACATCTAATAAGAACAGTAATTGCTCACGGTGAGAAGTGCAGCGGGTCGGCGGACCGGACCTCCAGCAGCCGCCGGTGCTCGCTCATCATAAGGTCGATCGGGGTGGCTGCGAGTATTGATTATTTGATTATTTGTCGAATTCTTTCAATTTTATAAGTATCTCCTAAGATCTATGACATGGAAGCTGCAATTATAATCAGATCGATTGGAGTAGCTATCGTGAGAATATTTTCCATTCCACTCGTAGCTGACCTTTGACGAACGTTCGAGGGGGCGGAGAAAGGAAGAGACCGGGAGGAGGCGGTAGATCAAGTGTCCTCCTCCCCCCTTCCTTTCCCCTGCCTCTCTCCCAGACAATCGATAGCTCGCTAACCAGCACATCTCATTTGCTGAGCATTTCAAACGCACGATAAGGGTATTGTTTTTATGATCAATTTTATGATCTTCTTCGAATCGATTGAGATGGCTGAAATTAGCGAAGTCCAATTATTTTCTGGGTATGTGATCATTTTATACCTAACAAGCCATCGCAGCCTATAACTACCGTAATCCCATAACAAAACAAACATACGTGGTAGCTTGCGGCCGCTGCCCGTCCGTCTCACGGTAGGTGACAGTAGAGGGGAGACGATGGGCGATGGAGAAGGAATGGGCGAGAGATTAGGGGAGCGGTTGGGCGTGCAGTTGAGGGAACTCATTGTGGTACGTCACCTGAAAAGATCATTGCTGATGCATGCAGTAACCATTACGCGAAAATGAGACATGTCTCGCCAAAGATAAGAGAGGTCATGAGATTTGGCGTGAAACTTATTGATGATAATATGAGTTTCAGAGAAGATACGAATGCGGAAATGGTAACAAGTTCCACAATCGAATCGATTTCAGGTAACAACTACTTCTCAAGAGTGGGCTACAAGATCTGTAAGAGAGAAATCCTTGGAAGCCGAATGCTGACTGCCTAGTCTAGAAAACTCCTGGTCGACTGCGCCAGTCAAACGGGTAGCAGCGCATCTAATTTGCATTAGTCGCCAGGGAACGAACGCCCTTGCGAAAGAAGAATAAATGGTCCTGTTTCGGTGAGCGAACGAAAAACATGAGTGGAGCGCATATGTTTCAGAAACGCGATACAGACCGTGGGCCACACCGATAGTGATTTGTGGATGATCGACGAAAGACAAGATTATTGTAAAAACCCAGTGCGAAAATGATATCGATTTTGAGTAACAGCAAAGGATGATTTAATAGTTCTAGGCCCAAAACTAAAGAAGTGTAGGGGAGGCTTCTTTATAGTTGGAGATATGGTATTGTATACCGGAAAACTACTGGGCGCGGTTACGTTTCATTGAGTTTACGAAGATCGTGGGAAACTGTGATTGCTATTCGAGACTGACATTCGAGAAAAAATACCAATCCCTTGGCCAAGTGCTTCAATCTTATCAATCATGAATTGCCGGATGCTAAAACTACCGAATAGATCAATAGTCTCACGATGCGTGAAACAGAGTGATGATCAAGCGCATCATTGCTTTGAAAAATAATAAGATATTTAATTGTAGAAATAATATATCACAATCGAACAGGAGAACAGTGTCACATGAGTCGACGTTACTCACACAATCTCGCTCACTCTAGTGAAAAGCACTGATCCTCCCCCTCTATTGTGAACTCGAGGAGGGATCTCGGGATATTTCACTCGAGCGAGAGAGAGAGAGAGTAATACAGGTAGCCGTCTCTCCATTTCGCATGCCGTCTCGCTCTGTCGAACCAAGGATAGAGTATGGCAAATGAAGAGACGAGAACATTGTTCGGGAGTCCTCTCTCTCCATTTTACACGCTATCTCGCCTGTCTGACCGGTGAGAGAGCGTGTGAAATGGGGAGAGCGAGCGAACATATCTCACAAGTAGGTACACAAAGAGAGGTGAAATGACGGGATACGAGGAGGCACAGTGATACCCCCCCCCCCCCGTTCTTCCGTCGGATTGTAGTCATTGTTCAATAGAGTTCAAGGGCCGCCGTCTCTCCATTTCACACACTCTCTCTCTCCTCTCTGACCGGTGAGAGAGACGAGTGAAATGAAGAGACAGCGACCCGTATTTCGAACTCTATTGTTCTAGGTGTGCTCGTCTATGTGAATCTATGTTATTGCACGTTCCTACCCCCCCCCCCAACTGAGTGGCAGTAAAGTAAAATATGAATGCACTCTGGAGGTACCGCAAGCTCAGCAAGGAATAAGCAGTTGATATAAGTATCACATTTTGACGAAAAGTTCTTGTTCCGTGAGTAACGAAATTGCTGTTAAACTATCGTCGCGTTTAAAATTAAGCTTTAATTATATAATTGCTGCTTAATGAACGCGAAACCATACCAGAAATCGAGTTTTATCATTAAAAAATATGATAAAGTAGTAAAAACGGGCGAAAAACGCGTGAAAAGAAGTGAAAGTGGGCGGAGCTAACGCGTTTTCCGCGCGGAATAGTTTAGTAGGTGTGCAATTACCATCGTATCATTTTAAAAATGTGATAATGTATAGATTTGTTGTCTGGTATGAACAATACATAGAGAATTGCAGTAAATAATCAGTGCCAAATCTCCTGATCCTGCTCTAGGTGCCTCGTTTCTCTGACTCAATAGACAGGGCGTGTGGAAACATGAGAGAGTCTCATTTACTATACTGCTAATTGTAGCCATGCGCACCACACTGGTGGCTGCGGTGATAGGAGATGGATCTCCTATTCTCCATGCGAAGAAATGGAGAGAGGCACACACATTTGTCACGAGCTTAGGAATAGCGTGCGGAATAGCGTGCCTGGAGGGAATTCGGTAATTGGCGCTGGGTTGATAATCGTGACAGCGAAGAGATATTGTCAGTGGCTATACGATCTGTCGGAATCATGACTATTCTGAAGAAAATTGAGAAGAAGAGCACCTATCGTCCATTTTTAAAAAATATTTTATGTCAGTTGTGTGTACCATCAACCGATGCAAAAAGTTTCGCAAGCTTTTTAGAAAATCTGTGAAACGCAATCGATTTCGAACGATACTCGAATGCATGCAAGAATACATCAGCTCGGACACGGCTAAATAAGTGAAGCTCCAATTGAAGCGCTGTCTCTGCACCTCTCGGGTTCAACGTCCAAGCGCGTGCCAGAGATTTTCTCCTGACGTCAACTTAGAGGATTTGCGCAGCTTGAAGTGCCGGGGGATCGGGTTACCACGAAGGTGCACATCGTCGTTCACTGTCTGCACTCTCTCGCTTCCGCCCGCACTCTCTCGCTCTGTCTAACCGGCCAGAGAGTGGGTGAACTGAAGAGAGAGTCTGGTGCAGTTGCGCATAGCATTCAAAAGGAGGATCCACTATCCTCACACTGCAACAGCCTAAG
Organism: Pristionchus pacificus; assembly: GCA_000180635.4. Classification (NCBI taxonomy): domain Eukaryota; kingdom Metazoa; phylum Nematoda; class Chromadorea; order Rhabditida; family Neodiplogasteridae; genus Pristionchus; species Pristionchus pacificus. The sequence goes on from CM026579.1 coordinate 20,309,650, forward strand.
CGAAAGAGTGCCGAAATGGCTGAGTTTGCATTGCTCCTAGTAGAGAAATCGTACCGCCGTCTCTCTTCATTTCACATGCTCTCTCGTCGACCGAGCAAGCGAGAGATTGTTCGAAATTATGAGACGACGGTATAATTTCTCGAGCGCGTTAGCTCCTAGTTACAACTACACTACTCCTGACTGTCATCTGGTACTCGAGAGTTGAGTACGAGTTGCACCCACGTGATTCGTGTACCGAGCCGGTTGCAAATTTTGGAACAAAAGCACACTCCAGTACTGTCATAGTTTTCAAGTAGGCACACACAAAATGAGGATAGAACGTAGAAAATGCCACCGCTCTGTCTACTACTGTGAGCTGCCACTGTTAGATCAGAGAGCAAAACTCAGTTGGAAAATTCATTGGTGAATTTGGAATGCCATTCTAGCACGACAGGAGTTGATTTGTAAGCTCGAAGCCGAATTAATGCAAACAGTGATGTTGCCTTCCAACGACCTCGGGATAGGCTTCTTCGAACTGAGGCGAGCGGGTTCGTTGCACCAACGTGACAGCCCCAATATTCAATCTGCATCTGTAATTCTAGTTGCCTGACTCTCTCCGTTTTCAATGTTCTCTAGTGCCCCTCTGGCTGTGAAGATCCTGCAACAAGCATTGGAGTGTAGAGTCCCGCCCCCCGTCTCAACGTTGTTCCGCACACTACGGGACGAGATTATATACGAAATGAGGAGACGGATCCCCCCGCATTCAAAGTGGAATCGCTGCATCTCATTCCCCCCCCCCCCCCCCCGTCAGAAGTCGTCAGCGAACCGCGCTCGTGATGAATTAAATCGGAATCGGGAATGAGGTGACGACGGGCAAGAGTGATGACGAATGTAATGAAGAATACACAAATTCAAACAACTACAGTTATCAGCGCAAGTGCGCAAACGGTACATCTGCTTATTTCTCTACGGCGTTCTGCAGTTGGTGAAAGAGACAGTGAATGAGTTTGGCGATGGTCTCGCAGCGAACGTGTGAGTGAACTGGAACTTTGCCAAGAACGCCGAAGAACGATTCTTCATCCGGACATGTGCGTCTATTTCGGGGCATCATCTGCACCCGAACACTCGCTGTCGAGCCACACGTCACTACTCCCCGTTTCGCACGATCTCGAACTGACTAGAGAGAGAGAGAGGGCGCTCGAGATCTTGGGGGAAACGGAGAGAGTAGACTATGAAAAGATATGTGTGAAATAAATCTGCTAGTCATCATGAGGCTGTAGGGCAAAGTACGGAATTATGATAGAATCACAGTCAGATATTACGTGAAATGAAGAGTACTCAAGGGATTTCACAGTACATCATTTCATTTCATGTGCGTTCCCATCAGTCAATGGCGATAAAGTGTGCGAAATGAAGAGACGATTACCCGTGTATTTCGAAGGCTCATGGGAATTTGCCCGGGACCAGAAGACTGTGGGAAGAGAAGGGTGGGTGCCTGGGATCGGAATGCTATAAACAACAGGTCTCATTCTATATTTGAGGTGAGTTATGAAGAATAATGGAAATGGAACGCATCGATTGGTTTCTGGAAACGTGCGAATTGAAGAGAACAAAGACACGGAAACTCGAATTTCTGGAATCTGGAACACTTCTCGGAGCGAATGAGAATAGAGGGGAAGGATTTCACCACACAACGCGGAAACACATGTAGAGAAGCAAGGCGAATTGAATGCGCTCCCCTCGGCGATATCCCGCTCTCTCACTTTCGCGTGCTCTCTCGTCGGTAAGAGACAGCCAGAGACAAGGAGAAATGGAGAGAGACAGACGGCTGATTCGAAACTGCCGTCTCTCACTTTCGTACGCTCTCTAAGCGGTTAGAGCAGGCGAGAGAGCAGGCGGAATGAAGAGAGAAGACAGAGAGAAGAAAGGGGACCGGCGACGGGAGGGATAACGACTATGGGGAGTGGGGAGCTGACAAAGTGATCTAGTCGAGCTGGAGAGAAGTAGGGGGTGGGTGTGCAGTTTTCTAGGCAAAAAAACGAGGCAATAATCTCTCCGTTTCGTACGGTCTCTCACGAGAGCACGTGGAATGGAGAGAGCGTTGTATTTTGTTTCCGATCTTGGATCTTGGATATTATGACAAACGAATTAGGATGAATAGAAATGGGAAAAAAAAACTAGGTGTCATAGAGTTATCTAGACCCGGCGGGATCAACGACTCTGGGGAGGGAGAAGCAGAGGGATCTCATGACAAAGCGATCTGGTCGGGTGGGAAGTTTTGCAGGTCGAAATCGAGGAAAGTGCGATTTGTCGATCGAATTCTAAATTTGGAAATTACGGAATAAATTCCGTATAGACTATATACCGTATAGTGTACGGTATAGACATCCCTATTAGGAGACAATGCTTTCACCGAAGTTGGCACGATTGTTTCAAACTGAAAAAGAGCCGGATCGCTCAAACATGGAGCGGAATATGATTCAGAGCTATATCAATGATGCAACTTTTAAAAAACATCGAGACGTGTTTGAGTTTCACGCCTCCTTGAATTGGTGTGGAATGCCATAATCTCAATGCGCACGGAGCATCAAGCCGAAATATAGAAAAAAAATAAATGTTCGAACTTTAATTAGACTAACTCAGAGGCTATGAAAATAAATGTTTGTGAAGGAATTATACAGCAGAGATATATATACAGAGGAGATTGTACGGACAATGAGCTATTCTTACGAAATAACCGGCTAACAGCCCGCCTTACCGGTCGGTCCCTCATAGCGTTCTTACGACTGTGAAATCGCCTGATGTGGATACACGTTTATGAGTAAAGGCAAAGGTCTAGGGCAAACATAGAGTCAACAGCTCAATCAGTGGTTCAATACACGTGCACATCCAGCAAGAACGCACGAGGACAGGGGCTATTTTTGCTGAGTTGCCATCGAGGTATGAGGGATAGTCTGTCTCTCTCATTCCCCCACACTCACTTCTCTGACCGACGAGAGAGATAGCGCAAAGCGAAGAGACGATAACAATAAGGAGGTATGAGAGCGATGGTTTGTTGATCGCAAGACAGCCATTTGATAGTTGGCAGGAGCAAGCATTCTTTTCGTTTCGCATGCACTCTCACAGTGTCTCACAGTGTCGAGACATCATGGAGAAACGGGAGTTTTGGACTATCGAAAAGGGGGCGGGGCGAGCGCAAAACACTGCCGAATATACACGCGTTTTCGTTCGCGCGTTGGACCCGTTCACGATCTCTCTTCGTTTCCCGTGCTCTCTCTCGCTTTCTCTGACACCTGGGTCCTTTTCTCTACCGTCTCTCCATTTCCCCCCTGATCTCTTACCCTCTCTGATCGGCGAGAGGGAGGAGAGACGGATGTCCCCGTACCTCCTCCTCCCACGCTTTATTTGCTCAAAGCAGATCAATGACAGGGGATGCGGGGAAGAGATGGAATGGGGCAGATGGAAAAAGGGAGGATAGCGCCACTATTGTTTCGATAAAGAATTTTGGAAAAGTTTACATTATGAAAAAATCAGATCGCTGAGAATTAAGAAGGATGAAGGAATGAACCTCAAACATTACTGCTGCTAATGAACGAAGTTAATAAAATTTGTCAACCACGATCGATAATGAAATTTAAGAGACCGGATCTGAGAAAATTCACCATTTTTGACATTTCCCGGACATTCTCCTTAGGGTTTCGATTCAGACCTCCATAGTCGTAGGGCCTGAGGGTCCTCTGACCTTGTTTACAAAATTGATGACGTCATCATCGTTATTGCGAAATGCGGCGCAATAGCTGCGGGTAAGGAGAAAAGTGATGAAAATTCATAACTTCTCAGCCGATCAAGTTGGATCCAAAATTCCTTTTGCAGTGTGTTAGGCATGCCCAGGGTGTACTGTGACACTATTGGGATCGAATTCAGATCATTTCCTATACCGACTTTTTGACCAACATTTTTGATTTTTCCGATTTCTCAGTATGCTAGGATCGTTTGGGACAGACGTTTCATATATCTGGGTGTACCGTATACTCTCCCACTTCCCACTCCGCATATCGCCCATGGGACTGGTCGGTGCTCATATCGAGAAAAATTGACTTGAAGAGTCGGGGGTCGATATATGTATGATTCGACGCTTATCAATTTTGTAAACAAGGTCAGAGGACCCTCAGGCCCTACGACTATGGAGGTCTGAATCGAAACCCTAAGGGGAATGTCCGGGGAATGGTCAATTTTCTCAGATCCGGTCTCTTAACCAACGTGATAATTGAATTGTGAGAATTGAGTGAATTGGCGGATAAATAATTGAATTGAATTGAAGTGATAGAAACAATCGAGTAGGCGGCGAACATTAATGAAGCAATGCTCAACCAGCTGCAAAATGGCGATTGGGGGGAAAAGAGAGAAACGAAAGAAAGGAAGGAAAAAGAGGGAGATAGGGAGATCAGAAAAGGCTCTATTATATTGCCTATAGCTATTGAAAGCCGAACTGTGCGGCCACACGCGGCGTAATTGTCGTGTAGCAAATATAAAATGACGCCACAATGACGTGGAATCAAATCAGCTCTATAAAAACGGTACGAATGATTCATTCGGAAAGTATCATCATTTCCATTCATAGCAAAAATGCGCGAAATGAGTTTCAAAAAGAATACAAAGAGCTAAAAAAATTTTTTAGCACCGATTATTGTTTGCGATTGTTTCCTAATAATCAGAAATAAACGTTTCGCAGCTAGATTGAGTGGGTGTGAGGATTCCACTGTCCACTGTACTCTCTCTCTCGTCGTTCTGTCCTGCAGAAAGAAAACATGCAGAATGAAGAGAGGAATTCTCGGTTCTGGTCGCTAACCCGTGCTATTGTCCGTTGAAACAACAACAACGAACAAAAGCATAGATAATGAAAAGGAAAAGGGAGAAAGAGATATAACACACGCTTTTAACTAAAATTACTACCAATATTGGAATTGCCAGTGATTTTTGCCAGTGAAATAATCATTTTTAATCTCAAATTGTCGAGTGAGTGGTTGGCAATTCACACTCACCCCGATTGCCTAATTTGCATCCTCTGATTATCCTCTTTGTTCGAAACTGGCAATCGGGCGAATTTCCCCGATCGCCAGTCCCTCTTGAAACGAAACAATTGCTTGATGTTCTCCATCTGCGTTTTGATTTCTCTTTGAAACTTATGAGAAAATAATGAATATATTGGGTCATTTTCAATATGTTTCAGGAACTCAAGAAATGAAAAACAATACAATTGAATAAATTCTCTCCTCTCAAGAGGGACTGGCAATCGGGAAAATTCGCCCGATTGCCAGTTTCGAACAAAGAGGAAAATCAGAGGATGCAAATTAGGCAATCGGGGTGAGATTGAACTGCCAACCACTCGCTCGACAATTTGAGGTGAAAAATGATTATTTCACTGGCAAAAATCACTGGCAATTCAAAAATTGGTAGTAATTTTTTGTTGAACGTGTGTTATAGGTGGCGGAGAAAAAAAAAGAGGCCACGAGACACACCCATTGTTATTGTTTCCTTGTTTTATGAGTCCGGTAGGACGCAACTAGAGTTCGAAATATGGTTCGCCGTCTCTTCATTTCACACACTATCTCACCGGTCGAGAGAGTGTGCGAAATGAGAAAACGTAATTATGAGTCCGGAATGATGCGCTACGCCCTCCGGTCCGAGGATAAACAACAGTGTAAAACAATAACAAAATACATTGCTCACATTAAGATACAGGTTTGAGCGTCACAGAATCTGATTAATTCGCGTAATACAGAAGAAAAGAGGAGGAAATAGGAGAGCCACCCACTATTATTGTTTCCCCATAAGCATCAATTAAAAAAACTGAGTGAAACAATGAAAATATGCATTCCTAGTGCATGATTAAGCGGTATTCTGTTCAGAACCAGATGAGATAATTTACGTAATAAATGCAGATGAAAAAGAAAAGAGGAAGAGAAATAGGAGCGCCACCCACTATTATTGTTTCCCCATAAGCAGAAAGCAATGCGCCTGCGCGAGCCGGATGAATTGTAGAACGGGAGATGGAAACGAGCAACAGTCGGAATCTCTCCATTTTCCGTGCTCTCGAGTCGAGAACAAACAAGCGTCCCTATCACATTTTGACGCAAAGTTGTTTCTTGTTCCGCGCGTAACAAAATTGCTACTAAACTATGGTCGCGTTTAAACTTAAGCATTAATTAAATAATTTGTGCTTAATGAACGCGAAACCATCCCAGAAATCGTGTTTTATCATTAAAAAGTAAGAAAAGATGGTGAAATAGGCTGAAAACGCGTAAAACGAAGTGAAAGTGGGCGGAGCTAACGCGTTTGCCGCGCGGAATAGTTTAATATGTGTGCAATTACAATCGTATCTTTTTAAAAATGTGATATTTTGCCCGCTGTTTCGAAGGCAGAGAAACGGAGAACACTCAAGATGAAGAGATTCCCTCCTAGTTCAGCAATTCAAATCAGAAGCAGACGCCACGAAAAACCAGCAGATTCGAGCTACGGAGCAACTACTGAAGTCTGGCGAATCGTAGAAGCGAGACAAACGAGAAATAAGAAGAAGAGAAGAAGAACGGTAGGGGATGGACAATAATCAAAGCCCTAGGGGAAAGGGATGGGGGGAATCAGAAGTAGCCTTATTAGACCGTCTCTTCATTTCGCTTCCTCTCACACAGGCCACATTCGCGAGAGAGTGCGCGAAATGAGGAGAGTCACGCTTGTTCGAAGGTGTGTGAAGCAATCTTATCGTACGGTCAGCAAGTTCTGGGAATGGGGAGCGATTGGCTTGATTATGCTACCGTACCATACCGTAGATAAGTTTTCGGAACGCTTAGATATGGGGAAGTTGGGTAGACGAAGCACTCGTGGTGGCCGAAACTGCAGTATCAAAACGGAAGGATGACTCAAGCGTTCGCACAGGCAGAGAGGGTGAGAGATAGAGTTCGAAATACGGGTCGCCGTCTCTTCATTTCACACACTCTCTCGTCTCTCTGACCGGTGAGAGAGCACGTGAAATGAAGAGACGACGACCCGTATTTCGAACTCTAGTGAGAGATGGAAGGGAGATATCGCTCGTCAAAGTCCGCGATTATTGCGTCTGCTAATAGGAGGGCTTCGGCAAATAGAGTGTTCGCAGAGTGATGTGTGATACAAAGACCAAAGACCAAAGACTAAAGACCAAAGACAAATGTTTACGAACAGCAACGAATGCCCATTAGGTCCGTTTCTATACAACTGATGATTATGGTGCCCTATATATATTTTTTTATTCTAACCTTAACGTGACTGCTGAAAGTAAAAGAGTTCACAAGGGGAAAGAGGGCGGAGGGTGGAAGGAAGTCCGATATCGTTACGAAAATACTGATTGACGCGGCTGATAGGGAGTGACAATCGAATGCATGTGGAGAAACAAGCGAAGGAGGAAATAGAAAAAATCTTCGAGAAAGTTGTGTTCTGTGTTGAATGAAGATCACTTTTTTAGGAAACAATTTTCCCGAACGTTTCGCTCATTCTTGAAAAACGCAATTAACTCATAATATTATAAAATCTGCTAATAACATGACTGACAATGAATAATTTATCGGTGCATTTTTGCTAATGTGCTCATACGCAATCAATCACTCACTTTCCAAACTCTGATCGAATTGTCGATCCGATGAAATAAATTTACTGATAAGTTTCATGAGTGAAATGAAAGCGATTGGAAGTGCAGGATCGGTGATCAAGTCTTGAATCATTTGTTGAGCACACCACATCTCTGGTTTTCCCAACTACAAGTGAACAACAAAAGCGCTAGGCGGGCTCAGTAAAGCAAGGTGTATCCATGTCAAGCGATTTTACGTCGTAAGACAAGTCTAGGTGGGTCATGCTGGTAAGACCTGCTGCCAATGTATTTGCTGAGGTTATACACACGCCGAGTGGTTTCGGTACGTAATAGTTATGATGATAAGTCACCAACAAAGGGTAAGGAAGAGGTAAATCGGGAACTGGAGGATGACTCAAATGCCCCCCAACTGTCTTCACACGGTCCAAGAATAGAGGCAGTGAGGGAAAGGGGCGGGGCCACTCTCTCCGTTCCGCACGCTCTTTCGCTCTCTCTCTCTCTCACCGCCGAGAGAGCAGGCGAAAACGAGAGAGTCATCGTCTCTGGTACTCTCTTCGTTCTACACACTTCTGTCTGACCGGCGAGCGAGCGCGCAAAAAGAGGAGAGCCGGAGCCGGGGATAATTCGTCCCCGTGAGAAGAAGGACACCCAGTGAGCAACAACCAGCTCATCTTTCGTTGCTGTGTCTGAATCTCTCCTTTTCCCGTGCTCTCTCTAGCCTTCTCTGACCGGCGAGAAATCACGCGAAATGAGGAGAGCGAGAGCATTGCTTAGTCAAGGCGAGAAGCAGTGATGAATAATAATGGTCTGACTCTCTCCGTTTCCCATGCTCTCTCGCTTGCTCTAGCCGATGAGAGAGCGTGGTGGGAAACGGAGAGAGTAGCGGCGATTTCTGACCACTAGTGAGCAGCTTGATAATTCCCGGGTTTGTTTCATATATGCGCATCACAAGAGAAATGGGGGGGGGGGGGAAGGAACGGAAAATGATGCGATGGGAAACGGGATAAAAATGGCTGTGTTTCGATGAAACACTAATAATTATAGAGCAGACAAAAAGCGTTTCACGTTTCAGTCTGGCTAGATTGAAGAGTTCGAAATACGGGTAATCGTCTCTTCATTTCACCGATCAAAGAGGCGAGGTGGTGTGTGGAATGAAGAGACGGCGACCCTCCAACATGAACCGCAAATCGTTGATAATAGAGATAGTTTCTGATCAGAAAGAAGTCTACAACACAGATAAAAATATTAGGCTGGTGCATAAGTTTCTTAAAGGGGGAGGGGCACGAATATTTTCTCACATAAGCTGAGCCTGTGGGGTAATAGGGATGCTATACCCGATCACAGATCACTTTATCTGAAGTTCTAGAAATGCCTCTGAACCTCACTACGGATTTTTGAAGAGTCATTGATTGTGCAGGCACGATTTGGGGTACTGTATTCTTGTATTGATTTCACTAGATTGGCAGTCGAAAATAGCAGCAATAGTGAGGTTTGCACACTGCGGGAGTCGAACCAGCGGGTGCCGGATAGCGAGGCAAAAGAACAACCACTAGGCTAAGTGCCGCTATATCAGATGAGTCTAGACGGCCTAGTTAAGGGAGAGGACAGAGTCAAGCGCTGTGCTAATTACTGTAGTTACAGCGGGGTGCAGGCACGTCGTGGTGGGACCCACCAATTTCGATTCGTGCCCCTCCCCCTTTAACAGCGTATTTTCAATTTTTTTTGCTCTTATACTGAATCACCTCCAAATTTCCTTGAAATGGGAACTAGGTACGGGTATGAGGACTACAGCCACACTTTTGAATTGGCTCACAGCTACTTAGTATTTGAGGGAAAAAATCGGAAACATAAATCATCGAAAATATGGCATTTTGGGTATGTTCATTCACATCGCATTATTTTCAATGCACGTGATCCCTCAATTCTCACCAACTTTAGAGTGATTGGGGAAGGGTTACTGGTAGACATGGCAGTGAAATATTAGGCTTATGAAAATCCTACAAAATGCTGGATCGCTAAAAGTGGCTATTTCGATCGTTGCTTTAGGACACACAACTTTAGAAAAAACACAACTTACGAGTGGGGCTTCAGATATTCCCCTGAAAAATTTTGTGAACCTATTAGGGAAGCAACTTTAATTTACGACACATTTGAGATCCCTAGGTTCAGGTTTTTTGACTATTTTTAGAAGGTCGTTTGTGATAGAGTCGGCGTTCCACGTCAGTTGTGACCTATTGTGAATGCACAATACGCTATTGTCAAAGATTTGAGGATATCTCAATTCTCCATGGAACACAGGCACGATTAAAAATGTGTAACAAATCGCACTACATTGACTTTGATTTGATGTCGTATCGGCTTCAGTCAACATACCGGGATTCCGTCAAGCTGGGAATAAAGAGTATTCAAGTGGTCATCGATCATGAAAAACCCTGACTTGAATGATCAAGGAACAAGGAAGGTTCAAACCAAAAGCTATCGAGATAAATTCGTTAAGAAACTTTTGCACCAGCCTGATAAGTCGATGCAGTAAATAGAATCAATTATGTCAGATCGTATCAGTGGAGAAAAGAAATTGTTCAATGCAAAGAAATGCATGACAACACCGAGATACAAAAGGAAGAAAAAAGAAAGGAAAAGATCTCTGGAGAGAGAAAAAAAGCTGGTTCTGTTCAGAATGGGATGAGTTTCAGCGGCGGTACGAGAGGAAATGAGAAACGTCGGAGGTAGTAGATCACCCTCCATTAAAAAAGCACCAATTATTCAAGCATCTCTCCTAATCTTTTTGCGCACGTCTGTAAAGAATCTTTCGGATCACCTGGAAATGGAGAATGAAGCGCGCAGTTGCAGAATTAGGATACACTAAGAAGGAGAAACCGGCTAAGATCTCTGGAAATATGAAAAAATAACGCTTGCGTTGTTCAGATTGAGATGAGTTTCAGAGATCGTACGATACTAGATGAAAACTAGATGCAGGTAGTAATCACAAATCATCTGATCGAACAAATCATAAAATGATCGTGCGAAATTTCCAGAATGTAGGAACCCTACTGAAATCGGGTGCCAAGTATCAAAAAACGTTTCCGGAAAGCTCCATATTTGCATACTATTTGACTATTCCTCTGCATTCGGCAATGAATAATCGCCACTGTTTTTCAGAGTATTGTTATTGTAATCAAATGACGATTTTCGAAAGTGTACCTCACATTTACTACGAATTGCGTCCTCTTTGCATAATTCTGTATGGTATTTGACCATTCTTTCCTGCATTCGGCAATGAATAATCGTCCCGAGTAGCAACAAGGGCCACACAACAAGCGTCGTACAAGAATAATGAGATCTGCAGGCAACTTGGCTCTCTCCATTTCCCCTGCTCTCTCGCCTTCTCTGACCGACTAGAGACGTAGAGACGTTCGGTAATTGTTGCTGCGCGCCCGCACCCTCTCACTTCCGTGCGCTCTCTCGTCCGTTAGAGTAGACGAGAGAGCAGGGAAAAGCAGGAGAGTTAGAGAAGCAGAAGAATCTAGAGTTCGAAATACGGGTCGCCGTCTCTTCATTTCACACACTCTCTCACCGGCCAGAGAGGCGAGAGGGTGTGCGAAATGGAGAGACGGCGACCCGTATTTCGAACTCTAGAAGAATCCCGTGCTCCGCGTGTGAAATCAGAGAGGCCCTCTAATGAGGGGGCCGCGCGTCTATTTTCGCAATTACGGGCTAAGAAAGAGAAGAAGAGGAAGAAAAGGGAATAACAACAACCGCACACCAATGGCTTACAATTAGAAGGATTCCAGGGAATGGCATCCGGAACCCGGAACCACAATAGTAAGTGCGAAATAATAAATTATTTGAGAATCGTGAAAATCAGAACTGAGAACTGGATACAAAGGCAGTGTATTCAGAGGAGATGAGATTATGAATAAATCTCATTATGTATTTCGAAACTCTAAAGAAGCGAAGGAAAAAGACACAGAACAACGGATTGCTTATGTTTGGAGGAAAGACAGAGATGGTATCCGAATCGAAAACGGTAAAACAATACAGTGTTGGTACTCGAGTTACTATTCATCGTGATCTAGGCAGAGATTAACTTGAAAGCACACGATATATTCAGGGGACAATTACAAATTCAACGTGGCCTTTGATCAGAATCGCTGGGCGAGTTCAGCGAAAAAGGAGATAAGAATTGTCACGCTTCTCGTAAGTAGAGTTCGAAAAGCGGGTATTCGTCTCGTCAATCCGCGTGCTCTCTCACCGGTCAGAGTGGCGAGAGAGTGAGTGAAATGGAGAGACGGCGGTATCATTTCTCGAGCTCTACTCGTTAGGTGGCAGCGGTATCGGATACTATGCATGAATACGTGGGGTGATATCTATTTCTGACGCGCGCCGTCAGTTTCTTGGCCCTTCACTGAGCAAAGATCGTATGACTGCCAACTAGAGTTCGAAATAATAAAAGAAAACTCACAAAACACTTTTCTATTTTTTGGCACCTCTCGCACAGGTAAGAGCGACGAGAGAGTATGCGAAATGAGGAGACGATTACCCGTACTTGGAACTCTACTGCCAACAGTTGAAAAGAATGAAAGAACATCACTTGGCATCAAAATACGGGTAGGCGTCTTCATTTTGCTCATAGCAAATGAAAAGATGAAACTTCGGACTGAGGCATCACCGAAACGAGGTCACGTTAGTATAGTGACGCCTAAAGCCAACCCCGACGTCTCATTTCCCATTCCACTCCGCCATCCTCCCTCCCGCCTCCCTACTTACAATAATTAGAATAGTAAAGACGCTTCGGCGTGAATAAGTGAATCGGATGACACTACAAGTGAATCGGAAGAGGAAGTGATAAGTAGAGTTCGAAATACGGGTAATTGTCTCTTCAATTTTCCACACCCTTTCGCCTCTTAGTCGTGATACATAACGTACAATATGAAACATGAAGTAGAAAATATGAAAATATTCACTCTTATTACATCGTTTTCGAATTTCGAAGAACGATAGACATAAAGGTTGAGAAATAACCAACGAATTTAATTTCGGTCGTGTTCGGAGAAATGTTGTCACCGTTAGAAGCGACGTTTCAAATGAGAGAGGCACTGAAATTACCCTTCTCCGTTTTCATTTCGCTCCTTGCCTAACACGAGAGTTCGAAATACGGGTCGCCGTCTCTTCATTTTGCACACTCTCTCACTGGTTAGAGAGGCGAGAGAGTGTGTAAAATGAAGAGACGGCGACCCGTATTTCGAACTTTACTGCCTAACATGAGGGCACACTTTCATTTGGCAGGGTGGACACTGTTGCGAAAGACGAAGATAATTAGACAGCTTTTGGCTGCAGCGAAAAATAATTTCGCCCACTTTCTCGTCTAACACTCTCGTTTCCATGCGCTTTCTCTGTCTGTCTGATCTCAGAGATCAGAGATCAGTGATCTGCAAAGTGAAATCAATGGCAAAGTGTGAGTACGCAATTCCATGCATCCTATTCTCAATGCTTTTCAATGCCAACAATACATCATATCATCGATTTATACGGGTCGATCGATAATATCAGAGAGGGTACAGTACTCTTCTCTACCGTAATCGTCCCCTTCACAAGCCAAGGAAGCACGTCTGGGCGATCATTCCCGTTACAGCGTACGGATCACAGTTAGAAGAGGGACGACGATCCTCGAAGTAACCCTGGAAGAAAGGGTACGGTAGGGTTACGGTTGGTTACGGTAGGTTTTGAGTACGGTAGGATTACGGTAGGATTGGAGTACAGTAGGGTATCGGTAGGATTACGGTATGATTGGAGTACAGTATGGTTACGGTAGGATTACGGTAGCTACCGATACGGTAGGACTACGGTACCTTTCCCTCTTCGGCGACCGATCGAGGAATGCGCACGGAGCAGCCACGGTTGGCGATACCCCACGAGAACCTGAGAAGAAGGGTACTGTAGTTACCGTATCCCTATCGTATCCCTACCATGCCCCTACCGTACTCACTTATCGACACTGCTTGTCTCGTGTCTTCCCGTCAATCTCTTCAGATTGTCTCGTCCTCCATTGGAATCGTACATTCTCATGTGATCCTGATGCTTCGCCTCCAGTTTCTTCATCGCCTACAGTAGGAATGGGTTACGGTAATATTGCGGTATTCTACAATTTTACAGTATCCATTAGGGACTACGGCATAGTAGCTTCACAGAGGAAGATACCTACCATACCCCCATCGTGAGTACGGTAATCTCTCTCGCTACAGTGACCCACCGCTTCGATGTGTTTCATTCCTCCGGGCGCGCGAATCGCCGCCGTCGAGACGTTCGTGTGGCAGCCGGCGCCGTTCCACTCGCCCATCGTGATCTGAACAAGGGCGACGTTTCCTAAACGTCGGCGCGCTTGTGATGCACCACTGTGGTGTGCCTACCGCGGGTTTCGGGTCGAAGGTGACGATGACGCCGAATTGCTCGGCCACACGATGCAGAAGGAAGCGGGCCATCCACAGTTCGTCTCCCATCGCAATTCCCTCACAGCAGCCAATCTGGAACTCCCACTGGCCTGGCGTCACTTCTGCTACAGGCGATGATTAGGAAACGTCGTCGGGGGCGTGGTGTGTCTACCGTACCCGCATTGGTGCCGAATATCTTGAGACCGGCGTGCAGACACGCCCGATAGTGCGTCTCGACAATCTCGACGACCACTTTGTTCGCGCCCACACCACAGTAGTAAGGGCCTGAGGAGGGGAGGATACGGTAGGGTTACGGTAGCTGATGGTACGGTAGCATGGGTATACGGTATCACTGGTTACGATACTCCGCGCTTCAGTACCTTGCTTGGCGGGGAAGCCGTTCTTGGGCCACCCGAGTGGGTATCCATCGCGATCGAGCAGTAGGTACTCCTGAGGGGAAGTGGATGAATTATGGTAGATGGACGATATCGATAAACCTGCTCCATGCCGAACCAGGGCACTTGCTGCGCGATTCCCTTCATGAGTTGCGCGCACTTGGCACGGTGATTCGTTGCTGAAGAAACGGTAGGTTGGCTACGGTATTCGTCAGTTATCGATTCGTTGTGTTGATCATTTTCCAGCTCTCAGCACGAGAAGAGGGGTCGCTATAGGCTTTCTTGGGGAAGAGACTGCGGTATTACCCGTCGGCTTCATATCCTTGTCGAATGTTTCCACATCACCAGTCGATTCTGCCCTCCGAGGAAGGGATCCGGGTAGTGAGCGACTACATGCAAAGATCAAAGATCAATCCGAGATGAAAGATCAAAGATCAACCTTAAGGTAGGTGTCCGAGTCCCTGCCGATGGCCTGGCCAGTGGAGCTGCCGTAGTAGTTCCAGATGGGGTATTCTTCAAAGTTCAAAGATCAATGTCTGCAATACAGTACCCCACAGAGATCAAAGATCAATATGATGGCTACAGTATCCGATGGAGATCAAAGTTAAATATTACAAATACAATGAGTATCCCATGAAGACCAAAGATAAATATGAAGGCTACAGTACCCCATGCATATAAAAGATCAATTTGGGAGTTACAGTATCTCTTAGAGATCAAAGATTAATGTAGCGGCTACCGTATCCCATGGAGATCACAGAGTGTACTATCATTTTAATACTACATTTATCACATTTTCTGGCCCTTTAGAGGGCGGAAATAGGATCATGGTTTCTTCATTCACTCAGCTTTATCTCAGCCCAATTGAGACTGAAAAGACATTCGCATTAAATTGTAAACAATTATCCTATTGTTTAAAATATCTACTTTAGGCTTACTTTTTCTCGATTCCACTAGCCGCCTCCCGTCCACTGAAGCTGCCTTCGAACCAGGCAGTGAACGGCTCCTTGGGAGGAACTTTCATCACAATGTACGAATTGCCAGCGTGGTCGAGTACCTGAAAAGATAGACTACATTATTCTCAGGACAGAACATTCAACCCACGGTATCTCCAATCTTGATTGCGGAAACGCGCGTCAGCGCACATCTCTTCACAAAAGATGGACGATACGATCCGCCAATATACTCGACCCAAACATCGTCTCCGATAGTACTGCAAAGAAAGCGAGGATATTTTTTTACAGTAGCTGCAATTTCTTGCCTCCCGCATCGTCCGGCCGACTTCAGTCCCGAACCACTCGGTGCGTAGACTCTTGCACCAGGCCAATAGATACTCTGAATTTATAGAGTGAGTTGTGAAAATTGAAGATCCGAGAATACCGCATTTTCAGGGAAGTCACATGCAGCTTGTCCAGCAGGAGGATACATCGGAATAGCAGTTGGTGCTGCGTCCATGGAACGACCGGCTGTAGCAAGGAATTTGCCTTTGACTGAAATTTGAAGATGTTAAAAATGTCTAAACATGAAATAAACGTACCAGTCAATTTGTCCTCAGCTATCTTCTGAGCCATCTTCTGAGTCATACGCTATCTTAGCATTCAGTTCAGCGATAATTTTAGCTTTCAGTTCTGCCTCCCTTTTGGCAGTCTCTTCTTCCATTTTCTTAGCATTTTCTTCGGCTTCTTTCTTAGCATTTTCTTCGGCTACTTTCTTAGCATTTTCTTCGGATACTCTCTTAGCATCATCCACGGCTTGATTAGGCTTCACGTTCTAGAATTAGTTGTTCAGCGGCTCATGGGAGCTGATACCTTACCGCAAAAGGCTCATAACGTCCATGAAGTGGCGTTGTACCCGCGGTGCCGGCCGGTGGCACCAGAATATCTGTAATAACACAAATAGGAATGATGTGCCTAATCAAAAATCATAAATCTTGAACTACCACATGAGCAGATCCCAAGAGCCTAACCCTCTGTACATCACTCAACTCATTGTCATCACCCAACCATTCCGTACCCCTCAGCACCCAACCTACCGTACCCCTCATCAACCAACCTACCGTACCCCTCAGCACCCAACCTACCGTACCCCTCATCAACCAACCTACCGTACACCTCAGCACCCAACCTACCGTACCCCTCATCAACCAACCTACCGTACACCTCAGCGCCCAACCTACCGTACCCCTCATCAACCAACCTACCGTACCCCTCATCAACCAACCTACCGTACCCCTCATCAACCAACCTACCGTACACCTCAGCGCCCAACCTACCGTACCCCTCATCAACCAACCTACCGTACCCCTCATCAACCAACCTACCGTACCCCTCATCAACCAACCTACCATACCCCTCATCAACCAACCTACCATACCCCTCAGCACCCAACCTACCGTACCCCTCACGCATCCAATCATTTCAACCTACTGAACAGTTACCGGGCGGTCCATCCCTCATCTTTGTGCGCACCCAGTGCGCATATCGACCGTATTCTAATACCGATTCCGTACCAACTGTAGCTGAAGCCGTGGGAGCGCCGACGGGAACTCCTTGATTCTGAAATAGGAAGGATTTTGATACCGTATGCTTGACCGAAAAAGAGAGGAGTGATCTCATTCAAAGAGCACCATCTACCGTACCACGAGTTACAGTACTCTGCATTGAACTCATAGGGGGTACCAAGCCTAGAGTACCCCGATACCCTATTGACACACTGGATACTGTATCGACAGTACCCAGGGATACCAAACGGGGTATCGGGAGCGTACGGGAGATGAGGGAGGGGTCAAGATACCTGAGTATTGTTAGCCGCCATTCGCCTCGGACGAGCGACGATCGAATGAAGGGAGGAGAGGGGAGAAGGAAAAAAGAGGAAAGGATGGAATATGCAGAGATGAAGATGAAATACGAGAGAGAATGGGATTAGAAGAGAGTCAATTAGGACAATGGCGAAGATTAGGTGGATCAGAGAAATAGTAAAATGAAAATAGTTTCACTGACAAACAAACTGCAAAACAAGTCTCATTCTCGCATAGGCAGTCCGGGTCGCCTGATGTCGCGGAGCGTTACAACAATTGTTTAATACTTCAAACGTGAGCGTGTGATGGAAGCACTGAATCATGTTTTAAACGTTCAAATGTTGAAGATCTGATTGAATCCCACAAAAATGGACTGGGTGGAATAAGCTGAAATTTTGAAAGCCTTCACATCATCGAGAATGGCTTATTGGTAGCGCGTTTTTCCAGACATCAGAATGACTGTGGTTCGATTCGCACTGTATTCAATTTTTTTTTGCCGAGATTTATCAAGAGCATTGCGCAAGGCGAATAATCGCGCAATCGTTTTTTTTCGATCCTTGCTTACCGCTTTGAAGAATTTGAAGCTAGACACAGAGTCAAGTTTTAGGTTGCTTAGGGTTTATTAGGGACATACATAGTGATTGATAATACTTTATAAGACACATAAGACAATGGGCCAATCGGCATACTCACATAACAAGAAGGGAAGGGGAGACAAGAGGGGAAAGGGGTCGACCGGTCAGTGTCGGGTCTCTGGGCGAACTCTCGTAGATTCTCGGCTTTCTGGAGCGGGGGATTGGCCACGCCCAATGATAAGCGATCAGGGAGAAGGGATCCTAGGCAAGAGATGAAATTCCAGGGACTAGCCCCCTTCGGGGGCTAGTCCCCAATTTATTGCGCCAGATTTTGACCACAAGAAATATCGAAACGCGTCTAGATATAGGTGACTAGCCCCCTCCGGGGGCTAGTCCTCCGGAGGCCCCTGCCGGGGGCTGGGGCGAGCTACGCTCGCCGACCGCTCCGCTAACTGCGCGCGACGCAGAATGAATTTCAACTCTCCTCTCTCCCTTCCCTCTCTCGCTAATCCAATTTATTCCGCTCGATTTTGACCACACGAAAATCGAAAACGCAATCTATTATAGGTGATCATCTATGATCCCTGACAACAGCATTCTACACCGACAGAAAAGAATTGAAGTCGAACTGCAAACTCATTCCCATTCTTATCCTGAGTGAGACCGAGCAGTTGAAATCGAGAGAACACGTCTCTTGAGGTCACCCGTGAAAGGAATAATAACAATTATCATAATTATGGTAGACGAAACGAACACGAACAACGAAAGATTCGAATCGAGGCAGCGATGTGCGCCTATTGCGCAATCGCTCGCACGGTAATGAGTCTCATTGCGAAATGAGACTTGCCTCTCGCCTTTTCGGAACGATTTAGAATACATTCCATTGTTCGAATCATTTCGCGGACGAATCGGTGCTGGTGAGAATTAGGGTTGGCTAAACGGTAACGGGATTACGGGGCCCGTTATCAAGCGGGAAAGATTACGGGGAAAGATTACCCCGTTATGAATTACGGGTCCCGTAATACTCTCCCTCCTCTGCTCTTCCCCAGGTCGCGGGCGAAAGAGCATGTGAAATTGAGAGAGCGCTTCCGATCTAGCGACCTCGAGAGGGAGGGGGGATTACGGGACCCGTAATTCTCCCTCTCCCCTAGCGATTTGATAACGGGACCCTTTATGGAGAGGCGCGTAATTACGGGCCCCGTTATCCCGTATTGCCAACACTAGTGAGAATGATCCGCTGTTTCTCCCCATATTTTTGGAAAGAAAAGTATGCTTCTGAATCAAGATAAGACTTATTGGATTCATTTTATGTGTCATTAGAGCATTTTAGGTCGATCTATTTATTTTCGCCTTACTCATATACACGATTCACTATAACTTGTTGAAGATAATCCATAGATCAGTTGCAAATACATAAAATTTCGTTTCATATTTGACTAAAAGTGGTGTGTGATCAGTGTGATCAAGAATACCCTGTTTGGCCCTTTTTGTAGTCCGGGTACCCTGATTCGTGACGGTTCCTATGTGACCACCGACCTCATTTTTCACATAAGGGTGCCCCTTACCTTGCGTGAACGCGGGTCCCAATGTTCGCGCACGATTCAGGTGGTGGAGAGCGAAATATAGCAATGCCAAGGTGCCGTAAATATGTCCTTACTGAAACCTTTTTCTCTGTCTCTCTGAGTTATGTTGCAACCCTGTTTGCGAGATCTCGAAGAGAGGGGGCGACTTCGAAATGAGATGGGCGATTTGCAGACATTGCGCAATGTGACTCGAACAATGGCCGTTTCGGAACGAAAGTCAAGTAGATTGCGCAATGAGAGTCATTCTCCGTCATTTCGAATCGCGTTTCGAACGGTCAACCCTAAACGTCACTTTTCACCTCTCTTAAGAATTCATCAAAAGTAAAATACGAAATAACTGATTCCATACTATATAAATCTACAAAATTCAAAATCGTTTACACAAAAAGAACAATTCAGTAGAATGTTGAGTCGAAAGTTGAATTATCACTGGCAGTGCTCTAAGAGACGCCGTCTGATGACGCGACAGAAAGGACGCACCCGGGTTATCTATTCATTTCACACAGTCTCTCGTCGTCTGTCTGGCCGATTAGTGAATGTGTGCATTAGGAGACGATTACTCGTGTTTTGTTCTAGTATACTTTAGGGTTACAAGTTCGATATCTATAGTATTGCACCCTCTTCCCTTCTCCGCCTCTCCCCTCAATAGTATTGCGAGAGGGGAACTATTGCAATAGTATTGCAAGGATGCAATACTATTGCACTGTCTCCCCTACCTCTTCCCGTGGGAGGAGGGTGAGAGAGCGTGTGAAAATGAGAGAGTGCTCCCTCGCGCATTCCTCTGCCCTGTCTGCGCTCTCTTCCCATTCCATAGTCTCTCGTTGGGGAACCAAGGGAAGCGGTCAGAGCGCTAGTACTGCAATAGTATTGCACTTTTGAAGTACTATTGCACTCAAAACGCGGAAGGGGAAAAGGGTGCAATACTATTGATACCGGTATTGAATTAGCAACCCTAGTATACTTGGTAAACAGTTAGAATT
Source organism: Pristionchus pacificus (assembly GCA_000180635.4). Taxonomy (NCBI): domain Eukaryota; kingdom Metazoa; phylum Nematoda; class Chromadorea; order Rhabditida; family Neodiplogasteridae; genus Pristionchus; species Pristionchus pacificus. The sequence continues at coordinate 20,330,005 of CM026579.1, forward strand.
ATTTCCAAATCTTTTTTTAAGATATTGAAGATGGAAACGTTGTTGACACACATCTCTCACCAAAATAATGTAGTATTTTTTATTAATTCTCGTCTTCTGATTTACAGGCTACTCATATTCCCAAAGCATAATAGATTTAATGACACACCACGTGGAAGCCATTCAAGATCACTTCTCCAATCTCTCGAACGATGCAATTTTCGACATTTTTTCCCGATTGACCCAGTCAGTTTCTAATTATGATTTCTAATTATTATAAAGCGATCCCGTACTTGCTACTCCTCTTTTTTTCGGTCCAACGCTCTACATGTGAGACAAAAGGTTGGACCAAAGAAAGGTGATGAGTCGAAAAAATTGTGTTCAAATGCAGGAACGATCTGGATGAGATGTCTACTCTCAGCAATAGAATGCGTATGCTGACAATAGCCTCTCGATCCAGAGCATTGAGAGTCGAAGCAACAGATCTTACTATTATGCAGGTACGTGATATCACTAGCATTTGCAATTTTCTTAGGAAATGACTCTTACGAAACTACATTGATGTAAATCGCGTTTTGGAAAAATATGTGAAGAATATATTTAAAAATTAAATATTTCGCAGGAACACAATATGGACTTGTTGCTAACACTACATAATTACAATCACGTCTCTTTTTTCGAAATGAAAAATAATTGTGGAAAAACGAGCATACTAAAGAAACGAAAAAGAGCCAGAAGTGAAAGCTGTGTCGGTGGTTGCACGGTAATTTTGTGCAACGTTCATTTTCTGATAATAATAAAACATAATTCCAAAATAACAACAATATATATATTTTTTTAATTTTCAGCCATTCATTGACAATAATTCACGGCTGCACGATACGAGAGCAACAGTCAACAGAGCTTCCGAATTATTGAACAGATTTGATTTCAAGGAGTGCATGTATTTTTCGGTATAAAAATTGTTGATGAGCTTAGCGCACAACGAAAATTTAGATTACTGTTGACGATGCTTTCCTCGATTGGTTCGAACAAATTACATCAACTCGATCTTTCGTGTGGTTTACTCTCGCTAACAGTAAATTCGAGGAAAATTTGGGAACGGAAGGGAAAAGAAGGTGATAACGACATTTTAATCGATGAATTTTAATCGACATTTTCAGGTTTTTGTCTATTCTCCTCTCTTCTAAACCTTCCGCTATTACTCTTATTCTGCTATGTGACGCATCGTTCATTAACGAAACGTTTCTGAAGGAATACGTTTTAACTGTCCGACTTCCTTCTTTGCAAATATTTTGCAGAGATCAAAATGTATTGTAATTTTTCGGATTTTTATAATTCAATATTTCATTGTTCCAGTCTTCTTTTCTTCCCACCTATACCTATTTGGGTGAGGCCCTATCGGAATACGGAACTCTTAAGATGCCCCGTTTAATTGTGGATACGGATTGCTAAGATATACCACACGAAAGATCGAGTTGATGTAATTTGTTCGACTGTTGTTTCAGTAAGATATAGTGAGAATCGACCACAGTTTTACCCACTCAATTCTATAGGTAATGGAATGTTTTTTTTCAGAAGCGTATTAACTACAGAGTAGAGGGGGATTGGGAGTTTCGTACTTCGAGAGTCATAACTAGAGCTGATATTGAAGCCGCAATGGAATGGAATATGGCGGTAATTCCGAAATTATTCATTTTTGAACGAGACAACAACCTCTTTCAATGTTCATCGAGTAGGTATTGTAATGATAGGGAGGAAAAACTTTACTAGTAAGAAAAGAAATACTTATTTTCCATATCTATCGCGTATTTTGATGATCGAACTTCGAAGCGATTGAGAAATATTTTCTCTGACATAATGCGATCGTTATTAACTGGATCATTACTTTGCCAAATGACTTATTCTCAAACAACTTATTTCAGTATGTTTCCTTGGTCGACGGATATCGGATCAATCTTAATGATGTGAGCCAAGGAGCAACAATATGCTCGGTAATAGACTGCAGAAATCCAACGTTGTGGAAATTTACATCACATTTCTTTTGTTAATTTTTGCTTCTATTAGTAATGTTTTGTGGAACATGCATTTGTATTCATGTTATAAATACAAAAAAAATACTCAGTAAATTGATTATCCAGTATCTTTTCTTGATTCTGTTATGATCATCTTTTCTGTCAGATCCTATACTCGCTTCCTCGCCTCTTTCACACCATCCTCCCATTACCCTTCCTGTGTCAAAGAAAACACATTGAGATGGATCCTAATGACCCCTTCTTCCTTTCACGAGACGGACAAACTGAGAAAAGGGACTCTCACTGACCATTTCCCATCCGTTTTCGGGACCTCTTTGCTAATTTTTCCGCCTTCCCCTAAAACATTCCTTACTAGCTGATGGATACTGTGGCTCCCTCGCCTCTCCACCTCACTCTCCTCCCTTGAATATAAAGGTTATCTGATGGTCTTTCTCCCTCCAGTCCATCCTCCCCACTAGAGTTCGAAATACGGGTCGCCGTCTCTTCATTTCACGTACTCTCTCGCGTCTCTGACCGGTGAGAGAGTGTGGGAAATGAAGAGACGACGACCCGTATTTCGAACTCTACTCCCCTCTTCTCGCTTCTTGCCCTATGCCAATTATTCCCTTCCTCTTTCAAAAATCGGTAGAGACTGTCACGGTGAGAGCGCACAGTTTCGTCATGCTAACCAACCCCTACCTCCTAACCCCTTCCTTCTTATGGCCATCTTGATTGGGCATTGAATGTTTTGGAGTCAGCGGTCCTTTAAGGATCGTATTCTTATATGAATACTGTCGCTGCTTTCCCCCATGAGTTCCCATTGTCACTCACTCGCCAGTTCAAACGAATTATGCTCGCTGTATTGACAGTCGATAAGAGGTCCCTTCTCTTGTTTGAATACGATTCAACCCCCATCTCTATATCTTCCGATGACAAGCCATTTCAATGAAAGATCTTGGCAACGGCAGACTGAGATGTGATAGATACACACGGGTTGGAGTCGATTATAAACACCTGTTTAACTCCACATTAGATGACACAATACTCCCGTCTGGTCACTCTTCTCTAATATCAGACTAGGCGTAACACGATACGATTGCGCCACCCACCCACACCCTCCGCTTATCACGAGTTGAGACAGTTGTTTTCGTTAGAGAGCACTACCACTAATTCCTCGAGACCACGCCCACTTCCCGGTCGGATATCATTCTCATAGTCGGTTTATCTCGCTGCTTGACAAGAAATGGCTCTCCTCATTTAGCATGATCTCTGGCCTCTCAGACCGAGTGCATGAACGAACGAGACCATTGCTTGCCAAGCCACAATGGTCTCGTTCGTAGTTTACCAAGCAACCCCACTGGGCGCGTCTTCCCCATCAATCTCAAGAAACGATAGCGTTCCGTAGTGCACTTCAGGCAGAGATTTCAATTTGAATTACTAACTATTACAAAATGATGTTCAAGAGTGTGTGAAAGCTGAAAACCTTGTCCCATGAAGTTTAATACCTATGTCGGCACTTTTCTGTTGTTTGGTCCAGCGTTCTCTCTCCGAGTATTCCCTCCCAATCCTTCTCATACCCGGGCATAAAAAAGAGAGGTCCCCTTTTGTCTTGCAGCTTTGCCACTCTCGTAATGGCCTCTACCGCTTCCTCCACGCCCTCTACTCCTACCACTCCGTGGCCGTGGAGCGCCAATCGCGACGTTAGTATTTCCAATTAATGTTATTTGCATCGCTTACTCAGCTACCGTTACATTCATTTGTTCAGCTTTGACAATACGCTGTGTTTTGCGTACAATACATTTTATTCGCTAGCTAATTGATTATTTCTAAACATCAGCTAGAGCCGAAGACCCTTCAGTCTGATTTGTGAATGATAGATAGAAATAAGAGGATCGGTTTTTAATTTGACGATACTTAAAGTAGACGATCGGAACCGAGCTTTTGTAGGGGAGTCAATTCGAAATAATAAACAAAAATAATATTCAGACTCCCTTCGACATCGACGTTGTCCATCTGACGGACTGGTTCACATACATCTGCGAGAAGTACTTCAGTGGAGTCGCATTCGATCGTACACAGATCGAAATCGTCTGGTCTCCCTCGATGGTCAAGTGAGTGCACGCCTACTATGATACTATAACCACAACTTTTTGATATTTAGATATGTTTTCGTGTTCTGTTGGGGTGAAAATTTGTACCACAAATCATGCAAACGCTCGTTTTCGAGCAAATTCGATGTAATGCGGTCCAAACCTTTCAATTGCAGACAGGCGGGCAAGTGCGAGTTCCCGACGGCCTCCAGTGCCACCATCAAGTTAAACAGGAAGCTGTTGGAGTCGCTCCCTATGGAGGAGACGGTGGAGACACTCATCGTAAGATATTCCCTATTTCGTACTAAAATATTCGGGCATCGTTGACTGCCGCTGTTGTATTGCGTGTAACACTTTAGAAGATGTTGCCGAGACAATGGAGACATAAGTCTATTTGAAATTTTCTCATTGTTTGTGCTTATTTGCAGCGCGAGTGCATCCACGCCATTCTCCACGTGTCCAAGGCCTCCAAGGACACTTTCCAGGTACGCTAATGTTGTGGCTAGGGCTGTTTACTTTACGAGCCATTTGTCTCTTCACTACGCGTGTGCGCTCCTCCCGATGAGAGAGGAGTGCTTTCGCAACTAGTTGCCAAATGAGAGGGTTACAAAACTAGTTCTCCGCAACCAGCTTGACGGTCTGATTCGATGGTCATCCCGTGCACACGATCATTTTGCAGCTCGAGGCACGCCGCATTCAAGCGATCGACGCGCGCCTCGTCTGCCTCGACATCGAGACGACCAGCTACGGAGACAAGGTGAATAGATCTCGAGAACGGATACCGCCGTCTCTTCATCTCGCACACTCTCTCGCTTGCTCTCGGTCGACGAGAGAGAGAGTGCGTGAAATGAAGAGACGGCGGTATCATTTATCGAGCTCTAAAGTAGAGTTGGTTGTCGTCAGAATGAGGAATACGTTTCTCGTCACTATTACCCACAAGAGAGTGTGCCGAATGAAGAGACGGCTTCTTCACCCTGACATCCCTACTCCCTACAGGTCAACATGCTCAAGAAGTTCCACTGGCGCTGCTCCGGCAGATGCTCGTGCGAGCGCATCCCCGGACTCGAAAAATACGTGGAGACGGGCGGATGGGTCAGCCGGGCCCGCAACCGCGCACCCGGCAGCGGCGACAGAGACTGGCAGCGCCATCAGGCGCAGTGCGGAGGTGAGCAGGAGTGTTGAGCAGTAGGGTCACCTCACTCTGAATCGACAGAAAAGAGTTGTTATCGAACCAATATAATAATGTTTCAGAAACTTATGATGGGGGGGGGGGGGTTAAAATGCTGTGAGGTTGTGAGATTAAAGAATTCGTCTCTTTATCACTCGTGCTCTCTCGCTACTCTGACCGGTGAGAGTATGTATGTGGCATGAAGAGTCGAATTTTCCATTTTCGACAACCCTATTTGCACTCGAAGACGCCGCGAAAACGAAAGATGAAGACAAGCCGTACCGACATTGAGTTCGCTCAAAATAGTATTCTTTACAGGGCAGTTCGTACCCCGCCGCTACCGCCGAGGATACGGGGTTGCGCCAATTCCACAATAGCCGCTTCGTGTGTCGAGAACGCAAGAAGAACTCATTGACGTTATCGCTCCCATGGTCCCGTACCAGCCTCCTCTTTTCTCCATGAGATCTACTCTAACTCGCTTTTATCTGTAGAATCACTGTCGGACTCCCCGTTTTTTCTTTCTCACATTCACGTAGGCAAGCAATGGCACTTCTTTGCATTAGTGCCCAAAAGTAGCCACAAGTTAGAGCGCTTTGGGCACCAAAGCTAAGATGTGCCCAAGCACTTCTCTGTCCTCTAATCTAGATCTCTGATCAATTCAACTTGGATCGTGCTGAACTAAACAGCTGGCCTTACCAGTGGGTCCCACCTAGCGTTGTCGTACGACTGTAAAATCGCTTGACGTGGATACACTTTTACCTTTACCTTTACCGTGCTGAACTTGTAACTCTAATTCCCAGATCTACCACTCGGTACCAAGTGGCAAGCCATCAGATTGTCTGCCTCACTCACACTCTGAATTCCCTTCACCATCACCACTCCTCTTCCCCACAACCACATTCGCCTCTTTTATTCATTTGTAGAGTTCGAAATACGGGTAATCGTCTCTTCATTCTTCACAGTCTCTCACCGGTCAGAGAGGCGAGAGAGTGTGTGAAATGAAGAGAAGGCGACCCGTACTGCGCACTCTATTCATTTGCCGTCACTCATTCCTTGGCCTATCGAATAAATATGAAAATAAGTTTTGCAAGGATCGTTAAATCGTAAAGCACTGCAAAGGGGTGGTGAAATATTGGAGCAAATATAACAGCTCTGAAAGAGCCAAAACCAGTCTCGCCATACTCAACACGAATTGTACGAATCGGAAAGAACGAATCGGAAAAGAAATTGAGAAAGTACTTCGTCGAATTTGATTAAATTATTGCTAATAATAACGACAGCTTCATTGGGTGCACTTTGTTCGCTTCATTGTATACCTATAATGCGAGCAGGAACTTCAATTGCAAACACCAACAACGCATCATATCATCGATTTATACGGGTCGATCGATAATATCAGAGAGGGTACAGTACTCTTCTCTACCGTAATCGTCCCTCTTCACAAGCCAAGGAAGCACGTCTGGGCGATCATTCCCGTAACAGCGTACGGATCACAGTTAGAAGAGGGACGACGATCCTCGAAGTAACCCTGAATAAGAGGTACGGTAGGATTACGGTAGGTATCGATTACGATAGGATTACTGTAAGATTACGCTAGGATTACGGTAGTTATTGATTACGATAGGACTACGGTACCTTTCCCTCTTCGGCGACCGATCGAGGAATGCGCACGGAGCAGCCACGATTGGCGACTCCCCACGAGAACCTGAAATCGGACACTGTAGCTACCGTACACTTTCGTATCCCTACCCTACCCTATCGTACCTTACGGTATCCCTACCGTATCCCTACCGTACTCACTTATCGACACTGCTTGTCTCGTGTCTTCCCGTCAATCTCTTCAGATTGTCCCTTCCTCCATTGGGATCGTACATTCTCATGTGATCCTGATGCTTCGCCTCCAGTTTCTTCATCGCCTACAGTAGGAAAGGGTTACGGTAAGATTACGGTATTCCTACAGTTAGAAAGGTTACGGTAAGTTCCAGTTTCTTCATCGCCTATAGGAAACGATTACTGTAGATCTACAGTACCCCTACAGTAAAAGGTAAAAGCATGAGATGCCGTCTACTGTACACATTAGGATACACGGTATAGTAGCTTCACAATAGTACGGTATCTACAGTACCCCCCCCTCCCCGTGAGTACGGAATCTACCGTACCCATCGTGAGTACGGTAGTCTCTCTAGCTACAGTAACCCACCGCTTCGATGTGTTTCATTCCTCCGGGCGCGCGAATTGCCGCCGTCGAGACGTTCGTGTGGCAGCCGGCGCCGTTCCACTCGCCCATCGTGATCTGAACAAGGGCGACGTTTGGGGAACGTCGGCACACTGGCACACCACGGTGGTGTGCCTACGTACCGCGGGTTTCGGGTCAAAGGTGACGATGACGCCGAATTGCTCGGCCACACGATGCAGAAGGAAGCGGGCCATCCACAGTTCGTCGCCCATCGCAATTCCCTCACAGCAGCCAATCTGGAACTCCCACTGGCCCGGCGTCACTTCTGCAACAGGGCGATGTTCAGGAAACGTCGTCGAGGCCGTGGTGTTGTGTGCCTACCGTACCCGCATTGGTGCCGAATATCTTGAGACCGGCGTGCAGACACGCCCGATAGTGCGTCTCGACAATCTCCCGGCCGACCACTTTGTTCGCGCCCACGCCACAGTAGTACGGGCCTGAGGAAGGGATATGGTAGGGTTACGGTAGCTGATTGTACGGTAGCATGGGTATACGGTATCACTGGTTACGGTACTCCCGGCTTCAGTACCTTGCTTGGCGGGGAATCCGTTCTTGGGCCACCCGAGTGGGTATCCATCGCGATCGAGCAGTAGGTACTCCTGAGGGGAAAGGGATGAATTACGGTAGCAGCTCAGTATCGATAAACCTGCTCCATGCCGAACCACGGCACTTGCTGCGCGATTCCCTTCATGATCTGCGCGCATTTGGCACGGTGATTCGTCGCTGAAGATACGATAGGTTGGTTACAGTATTCGCCAGTTATCGATTCGTTGTGCTGATCATTTTCCAACTTTCAACGCGAGAAGAGGGGTCGCTATAGGCTTTCTTGGGGAAGAGACTGCGGTATTACCCGTCGGCTTCATATCCTTGTCGAATGTCTCGCACATCACCAGTCGATTCTGCCCTCCGAGAAAGGGATCCGGGTAGTGAGCGACTGCCTGCAAAGATCAAAGATCAGATGGGGTCAAAGATCAAAGATCATTCCGAGATCAAAGATCAAAGATCAACCTTGAGGTAGGTGTCCGAGTCCCTGCCGATGGCCTGGCCAGTCGAACTGCCGTCGTAGTTCCAGATGGGATACTCTGGAGAGATCAAAGATCAGTGTGTGAGATACAGTACCCCATAAAGATCAAAGATCAATACGGAGGCTACAGTATCCCATGGAGATCAAAGATCAATATTAGGGTTGGCAAAATGATTCCAATTGCGAGTCTGAGACTATTCCAGTCTCACTCTTTTCAGACTGACCGGTGTCTCAGACTCTGAGAGTCCGAATGATTGGGACTCCCCCTGAGAGTCTCAGACTCTTCAGAGTCTCAAATGTGAAAAGTGGTTCTGACTTGTTCAATTACGTTTCACGGGCATTTTTGGATAATGGCTGGCTACCATTCTCAATGAACCCCCTGAATTGCTTTGAGTTGTATTCCTTTGAAGAGAGGCTTATGTCGACCGCATAATTGAACATGAGAACAGTGAACAAAAGGGTGGAAATCATGATAGTAGCGTCGAACAAGCAGTTCAATGAATCTCTGTGGAAGTTGAAGCGAAATATTCGTCTTCATACAATCTCGCTGCCAATTTGCGTTGCCGTTTTGTCATACCCCGACATAACTAAAAGTACAATCTACTGGCATTACAAAACAAACAAGTCATAGTCCTTTACTTGGTGAACTAATTCTCGATTTTTTCTGATTTTCCTTTAACATTTTTCTCCGAAAAGTCACTACAGAAAATTTCAGACTCTGAGAGTCTCAGGCGATTTCGTTTCAGACTCTGAGAGTCTGAAAAATCGACAAATCATTTCTCATCCTTTCATTCGGACTCATTCCAGACTCAGTTCGCGGGGTCGAATCGGTCGGTTCAGACTATTTTTGCCAACCCTAATCAATATACAGTATCCCATCTCTCACGTTCGATCGAGGTCGGCGCAGCATCGAAGGTGCGGGTCTTGCAGCGAAGATGCTCGCCCGTTCCATCGATCCAGATGTATGTTGCCTGAGGATACGGTAGGGTGGGTTACGGTAGCGGAGGTACGGTATTCGGCAGTCTCCGGTAGGGTACTGTATTCGGATACGGTGGACCACCACGACAATTACCGTATCTACCGTACTCTACCTGGCACTTGGTCGGACGTGGGCATACGGTAGGGCAGGTACGGTAACTTGAGTTACGGTACTCGGATACGGTAGTCCCGACACGACAACTACCATAGGTGGTGTATCTACCGTATACCTGGCACTTGGTCGGGTGCGGCGGCAGGCCGAGGAATTGGTCGACGATCGCGGTCCCGAGTGGAATGCGCACGTGGAACTGCTCGTGAGTCATCCTGCAAAAGGGGGATACGGTAATACGGGGATACGGTAGATTCAATCGATGGGAGATACGGTATTGGGTTAGCTGTTGATGATTGCAAGGGAAGGGTAATACGGGGATACTGAAGATTCCAGTGATACAGTAAGCCTAGATCGTTGTGGGAGTACTGTAGGAGATACTGTATGGATAGGTAGATGCAGGGGACACGGTAAGGGATACGGTGACATCGATCGATACTGATGGGGATACTGTAGGGATACGCTAGTCCCTGATCCGAGATGGGGAACTGAACGAACCTTCAGAGCGAGCGACCGAGTAGGGAGAGCGGAGGAGGGGTGAATGAGGGAAAGAATGAAGAAACAAAGAAGAAGAATAGAGATTTATTGGTCTGGAGAAATTATGTAAAGAGAGGGATTATGGCTGTCTCTTCTATTTTTATTCGTTCTCGTTTTGCCAATTTGAAAGTGATTACGCAAATTGAATATTACACTATTGGACGATAAAATGCATTTTTTTCAGATAACAGCTCGCTTTATTCGAGTGAATTATGAAAACAACAGAACGCGAGCAACGAAAATAATGAATACAATTATTGCTGGAAGGTCAGGAAAGGTTCAGCTGAGAATATATCGACTTCGTTAAGACACCCCGCATTATAGCATCCCGAGTGCTGACTCCAAGCAATTAGAATAATAACTGCATATTCAACGCCGTTGAATTTGTGCAACTTCATTAGCCTGAACGCTTCTCGGTTGTCATTTTCGTGAAATCTTTCCACTGCCTTAAGAGTAATGCATTGTAGATATTGCAAAAAAAATTGTAAGTCGTACTCTGTAGTTTAGATGGTTGTTCTGCGTGAACCTTCTGATTTCCCTTTCATCATCAGACAACAATATTTGCCACTTAAATTTTCCAATCTTAATTCTTCTCTGAAATACATAATGTTTAATTTTTCGCGTTCAGAAATACGCAAACCTCGATCGCATTGATCAATTCACCGATCGTTGTAAGCAATTTGGCTGATTCAAAAAAACTAAAGCGATGAAAGTTGAAAAGAGAGATTGATGTGAGCTGAAAGCACATACCATAGAACTGATCGGACGATTTCAGCATAATATCTAGGGATGGCTTGACAAGAAATGACTCTCCTCATTCCGCCTACTCTCTCGCCACTCTGACCAGTGAGACGGCACGTGAAATGAAGAGATCATTTCTTGCCAAGTCATCCCTCCCGCATATCTCACTTCCTCATTGTGCTCAATAGGCTCGAAGAAGTCGAACCCTCCAGTATCCGGGCCAGTTGTCCATATTTCGATAAATTCGGAAGTTACGAACCGTTTTTGAATGCGTATCAAAGAATGAAAGTTCGAGGCAAACCTGAAATGGTTTGGATTTAATCCCGTTCAAATTTCATTAGGAACTCACTTTGCCATGATTCCAATATCAATATCTTTGTTGAATTGCGATTCTATGATGTTTAGATTCTCCAAATAGTCTTGAAAATTAGTCATGCACGCTTTCTGAAGTATCTATAGCTATTGAATGCCTCAATTTCGAGCACTCTGCCGGATCTGATTGCATTCTTACTAGAGCTCGAAATACGGGTCGCCGTCTCTTCATTTTTCACACTCGCTCACCGGTCAGAGATGCGAGTGTGAAGTGAAGATACGATTTCCAACTCTAGTTCTTATTCACGTACATTTAAAGGGGGAGGGGCACGAATATCTGGCTAAGTGAGTTCTCCATGCCAGAGGATGTGGCATGAGCACCCTATCACACTTTCGAAACTCCCATGTGTTCAATTTTCGTTTGAACTGAGATATGGCCGATTGGCTGTGTTCCAAGTGCCCCTGATCGTGCAAGCAACGAGCGAGATAGTGAAGGGCACTGAAGAGACCGCGCATGCAAATCGGTGCACGCCGCTCGCTTATGTTAATTGAGCCAGCATTCGTGCCTCACCTTCTTTAAAGCGAATTTTATGCATTGTATGCGCGGATATCCTCTCAGACATTCGATCAGAGATTCCATAAATGAGCGAGTGATATCAATCTAGAATTGTTAATTATCCCTCGTTTAGAATTCGAAATACGGGTCGCCGTCTGTTCATTTCACACACTCTCTCGCATCTCTGACCGGTGAGAGAGTACGTGAAATGAAGAGACGGCGGTCAGTATTTCGAACTCTACTCTCGTTTTTTAGGCACAAACTCACTCTAGCAAGCTCAAGCCTTCTTGGTTCAAATTGCGAAATTATGTGTGTAAATTTCTCAAATAATTCCTCGCTTCCCCCGCATGGCCACATTTTCCGACAGTTTGTCAGTTCTTCCTGATATTGCCAATTAAGAGTATTAATTGTATTTTTCAAGCAGCCTTCGCTGTAAACGCAATGAAGACTTACCCTTGCCCAGCGAACCAGAGTATCCTCTCTTCTGTGAAGTGCGGAAATTTCAGGAGGACAAGCAGTTTCTTCGTAAGAAGTTTCAGGGAATACTCGAATTTCAAAATCCGAACCGAGCTGCAAAAGCTGATAGTTTTTGAAATAATAAAACATTGCGAGAATGCCTTTTCAAAGGGCTTAACTTGAATGCAATCCATGTGGAGAGATTATGTTAAATCAAACGATAAGTAAAAGAAAACCTGCGCGATGGCAATCATTTCGACCCTCATTCGAATTGCACTGAGTCGTCTCTGATTGGTGGGATCGGTGATAATATTGTTGAAGCGGCGGCATACTAGTCGAAGAGTTGTCCTGATCGGCTTCCTGTAGATAATTCATTAGATTTTTTTCCTGTTTAAATAACCAAGGTCCAAGTTGTTTTTTCCGACAGATGATGTGACGAACCTTCTCAATAAACCAATATTTCGATAACTGCAATCCTCCGCCCATTCAATGCTTTCGAATCTGAGGCAAATCATGAGTAAAGAAAAATATCAACGAAAGCTTACGGTTTCGTCTCGTCCCGGTCAACCTGCCCGAATATATCAAGCAATATTTCGATGGGCAATTCAGCGAGATTCAGAAAGGAAAACATGACGAAATGTGTGTGAGTGTAAACTGATCACCGCGTTTTTTTCAGAAAAAAACACACACGCCATCGCCCAAGTAAGACCAGCGGGTAGAAAAATGAGCGATCGCGATCAAAACGCGTCTAGCAGTCACACGCTTACTCACGTAGAAAATTTTTTTTAAATTTCATTTCTCTATCATTACCCTGTTTTAAAATCTGATATGCATCATATTTCAGGATATGAATTCGCCCTCTAGCTCCGAAGGGGACCAATACTTCCGTGAATATAGTGATTGTGGAATTTGCTATCAGAATTTCGCCAGAAAGGTGTGATTTCGAATTTATTCCAGATATTGCAAGCGTAAAACAGCTCCGAAACAGCGCAATTAGCAACTTTTGTAAAAAAAAATTCGAAGGAGCTCGGCCAAAAAAGTACTGAATGATTTCGTGATTTTAGCGCACCGTCGGACTTCTGTGTGGTCATGAATTTCACAGAACATGCATGCTGGATTGGTGTGAATCAAGTTCCGAGGAGAAGGACGAAGAGGTAAAATACAAATTTACTTGCTGATTAGCTGTGGCCGGGTGAATAGAGACCCGTCTCTTTTTTTTCCTTGGTCTCATTCATCTGCCCGATTGAAGTGAAATGATGTTTTATTAATTGCAAATAGCTTTCAAAAGTAAGCAAAAAAGCAAGGGTACACGATCATTTTTTGGTGAGGTTTGTCCATAAAAAATTCGATAATATTTTTTCACATTTTTTTTGAAAAAAATTCCTTATTATTGGAGGGAGGCCTTCAATAATAGAAAAATGTCAAACGTACTTCTTAAAACGATACCGCGCTTTCGATGTGTTTTATATTCAGACTGCCAACCGTTGTCCCATCTGCAATGTTCCTTCGGGCAGTCATATCCGCGACGAAAACAATCGAAAGCTACCGACTGTCATCGGATTCGGACCAACCGGACAAGTGAGCAATTATAATATTAGTTTTTACTTATAATCATCATTTCAGCCTTCAAAAGCAGCTAGTAATGTCCTTGCTAAATAATCAGTACGCGATACAGGCAGTGCACGATGTGCTCACTGATACTGTGTACGCTTCGTTGAAATATTATTTTGAGATTTCTTTTTTTTATTTGATATCTACACCTCCAAAGGGTGTTGCAGCAAGTGAAAACAGCGATTTGTCTCGACGCATATTTCCAGATATCGTCGAAATTATACAATTTTAGGAATTTTCTTCGCGATGCTACAGATGATTTACTGTCTGCTCGAAAACGCTGCGAAACCGAAGAACATATTCAAGATGCCAAAATGGAGCGAAATAAGCTTCTGGATCGTTTCACAATAATCGAAAAGATATTGCAGGAACATGAGGAGATAAAGGTAAGATTTTGATTTTATATTTAACTTTTTCTCGATTGTTACATACTGAAAGTAATTCGAAACTTCTATATGAAATTTAGTATTTTTGAAAACGAATTTTTTAGGCGCGCATCAACTCTGCGATTAATCCGGCCCACAATCAAACAGCAGTACAGCGAGTCGATAATATTTCAACCGAAAATTGCGAAGATGTTTGTGGAATTTGTTTCGAAAAATTGAATGATAAGGTGTGAATTATTTTTGTTCGTTGAGTATAGAAAAATACATTAAAAATAATCATTAAAATGAATAAAAAAACACAGTATTGGATCACTTTGATGCCGTGCCAGCATTATTTTCATCGCGAATGCATTCTGGGATGGTTCGAATCTCTGGAGGTCTGTTTTATTCATCACTAGTATCTGCGAAGTTAAACAAATTGGAGATATTACCTTTCACATAAAATCGAGCTGAAATGCACATTCTTGGGAATTGATCTTGAGTACTTCGTGATTTTGGGCACCCCTTACGATGCCTAACCCGTGCCAAAGTGCCATATAGCACAATCTACATGTAATACTCAGTCAAATATTGTTATTTCCAGACGGAAAATCGCTGTCCCGATTGCAATGGCACTATCGGTTCGGATGTACGCGCTCAGACGGGAATAACGCTTCACAACTTTCTATTATTCACTGTTAAAGTCAGTCTGATAAAGCTAATAAAGTAAATTGCATCACAAAAACAGAAAATTTTCAGAATATTGCAAATCCATCTGATGTATACGAAATCATGGAACGTGAAATGAAACGCACGGTGTGAGTTTAATGTGTTTCATTCGGGGTGCTGGATAACATTTTCTAATCAATCATTTCTAATTGCAGCGTACGCATTGAGAACTTTTTGAAAATGCTGCAATTCTCATTTTCTTCCGGAGTGATCGCTGGCTGCATTCGATGGAATTATTTACATGAAGGATTCGAGGAAATGAAATTTTTAATTAATCGATATGTATTGATAGATGCGAAAATGAATGAACTTACACAAGTATGTTTTTGACCAGAAAAAGTCGCACAATGATTTTTTTTCTAGATTCATGCTATCGATCGAAAATGCAACGAACTGGAACATGAAAACGGCATTACCACAGATCAGGTTAGTAGAATCCGAGAATCGGACCATTTGCACCATCTATTGTAATGTTTATTCACTATAATTTATATTGAATAACATATTATTTAAGGTAGTCGAAGAAATGACCTCAGTTACGGAAGAGGACGAATGTCCTTGCTGCTTAGAGCCGCTGTCAAGCAAGGTTTTATTCTAACTATATTTCACCCATCGAACATTACAAATCGATCCAGCACCAGCACGGCATATTTGAGTGTTTTTATCTTTTTCTCAGTTTTGCCCAAACTTCAGTTCACTAAAGTTTTTCGGATATTTATCAGATGCGCTCGTATATATCTCATTTCCAGCGTACAATCCGCCTCGAGGTATGCTCTCATCGTTACCATCGAACGTGCGCTATGCAGTGGTACGAAGCTAAGGAGGTCAGAAATAATTGCTTGTTGTGCTCTCGCTGGGAGTGCAATATGTGTGTTATTTTATTCAGAGTAGGTACCAATTTTGCAATTTAGGTACTTGATGATTTATTCTGTTGCATCTGTCAAAGGCCTTCTCTAAGGATCCTTGGCGATGATGGATCGGAAATTATGCGCTCATATCCCTTTGAAGATGTTGATAAAATTGTATGTTTTGTTATTCACATCGGGTACATAAAGCTCGAAAGCGCTTATTTTTAAACCATTTATGATATTCTGCATATTATTAAGAATATTTCAGGAAGATCTCAACTGTCGACCAGAGCTACTCAATGATTTATTCAGTGATTATAGATTCACAATCGCGTAAGTTCGTGTTTTCTTTGCTACAAATACAGTGCAACAACGATTCTGTTAACATTTATTATTTTATCTTTAGTGATTTATCATGAAATTTGAATTTCAGTGACTTATTCAAGAATCTCCTCCAAGAAAAACGAATGGCACTGAAAAAGGGGAAGAGTGGAGAGTTCATAACAGATATCGATGAAGAAATGGAAAAATTGAAGAGGCGAAGTGTGGCACTCGACAATCATAATCTGATTTTGGCCGAGAATGAGGTACATATATTTTGATTATTGTTCGAATGATCACTGTCGGGTGAGAACCATGGAAGCCCACATGCGTTTTCTATTCAGTCAGTTCAAATCCAGCAGGTCATCATCCGACCTAGTGCATCTATTTCTATTTCTCTACCTACGAGGAGATATTGCAGGCGCTGGACAGATTGATGCAACTAACAACTGACACAGAGATGCATCTGGATGAAGAGGAGTAAAGAAATGATCTGCATTTCCTTCAACTTCTGATTATTTTGTATTTTCAAACACGTCGTTATTTGATTGTTATCTCAATTTCCATTAAAAACAGTCCAGCAGCAGCACAGGGAAAACGTTACAATATATAATCTACAGCCATTTATGCAAATCTTGAATTGTATACCGATCTTTTTCGTATAAATAAGTATAATGAACTCGTTCTCTTGCAACACACTAACACCAAACAGGGTCCATCATTCAATCTACTCGTAATTTGCATTCCCTTTTTATTTAATCCTGAAACAAATGTACCGCCGACACCCAGGAAAGACCGGAGGGTACATTTAGGCAATGTTAGCAGTCCGATCTGCGTCTATTGGCGTCGTTTTAAGTAATGGCACAACTCAGTCAAAACTAATTAGATACAAAATGTCTTCGCAAATGAATCTCGCTGAATTTCCCCTCGAAGTTTTACTGGATATATTCAGGGATATTGGACACGATGAAACGCAAACGTAAGCTTAGCCCATTTTCCATTCCACTCATAACTGACGGTCTACGAATGTTCGAAGAGACGGGGTAAGAAAGGGACGAGGCTAAAGTTATCTTCCTGGCCTTCCCCTCTCCTTCTTTCGGTTTCCGTGAATACATATATCGACATTTCCCTCACTGAACAACTCAAACGCTCGACATTATTTTCTTCTGATTTGCTAATGAATCGATATGGACTGGGCAGCTGAAATAATTTAGGTTATTTAACCCAAAACGTGCAAATATGTTTCAGTTTGCCGCTTCGGATTACCCTTCGACTGGTGTGTCGCCGGTTTAACAATATTATCTGCGATTCCAGCAATAAAAGACGACTGAGTTCACTTCGGATGAAGGTCAACAAGATCACCATCGCACAGGTAAGTTCTTCGGAAATCTCCTTGAATTACCTTTTTTCTTCTAAATACGTCAAAATTTGCAGTTCGGCTCGGCTTTGGCAATTCGTGTATTTCATGGGACAGATTTTGAAGATCGCGAATCGAACAGAGAGCTGATCTTCAGTTCACCTGAAATTCCAATTCTAAAATGTGGAGAGAACAATCTTGTGCGCTGGAAAAGGGTGCGTCATTGCTGCTTCATTTCGAAATGCTCTTTTTATCCCCTGTCGCGTGCTCTGTGACCGGTAAGAGTGGCGAGTGTTATGTTGCATAACTTATGAGGCCGTTCGCCTAAGAATCGGACAAATCTGAAGAAGTTTGGCACAGCTCAAAAATCTCGATTCCATGAAACTATGTGAATTGGGGTTCTCGAGGGTACTGATGACGATGGGCATATTCATTTTTCATGTCGACGTCCAGTTGGCCTCAGATGGCGTGACGTAGACAGTTTTCGGCGAGTGAAAAGTAGTCGGGAAAACGACCTTAGATCGGACCGGAATTCTGTGAGGATTCCAAAAACATTTTTTTCAGATTTTTCTTGCAACCGCGTAAGCTTTTATGAATTACATAGAGAAGCATCTTGTAAGTAAATTTGACATCTTTCTACTTGTTTACTTCCTTCCTCTGATCGATCAGAGTTTCCATCCCGAGGGAGGCGAGAGAGCACGGGAAATAGAGAGAGCGCAGAGAGTGGGAAGAGGTCATGCTAGTGAGACTCGGGTAGATCAAAAGTTCGGAAGTCAACAGGTGGAAGGATGGCAAAATTTACTTACAAGAGGGTTCACTGTGTAGAACATAAAAGCTTACGCGGTTGCAAGAAAAATCTGAAAAAAATGTTTTTGGAATCCTCACAGAATTTCGGTCCGATCTAAGGTCGTTTTCCCCACTACTTTTCACTTGCCGAAAACTGTCTACGTCACGCCATCTGAGGCCAACGGGACGTCGACATGAAAAATTAATTTGCCCATAGTCATCAGCACCCTCTAGAGCCTCAAATCACATAGTTTCAGAGAATAGAGATTTTTGAGCTGTGCCAACCTTTGTCCGACTCTTACGCAAACGGACTCTTATGTAATGCTAGAGTTATTTTACTCAAATTTTTAAATCGGGTTATGTGAAAGAAATCGTACCATGAAAACATGAGTTTTATTAGTGAACATTCTAGTGCAAACCTCAAATCTCGCATTACGAAAAGAAAAAATTTGGATTGATGGGAACGTATTTGCGTATTTGCGTAACGTATTTGCGAATGAGAAATGAGGACGGTCAGCCTTATTATCTCCCCTTGTGCGCTCCGGCACAAGTTGCTCTCATTTGTATAATTCAATTGGAAAATACACATAATATCCTAACAATTTCCAATTTTAGGAAGCGCTGACGAAATGCCAAAATAACTTCTCATGTGAAGGGACTGAGGAATTCTTCGAAAAATTCAAACATATAATTTTGCAATTTGTGCCGAACACTATTGAGTTTGCCAGAGTGAGATTGCACCTAAAACACATGGAAAGATGATTCTTAATTTCAGATTGAAATCACTCGCTCATTAATTGTATCTCTTATGGAATGTCTCAAGGGCTATCCGCGTATACGTGGTGTAGATTTCGACATTCACGGCAACTACTACTATAATGACAACTTCATAAAAACACAGTTTAACAAAGATCTCGACGTTGGAATTTTGGCAAAGTGAGCTGGCAATATTATTAATGAAATTTAATTTAATCCTGATCAGCTCAGGTTTGTCGCTTACTTTCGCGCTCTGACGCGTTTTCCGAAACAGTTTGTTACTTCTGAACTTATCGAGGAGTGGATAGGAGAAAAGAGCACTGGTGATTTCGCATTTTGTTTGCCAATTGAGAAGAATGAAGAAGCAAGTTATTCGGTCATTTGATTTAATCAGTTCTATCTGTTTTCAGCATACACCAATCTCTCTACGCAACTTCAACCGTTTATTTGTATTTCATTGTAACAAGCTGCTTACAACTCTCGCTGAATTGATGAATGCGGTTGAGGTTTGTACCTTTCCGATGCTGTTTTGTAATGCTTATTGTAATGCAACTGTTTTGTAATGCCTATAATGCTTTCAGTTACGAATTACGATTAGACCGTTTGACTGGGAATTATCTGTGGCTGATGAAGAAAGGGAGATCAGGAAATTTATGCAGAATAACACTCTGAACTACCGAGTAATATTTTTATTCTTTTTTAATCTTACTGCGAAACTTTCATTTAGATTGTGGAGCGATTCGGCCAAAATGACACCCGAGAAGGCCTGAAATTGATGAAATTTCATAAACTCAACGGTGTTGACCATGTAGTTCGTATTAATTTTAAATGGATTCCTGAAGTGCGATGTTACCAAGCGATATGTGCCAACAATGTATGTCGCTAGAAAGGAAAATGTCCTAAAATGATTATGTATTTATTTGAAGTACTTTGAACTGTCTGATAAACGATTTTCGGACGATTCATTAATTGTTGAATTAGAATTTACTTGCTCGGCATTAGACTTTCAATCGTAACGAAACGACTAGTCGTTTAATAGGGAAATTCACCGCCTTCAGCACGAGAGACAGTGCGGAATGAGGAGAGCGAAGGGTGATTTTAATTTGATTTTCACTGATTTCCCTATTAACACGCCTCTCACCTAAGAATCGACTCAAAGTATCAGATTCTTGTCAGCGAATCATTTTTCGATGTCGGGTTTTCAACGGTTTTGGGTCCCCCAAGACCCTTCTAGCAACCCCCCAAAAGGATTAGTGTCAAACATCATTCCCGACCGAGCTGCAGCGGCTGCAAGGTGTAGCCGTCCAACTTTGAACCGATTTTTCTACCTTCCAACGATGTCCTAGAAAAAACTTTTCTTCTTGAGCTAACGCTATTTTTCGATGCTCTATCGGCCTGAACAGGTCGCGTATCGATATTTCATGATTTAACACTGCTATATGTTTTTGAGAAATATTGACTGCCGCAAAAACCACGATTTTTATTGTTCACATTTATAGAGCTCGTCAAGAGCTTTCGAATGATAGGTCTGCGCTCTCATACCGAGAGGAGTGGCTATAGGAACATGCCCAAAAACTGTCTTTACAACTTTTTTGATGAGTTTTCAACTGTTTCACACCGCTTCATTCGCTAAAATCGATGGATAATTTGATTACGCCGACTCATTCGTCTCGAAAAGGTAGAAAAAGCGGCGTGATACTGTTGAAAACTCATCAAAAAAGTTGGAAAGACAGTTTTTGGGTATGTTCCTATAGCCACTCCTCTCGGTATGAGAGCGCAGACCTATCATTCGAAAGCTCTTGACGAGCTCTATAAATGTGAACAATAAAAATCGTGTTTTTTGCGGCAGTTTTTTCAATATTTCTCAAAAAAATATAGCAGTGTTAAAACATGAAATATCGATATGCGACCTGTTCAGGCCGATAGAGCATCGAAAAATAGCGTTAGCTCAAGAAGAAAAGTTTTTTCTAGGACATCGTTGAAAGGTAGAAAAATCGTTTCAAAGTTGGACGGCTACACCTTGCAGCCGCTGCAGCTCGGTCGGGAATGATGTTTGACACTAATCCTTTTTGGGGATTGCTAGAAGGGTCTTGGGGGACCCAAAACCGTTGAAAACCCGACATCGAAAAATGGCTCGCTGACAGATTCAGGTCGAATCTTAGGTGAGAGGCGTGTTTAACGACTAGTCGTTTCGTTACGATTGAAAGTCTACTCGGCATGGGTCGATTTCTTTTCCTTGATCGCGAGTGGGGATGGAAAAGTAGGGATGAAAACGATTGAATATTGAATTGGAAGAAGCACCAGTAATGGCTTAATCGCCCCTAGCATTAAGCCTATATTTGCATGCCATTCAGCCAATTTACCATATCTGAGTTCAAATATGTCTTGATACGTGTGTCGTGTGTATTTTCGGATGCTCATCTAACAAAATAATCGTGAAGAGACAGACCATTCATTACGTCGACCTACTTAGCAACAACACATTAAAAAATTAATAAGCCGATTCAATTCCACTATCTTTCTCTGTTTTTTTGGTTTTCTTTTAAAATCACGCTAACATCCGAGAAATGCCGGTGGGTACAAACAAAAAGAGCCTTCCGATCTCCAACAAATGACATTTCCAAGCTTCGAACGCCCTGAAAAGAGCGTAATTCTTAGTCTCGCACTTTCTTCCTTAGTGTCATGTCTTCTGATTTGAATCTCGCTGAATTGCCTGTGGAAGTGTTGCTGGAAATATTCGGAAAGGTTGACCGCGAGGAGACGAAACCGTAAGCATTTCTGTGCAATTTTCATACATGATTTTGGCAGTGGTAGGGGATAGGCTAGTAATAAAGTTGTTTGAGAAGGCTAATGTGTCGGCTCGTAGGTTAGTCATCTTCCCCCCTCTCTCTCCGGCGCCCCGCCACCTCTCTTATCGCATCTATTCTCTCACTTGTAAACGGAACACGGACGATAAACGGTTGTGTGCTCTATCCCTAGCATCTAGTTGGGCACGCATTACGGTAATCGGTGGACATTCGGGTCCTCTGGTCGGTCTTACGGTATCTCGGTTCCCTTAGGCATCTCGGTCTAGTACTTCTCATATCTAATCAATAGCATTCTACCACGCTCCAACCGAATTAGCTAATCACATCGTTACAACTAGAGGTCGAAATGCGGGTCGCCGTCTCTGCATTGCACTTACTCTCACGTAACTCATACCGGTGATAAATCACGTGAAATGAGACGGCGACCCGTTTTTCGAACTCTAGTTACAACCTCAACCGTCGAATAATTTATCTTCAACTTCAACTTTAGTGTGCCGCTCCGGACGACCCTTCGACTGGTGTGCAGCCGATTTAACAACATTATTAGCGATCCTAACAATCACAGACGCCTGAGCGAAATTCGAATGAAGATCGAAAAGATCACTATCGCGCAGGTTTGTGAACTACCGAGTTTTTTTATTATGAAACGTAAATAAATTAGTCAAAATTTGCAGTTCGGCTCGGCTTTGGCAATTCGTGCATTTCATGGAACTTCTAACGAGCAAACTGCGCATATGAACAGAGAACGGATTTATAGCTTTCCTGAAATTCCCCTGCTAAAAAGTGGAAGGGGAAATCCGGTTCCCTGGAGATGGGTGAGTCATTGTAGTCGGATGCATAGAAAACAACGAGGCGGTGTGCTATTTTATTTTATTTTTATTTTTTTATTTCGAATGCTCTGGATTGTCTCTGAAGCTCTTGATTGATTTCAGTATGAGCTAACCAATTGTCATCAAAATATTTCCACTTGCGATGGAAGAAAAGAATTTTTTGATACATTCAGACATATAATTTCGCAATTTGAACCAAGAAGAATTGAATTTGCCGGGGTAAGATTACGCCTGAAACATTTAATTCAAGATAATTCTTAATTATAGATTGATATCACTCGCTCATTCATTTCATCTCTTATGGAATGCCTAAATGGATATCCGCGAATTCGCTGTATTAATTTCGATTTACATGAGCTTTACAATATGGAAAATATGAAAATCATAAAAGCAGAATTCGGCAAAGATATTGACGATGGAATCATGGCAAAGTGAGCTGGCTTAGTTATTAATTATATTTAATTCAAAGTAAATAATAATCTCAGATTTGCTTCAAACTTTCGCGCCCTGGTATTCATTCCTAAACGGTTCAATGCTATCGAATTTATTGAGAAATTGACAAATGGACCGGAGATCGGGGATTTTGATTATTTGAATCCATTTGAAGATAGTGGAGAAGTAAGATACTCGGATATTTGAGTTGCCTAATCAATGCTAATCAGCTTACACCAATTTCTCTGCACACGTTCAGTCGTTTTTGTGCATTTCAATCAATTAAGTTTTCAACAACACTCGACCAATTAATAAATGCGATTGAGGTTTATGCGGAATGTATTTCATCGTAATGGAACTATTTCAGTCAAGAATTATAATTGGAGAATTGGATTGGGAAATATCATTATCAGACGAGGAATGGGAAATCAGAAATTTCATGCAGAAAAACAATCGAGATTATCAAGTATGGATATCAGTGTCCTTATTCAAGCTTAAAATTCTATTTTAAACATCGATATTTATTTTAGGAAGTCGATCGATGCTATAACGATGATACTCAAGAGGGATTGCGCCTAATGAAATTGCATCAGTTCAATGGCGTTTATTATTCAGTTTTTATTATTATTACTCGGCGTCATGAAGTGGATTGCTACCATGCAAAGTGTCTGAACCATATTCTTTGGGTTGTAGACTTGCCACGTGAAATGGATAAACTCGAATAAATGAGGGTGAGGGGGCGAGTTCCGCTTGAGTAGAAGAAAGACCAGAGGGTATACATTTGCAACAAAAATATAATTTTGATCTGATAAAACTTGTACCCGAGCAGAACTAAAAGGGGTTGCAGAACCGAGTTGCCTGTGGAAGTGTTGCTTGATATATTCAGAAATATTGACCGTGAGGAGACGAAACCGTAAGCCTTTCATTGCCCTTTCCCTGTACGATTTTCCAAGGAGCCGAAAAGGGAGAAATTATCTCAAACTTCCTTAAATTTTTAAAATCATCTACAGTGCGCCGATGCGAACAACCCTTCGCCTGGTCTGCCGCCGATTTAACAATATCATTTGCGATCCCAGCAATAAAAGACGACTGAGTTCACTTCGATTGAAGGTCAACAAGATCACCATAGCTAAGGTATGTAACATAAACTTTTACTTCACGCGTACCGGTACGAATTGCTCGTTCATAATTTGTTTGTGGTATACTGTAAAAATATTAAATATTCCCTTGCAGTTCGGGCCAGCATTTGCGATACGTGTATTTCGTGGAAAAAGAAGTTTCATAAATTTAGGGGTGTTGAATATGTAGTTCTCATCAATTTTAGTTGGAATCGCGAAGCCAAATGCTACCATGCGATGTGTGCGAATAATGTGTATCGTATCGCTGAATAAAATTCTCTATACTAACTTCATACATTGCTCTGTATACTACACTGTCTTCGAACAATTGGACGAAATTGTTGTGTACATAAATCCTGTGTTAGGCTGAGAAGTAGAAAATTTAACAGCTTTTCCTTTAGTACAACATTGAGTACATCACGTCTTTTCCGTTTATATGCGTCGATCAGGCAGTGTTTGTGATCACGTTTATTGAGGAGCGTTAGGGCCGTCCGACGTAGGGACACACTTGCTGGCGCCGCTCGAACTCGTTGCGATGGTGGACTAAAAAACAGGGCGAAAGGGAGAGTTGCGGGCTGAATGACCTTCACACCAAGCTCCCTGCATGCAACACAAGCATTCTACGGGTAGATCAGATAGTAGAATGGAAGCAATATTTTTTTTTTCAATGAGCTCGTTGCGATGGACTGAAAAAACAGAGGAGCCGTTCTGCAAGCAACACAAACACCCCTCCGAAATGGTCGAGTTGTTTTCGACAAACCTTTGTAAGCGTCATGCCCGACACCAAAGAGCTTAGAAGATCACAACACCATGATGTCAAAATATAAAATAAAAGTATAATTTTCAATTTCAATTTGTTTATCCACCAGGGTGAGTAGAGAGAGAGAATGACGTATATTCTTCGACATTGTTCGGTGGAGGTCCGTCGTCTTGGTGGCGATTCGGTTTGGGGGGGGGGGGGGGGGTGGGGCTTCGGGGAAAGCAGCAGGTCGGGTGTTTGCAAATTAGAGGCGTAAAAGAGAATCAGAAGAGAATGATATAGAGGGAAGAGAGAGAAGGTGGGAGCGGAAACGGATAGATCCCTCCCTCTTGTTAGAACACCACCTCTGTTGAAATAGTGGAGATCCTCCGTTTCCAGCCCCAAAGTGCACTCCACTTATTTCGTCATACCATGCTGCCCATTCATCTCACCGCTTTTCTCCCTCCAGAATGTCATTCTCACAACTTTTTGTCTCGCGCGAGTGCCCAAGAATGCGCGCGCGAGCGCTCTCTTCATTCGCCATGCTCTCTCGTCGCCGCCGCAAAAGGTGAACGCGAGAGTTATTTCTCATTATTCTGCACTTTCTCTCGTCAGGCAGAGACACGAGAGAGTATGGCGAAATGAGAGAGACATCCAGCAAGAGGTGAACACTCATTTCGGTCGTTAGGCCGGTGATTGGGGGTGTACAGGAGGGTGTAGGGTGGCACAATGACAAATGGACAGTAAGGAGGGAGATGAGTCAGAGGCACGCCCTCGGGTGTGATGCAATCGATTTCCGCGTCTCCCTTCGAATTTCGATTCATTCGGAATCAAGAATATTCAGTAATCATCCTTTGTAGAATTATTTATAAAGAGTAATGTCAAAAAATGTTCGTGCTTAGCATTTAATGTATTTATTTAATGTGGATGACAAGGCCAAATGGACAGAAGGGAAGATGACTCAGAGACGGACCCTCCGGTGATGCAATCGGAAGGGGGCATGGTTCAGTGAATTTAGGTTACTACTAACTAAGAAGAGTTCGAAATACATACTCGTAATCGTCTCTTTACTACCCACAATCTCTCGCCTCTCTGATTCGTGAGAGAATATGTGAAATGATGAAACTATCTTACTACTGATGTTTAGGCTACTGCGTTACTAATTCGTCGATTCATGAGTAATGTTAGGTACTTCCTCGTAAGATTACACAAGATTACATGAAATTGACAACTTTTCGGTCTACTCTTCGATAAGTGCACCACTTGATCCAATGTTATACGATATCAGACAAATTTTCCGAACTACTCTATCTCAAGTGATCAATTCTGCATAAGAATATACGACGATAATCAACAGTTCGAAATATCTAGTCTTGCAACTACCCCTGTCCACTTTAACTCTTCTCCACCTCCAATGGCGATCCCTCTTTGTTGAAATTCAAATCG
Organism: Pristionchus pacificus; assembly: GCA_000180635.4. Taxonomy (NCBI): domain Eukaryota; kingdom Metazoa; phylum Nematoda; class Chromadorea; order Rhabditida; family Neodiplogasteridae; genus Pristionchus; species Pristionchus pacificus. Next base: position 20,356,351 of record CM026579.1, read on the forward strand.
CGTGCCCATTGCCCTCTTCCCCACTCGCCGTTCCCTCAGGCAAAAACTGCCCCTTCCTGACCGCCAATTCATCTTGTATGACTCAACCCGTCTACCGTACCCATCCGCCTCCTCCACCCATCCGTGCCACCTTCGCGCAATGGGGCATGGGATAACACGCGGCTCTGGCCTATCATGACGCAACGCGCGCCTACCGTACCTGCCCCCCCCCCTCTCGAAAATGAGGCAGGGTCAGGTTTTCCATGAAAAACTGCCAATTGTGCCTGATCACCATTTTGCTTTGCTCTCCATAAAACAAGGTGAATGTGATGAGGTCTCGACCCCCCCCCCCCCCTATCGGTTCCTTTTTGCTACTCCAACTTCTTCTTCATCTTCCTTCCAATTGATAAGCATGGCAGCGCGCGTGTGCGTTGAGCAGCGCGCTTTCTCTCCTCTTCCTCCCCCCCCCCCCTGCGCGATCCGGTTGACAAGATCCGTAATCAGCTTCCCAATTGCCGGTCTCTCTGTATCGCATGCATCTCTTCGTTAGGCGAAACGAGAGACCGCGGAAGCTGCCTAATCCTCGATCTTGCACTGTTAGACTACCCTCTTCATCCCTATCTCTCTCTCATCAGACCAGACAGAAAAAGAGCCACGCAACTCCCTCTCCGCAGAGCACAGCAGGATACTCCAGCTTGACTCGACTGTTTCATGATTTCAGGATGCAAGTGCCTCGATTAACGAGATAACTGTGTTTCACATCCAAAATAATCCATGTAGAAGAGTTAAAGGTTCATTGATGAACAAAACAAACTGCAAAAAAAACTATATGAGAACCAATGACGTCCCCGCGGACTTAAAGATCAATGGACTTTTCCGATAGATCCCCTCAACTCTCGATTAACGCTCACTGACCCCATCACATCACTGTTCCAGATCACGGGTTGCTTGTTTTTGTTATGTCACTCCCGACCCGCATTCCCCCCGCTGCGTTGAAAGGTCAGCCGGAAGAGGCTAGAGGTAGTGATGATGATTACTCACACGAGAAATACCATCGTACTATCTAGCTGAGGAGATAGCATGTGCTCGGCAGAGAGACAGAGAGAGGGTACAACTCTATTCTTATCACTCTCTGATATCACACCGATATCGCAACATGTCGCAATGATCAGTGAGTGCGCGAAGGTGATGAATGATCACCACAATGGTCAGCGTTCGGAATTGTCGAAATAATCGGAAATGAGGCGCGAGTTCCGGAGCTTAGCATCATTATTCGTCCTTGAACAGGAATGTGTGTGTGGTACATTGCTTATGTTTTCTGATCGCCAAGCTCACCTGGGTTGTTTCTCATCACTACACCACCTATCGCAACGTGTCCCAATCGAGAGCGATCAGTGAGAATGAAAGATGATCAGAGTTCGGGAATGTTGAAATCGCAAATGTGTTGAAATAAACCGGAGCTAGACGCTTGATGGAAACAGTAGCATCACGCTACCTCACAAAAAAAACGAAGTCCCAACGAAGCCCTAGGTGAGCACCTCTGTTACCCGTAGTGCTGACCTTTTCCATCATCTCATTGTCAGATTGAACTTGATCTTAAATCATCTTCAAGATAGAGATTGAACTTGATCTTAAATCATCGTCAATCATCTTTGATACTGACTACACTTCGATGATGAATGATCGTCACAGGTCCAAATACTTACAGGGATCCGCAGATCAGTAGTATGCAACATCGCGTGATGGTCCCTAATTTCGCTGGTCATTTTTATCACAACGAGGAACCAACTAAACTAGCGTTGGTTATTTTTCATCGCCCGATCCGGCTGGCCTTCGACGAATGATCAACACATCACCATAGTTCAGAGAAGCAAAGGCAACAGCGCTTCGCACATAGCATTTCAAAGATCATCACTTTTATTTTTGATTAGGAATGGCTTGGTAGCAGTGAGTTTCCTCATTTTGCGTGCTCTCTCTTGGCTCCCTGATCGCTGAGATGCTGTGCGAAATGGAGAGACCATTTGTCGCCAAGCCGTCCCTATTTTTGACCATCCCCCGATCGTCCTCTCACTCGCAACCTTCTCACAATCATCCCCACTTCATGACCTTCGACGAGGAGCGACGATCTTGGCCGAATAATAAACACAACAATGGGCTAGTCTTCAGCGCGCGTGTGATCAAACTCTGTTTTCAACTAGCGGGGGGATACTCCCTATAGTGATGGCTATGAGTAACCCAGACGAATGGCCATGTTTTGATCCTATTGAGACGATGGATCTTTTCTCTCGAAGATATTACAACTAAGATACTCCTAAACGGAGGAGATAAGAATAGATGTTGCGATCGCGTTTTGTGAATGTCTTGTGCACGGCTATTCTCCGCGCCAGACAGAATGACGTGACGGAGCAAGATGGAAGGTTTCGCGCAACGTTCTAGTCTCCATATTTTCACTTACATTTAATCAGGCAGAGAAACGAGAAAGTATACCGAAATGAGAGCTGTACCACATAACGAAAGTTTACTAGAATTAAGTTGAGATATGTAAAGGGCTACCCTGAACCAATGACAGATAGTGATGTCATGCCTCTTTCGCATGATTAACCATGCGAACGTGAGGAATATCATGCTTTCCGCTGATTGGAATCAAACGATCAGTGTTTTGTCATTCCCAAACAGTTGAGGAAACTCCCCAAAACAATAAAAACGAGAATAGATGTAGTGGACGTGTCTAATGTATGGCCAGACCGTTGCATCACCCGACTCAACGACGTGGTGGTGAAAATCGGTTCATTTCAGTGGAAACTTCTGGATGACACCATACTCCAGGGTTGATCCCGAACAGAAAATTTGGATCCTTGCGGAATAGATCTCTCGCGCCGAGTTCCAATCGCCGCTGCAAGATTCCGGTTGAACTTTGTTGTTCACTTCCCATCCCCCTCGGCCCAAACCAGCTAAATGATAATGGTCGGGCTCCCAGGAATGCCGGGTGAAATCTCGCCCGGAGTTCCTTTCCTTTCGACCCTCTGCAACTCCCGTGAGCCTTTGGAGTTAGACGGTGCGAGATAGCAAGGAAAACGAGGAGAGTCCGAGAGCAGCTCGGAACTGCCTTTCGGTAGGGGGGGGGGAACGGGATCGTTCCCGAGGGATAGGGATAAGGGAGCAAGAACTCTCTTCCATCCGCTCTGCTCTCCCCCAGGGGCGCGCGCTTAGCGCAAGAGCGCAAAAACCCGACCATCGCGCAATGAGCTTGATTGCATGGGAGAAGGAAGAGAAAGAGGAGGAAGCAGGATTAGAGCGCAAAGGACGGGTTGGGCTATCACCATGGAACGGTCGGATCATGGACTGTACTGAGCCTTGTCCTTGGTAATTCCGTTAATATCAGCAGAAGCAATAAACTGTTCTGTCACAGAGCCTTTGGACACAGAAATCAATCAATAGAACAAGGACTACTCCAGTACGTAGTGATCAAAAGCTACAAGTTCTTATCGTAACACATCTTCGGCACAAACGCTAGATGGATACCTTGAACACTGCGTTAGCTGATCACTATCGATCCACCACCATTATTGCACTATGCCGTACCATCCTCTCACCTTCCACCCCCTCACAGGTTAGGTATGCAGTGGAACCGCTCCCTCACTCTGTTGCGGCGAAAACGGTTTCAATGCTCTCGATCTCCTGCTTTTGCGTGCCCTATCACCTCTCAGAGTTAGCCGAACAACTTACGAGTGTGTCAAACGGCTAGTACTAGCAAGGGTAGTGACTTGCCCTTTTATCTCACGCGGTCTCCGAGTTCGCTGCGCTCGTTGTTGCTTGACACGCGACCTTGTCGAGTGGTAGCAAAGTATGTGCATAAAAACCACCTCCTTTCTCCTCTTATCCGCCCGGATCTAAACAGTGGCGATGGTGGTGGACGATCGCTAGTACGAATCGCTCAACAACGGGGGGCCAACTTTGGCGGCCAACTTTGGCGTCGCGTATCTTCAATTCCCATGATCTCTAACGTTCTCTGAGCCAACAGACCGTGAAGACTGGGAGCGAAGAACTTTGCTGCTCCGAGAATGTTTTACTGAACTCTGGCGAATAGCGCTACGCTCTCTTGTTTTCTCTCACAGCCGAGAGTGCGTGGCACGTAGTAGCGAGGGATATTGAAGGGAACTAACGCGGAGACATCGCTAAGCGGCCTAAGAAAAAACGGGCAAAGAAAAAAAAAACGGTAAGCTTGGCGACTGATTGACCTTCATTGTGCGCACGTTAGCCTCAGCCCTGATACAGGAGAGCACCACGATGTGCTGCTCCTAATTGAGCATTGGAGATCGACGAGCGGGAGGGATGAAGCGGTAGGTACGGGAACGGGAACGGGAAGGGAAATAGGGCCAGAGCCCCTCGAGCAACACTTTCACCAGCGTGCTTTTCGGTCACGAGGACACGGCTAGAGCGTACCAAATCGAGATTTTCATTTCACGTAATATTATTTTTTACTTCGACGATGCTGTAAGACATCCAATGGAAATATCTGATAGGCAAGAAAAAAAACGAGTGGAATGAAGAGCACAGCGGGGCTTACGTAATCGACCTCGGCAGGGAGCAGAGAATGGCAAGCCGTTCCGGACCGTCGTTTTTTGCGGCGCCATCGTCCGCACAAACAATAGCCGATCAGCGATTAGCCCTGCTGGCCATGATAAAGAACTGGGCTCTCCAATTGGAATGGCCCCGAAGAAGAAGAAGAACAAGGGAGAAGATATCGCCCCTGCCATGCCGTCACAATAGAGTAGTGAAAGTTAACCGATGAGGAGGAACTGGAACTGGCCAAAGTGATTAGAACCTCCCCCCCCCTGCTCCTCCTCCTCTGCCTCTTTCTGCCCAGCTTATCAGTGTGCGAAGTTCCTCCTGCGCCGACATTCACCGGCCCCTTGGGGCTTAGGAACACTATACGGCCCGAGATTTTCGAACCTTTTCGAAAATACTCCTCCCCGAGAGTAACAATCAGTGTTATCAAAGATCCCCATCTTCTCACCTTCGACCCCTTCCTCGCCATTCCCATTCTTCCCTTTTCTTTGTTTATGTCGTCGGACTGTTTTCGTTCTCCTCCTTCGTCGCTCTCATTTCTCATGATGCTTCTTCGCCTTCGCTATTAGGCAGTAAATTAAGAGGGCATCCGAAGGGCACGGGCGAGAAGCGCATCCCAATAAGGTAAGTGATGCCTATTGAAATTGCCCTCGTGAGTCATTTGCCGCGCCGTCCGCAGTCCCCTGAGGACAACAGGGCAATATAGGGCTAATTATTGCTCTTTATTCGGGCCGGGCGCCCCGGAAATTAGAGTTACGAAAACCCCCATTCCTACAGCATAGCCGCTCAGTCTACGTTTGCCTACCTCTTCAAGGCTTCGTCATTTCCTCGAAAAAGAGCAAAAAGACCGACAGCGCGCTAGACGGATACAATTTCAGCGATCAGCCATTGCAAGGCGGTGAGCACAAAAAAGTAAGCGCTCAGGGCGAGAATGGACTCCCCCCCCCTCCCCATTCCGTATTTCGACACACTAGCTGCCCTTGACCGGTGTGAACGTGCACTAACAACGCGTTACGTTTCACACGCGTACACCAGAGTGTTGAACGTAGTGAGGTAACGGAGAGGAGGTTGGATCAGATAACATGAGGGGGGACCATACTACTGCTGCGTTCCCAGCTCCTTCTGTTAGGCAGTAGTTGACTGTGACTGGCACGGGACACGGGGTGGTGCACTTTTGAGATCCGATAAGGAACTGTGGGCCGGCAGAAGACCAACAACCGCATTATGGCTGTCTTTGTTCGCAATTTCAGCACTTTTGTTGTTTAGGGTGGCCGTATGAATAGTTTCGCGCATTCCGTCTCATATCAACTTAGCGCTGTGTACAGAGTAAAACGTTCAAAGATTGAATTCCATTTTGGTCGTCGTTCACATAAGGAAAAGAAACATAATAACGCTGATGTTTCTCCTCCTCCTCCTTCCCATTCCCTTTTTCTGCCCTCTTCGCACATAGCCCATTGAACCGATTGCGAGAGATACGATCGCTCGGCGCGTTGTTTTTCGTTTCCCTTTCACCTCACGAACCCGTTCTCAGCCCGAGCGAGGCATTTTTCTCATTACCCAACACCCGGCCGAAAAAAAGCGCGGGGGGATGGTGCAGTACAAAAGGCGCGCTGATCAGGTGGTGGCTTACAGTACTACTCTCAGCCTACTATTCCCGTCAACGCATCTCCAGTTCGTCAGTTTGGTGAGCGCTAAGCTTGAGTATCAAGGTTCATCACGGTTCGTGGCTTCAGGAATCCGTGGATCCTCCGGATCCCAAGTCACTTATTGACCCGGAAGGGAATCACCTCGACCCTCGTGGGTATGAACATCACCTCGGGGATGTTGTGATTAATGAGGAAGTGAAAGTGTCGATCCGAAAGCCGGTTCATAATGGAGAAAGTGTCACAATAGAAAGTGTGTTGTTCATTTCGCCCCCGCTCACCCACTTTCCATCTCGTTCTTAAACTATCGCTATCGATATGGTGGTGGTGGTAAACACATGCACTTCTCCCGCCATTGCAATCAGTTGACTATCATAAGAGCGTCAGCAGATCGGTTAGCGAACGCAAATCGGCATACGATTAGCCCGCCCACTCAAGACTGAACGGATACTGGGTGAATCCTGACCAGAAGCTCCTCAATCCCATACGATTCACGAAAGCCGATCTTGGATGCTGGGTGTTACTTGAGGTTATAAGCGCAGAGAACAGCCCTGCCAATCCCTAATAAGTGAACCGTAAGCAGAGAGGAGCCCAGCAATCTTATAAGCGGGGCACGTTATGATAGGTTACACGGACCTGAAAGCCTCGTAAACGTTTAGATGCTCGTTCGGCCACTGGGATCTGTGGACTGATAGTCGTATAAGTGGGAAGTTCCGGGGCTATATGACTTCCTTCATCACAGATTGCCTTTACATTTACTGTGGGAGTTCTCAATGATCCTCATCGTCTTGCACCTTTAGTGCCGGATCCTCTATCGGACCAGGTAATGGATCAGTACCGGACTCGCTCGCTCAGACTTTTTCGCTCTCGAGCGTGCTCACGTTTTCCGCTCTCTTCTTAGCAGCAAGCACGCTAACTTGATCTCTCCCATCAAGAGATCAACCCCCCCCCCCCCTCCTCTCTCAATAGTGCACTTTCCTCTCTCCCTCCTCCTCCTCCTCCTCCTCTCGGGGTACCGACCGACCTAAACCAAGCGTTTTTGCCTGAGTAGTCGCTTCGCTCGTACCAGCCACACTCCGCGCTTGCTCGAGCGCGCGCGCTACTCACTTCTCCTCCAAATTCGAACATTTAGCCGACAAGTGCGCAGCGAGGAGGTAGGGAGGTCAAGAAGCTTCTAGAAGTTTCCTTCCCAGAAGGATGACCTAGGCGACCTAATCGGATTGAATTACAACGGCTCGCGCGTAGCTGTATGGCTAGGAATGACCCGGACAAGGAGTCCCTAGAAGCTTCTTCCTCATTCCCTCCCTCGCTCTATTTCGCATAGTTATCGGCCCGCAGAGTTCATCGCTCCTCGGTTATCAGCGATTCGCATCTCACCCGACCCACCGCCAATCAGCATTCTCCACATAATTGATATTGCGGGGGCCGGCCTGTCATCGCTATCTGTCTCAGGGGCATTCCCCCCCCCTCTCTCCTCCCCTTTCCTAATCCTCATAACCTTGCCCGCGAGCGGGGCGGCGGGCGCGTAACCGCTCGCTCCCCTCTCAGGTATGACGAAATGATGATAATGACCTCCTCAGATCACTCCTGGGTCTCTTCCTCCTCTCGCCTCCTCCTCCTAGTCACTAATTATTTGAATGCCCGGTACTACTCGACACTAGGGGGCGGGGGAGGAGGAGGTGGCGCGGGATAAATGACTGTGTAGGTATAGCGCCAGATGGTACCTTACCCTCCCGCTCAAACCCCCGAGCGCCGCGCTAATACCGTAATAATCTCCCGCCCCAGGCCGATTAGCATAGGACACAGGTACCTCCTATCGCGTTCAAATATACCTTCGGGGCGATAATTGCTGCCCATTAATAGCCCATTGCTACTATTCCGCCATCCCCCATTTCCTACCGTAACCTTCCGCCCCTTTCGCATCCCCCAATCTCCTCCCCTTTCGTTCGCCGGTTCGGCTTTTTTTGGCACATCACCCCTCGTGCCAACTCGCGACAACTCGCGCAGTGTTACACCATACACACTCGCGATTAGGGCGAGTAACCTACCATCTCCGCTCCCCTCCCCCTCCCGCTCTCCTTCTCCTACCATCTTCTTCGTTCGCCTTTCCCGCTTAACAATTACAGTTTTTGAGCGTCCGTGCCAGCCAATATCATCTGCTACTACTACAGCGAGGAGAGCGATCAAATCAGCTAATCGGGAGGAGGGGCTGAAAAATTTCCCCATCCATCCGCCCCCTTCCTAACCGTTACGGCGCTCGCGTGACTCTTCATTCAAAGCTATGCATTCATAGCTACTTACACGTTTGCGCGTGAACTATGGGCCTTGGCAGCGCAAACTGAGATGGCGCAATAAACGCTGCTCTCCCTCCGCTTTCGCTGTGCTCGCTCGTCTCTCTAACCGACAAGAGAACAGCTGCCCCCCCCCTCAACTCCCGAGAGACAATGTGTTGCAATAATTACTGATCCCTCTCGAGCGTACGCGCGCCCGATTTCATCACATTACTCCACTCCCTCTACTACCTCTTGGGGTTATATGCGCATAGTTTATGATCGCTGATCGCGCCTAACTATAATACTTTCTCCTGTGCTCCTCTAGGTGGGGGGGACGAACTCGTCGCAAGAGCGGGGGGCGGTCCTTCCTGGCTATTCCTCCCTCCTCCTCCTCCTCTTCTCCTCATCTCTCCTCCACTCTCATGACACTATTAGGGGGGCGAAAAGGCGCGGGAGGAGGCGGGTGGGCGGGGCCAGCGGCTCCTTCGCCGCTGCCTAGGTGTTAACCGTCCGGGCATTGCTCATCATACCTTGTCGGCGCCCGCTGCCGGCCGGGCCCGTTCCTGGCTCTCTCTCAGTGCCACTTCACTTGATCTTTCATCTGTCATTGCATGCATGGGAAACACATCCATTCCGTTCCGCGCTAACGCGAATTTGTCGCAACGAGCGACTGGTACCACATTCTCCCCCCCCCCCCCCCCCCACTTCTCCGTCGTTCTCTTTTCGTTTCATTTCATCGTTTCCCTGCTGTTCCATTCCCTTGCACGATTATCTCCCCCCCCCTCCCTCCTCCATTCCATTGCCTTGCAGATTACCTCTTGCTACTGCTGACCATGAGACTTCTCGCTGTGATCCTGTCCGTTCTCCTCTCGCTCGCGCTCCTCGCCGAAGCAAGACCGAGTGAGTTACACGAAATGATACTTCTACTTCTTCTAGCATACTCTTGCATGTTAAATGCTAGTTTAAGTGCACACTTCGAACATATTCGAAACTTATCCCTATTCAGGCTCGCTGTTGCAAGGTCGCGTCTTCGAAGATAACGGCATCGCCGTCGATAGCGTGCCGAAGAGGCAAGCTCCCGCAGCCTCCGACTACAGAGAGAAGGTGCGTTGCTGATGCCGTTTATAGATAGCTGCAGAAGATTTCAAAGATAATCGCCGGAAAGTACAAGTAGTACATCCAGCTTTCGCGATTTCGTCAGCGGTTCCAGCTCAGCAAAATCGTTGACGTAAAATAATTCTCGTGTCGTGCAGATTCTGATGCTCGAGACGAACAAGTTGCCGTCGCTGTCCAAGTACTTCTCGATGCACGAGTGGTAAACGTCGTCCGGCTACTACACCACACCATTCTTCCCACCACTCGGTTCTACTCTCTTCTCTCCGGTATACGGTAGTGCGTGTGCCCGTGCTAGCTACAGTACTCTTCACCTACTCTCTCTCTCTCTCTCGCTGACAGTCTACAACTTAACCCGATCTCAATACTCGATGAGCTTCGCTACCCTGCCGTCTGTTCTGCCCCCTTGCCCTAACTATTTCCTTCCTTCTTGCTCCTCCACCAGTTAGCTGGGCGACGATTTCAATTGCCTAAAAGCCCTCTTGCCCTTTCCGTTGAAATCGACGCTCACTCATCCTGATTTAGTATTTTCCGTTCAGTATTCTCCCGAGCATATCCCATCACACATAGTATTTTCCTAACTTTGCCAGTCCAGTGCTTTCACTTCTTCCCATGCCAGTGTCAGCGCCTTGAGAGATCTTAGTAGTTTGTTGCTTCGTAGCCCTTTTTGCTAGATTGTTGTTGTGATATGCCTCCAGCCCCTCCTCATTTTCACAGACAGATGTCACCCCCCGCACACATCCGATGATACTCCCGATCTCACTCCTCATAGCTTCAACTCCCCCTTTTCGAACATGATGCAACCGCCGTTTCTGAATGTTGTCATACAAAAAAGGGGCGCTAGGAAGAACAGACACCGATAGCTCATTCATCACTCCATTGTTGTTGAGTTTTCAAAGTTTAATTGTTTGCCCGTCGCCACATGCCTCAGTGTGCTCGCTGCTGCAGCTGTAGCAGTCGCAGCAGCGCAATCGAATAGTGGACTTTCAATGATAAATTATTATATTGTTCACACTTTGTTGTCGTTTACATTACAAGTATTTGCATTCGTACGTGCAGCTAGAGTGCTTTTTCATTGCGTGAGTGAAAGGGCGGGAAAAGGTCTTTCCACGTGGGGTGTGTCAAGAGCAGAAACTAGGCTCGCTCGTTTTTTCCTCAACGCAATTCCCTAAATGGCTTTGCGTACTCGTATATTCGCGGACGTCACTCTTCTCACGAGAGCAATATAGCGCCGGAAGCATGAGCTATGACCATCACGATTTCCCACGGTCTCCAGACAGGCGCCCCCAAAAACAGTCTGAGATGGTGTGCGAAATGAAGACGACGAGAGAACTTTGCTCACGCTCGACCACAGAGCGCGCGCTACTTTCTAGAGAACACTTTCTCCTTCGCCGCTGACAACCCCGACCCCAATTAGTGATGGACAGTGGTTCGCAAACTAACATGGCCGTGATGAGTGCGAACAATGGGAGCGAGTTAGGTCATCAATCAAGTGTTTGCGCGGTGAGCAGTTAACTAATCGTTGTTTATGCCAAAATAGCGTGGGGATGCACCTCGTAACCTACTTGGCCATCCTCTTCTATCTGCTGGGCGCCCTCTTCATCTCGACTGTTCTATAGCCGTGTGGATTACTGGGAAGGGAGCGGGCGTAACGCGTAGAGTAGTGATTGCTCGTTCACTCTACACTACCCTCAACACTCGCCGTGCTGGCTGGAGTCGCCTCGCTCGGACGTTCGCACTTACCGCCTCGTACCAGCCTACCTCCGTGTTTTCACCACCCGATCCTGAGCGAGCGCACTCTCCTTATTACACTTGCTGTCTCGGCCGCTGGAGCCATGACGGCAAACGCCGGGTTGAGGAGTGCGAATCACCTCACCATCATCATCCAGAGCGTATGTTGATTGACCCCACACGCAACAGCGCGCGCGCGAAACAAACACGCATTTTTCGCACAAAATGGGCACCAGGTGTAGTTTTTCGAGTATGTGCACGATTATCTCCTGTTTGGGGACAAGCTCTTGCATGGATCTGACAGTACTGTTTGGAACTGCGGCGGTTCGGTCATGGCTCTGACGTAAAGCCCGTCAAAACCGTTCCGCATCATCTATGTTTTTGTCGTGCAGACCCCGCTTCTGCACCAAAGGTGCACCCATTTCTGATGAATAGTTTCTGGCATTGACAGTCAGCTTTCTAACCACGCTGAACCGTGGCCAAATATTCGGGATGTGTGTCGATTCTGACGCCAGTCTGCCATGTTTCATTCCTTTCTCTAATGTTGCCATGTTGCTGTCTTGGTATGCGCTACTCATGTGACACCGAGTATCAGGCGTGTTATCTGTTGCAATCCTTTGTCTCCGGCCAATTCTTGGGGATGATTTATGATGTAACAGGGTCACGTGTGGCGATATGGCCCGCTCCCACGCCTCGAGCGAATCATGCTGACTCGAGGGGAGCATGAGAATTTTCGAAGCCATGAAAACCAACCCCTTCATCGAGTCGCCAAGGCTAAACCAAAAGTAGCGGCATGCTGCAGAACGGTTTAGTGAAGATTCGCGTCCCCAAATTGCAAAATATACTCTTCAATACGGTGTTTCTTGATTGACCACGTGGGTTGAACTGTTTCGAAGGTTACCTATGCGGCGAAAACTGAAATGGTCGGTCACTCTCAATCCGCTCGCGTTAGGCACAGTAATGTTACGTGATCGGCTTGGTCGATGTTGCCTTACGAAAGTTCCACTTTTGAACTCGTGGTGGTGTTGTTGCTGTTGTGAGTCATGAATTCGGGCTTATACGCGATTACATCGGCGGATGACTGATTTCCGTTCAGGGCGTGCCTAATCTTAGCTGTTTTCATTTTGATGTTCTCTTAACCCTCGTGGTGTTATTGTAGTTGTGTTTCATCGTATATCCCGGAAACCGGGGATTTGAAGGGCGTATGTCCGGAATCTGTTTGGGATTAGGCATAATCCAGATATTTTCGTACTTGTTCGTCTGATCGCCGATAGAGCATGCGCGACTAAGAGGAGGTGGCCACCTTTGAAAAATACTTGGGCCACAAATAGATCAGTGACCGAAATTCTGGGCGTGGATTTACCGGAATTGCTTCCGTTTAGGAGCCTAATCTTAGAACTTGTTACTTCCCTTCGAGAGATACATACGCCAGACCACACATGCGATGCCTAATCTTAGATGTAGTTAGATGAATCTCACACGAGAAGCGTAGGAGTAAGGGTCAGAAACTCTCATCATCGACCATACAATCTCTCAGGCTAGATGGAACTCGAGAATATGCGGAATTTAGAAGGCGAGATTTTTGCTCTCTCGAGTAGTCGTGACATCAAACATTGACACTCGACACAAGGGGGGGGGGTAGTAGATCCGACTTAAAATGGATAGATGAAAATTTGCACTGAACCGTTCAGAATTTGATAATTGTGAGCAATGAGTGACTAGACTATGTACACATAAAATTCATCTCATCTGATCAAAAAGGTCAGAAGTACTCTTCTGTTTTCCACAGAACAATCAAGCATTGCTTTTTGATCAGAAGTCTCTGTACATTGGATACTCTCAAGTACTAATGCGGTTAAGCCGCACTCACAGCTAGTCAAGAGACGAGTCAATTCATTTCGCATACTCCCTCGTCGGCCAGAGATGCGAGAGAGTACTCAAAATGGAGAGTAATTGCTTGAAGCCTTGCCTACTCAAAATAGCCGCTACGATGCAAACACTCACTATCCCGTATAACGCCAAACCGCGTGTGAAGCCAATTAGCGCAACTTGAGATATTCCTCGGAAGTGTTGCGGTGTCGTAGCAGTCGGCGTCCGATTTCTTGCTGAATCTTGTCGCGTGCCACGAGGTGATCCTCTCAATCAGAATAACTAGAGCTATTTCCGGGCATTATATCATCGCAAGAAAATGAGAAAAAAATGTAGCAGAACCCATCTCTAAACGCATAACAAACTAGTACGAAAACATACCCGGTATTCGAAGCTTTTGCGAAGAAATCTCTTTATTCATTATGAAAACTACTAGGTCTATCATCCTGTTTTAGATTCCACCGACTCTAAGTAGATAAACGATAACTAGCGAGAAAACGTTCCGAAAAAAAGTTATCGTGTCAAAACGAAGACTAAACGCGTTTTATGAGACCATCTGAACGAACAAACGTCAAGGCTGCATTCTATTTACCGGTATTTCGAGATCGGAAGAACGTGCTAACTGCCGCGATGCGCGTGAACATAGCTCGATCCAAATAAGGAAATACACATAAAGTTAGCCGGCTCACAACTACGTGATGTCTTCGCTAGTGTGTGTGTGTGATCGAATTGAGCAACTACAGATGTGATATGGGAAACCCAAGCACACAACACGTGTAGTAAACATATGCAGACGTTATAGGAAGCACGTATGGAACAGACAGGCTGGCAAATGCGTGTTAAATTTCAAATGGATGAGATCTAATAGGAAAACTAGGTAAGCGATATCGGAAACCATACTTCGCTGAACTCCGAACAGCTATCAAATACAACATCCGACTGTTAAATACGTGACAAATACCCTAATGCGTGAATTCAAGCATCCAACCCAACGTCACTTCCTAGAAAAATAGCTCTGACATGCTCTTAAGAGGTTGGCATTCAGCCACATTTTCCCATTAGATTGCGATCACTCGTAGAAGGATAATTTATTCGGGGATATAAATAAAACTGTCTGTACATTGAAACAACGATAAGTTACTGCTCTAATATACTCTGGGAGGGGAATCTTGAATTGCGGGGGTGGAATAAAAGAGACACACACACACACTGGAATACTGTCGATCACTAGTTCACAAAACGATACAATCAGAAACGGGAAGAGGAAATGTAAAGAACGCGGGGAAAAGAATGTGCCAACTAGGGTGGGATATGAAAGAGTTAGCTGGAACAGTGATTGACTCCACTGATTTTGCACAGTGGCGCAAAATGGCGATCGTCAGACTATTAATCCGCTACGGAAGCACAGTGAAAGGCAATGAATCGGTCTGACGACTAAAGGGTGGATTCGAAATCTCCGGCTCGTAATTGTATTCTATGCATTGTGCAGGAGGCAAAAGCGGTCTAGTGACCGGGGAAAGCAAGCGAGGGACAGTTCGAATTGGCTATCGTGATAAGGAGACAAGGGAGGGGTGATAACGATAAGGAACAATGGGGGCGATAGTGAGAGTTCGTCCCTGCTTAGAGGCCACCGGGTGGGGGAATCAATTGGCTGCTCAGTGATAGCGATAACTACTGCACTAGTGTGGGTGGGGGGTGGTGAACAATGCTCAAACAGTGGTAGGGGAGCGATGGGCGAGGGTACGGTAGGCGACTGGGAGGGTACGGTGGCGGATATCGATTAGTCGTTGAGCAAATCCCACGCGTCGTCGTCCCAGGCCTTCTTGGCTGCTGCGGGTGCTGCAGCTGCTGCGGCCGGACGGCTCACCGATGCCTGAATAGATAGATATTATCAAAAAAAAAATTGTAAACTGGTATAAGAAGTAGAAGACAATCAAGAAGCGGATGGTTGCACTACTATTAGACATATAGATGCAACCCCGACCTCATGGGCACAAAATATATTCTTACAATTAGACAGTTTTAGCATTTTCAGAAGCCAGAATGGGACAAGAATCACCAGGCAAATACCACGCCAAGTATGCAACCCTAACCTCACGAACATTAGTATTGTTAAAACCAAACCGCACGACAAACTAACAGACAAATGACGCGCCTATTACAAGGCCATGATGCAACGCTAAACTCCCAAGTATACATTTTCAGGACCGCACATATTCAGGTTCAAAAGGATCCTTGCGAAATATCACTGGATAGACAAAAGTTACTACTACCATGGTGAGATGAAACACTAATCGCACGAGCACTGCTCGTGGAGCAGGGTAGCAAATATTCAGGACATTTATTTTTAATCAAGAATTGAGCGAACTAAAATCGAAGCGAGAAAGTTGCTACTATGAGGTATTGGTGAAATACTAACCTCACTGGCTCTGAAGTGCGCAGACCGATATCCCCAGACCCAGATCACATGCGTTCATAATTCGGCGGCACTACACTCGACTAATCGATAACAATTTGTCTACCGTACCCCCAAACAATACCGTAATACAGTGCTACCGTACCTCAAAGGCGTTGATGGTGCTGGCGGGCTTCTTGGGCGGAGGCAGCCTCGCCGCAGGCCGCGCCTCCTCCTCCTCCTCCTTCGACGGACTGTCGTCGAGAGAGATGAGGTTGGACTGCAATTTGATATTTATATTAATATATGCTCATCCTATTCAAAAAAAATATCTATGGACGAGATACTGAGATGGGGTTGGACTGCAAAAATATATTTAGAGGATTCTCTCAATTTCCCATGTTCTCTCTATCGCTTCTCTGATCGAGAGCTTCGCGAGATGAGAGGCGCAGGTGATTGTTCTCTATCTCTGTATAAATAATTATTTTTTTAATTCTATTTTTTTCTATTTTCGTCAGATATCTACTGCGCATAAGTTATTGTTGCTTTCTCAGTCACTTGATGAACAAGTGAAACTGTGATTCATTTACAAGAATAAGAAATATATGCTTGATTATTGTTGCATTTCCAAAGCCGAGCAGCACTGCATCAATTTCTCTGCAACACTATGATTAACTTGATGAACCTGTGAAAGCGTGACTCCCCCCGATCTCACATTTTAGACTAAATGAGTACGCCAGGTTTGACAAATGTAAGGCTAGAAACGATGAGTCGCAGCCCTGACCCATGTGGCTAGATGTACAAGCGAAACAGCAAATCGCGCGAACAGAACGGATGTGATCATTCGAGGTTGCGATGCACATTTCTTTACACCATATGCTCGCTCATCTCATTCACTACCAGTGACCGCGCGTAACATGCGGGCTAGGCCGAGTAGTCCGCTATTTGAAGTTCCATTTTTGTAGAACGACTGTGAACTTGCAATTGGTGTTCTTCCGGTCGAGTGAGGTATGAGGACAGCACGACACGACACCGTCAACAAATATCGCTCTATTTTGTATTCTACATTATTAATTAACCTCAGGGGAAATTGGAGTTATCGCTCTATTTTGTATTCTACATTATTAATTAACCTCGGGGGAAATTGGAGTTATCGCTCTATTTTGTATCCTACATTATTAATTAACCTCGGGGGAAATTGGAGTTATCACTCTATTTAATATTCTACATTATTAATTAACCTCGGGGGAAATTGGAGTTATCACTTTCGCTCGCATACCGTATCACTGCAACTCCACGCGCAGCCGTAAATCACCAGGTTAGTAGAACCGATCGTAGGGGATGGAAATTCAATGAATATCTCTATTTCGTCGTCTACTCTCTTGATGGATGAAATTGGCGCGAGAAATGATTAATGAGCGCCGCTCCACTCACTAATCTCTAATTGTTATCATCCCCACGTGATATGTCTAGAACGATGATTTTCATCCGTTTCGGTGTGCCATAGCGAGAGAAGGAATGGGCGCTCTCCCATTTCCACACTCTCTAGCATCTCTCAATTGCGGGGCGAGTATTGCGATATGTGGAAGCAAGGCGATGATTTAAGAGACGAGTAAAAATCGAAAAACGAGCAATGGTCAAGTGTCGTATCATTTTTCGCTACATTTGACCGACGAGCAAGTGTGTGAAATGGGGAGAGACCTTAACCATTCCCCCCGGAACCGAAAATCATCGTTTAATAGAGATGAGAGGGTGGCCGGCTAATTCGATTACTTACGAATTTTACATTTTTGATCTCGAGCGAGTATTGCCTACTACGACTACAGCCGCCATCACACAACAGTTCCTGGTGAGGGATCAAACTGCGGCACAATTTTTTTTCAATTTTAGTCGAGACAAAGAGTTGCAATGGCATGCTACGAGAAGAGTTGCGCGAGCCCGCTAATATCAGTCTACCCCACACAGACCCTCTCAATGTACCCCCGCTGCACCATAGGCTACGAGAATATCTAATGCTGTTTCATCATTTTCGACATTTCAATTTAAAAATAACAAAATAAACACCCACCTCCTTCACGGGCGCTGCGGCCTTCTTCGGTGCCACGGCTTCCTTCAAGATTTAGGTTACATATATCATTCAACTCCGATTGAATAATACTTTGCCAATGAAACGTGTGCGTGTTCCGTTCCCACAAACACTATACGAATTCAGAGCTATCAACACTAATTAATTCGCAAGGACAGGCAGACTGAAAGAGCATATTCACAAATTTATTCCGTAAGTGCACACCATAGCAAGAAAACATCAACTAAACCGTTACTCGATGCTTGTGTAGAATAGTGTGAACACAAAACTAGCAGGTCACAAACAACAACTAACCCAAACTTGGAGCGATTGTAATTTGCTGTTTAGGAAATATTGAGGCCCACTCAATTATTGTTCGCTACTAAATGCATCGGCTTCTCCATCGTAGCTTGAGCACAAATTCCGCTGGTGTTCAACAACAAGAATTCTTCATTTTCTTGGGTACATATTAACGATGTCAGAAATAACTTTGCATGAAGAAGTGAGCATTCAAAATAACTGGAAAACTTATTGTAAGCATTTCTCGCTTTCCTCACGCTAACCCGGCGCGTCTAGAACCCCTCCTCGCCTCAAGCCGCCTCCTCTCACCTTCTTGCCCGCCTTCGTCGTGCTATTCTTCGTGGTCGTTGAAGATGACGTGGTGGTCGTCGATCGTTCCGAGGCCGAGCCGAAGCTGTCGTGCCGGTGGTCGTCACCGTCCATTCTGCGATAATTGATTATTACATAATTAAATATAGTTATATTAATACTACTGGAATCCGACGTCACATCACTATCCGAAGAATTATCAAGCTTGCGTAGGCTAGTTGGAACACAAATGCCAATACCACCTCTCCTATTCCAACTCACTCATTCCAACTATTCCTATCGCCTCCGTAGCTCTTAATTATCATTTCAAGCAGAAGCATTACCACAATATCAGTCATAGCG
Source organism: Pristionchus pacificus (assembly GCA_000180635.4). Taxonomy (NCBI): domain Eukaryota; kingdom Metazoa; phylum Nematoda; class Chromadorea; order Rhabditida; family Neodiplogasteridae; genus Pristionchus; species Pristionchus pacificus. Next base: position 20,374,939 of record CM026579.1, read on the forward strand.
TCAACCACCAGCATGTATGGTGGGTTAGTTGGAACACAAATCTCGCAGCCACCATAACCCCATCCACACCAGCCCCACCCAAAACTCACTCATTCCAGCTGTTCAGATCGCCTCCATAGTTCTTCTGGCCTCCTCCTCTCGCCTCTCCGCCGAATCCTCCCGCGAATCCGCCCGACCTTGCTCCTCCTCCATCTCCCGCTGGCGAGTTCATGTCCTCGTACCCGCTGTAAAGGGGTGCGGTGATTAGTGGTGGGAACATAAGTTATAGAAAGCATTGGGGACATGATGATGTGATGCGCAGCGCGTTATCCCAAAGTTGATATTTCATGATCTGAAGATACCTCGTACCCGCGCTGTAAAGGTTATTTGTGAGGGAACAGCAGAACTGTGAGAAGCGTGGGGGGGGGAATGGACGTAGCAGTGGTAGGAGGGAAAACAATGCACCAAAATGAGCGGCGCAAACTAAGAGCAACTTCGAATTTTTCCTAGGCGAGTTCATGTCCTCGTACCCGCTGTAAAGGAGTGCACCCATTAGTAGGATAGTGGAAATTAGAGAGTTGGCGTGCGACGCGAGGCTGACAATAAGGACAATGGACTATAAGGCTCGGCTGTGACCGTAAAATTTCCATAAATAGAACTAAATATTTTGAAATTAGCTTTCAAAATCAAGCTCCTCTGTCTTCAGCCTTTTTTTTTAGTAAACTGAACCCTGGAACTCTGGCAACCTTATGAACCGAAGGTGCTTTAGGACACGGACAGGGGTAATAATAAGGGTAGTAAAGGGGGTTAGAGGCACTGCAGACACACAGTACCCGTAAGTCTTACACCACCACCTAAGAACACCCTAACATTAAGCCATAAGGACAGGGGTTAGAATGCAGACACACAGTACCCGTACGTCTTCGGGAGCATGTTCGAGAAGCCCTGCAGCGACGACGACTTCACCATCGAGGAGAGACCTGTAATTAATTATCTTAATTAATTAATTAAATTATTAAAAATGTGTTTAGGCTGCTTACACCATGGAGGAGAGACTTAAACTTTTTTTTTAAATTAATAAATCACTTTTAGTTTTGAAATCGTTTTCGTTAACAAATTTACCAGGGGTCGATTACATAAATTTTCAAAAATTTCAAAATGTGTGTTGGTTTTCCTTTTTTTCCTTCTCACACCCGCAAAAGTAAGCCAAATGTGGGTTAGTATTATTATTTTTCCCTCCAACATCCGCAAAAATCTGTCAAATGTGGGTTGGTTATGTCATTTTTACATAGTAATCGAGCCCTGAAATTTACCAAGAAAAGGCTCGAAATTCTAACGACTGAGTTGTATGTCATTCTATTTTGGAGCTATTGACACGAGGTCACATGTCCTCACAAATCTCAAGATTTTGTGGGGCTTCTTGCACATTTTTCGGCCCAATTATGAGATGAAAGCACTATTTTCTTCGCCTAACCATGTACAATTCGCGGGGATAATCCTGCGACGTCGAATAATGCGCTAATATCTGGTTCGCATACATTGATAGGGGCTAGAAATATGGTGGTAACAGCATCTTCGTCCATATCGCATAAAATATTTCAACATATCTTACGTAGTATAGTGCGAACACAAATCCCGCAAGTTTCAAAACTGCTAAGGAAAATGGTAACTGGGAATTAGATACATCCACAAAGTTTTCCTCTGCAAACCATAACCGACTAACGGAGGTAATAAGCAACGTTGAATAATCGGAGGTCAGAGAAGGCTCAAATTCATTAACCACTTTGAAAATTTTACCCTAATCTATCTTCTTCGAATTGGTCGAACAAATATGTACGGCTAACGTAGGGTTGTGTGAACGCAAATCTTGCAGGTTTCAAAGTTTGCCACTCATTATAAACTCATCGAAAAATGGAATGAAAAACAACATTTGTAAGAAAGAGACTATGTCCGATTCTTGGGAACAGTTCGCGATGTCGAATTAAGCGCTCATAGCTGGATTGCATGCATTGATATCACGCCTGTCACGAGGGAATCGAGCTAGGTTAGCCATTCTTGGGAATGAGGCAAAAATCGTAAAATGAGTAAACACCAGCTTTGGGCACCTCTAGGCATGTCCTAACACCCCCTAGAGTCCCATTGCACTAGAGTCATTCTTGGGGCTCCCTGCACCGGGTCGGCATCCGGGATCCCCAACTTTCACCTGCAAGATCTCGGTTCTGGTGCATTTTAGAGAAAAATTGTTCTAAGAGTTACCCCACCTACTTTCTCCAGCTCTATTGATCTACACCGGTTAGAAGTCATGGGAGTGCCTCTGAACGGTGCTACACTAAAACAAGATTTTCTCAAAAATTTAGGTAAAGGAAGGCTGAACTTTAAATATGTTATAAAGCTCGTCGAGATCTATCGAATGAGTACCTTACGCAAAAAAAATATAAAAAAACAATAGAAAAATAGCGCGAATCACGCAATGCAGCTGGTTCGCATGAAAAAATGGGAGCTGGAAATGTTATTGATTGAATCGCCAATCGTGCCGTGTTACTCAAAAAAAAAACTTACGCATGATACTGTGAGGATAAGTCATACAGGATTCACAATAATGACAACAACAACTAGCAACAAAACTAACTCGAATTATCTTCTCGCAACTGGTTGGCATAAAGATATAATATAGAATGTTGGGCTGATCACTCCACCTCATATTGCTCGAAAAGCTTCCCCATTACATACGAAGGACCGCTAGAGCACAAATCTTACAATTTTTAAAAGAAAAAAAACTAAAACCCCAAAACAAACGCGCACATAGCTGATTCGCATAGGTAGAATGCTGTCCAAATGGCGGAGATCCTATTCGCATTGTTCAAATATTTTCCTCAGGACTTACGTAGGAATTCGTGCGCACAAATCTCGCAGTCCTCTCTACATTCACTACGAAGTGGCTTGGAAAATGACGTGAATCCCTCTTTTCTTTTAAATAACAACTTAAAATAATTTAAATAACCTCCGGCCAGCTCGGACGCCTTGCTCGACACGCCCGACAGCAGGCCGCCGTCCCTGCTCTGCAATTATTACGTCATTATTACGTCATTATTGCATCATTCATAGGCAATCTTCTTCAAAACCTTCACCGCAACAACAAGCACAATACTCGAACACCACGCGTCTGTTTTTCGATACAGTGATTCACGCACTCCCCGACTCGTACTTTTCTTATATATTTCTTGCTATCAGGAGCCACCACCACAACATTCACTCTAGTTATATTCATGTTTCTTCTGTGAACCATATTTCAGTGCACTTCATCTCCACAATATGTGACGGACAGGACCGCTAGAGCACAAATCTTACAGATTTTTAAAGAAAAAATCACATATTTAGCGTCATATTTAAAATCACATCACATATTTAGCGTTGCATTACTCAAAAACGCAAAAAAAAAACTCACGACCATTTTCCCCATGAAAGTAGAAATTATCAGTGCTGTATGGCTACGGTAGCAATAACACCACATCGATCTAACCTCACAACAATTGTGCAACTGGCTTACGATATCTCTAGGCAAGTCTAGGCAATCCTACGTCCGAACTACCGTACCCATGCTACCACTCCACAGCTACCGTAATCACACCATAGACACAACGGGCTTACGATATCTCCATGCAACTCGCTGGCCTTGGCTGCAGCGGTCGCGCCCAGGTCCTTGGCGACGCTCGCAGCCTGCTGCGCGCCGCGAGACAGGAAGCCCCAGCCCTGCAAGGGATACGGAAATTATTAACTATAGCAAAAGACTATTATTGATTTTCGAATGCTGTCATTATCGAACAATTTTGAATGCCATGCAAGAAAAAAAAGATTTTATAATATATACATATTGAACAAAAGAGAACTATCAACAGATGGATCCATTTTTGAGAGCACAATTACTACCTTTTTAAACCACGGTCAGGGCGGTCACGCATTGCAACACCTCATGCGAAGTTACTCCTATGGAATGTGTGAAACTCTAAATTCAATGGCACTCAAAAGGAGAAATTTGTGAAACAGCAAATCTTATAGGAAGGAATGCATTCGCGGTTTCACAGTTTGCCCTAAAAAGCAAGGGAAAAGAACTTTTTGATCATATTGCCTTGCTTCGTCGAACAAAAACACGACAAATTCATTAATTCTTTCTCAAGCGAAAAAGTAGGAAAACCACACGCCTTGGGAAATCCGGAACTTCTTCGATTTTTGGCCCATGTATTGTCCGCTCCAAATGCAGAGGGGGTTGGGAATGAGAATCGTAGGGGAGGGAATACTCTGCGAGAAAAGGATGGGCCAAAAACTCGAAGAAGTGCCGGAAATCCACTTATTGTCAATGGGTCACCCCACTCCCCCGCATTTACCTTCTTTTTTTTCACGATCTGCCCAAAGCACCTGATACAATACGATACTCGATAATTGCGTTGTTCACGGTCGTTTAATAAATCCAACATTGAACGGGTATTCTAGTAGCACTTTATGCTTATGAAATTGGTGATGGCTATTTTACGGTTTCCATTTATCTCTAATTTGCGGCTCCCGGCTCCAACACTAACCATGGACAGTCCGCTCATCGCGCCCGTTAGCAGGTCGCCCGACTGGTCACCCTTTACCAAATTATTTCCAGTTTCACACATAGCCGCAAATATTTCATCGAAGAAAGTTTCCAATTACTTCTTGGGCATGTCACCAAATATTTGATCTAGCAGGAAAGTAGGATATCGTAGCCGGAAAGTAGGAGCTATATCGTAGCCGGAAAGTAGGAGCTACATTTGCAACATAAGTGGCTGTTAACAATGCCCACCGTGGATAGTCCACTCATCGCGCCCGTGAGCAGATCCCCATATTGGCCACTCATTTACCTAATTATTCTGTGCTTCATACATTACCCAAAACCATTGCAAATCAATGGTTTCCAATCTGACTGCTAATTCGAGTCGAAAAATTAATAAACTTTAACAATATATACGCTAAATTATTTCATGCCCAGAACAAACAAATGTATATAAACACCAACCATCCACTCATCGCTCCCGTGAGCAGATCCCCAACCACCACGCGATTACATAATTAGTCGGTGTTTTTCAAAACTATTGCCAATCAGTGGTCACTAGTCATTGATCAATTGCTAGGCGAAATGTATATTTTAGCTTCTAAATTCAGTTATTTCATGCCTGGAACAAACAGAGGTCAATAAACATCAACCACATCAACATCAACCATGGACAGTCCACTCATCGCGCCCGTCAGCAGATCCCCCGACTGATTTCTCTTTTCCAAACCGGTTTGGTGTTTCACATCTTGCGCAAATCAATTCATAATAGAAAATGAACGATATTTGAGCGACTCCTCGTTATACAACCCTATTTTAGAATAACTCGCAAGATCAGCCATGAGAAAACGGGTTACAGTTATTGATTAACATTACTCACCATGAATAGACTGCTCATCGCGCCCGTTAGCAGATCCCCAGATTGGTCCCTCTTTTACACAATAATTTCAAGTTTCACGTTTTGCCCAAAGGAATTCATAAAAAGAAAATCGCTCGACATTTGAGTTTCTTGAACCACATACAACCCTTTTCTTTCTGAAAATCTCACAACCCCCTACTACTTTACGGTTTCAGTTATCACTAAATTACGGACTCACCATGGACAGTCCACTCATGGCGCCCGTGAGCAGGTCGCCCGACTGGTCCCTCTGCGGCGCGGCCGCCGTGTTGCCGAAGCCCTGGTAGCGGTTCTCCCTGCAAATAATTAATCATAATTGCTGATTACAAAATGGTAATAAGCATTGCTAAGCATTGCTTATTGAGCAACTGACTTGATGCTTCAGATTGGCTATGTGACATACGAACAAGTCCCAAATCAATGAATTCTTATTTTGAAAGTATAAAAAGTTGAACGTAAAGTATGGTTGCTCCCCCGGTGCATTTTCAAAATTGCGTACATCAAAGTGTACGACTCACGCCTGGAAGCTGCCTCCACTGCTGTAGCTCGTGTTCTCCCCTCCTCCTCCTCCTCCATCACTGTACGAGGTGAAGTTGCCCGTGCTACCGCCGCCCCCGTAGAACTGCGAGAGGGATGCGGACGAGTTGTTGCTGGAAAACAATTTGATTACCGTAATCCAATCCCGTAATCCAAGTACAGTAATCTATTTACCGTAATCTAGGTACCGTAATCGGAATGCCGTAAACAAAGTACCGCAATCTAGGCACCGTAATCTTAGTATTGTAATTTAAATGCCACAATATAACGACCGAAATGGGATTATCGTAGTCGATCTTGGTAGAACTCTCAAAAACAATGCACTAACAATTGTGAACCGTGATCGCGCATTCGCGTTTCATGAGCTGCTCAACATAATCAATGCTTGCAGAATCGGATGTTGCAGAGACCCACAGTTCAAAAATAACATATTTACAGCCTAACTTTGAAGTCCGGTTGGACTCACCTAGCAATGCTCATATCATCAGACCTAACCCGGCGCGTATAGTGCACTCATTCCTCGATACGTACCTGGACTTTGATAGCATATGGCTTATTCTAGACACAACCTCCCTCAACCGCCTCCCCCTCTCATCTTCCTAGCCCGGCGCACCTATTGCACATACCCGGACGACCGATTGGACTGCGACGCGAAGGCGGCGCCGGCGAGCGTGGGCGTGAAGTTGCGCGCCGAAGACGTCGCCGCCGACCACTCGCGACCCTCCGACTCGGCTAGCACCTACAATTGAGAAGAAGCTTGGTTTAGCATCTTAGTCTAATGTTCTATGATTCATAGAAGATTAAAGAAACTGCTAACTGAGGAGACAGCAATGTTTGCAAGTTCGCCACAGTTCCCTTCAGTTCCCCTTCAGTTCAGTTCAAAGCCAGTTCAGAGATACTGGGTTGTGTGTGAATCGCTCATTTTATTGTTGCGATAAATGTAGTTATTTATTGTCAAAGATTATTATTTTACTGCAATGAGTACCCAAGTCCCTCCTCACAAAACAGTCCCAAAAATATGCAGGAACCGTTCACCCCTTCAAAACTTTGCCCATTTCTAGATTATGGACACGATAATACATTTCATAATTATTATTATTTCCTCGCTCCCATAATATTATTCCAATCACGCTCTCTCTCTCTCTCTTGTTGCTTATTACAACAGGCCACCAATGCTACACCTTTCCTTTCTCGTAGTCATATTATTATTATTATTCCGATGCGCTCAGATCCACCCAGACCAAGGGGGTTAAGAAATAGGTCAGAAATCCCACACCACGTGCACACAACACGGGCGGATAGTCCTCTGTGGGAAGTCGCTGAGTTACTCAGGACAGACTAACCCCGCTACTTGGACGCGGGGGCGGCACAGCCAGCCTTGTCTGGATAGCGTCGTAATCAAGCTTTTTTTTTTTAGCTTTTTTTAGCTTAAGCTGTTTCCATAATATTATTCCAACTCCCAATCACGGGGATTATCTCTCGATTCCCTGGCCGACGAGAGATAAGGCGAAATGGAGAGACGGGAACATTCCACCACTATTTTTCCTATTGTCCCTGCTCATCTTTGCACCCGCCGCGATAGGGATCTATGCCGAGCGCGCGCTCTCTCGCAGAGATTTGTATCTAGGCGGATCCACGTTTCACGGCGCGATTGAGAGCACGATCAATAGCGAAAATTCGTTGGCACGTTCATTAAGAAATCAAATAATAATAATATAGCACGAAATTGAGCACCCCTTGACTATCGAAAAAATAGCATTGCTCCTTAAAGCACCCCACACTTTCGGCGCTCCACGCAGACCATGTGAACAAGCGGGAAGCAATGGTTTTATTCCAACCCTCATAGAAAAATATTATCCAATGTATAACCGACTCAGTACTTTACTTTACTTTTACTTTATACTGCAAGCAAAATATGATGATCGTTCAAACGAATCAGGAAGTAGTGGAGAGCATCCTTCCCCCCATCAAATTGTTCACAAGACCGATGCAGGTATGGAAAAAATGAACAATCAACTGATCCAGTTCAACACAATGTGAGCACGCGAACAAGGTGGTATGCTATCTCTCGTCCACTCATTAAATTCATTTAAAATTGATTCATTTAAAAGAATCACTCGCTCCCGTGCAAGTAAAGTATACTTATTTCATTACACTATAAAAAACTTAACAGCATACAAACTTTGCGCTTCATCCAGACTATGAGATAATTCAGCCAGGTCGAGAAGCACTGTGCCATTGAATTCAATAATATCGTAGCAACATTCACGCTTCACGGCGCCTATGTGGGCACGTGTGCACCAACCAGAAAGTGATGGGAGAGCGCGTTGCTCATGCTACGAAACATAATCATTATTGGTACATACTCCTATAGGCTACCCCACCACCGTAGTGCTTCGTTTTCCTGATTTTAAACTGAGTTTTAGAATTACCGCACATGTTAGTGCTTCATGGTGCCTATCAGAGAGGAAGCAATGGACGATCGGTCATTAGATCATTAAACAAATGAAATCAAACTCATGCACTTGCTGCTGCTTCACGTCCCCTATCTACTCATCTCTGGTATTTCAGCCCCAATGGGGGACCAGGAAAAGGGAGCATTTCAGTGTCCCCCCAATGGGATCCCAGAATCCCCCGAATGGGATCCCTCTCCGAATGCTCCCAATGGTCCCCCAAAATTTGCCCCAATGGGTTCCCGATTGGGACGGTATTTTCTTACCCGTCGTGTCTAGCACATGCTTTGCCTATAAGGTCCCTGTTTGAAGTCCACATCAGGCGGTCCCGGATTCGAGTGCTGCCTTATCAACGATCTAGGGTGGTCGTGTTTTGGATGTGGCTAGCCACCCGTGGTCTCACCACGTGTCGTTTGGTTACTTTATGGGGGCACTCCCATTCACTTATCGATTAACCGAGTCCAGAGTCAACTAGAGTCAACTAAAGCGTACAACACTCTTCCCCCAATGGGATCCCAAGAACTCGCCCCAGTGGTCCCCCAAGACCTTTCTTTCCCTAATGGTCCCCCAAAAATCCCCCCATTGGTCCCCCAGTTTATGGGGGATTTGTGGGGGACCATTGGGGCTGAAATGCCAGAGAATGCAATCAGGTTAGATAGCAATATCATTTTTTTCTCTAACTGAATAATTCAATAAATCAATGCAGTTAGCTGTTGGAAGTACGGCGAGAGAACCTGATAAACTCAATGACACCAACCTTATCCCTCAGCAGCGCCGCCGCCCGCGAGTTGTACTTCTCCTGCAGGCTCCAGTTCTCCTTGTAGTCCGGCTGCGACTCGAGAAAGTCGCGCGCGCGCTGATTGCCGCTCGCCTAAAATGCTTAATTTAATAAATTAATTGACTAATTATTCTTAACTATTCCTTGCACCCGAATGGACCGAATGGAATTATTTTTATTGAAAAAGGCGAAGCAGGCGCATTGTCGTCATTGACAGTTCCCACAGTTTCATCGTAGCGGTGAAACTTAAGGTTGACTGGACAATGCCATGAAATTTTGACTGAGCGGGTACAAATGTGTTTCACCAATCCACTAATGGAAGTTGATCATCAGGAATAGTAATAGGACTTCGATCTCGAAAAAAAAAATAAATTCTCGCCTTCATCTAACTTAACGATAGGGAAACTAATTCTATCGTCAAAGGGCATCGACAAGTCGCATTGTCGTCATTGACACCTCCCTCGCTTTAAATGTAGTGGTGAAGCGCAGGGTTGTCTGGGCAATACCATCAAATTTCAACTGAGCGGGTACAAATGGGTTTCATGAATCCGCTAAAGGAAGTTGAACACAAGCGAGAACAATGCGATTACGGATTCTTCTCTAAAAAATAATTCTCGCCTTCATCTAACTAAACGTTACTAGGAAAACTAATTGTGTCAATTTAAAAATTTGAATGATAAATACAATTAATTAACTTATTCTCGCCTCCATCTAACTAAATACGACTAGATAAACTAATTCCGTCTAATTAAAAATTTTAATTAATTTATTTATTTATTTATTAATTCTCGCCTTCATCTTGTTCAGCTCGGTGTCCTTCCACTTGTCCATCGTCACCGAGCGGACAAAACTTAAATTATTAATTGAATTATATTATTTAAATAAATTAAAATGAAAGTGCCTTTTTTCACACGTTTCGTTATATTTCCCTCCTCCCTTCACATATTTCAAGTACGACACAACGAATGCCAGAATTGAAAGTTATCGTGTGAACTAGAAGGAAGTTGGGGAATTTCCGAGAATATTCGATCAATGGGGCGACTAATTGCATATATCGGCACTTGCAGAAATTAGTCTATGTTTTCCTTTCCAGCAAGGATGACTCACAGTCCCTACTCATTGTTCTCCCAACAGTCACAAAAAACAACGAATGTGAGTCAGCTAATGACTACTTTAAATTCTTAACCGCATTTCCATGCGGACACACGTTCTCCATAGAAAGGTTTGACGCAAATATATTTCGGCCCAGTTAATCGATAATTACTACCATACCTGAGATGGACGCCCAGTCCTCGATGAAGTCCGGAGCACTCCAAGCAGATCCAGATGCCGTATGAGACGGAAACCCACTGCGGATTGCCCGCGCCGCACTCGAAACAATGCTGAAAGCAATTAATTCAATTTCCGGGTGTCACGTGTTTTAAATGGCACTCCATCGGGACAAAAATCGACTATGATATTAAAGTAGGGCAAGGATAAGCAAAAGGGCGCCTCGATTTGCAAAGATTGGCGGCACAATCGACAGAATGCTAAGCCCTTGAAACAATGATGCAAGTAATTCACATTTATCAGTAGCAACCAACTTAGAATTCAATCTTTTACGCCGATCACAATGGACAGAAAGCCCCTGTATCAGCAAATCGATGTTAAATTTTAGTGCGAACCGAATGCAAAAATTCTATAAATGGTATGAGGCCAATAAGGAACTAACATTCAAGAACGACGCAATTCAAGAAAAACGGTAAAAGTTCAAGAAACGTGGTCATATTTGGAATAGAACTCGTCCGAACCATAAAAAGAAATGAAAGGGCAGCAAGAACTCACGTTGTTATCATCGTTCGGCCTCAGATCTTTCAGCACACGGCGCGTGCGGGGGCTCGCCATATTACCTTAAAACATTTAAATAATTAGCTTTAAAATAAAACATAAATCGAGGCAAACAATCGCGAAACAGCTGAAAGCACAGTTGTGACGTCGCAAGCCACAAAAACGTAGCAAGTTTTAGCTACCCTATCGTATGCGGAGAGGGATAAAGGCTATTCCGTGCGAGAGACTCAGCAGAGAAAAGGCTTGGCGTACGGCTAAACAAAGTGGTTAACGCATGCATAATGCAAAACGGCAGCAAACGGCCGAGAAATGAACGAATTACCGGAACCTGGGGCAGTGTTAAGTAACTTTGTCAGATGCCAATCCATCACGACTACAGTATGCCTATTCAAATGAGATGTTCGCCAGTCCAATCGAGCAGTGATTTTATTTATTTTTTTTTTCTCATTTTTTCTGTAATGATGTTTCATGTGCAATTTCACCATGATTTCACGAGCATGTTCGTACATTTATCCGTCGATTCACAGAAATCGTTGGGAAAGTTGTGCATAGAATGTCTTTACAATGATTCGGAGATGAACAAGTGGTAGTCATCGGGTCTGTGCTGGTGGTGTACATTGGTGAGGCAAGGGGAGGCGATAGCTGGAGGGGGGTCTTGCAGGGAATGCGGAGATCAGCGGGATACGGTAGAATAAGCGCAAAATCGACGTCTAGATTGGACTGCAGTTACGGGGGTGTGGCACAGCCATAAGACAGCCGACCATTGTAGGTGGTGGCGACACGGGAGAGGAGAAGAGATCATGAAGGGTCGCAATAATTAGAGCACTATGTACAACTAGCCTCGAGCAGGGTATACGGTATACATGGAAAAGGGAGCGAGCTAGGGGTACGATAGTCGGTCGGCCGATCGATTACTGCTTCTTTTCCTCCTCGGTGGCAGCTGTCTGTTCCGCTTCTCTAACTCGTCGCAGCGTTCGGATCGAATCGGCCAGCTGCTGGACCAGAGCAGCCCGGCTCTGATCATCTGCAGAAAATTCGATCATTTTCAATAGACGATGAAACTTGCGCAGAGAGTCGCACAGACTAATCGCAAAGTTTCTGCACAAAAATTTCTCACCGAGATCCTGGACGTTCTCGACGCCGGCGGTGAGCGGCATCGGGGCGACACTCCTCTGAAATGTAGGCATTGAGAACCTGAGCAGAGAGCCGCAGCTACTAATCTCAAATTTTCTACACAACATTTCACCTTGAAGAGTCCGAAGTCGGAGTTCTCGATGCGGTCGAACGAGCGCTTGCGTCGCATGCTGAAGTCGGTGAAATCGAGTCTGCAATCGATCGAATTGACTAGAATATTCTACCGCATTCGTGACTTGTACAGAGCGTCGCAACGACTAACGGCAATGTTTCTACACAAAATTACCTGTCGAAGGCTCTCTTTCTACGGCTGAAGTCGGTGAAGTCCAGGCGGTCGAAGGCTCTCTTCAGCGGACTGCAAGGAGGGATACGGTATTTTGAGGTAGTTACCGAATTGACTGGGTTACGGTCCATATTGACAGATAACCACTTACATTGATCGCTTGAAGACTGAGAGGCCGAAGTCGGAATTCTCGATGCGGTCGAAGGATCGCTTAGGTCGAAGGGATGATTCCTCGATTGCTTCATCGCTGAGAAGGGTTACGGTAAGGAGGGTACGGTAGGATACGGTAGTATTGATTTTTCTGTTGTGTTTACTGTAGGCTAATCACTCTGATTGGTTTGAACTGTTTCCGTCTAATTACCAACCGTCTAATTTTCTGCTAACGGTTGAAAATTGCTTAGAACTCTTTGACGCCGAACTTTTCAGTACCAGACGTTTTCCCGAGATTGGTTCAAATTGCGTTTAAATTGCCTCCACGAACCCTCTACGTCTGGTAATTGTGGAACCACGAGTCGTGTAATCCTCTTGAACCTACGTGGGCAATTTGTTTCACTGTCCTCACTGAGGCATTTTTCGTGATTGCTTCCAAATTGAGTATGCGTTCTCTTTTAGTAATTACTTCCCCCGTTCTAATCTTCACTGGTGATCTTTCAATTTCCACCGCACCATCACTGCTATCTAATTTCTGACAACAATGCATCACCCCTCATCAGCTCGTGAGCGTCATTTCCGAATACTGTGACCTTATGCTACATTGCTCAATGATTAATCTGATCAAATATCCAAGTATCAGCCGTCTATCTCTGTCATTTGTGGCAATGATCCATGATGCATACTAGCAGATAAGACCAAATATCTAACCACTCCCGACACAATGGATACAAACAACACTACAGTCATTTTTCATCATCATTATTCTGATTAGTGATGGCTTGGAAAGAATCGGGGTCTCTTCATCGCGCATACTCTCTAATCGGTCTGACGGGAACCGAGGAGGAGAGCCATTTCATCCCTAATTCTGTGCCCATTTCCGATCTAATCAGTCAGATTTCTACGCCTGATACGCTCATGTTTTCCCCCAGCTTGGAGCCTCGTAGACATGACGATGCCTCCGATCAAACAGTGCACAGTTGATGATCGTATCCAACAAATTGGGCGAGAGATCAAGGAAAAACGAGAGAGAGTCACCGCCTCAAAATAGCCTCTTCATCCTTATCAATTTCTGTGCAGGCTCGTGAGCAAAAGTGCACCGGCGTAGTTGGTTTGGACTTTGCAGTGTCTAATCAGGTGATGATTTGATTATCTAGCATGATTATTTCTCCAAAACGTTGCTTAAATTTCCAGGACAAGTGGTCTGATTAATCAATGTTATATTGTTCGAATGTGAAACGGGCTGTGATCAACTTCGAATTCCTCAGTCCTCTTTCAACATGCTCATGAAACTCAACCCACTCCGCTACAAGTGGAGCATGTGAGTGCACAAATTGGATAGTGATCTCGATAGCTTGTGACTCATCATAACACATTTAGAATCCCACCTTGCCCATCCCATCATTGAAAACTACCCCATTCCCATAGGCGCTTGATGGAACGGAAATATTGAAGTGCCACTGCGTAAGAGAACGACACTCGGAAATGGCACTTGAAGTGACTAGGCTCCCCGTGATTCCTCACAGGTCGGACGCAGCGACTAATAGCTAAATTGTATTGGAAAACCGCTTGAGTTTCCCGGATTGTTTAGAGTAAGCGATAGAGCAGGGCTATGAAGAGAGTCAGAGAAAGAACTCACATATTCACGGGGTAGAGGACGAAGTGATAGGCCGAGATGGCGACCACCTGAGAGGGGTACGGTAGATTGGGGTACGGTAACTTGAGATACGGAAGGTTTAATACGGTACGGTAGGTGTTATACTGTTAGTGAACCCTATTATTAGTATAAGGGGATGGATGGCTGGACTACGGTAATGAATGTCTACAGTGACGTCTACATCACTATAGTGTAAAGGTATACGGTAGGGGTACGGTAGGTCTAGCATACTGTAGGTTCAATACCGTACCTGTAGGAGGAGAGTGAGCAGCAGTTTGGCGTTCATGCTAACGAGCGGAAGTCTCGAGGGGCGGAGACGAGTGTATTACCTGGAAGATTCTTCGCTGAAGAATGACTGCATCTGGCCACAAACTCGGCGTTAAATATCGAATGAGCAAAAGGGGGCGGGGCTTCCATAAATCACGAGATCGTGAAGGATGATGACTGGTCACACACAGGGTGTTTGGCCAACCTGACGGAGGAATGCCGGTGCTCTCTCACTTTCGCCTGCTCTCTCACCGGTCAGAGATGGTGAGATAGCATGACAAATGAGGAGAGCGCAGCATGTTCATGATGATCGTGAGAGACGACAAGGGAGTGTGCAAAAAGAGGAGGGTGCCCTAACGAGGAGAGCGGTCTTCGCTCATGTGAGGAATGCGACCGTTCGAGGGCGGTAGATAGCTGCTCAGCAGCCTACAGTAACAATCCAGCCTGTCTGCACTCTCTCGTTTTCGCGCGCTCTCTCGCTCGCTCTGCCCTGCTAGAGACAATGTGAAATGAAGAGACCGCAGCTCTACTGCAGCATAACAGTGCGGCCGCGCCAAGAAGAATAACAACAGTTTGGGATAGTATGCCCTGCCCCTTTTCCCTTCCTTTCCAATTACTGTCTATGAACAGATAAGACGATGGCATTCACAGATTACAATGATCTTTGACCTCTGAGGTACTTTCTTGTGCGCCAGTTTCAAGTTGAAAAACTTCAGATTGCAATGATCTTTGACCTCTGACTAGCTCCAAAGATCGTACGCCACTTTCAAGTTGCACGAGTTTTGCATCAGATAATGTGTGCAAAATGAGGTGACCCGTTGCCGAATGTGTTATTCTTGCCCCCGTCTTATTTATAATCGACCCACTCGCCTACGTCATTCTCTAGTTGAGTCGAGTTGTGATTGTGCCAGAGAGCAGGTAGTGTGTTCGTCCAGTAAAAACAGTGAGTCACAACCGAAGGAATTGGTGGGTGTGGGTCGGTTCCATTCTACCGATCCCTTTTTCCTGCCGGTACTGCTCCCGTCAATACTGAACGATCAAAGGAAGCTGCTGTTTGGCTGTTGTGATGGGTCTGTTTGGCTCGCAAAGTCGTTGAAACGTGGGGCGGAGCCGCAAAGTATCTATCTATGACCGGAAAATAGTGTGCTGCTGCATTACTGGCGCCGCATTTGAACGACGTTGTGAAGTAATAAACAGACCCATCACAATCTAACGGCTTCCGTTGCCCATAATGAACGCCGGTATTTGGAACGCCCCTATTCGCTACTAATGAAGAATAATGACAACAACGTGGAGAATCATACCAGTATCAGTATGGTGATACAGACTTTCGAACAACTTCCTTATAGCATGTCTACTTTCAAAAACACTGTCGATGCCGCACCTCTCCTACCCACTCTATCACAACGATGATTACTATTGATAGTAGCTACTAATCAGTGCCATACGAGATACGAGTGATAGGATGCTCTAACCTTCACCTATTCTATCATATCACTATTATATGAAAACGTCAAGTGAATCGACGACAGTTTATTTATAATCGACCCACTCGCCTACGTCATTCTCACCTATTCTATCATATCACCCTTCACCTATTCTATCATATCACTATTATATGAAAACGTCAAGTGAATCGACGACAGTTCATATACCTCTATCACACTTGTTCTCTGCGCGTATGAGAATCATTCTTATGAAAGGTGATGTGATGCTCTAACTCACTATCTTTACCTATCTTATCACTATAATCACCACACCAACTCCATTGACCGAACTGCCCAACTGCAGGGGGGTGTTGCGACTCGTCTCTCGCCACAAAAAGTGGGCGAACTTGCGAGTGTTATCTTTGTCTCTCACCAACTTCCGTTCCCCCCAACGCTCATGAAGGAATGCAACCTTTCCTACTCGCGCTGTGGAGTGTCTCTTACTCATACATGCTCACCTATTACTTTCTCTCACCGACGATAGTGCATCGAGGAATGTATGCTCGCAAGGTGTCACTCTTATGATAACTGTTGGAGTAAGGAGAGAATACGATGCTATCTCTCACCACCATTCGCCGGAGTGACACCCAAGTGTCGAGGAAAAGGCGCATGCGAACACAGAAAAGTAGAGAAGGGGAACAATGAAAACTGTAGAATACTGTAACCTATATCTTTTGATATCGCAGAAAAGTAGGATAGCTTCGGTTCCATGTTATCATTCATCCTTTTGCGAAAAGTGTCTTCGAAAGGGCTCATTTCAGCAGAGAGTAGGAACAGCTGCATTGAGAATTAGAGCTCGAAATACGGGTCGCCGTCTCTTCATTTTGCACACTCTCTCACCGGTCAGAGAGGCGAGAGATTGTGTGAAATGGAGAGACGGCGACCCGTATTTCGAATTCTATTGAGAATACTGTAGCTATTTTGATATCTTAGAGTAAGATAACATCGGTTCCACTTTATATGTTGTCAATTCGCTCATTTAATACTACCGTGACGGAAACTGTCAAAGAATAAGATAGCACTAAGCTAGCGCAATAAAAAAAGGTAAAAGTATATCCACGTCAAGCGATTTTATGTCGTTAGACAACGCTAGGTGGGACCCACTGGTAAGGCCAGCTGTTAGTTCGCACAATGGAGGTTCGATTACCTAAGTTTGAGATATGAGCCGACTAATGATGGGGGATTTCCTCGAAACATCTCAATAAACATCTTCAGCCTCAGGGCTGCGCGCATTGTTAAAACAATCAGGCACGTTGAAGAACAATGCGCGGAATGCCGGGATGCGAGGCCTTGAGACTACCGTACCCCTCTTCCCCCTTGTGATAACTTCCGTTCCACACGCAAAAACCGCCG
This sequence comes from Pristionchus pacificus, assembly GCA_000180635.4. Lineage (NCBI taxonomy): Eukaryota > Metazoa > Nematoda > Chromadorea > Rhabditida > Neodiplogasteridae > Pristionchus > Pristionchus pacificus. The sequence goes on from CM026579.1 coordinate 20,392,312, forward strand.
CGATCTCACCCACGCCCTGACGAAAACTGTTGTCGGGCGAAAGGGGTGAGAAATGCAAGGAATGTGCGCTATTCAACGAAAGAGAATACTGTAACCGACGCGATCCCTTGTGATAACGTTGGGATAGCGGGTTCCGGTTAGATGGTGCGAAATAGTGCACGGAAAGGAGAGACAAGGGCGAATCGCCTAACCACCCCCCCCCCCCCAGATCACTCGGCCGGAGTGGGAAAGAGATCATACACAGATCGGAGCTGGATGATCTGACTCTCTCATTTAACCATGCTCTCAGAGTTTCTCTTATTCAGGAGTGGCAAGGTAAAGCGAAGAGGCGCAAAGTGAGTCACAGCCGTCCATGGAACCGCTTCCTTTAGAAAAAGAGATCACATGCGTAATGCGTAAGGCGAACTGTCGAAAAAGCGACAGGATAGCTCCCTAGGGAGCATTCCTAGCGCGGTTTTTGGCCTATCGTATCCATCCCGCAGCACCAAAAACCACAGCCGCAGTGACGTTGGGCCCCGCAACAAAAAAAACATCCCGAAAAAAATCTACATTACGTACGCCAATGAAGCTTGACGGAGGAGGAGGAATGGGTGATGGTGGGGTTGGGCAATTTCGGAATGACTGTCTTGCGCTACTGTGTTCACTTGCTTCTTCGGTTGATGAGGGAGCATGCGCAAAGGGGGGGGGGGAGAGCCGATGTTGAATCAGCGCAATTATACTAATGCGATTGACACGACGCAGCAGCGCAATGGGACAGACTACGGCAGTATGCAGTATAAAGTAAAAGTAAAGTACTGAGTCGGTTACTAACGCGTAACGCGTCGTCGACTACCCCACGTCTGAACTGCAACTGGGGCCATGCGGAAGTGTAATTCGGGATGGTTATGACGTAGCTGTGCTACGGTAGCGCAAGCATGCGCTGTGTACTGTAGAAAAGTGCGCATTAGGAGTGCATCGAGGAATTATGCAATTAGCAACCTTTGGGTGGCGATGCACGAAAGGTTGGTGTCGTATTCTCATAGTGAGGTGGTTCTGGGGCATGCCAAATATAGACCGATCTGAAGCAGTGACTAGTCGTAATGACTAAATGTGGGCTTCTTATTGCCGGAGACAAACAATAGCAGTGCATTCATCCAATCAGATGACTAAGGGCGTATAGTAGAGTGCGCAATACGGGCCGCCGTCTCTTCATTTGGCACACTCTCTCGCCTCTCTGACCGGTGAGAGCACGCGAAATGAAGATACTTATAGCAATCCTGGCGGCTGAAGCAATAAACAAACGCCACAGGTCTACTGCACTCATCGCTAATTGCTTCAAGTGTGCGTCTGAAAAAAAAGAAGAAAAAACGAAGAGAACAAATCACGAGAGTCATTCCAGGAAGAATGATGTGATCTATGATGTCTGATGATGCGAAGAATTGGAATGGAACAACAGGCTTGTCACTGATACGTCCAGTGTCTAGAAGAAAGTGAACCCGAGAATACAACAGGAACGAGCAGCCAGGCAAGCCTAGCGTCTCGAACTATGAAGTTTTCCGTTCCATCCTCATCTAGCAATTACAGCCAGACATGATACATTGATTTGAATGCAGGAATGGGTCCCTCTACGCACTAGGAACGCGTCGCTGATCTATGACTGCGTGCAGTGATGTAAATAGAACCCTAATAGACAACAAGGAGAGAAGTGACGTCGGGTCGAGAGTGACCACTTCAACCCCCGTCGATTCCCATCGACCCTTTGAGGAGTAGGGAGTAGTCTAGGGGAGGTCGATAAGATGCAACATCACATTCAGCATGGGAATGATGTAGTAAACGGGAATCTAGGTAGAGAGGAGGGATCGGAGACCGAGAATCTGGAATACAGCCAACGCACAGGAATGACGTCGCTGCGAACCACTTGGACACGTGGTGTGAGTGGGGGGTTGGAACTATCCCACTTGCGAGGGAGTGATTTCATTAGCCAAATCAGGAATAGGAAAGCCAGATGCCAAAAAGCTTATCAAAATGATATAGTTGAAATCTAATAAGACAGTAATCTGAAACACCCAAACTTGCGGGGGGGGGGGGGTGAAAAGAGGTACGAGCCACTCTGTTCAAACACAATGTGAGCATCAGACGAGGAACTGCAAGCAGATGTCAACATCTCATCCAGGAATAGCACGCGTAGCAAGAAAGGCCAGCGAGGAAACGAAGTGACGAGGTCCTTCAACCCTCCATGAGTCGGGGGTGAAACTCCCCTAAAAGGGTCCTACAGTAAGAATATCTAGCAGATCTAACAAGGGTGTACCAAAATAGGCCACTGTAGGCAACACATCCGGGGGGTGACGTGCCCCGTGCCCTAAGATGCTTCCTCGCAGCCCTCGTGAGCAGCATCATGGGGGTGGAACCCTCCGGGAGTTCACCCTCCCGGGAGGCGCAGCAACCCGACTTGTCAGACTCCCCTTTCGAACACACGCCGTCCTGGGACTCTGATGTTCCTTGGCGTCGAGAGATCGGGAGGAATGAGGAGAGCAAAATTCGAGGAACATTACTCTTCCCCTCCGCAGTGAAAGTCGCGCGCAAACTCAGTTACTGACACTTTCGCTCTTTCTTCGAACTCGCGGAGAATGGGAGAAAGTATGCGATATGAGGAGAACTGAAGAAGTAACGAAGTTCTTCACCGCCTACATCAACTCGCAAAGAATGTTCACCCCAAGAACGACTAAAGAACAGGCACAAAAATGTTCAGGACCCACTATGTTGGATGAGAACTTCAGTTATGTCAGAGTCGACAGTTCTCATGCAACTGCACGCTATCTTGTCGACAAAAAGGATTCAACATTGACGAAGAACTTTCGAACCATCTTGCCCAACTCCCACCATCGCACGCGAACTTTTTTCGGACCTACCATTGAGTGATGCGCCGCTCTCTCTCTAGATATAAATACGCACTAGAGTTCGAAATACGGGTAATGGTCTCTTCATTTCCCACACTCTGTCACCGGTTAGAGAGGCGAGAGAGTGTGTGAAATGAAGAGACGATTACCCGTATTTCGAACTCTAATACGCACTGTTTGACTGACACGCGAGTTCGGGGCCGAAAAAGCGCGATGGACGGGTTGCAAATGTAGAGAAAATGTCTAGCTCTCGCGTGAGGCGGATCGCATCACTTCCCTATGTCATTTCAACATAGTAAAGGCTTTCAGCTTTTTGTTGATCACAGAATCTAGTAGGTGAAGGTTAGGTTAAGGATGTCAAGCGAATTTACAGTCGTAAGACAACGCTAGGTGGGACCCATTGGTAAGGCCAGCTGTTAATAGAAGGTATCCCGCATGTTGCCTAGCAAGAACACCACTGTAAACCTACGATGAAGAGTGAAATCATGGGTCGGGTGAGTCGAATCAGCGGTTGCTGACCAAATAACGTGGTTGTTGATAACCAAACACGACTGTTGAAATGCAGAGCGAATCGCGAATAGGAAGTAGCGAATGAGTGGCAGAGACCACACTACTCCAGAGCAGGGATGGCTTCGGAATACATGACTCTCTTTATGTAACATTGCTTCTCACTTTTCATACAGAAAAAGAGTCTACGGAATGAAGAGAACGCTTCTAGCGAAGACCATCATCACAAGAAATCGAAATACGGGTAATCGTCTTTTCATTTCGCTTGCTCTCTCACAGCTCAGAGAGGCGTGAGAGTGTACGAAATGAAGAGACAAATTTTTTGGTGAAGACCATCATCATCATTAGACTGCTTCCTCGTCTACTACGCCGTCTGGTAACCGCCCATCTAATTAACGGAAAGTCGGTAATTACCACTGCGATCCATGGGCGGTCATAGACCTCAATGAAAATAGATCCTTGAGGTATGAACTCGGATCAATGCAACGCTAACTTCGCTACTATGATTAGTCCCAAACGACCATCCCTTTCAAATCACTTAGGATTAAGAAAGAGAACACCCGTTGACCGCCTATTGTATCGCACTGGCTACAGATAATGCAGCTCTTTCCTTCTAGACTCTTTACCACCATCAAAGCACTCGACTCAAGGAGGGGGGGGGGGAGTACCACAACACAGTCAGAGATAATCGAGTGGACCGTTGACCGACTAATGCCTCCGCACAACAGCCGAAGCAAAAGGGTAATTGAGAAGCGGTGGCGGAAGATGGGTGGGATAATGAAGGACGGGGGCTTCTGGTGGACTATGGGAGTCGGAAGGGGCGGAGTTCTCCGTCTCTCTCTCTCTCCATTTCACGTGCTCTCTCGTCTCCTCTGACCGGGGAGTTGGGGCAAGTGAAGGGGCGGGGCTTGATTCACACCTGTGACTATAGCTTACCACGGGTATGTTATAAATAGTATGTTATAAATAGATCTAAAGTGCCATGTTCAACACTTGGGCAAATGGCTACAATGAACGCTGAAGTTTTTGCTATTTTTGGAAAATGATAAGTTGAGTTTCAACCGCGCTACGAAATGACGAACTCTGTGCGAGTTCAATGTGAAGCCGAGGAATGCTTGAAAACAAAAATATATTTCCCCGAGTGTAGGTCCAGAAGCAGGCTTCCTTGTGTCCAATACGGTAATACCGATGACGCTCAGATCCCCCAACCATCGGGTTCACCAGAATGTTCAGAATGTCACAAGACCGCCCCGGTCAAACGTGCGCCTCTGAAACTCTCCCAAGCGACGACGCAATAAAATGACGATGACCCCCGATTGAAATTTAGGGCCGGCATTTCAGCGGATTTTTCATCTCATCTCACCCCTCGTCAAACTTTCCTCTTTCATCTCCCCTTGCCGCATGCCGAAAATGTAATTGAAAAAGTAAGAATGAGCAATGACTCTCTGCATTTTGCCTGATCTCTCGAGGTCAGAGATGCGAGAGAGTAGGCGAAATGAAGAGAGTCACGAAAAGGGGGCGGCCTCATCCGACGAAAAGCCGTGATGAGGTCACACAGGATCGCCCGATTGCTCAATCGAGCATGAAACGGAGAGACCGAGTCGTCTGACTCTCTCACTTTCGCGCGATCTCTCGCTCTGTCTGACCGGCGAGAGATTGCTTGACCCTTTAGACTACGAAACGGACAAACAAACGAAGCTGTTGATGCCGAATTATTTCGCTGCATTTGTCATGTTTCCTAGGCGGGGCTCAGACAGAGGATAATCGAGTCTAGTTGCTGATATCAACGTAGAGCTCAGACTCAGGAAAACAATGGATGGGCGCATCATTATTAGAGCTCGAGAAATAATACCCGTCGTCTCTTCAATTCGCACTCTCGCTCGTCGACGGGCGAGTGTGCAAAATGAAGAGAAGGCGGTATCATTTCTCGAGCTCTATCGTTATGATTCTCTTCAATGTCTCTTCACTTCGCATTCTCTATCGTGGACTTTGTGGAATGAAGAGAGAGAGTCCAGCATCATAATTGTTTGCGCCGCTTTTCTGGGGGTAAAAAACGAGATTGATAAGATTGGGGTACGTGATAAGCACACCCGGCTTTGACACTGGGCAGCATGAGAAAAGCGTCTGATGCGGGGACTTTCAGCCAGGAAACAATCGACTGTTTTTGAGTCCAACAAACACATTATCAAATGGACCGTGAAATTTGAAGAGCCAAACTATAGGTTCATAAATTATTGCCCCCACGAAGTGTACGGAGGGCAGGGATCATTTCTCCAATTTCTCCTTACCTTATTTCCCGTTCTTTAAGCAAAACTGAAAAGTGATCAATATTGGCTCATGATTACTGTATACCACGGGTACAGCTCATGTGTGCACTACACTGTAGACCCTCCTCATCCCTATCACTTCACATTCGGCTAGACAGGGACTCCGTGCCCCTAACCCATCATTCTCCTTGACAAATCACACAGACAGATGGGGGAGAGTGGGGGGGGGGGGGGGCAAAAAGCTCTAGACACAGATCCACATCACTGCGTGAAATCGCAGTTAACAACAACAATCTAGCAGTGATCTGCTCAGTAGAGCTCGAAATACGGGTCGCCGTCTCTTCATTTCGCACACTCTCTCGCCGCTCTGACCGGTGAGAGAGTGTGTGAAATGAAGAGACTGCGAATCGTATTTCGACACTCTAATGCTCAGTGTCCGCCTATCACACACTTTTGGCGAATCTTAGGGATAGACAGGGATGATGAATAAGCGCTAGACAGCTCTTCCCGTCTCTCCTTCACTTCATGTTTACTTCCCTAGCGCAAATTCTTGGGATGTTTTCGCTGTCTACACTTGAGAAGATGCAAAAAGCGAGCGAGCGAGCGAGGATGAGGGCAAAGAAACAAAATCACACTGATGCAGTGCTGCTGCAAACATGTACTGTAAGGTACGGGGATGTTTTCTGGTTAGCTACACTTCCACATGGTCTGTCTCTCTCACTTTTACCTGTTCTCTCGCTTCTATGACCGACGAGAGAGCATGATGGAATTAGAGTTCGAAATACGGATCACCGTCTCTTCATTTCACACAATCTCTCGTCTCTCTGACCGGTGAGAGAGTGGGGGAAATGAAGAGACGGCGACCCGTATTTCGAACTCTATCATTGACCCTCGTGAGCCTACCGTATCAACAGTCCCGCCTGTCAGGCGCATAATGCGCATCAGGCCATCATTCTGGGTGACATACATTAATCAGCAACCTGCTGATATCAACTAGTAGTCATGCAGTCATCCCTTTTTGCCGGTCTGACAGAGCGAGACAGTAGGGGGCAACGAGGAGAGTCTGACAGTGACCCGGTCTGCTGATGGTATATGATGGAGTCAGCAGACCTGATACTATCTACCTACGTACTGACTGATAAGACTGATAAGCCGAATGCTTCAGAGGAGGCAGGAAAGAAGTCAAACAACAATCCCAGTGTGGACTCTGTAGCTTTCAGCCCTGATACGCACGGCTCTCAAAAATAATCGCACTACGTTAGAACTAAAGACTACTCGGCTGAAGACTAATCGACGCATCGTTAGTATTTGGTCTATAAGTGGGAACTCGTCAAATGCATCATTAAAAAAGTGGAAACTCGCCAAATAAGTAATGCTGGAAAATTTACGCTACAACGCGGGCTAATTTCAACAAGTATCTGCTATCGGCGTGTAGAGAAGCAGGTGAAATGTGAAAGGTAAGTGAAAGTTTGATTGATAGAAAGGCGGTAAAAGGCGAAGTTATTACTGCCGAGCGTTGTTGTTATCATTACTACTTGCAGAGGCGAAATTCCGATCATGCTTTCACCCTCTGCGGTGCACTTGCAACTGAAGAAATGCAAGAGAAGTAAGGAGAAAGGGGTAAAAGAAACAAGCACAGTACAGTAAGGGAGAAACACGTTGGAGACAGGGACGAGGATGGAAAATTTGATCAGTGATGTGTGTCTTCCATCCTATCGAACACAAAAAAAATACCGAAATACGCGATAGTGTGAAGCAGCCAATTGCAAGCAAGTGCGAGAACATTTTCAGCCAATTTCCTTGTCAGATGCAGTGGCGGAAAATGAACGAAAGTGTGCAGATGAGAGCTCGTACGTGCTGCTAGTACAACGAAAACTCCAATTTGCGAGGCCAAAAGATTAGTTGAAATCTTAGAGGATTCCCATTTCAAATCATATTTCGTAAGCGAGCAAAGAATAGTAATCAAGCCACGGAATTGTTCCGCGTGTATCTGAAAAACAATGCTGCTTTCCTCACTCAAAATATTTATCAAATCCGGGAAACGGTTGTGACGCTGATATTGAGCACTCTTCAGGGAACGTGCGAAGCTTTTGCAAAGCAGTTTTCGATCTATCAAGTAATATCGTGCGTTTGAAATTCTCAGCAGACTCAATGTGCTGGTTAGCCACCAACCATAAAAAAATACTATTCTGACGGTAAATTACAATCCTAAAATGGAGATCCTATAAATATGAATTCATTGACCAAAAAAGAAGCTTCCTCGTTGTGTGGGCAAACACACAGAAATCACGAGAAAACGGCATATAAACTTAGTTAGATTTCGACCCACTCGACCGTTTTGAACAACAGGCACAAATGCGATGCATACATCAGGGAGTGGGGGGGGGGGGGAAGCAAAGAACGTTCATGCGAGACCACTTCAATCATTCCGGACAGGCTCGAAAATCAAAAAAAAGGATGCGTGTGGCGTGAAAACAATCACGTCGAACCAGAAATTAACAGTCCACTTTCAAAGATCTTTTTTTTCATGAGTCAAATACAGCGAATTTAGTATAAATTCATCCGAAAATGGTTGAGTTTCACTATTCCTATACAATGAATCGAGTCGAGAAAACAATGATATATCTGCGTCAATTGCGTCAATTTTTAAGAAAATCTAATACTACTCTGGTATTTCAGCCCCAATGGGGGACCAGGAAAAGGGAGCATTTCAGTGTCCCCCCCCCCCAATGGGATCCCAGAATCCCCCGAATGGGATCCCTCTCCGAATGCTCCCAATGGTCCCCTAAAAATCCCCCCCCCCCCCCCCCAATGGTCCCCCAGTTTGCCTCCCAATGGGGGAATCGTGGGGGACCATTGGGGCTGAAATACCAGAGTAGGTAAACCCGCCGTTGGCGAAATTATATACTAACGTCTGGCCGGCGTGGTGACCTTTCAGCGGATTTCACCTGGGAGTTTCAGTAAACAATTGCCGTGCCAGCCTCCGGGAGGTTTAGAAACGGCATAAATGGCGCAAATAATCCAAATAGGAAACATCACGAACGAAAAAATGCGATCTTTTCCGCTCGAGTTCTTTGAGATGAAACAATACATAGTATGACTTCGAATGATGTTTATAATTCAGCTCTTCGGGTCGAGCGAGCTACTATAACGAAAGATGCAGCAGAATGAGGAAGATGAGCTGTTTATTAAACGTCAGAAATGATGAACTATACGCAGAATGATGCTTGCTGGTCAATTGTGGTCATCTAGATTCCTCTGCATAGCTAGAGATAAGGCAGAATGAAGAGACAGTTGTGGTCAACTATAGCAGTCCTTCTCTTGTTTATACCCGCAAACATGTCACTTCGCATTTAAATTCCGCCTCTTATTTTCGGAGGGCTGTTTCGTAGGGCGTAGTTTTGTTTGTCTACTATAATAGCCAATTCGAGCAAGCGTGTCTCTTCATTTCACACACTATCTCGAAGGTCAGCCAAGCAACAGACAAGGGGAAATGGAGGGACGACGGCACAAAATTCGAACTGCGTAAGCAGGATGACTAATCCAGCCTCTCATCGGTCAGAGTGGGCTAGAGAGTGGGTGAAATGGAGAGACCCAGAGCATTACTCTCGTTGCGTAGGCAAAAATGGACACTTTGAGGGATTGCCAAGGAAGCGGAACTGAACGAAAAGGAGACACATCCTAGATCGGTCTGCAAAAAAAAATGCAGCACGAAAATAAACATGCACACGTATTGTTTTGTGATGGATCGTGAGAACAGGTGAAAGAATGCAAGAATCTCGGCATCAGTCATGTAACGTCACATGTAACGGATGCAAAAAGGTTGCGGTAACACTGATACCGAAACTTCCACACTTACGTGACATAATCACTACAACATTTGTGAACAGGCGCAAAGATGTGGCGAGGATTGAAGGAATAATAATACTACACAGGAACTAATAACGAAGTTTATCAAGTTCATGGATGAATTTAGAGTGTAATTTGAGACTCTACGGAACGAAAAGAAGAATGAGATGAAGAAACTGGCGTCTCTCTCTTTCTTCATGATCTCTCTTCGACTAGTGAAATGAACTAGCAGCGATGTATGGAGGGAGGAGAGAGGGGTTCAAGCCCTAAATTAATCCTCATCCCCTCTAAAAATAAACTATTTGCGTTGGTGCTCCATTGATGATTACGACAGTAATTTTCCATGAATATTCACCCGGTTTGACCCCAACAAAAGGCCAAAATTGCAAAAACGGCCAAAAAATGACTGACGCGAAGTGACAGCAATATGACTCTATCACATGAGTCTCACGGGGCCCCTAAAATGTGGGAGGGTGTATCTAACGTATGCGTCTAGAAAAAAAAGCTAAGCGGTACGAGGCAAAGGTAGTCCAGGATACAGTCTGGACCACAAATTATACAGTCTGGGATACAAAGACGCACCGATTTCACACTATTGCACACTCCAGGGAGCGTCATTAATGGGTATGGCGAACTAATAATTTATCTACGCCCGAGGCGCGACGAAAATAATTTGGAACGCTTCACGAATTTGCGTGTCATCCTTGCGCAGGGGCCATGCTAATCTTCTCTGTATTGTTCCAATTTCAGTATATGTTCATTTGGAATGAACAAAAACTCAAGACAATACAATTTTCCAGGAAGATTTACTAGGATAACAGCCAGGATACGAAAAAAATGAGTTCATCACCTATCACGCGTATCTCGGGGAGGATAAGGCAGTTGAAGGGCAATTCTTCCATTTTCGTACTGATACTGCAGCTGCAATTCGATTCACGCTACTCTGCCAACATATTTCAGCCGATGGGAACGAAAAAAATTACGTAAGGGCAGCTGTGAAAGACAAACTTCAAGACAATTCGTAGGCGTCAGACAGGCGCTTCCTGGCTGACGCCTCTCTCTCTCTTTTTGGAACTTGTTAGTTGCACTAGGAAGGAAAGAGGAAACTCGGAGCGGAAATTATGGAGCTTGTGGCGTGACGAACGAAGAGCAGTTACGATAATACTCGAATGTAGTAGAGCGAGTCGGTTAAAGGTAAAGCGAGACAAAAATCAAGTAAAATGGACAAGAGCATTGCTCGATCAATGGGATGTAGTTTCAAGTAGGAGGTTGAGTAGGATGAGAGATCTACGTAGAGTCTGAAGGATCGCTCGGTACTAATAGCCACTTGAGCAGTGATTCACCCTTGGAAATTCCCAGTAGATACCGAGATAAGACAAGTGTTTTAGACAGGAATTCTCTAATGATGAATCACTGGCGGATTTCCTACGTAGTATTGGTGCACTCACCAACACCTATGATCTTGCTGCTCCTACTGGTTCAGTTAGAAACAAGATTGGAGGACAAGGTTGATTCCAATTTGTGGAGGAGCATCAGGGAAACAGCGAAAATTCCGGAAGAATTGAGACTCTGACCCCGATCCAGAAGTGAGTGAACCACATTACTATACATCCAGTGACTCACTGGAGTGATTTCTACACGTCGAGAGCCCGGATGGAAACAATGTTGTTAGAGAGTAAGGTTGGAGATGAGAGAGTAGGGAAAGCCAAGAGAATCAGACAACGTCGCAGAGATCGAACGAATCGTGCGGTAATTAATGACGCTGCTGACTAACACATTCTTTCTCTCTCCCGGCTCTCAATGCCAGTATCCTTATCTGCAGAGAGCATCAGCAAAACAACGACGTGGGATCGAGGGGTTTCCCCCCAGAAGTTCACCTTCGTGAATTCCGTTCATTCATTCTTCTCAATATCAGTTGAAATTTCAAAAATGTTTCCAATGACTGGAAGGAACTGAGATCACTCCCAGATCTCCAAGTGCGTATGCCAGTTCACTCTGAAGACGGAGTCAACGAGTGTAGATAACGAGTAGTCTTTTTTTGCATCGCCCACATCGCTCGAAAAGAGAAGATGTCTGAATCATCCAATTCCATTTATGTGCATGCTCGAGATCCGTCTCAAAAAGTACGCTTTCGCAGCGCTTTTTCGGGCAGTAGAGAGGCCTTATTTGATACGGAAGAGGCAAGAGTGCAAGGGAAATTGAGACAGTCATTCCTTCCTTTGGCCGCGTTTTTTTCCGCAGCCCTCGTCAGACAACCCGCACATTCAGCTTTGTCCACATGTTATTTTGCCGGTCACAGAAGCGATATAGCTAGGGCCCACAAGCTCCGCCCACTTTGTGTGGACACGATTTCGTGCAATAGCGAGAAAGTAAAGTCACAAGGTTCGTTCTAAACCAAATCGGACGTTCGACAGCGCAATGGAAAGCAATGATATTCCTCTTTCATTTGAGCTTGGTCCCAGATATGCATACTATCAGTAAGTGGATCAAATTCGCATTTAAGCGAAAGGAATAGGTCGTTTTGGCATGTTCTAACTGAACGATCCTTCTCGGACCAAACTTATTTTACTAATTCGAATATTTTAGGAATTTTAGAATTTTTTTCAGATTTTTAGCATGCTTCCCCGGCTTGTGACTTTTGGGCGGGGAGATGCATGCGAGAGGGCGGGGGGAGGGAGAGAGACACACGCTAATTAGGCTCCGCCCCTTTCCCTCTCGTCTTGCCTTTCCCTCCTCTCTCCCAGAGGGTTGCGCGAGTACTTCTCGGGCTCTAGCGCGCCTCAAAGACAAGATATCGACAAACGGCCAGAAGTATGACGTTGTTGGGACCCATAGGAGTAGTTTTAAGACACTTGTGACCGCATTGCTCGAATTCCGCAATCTACGTTGTGGCCCCTAGATATAGCACACGGAAAGAGGAGAGCCCCATTTCCGAGAACGTCCTAGTGTCCGGAAGAGGATGTCCGGCTCGACCCCTCAAGTCAGCCTTTTTTTTGAGCAACATCACTTCCATCGCTCAAGTTACGTAGACTTGAGAACGATTCTGGAAGTTCTCTTCAGCAGCACTTTTTGGCAGCAACATCTCTTTACTTGAGGATGTAATGCCTCAATTGTTCCATTAGCTCCCAGTGTAGAGGGAACCCCTTCCCTCCTGATATTTCTGTGAATAATAATATATTCCCCTCGTTTTCCCTATTATGCTAAATCAAATAAGCAAATCAAATAATTAAATATTCAAAATAATATTTATTTCATCACTTCACGATTAGTAATGTTTATCGATTACGGTAGTTAGTTAGTATGTTTGAATTCCCGCATCCACTCAGTCAATTGTTGACTGAGTATCATCTTTTTCGAAAATTAGGCCGATCAAAATTGCTTTTTCTAGTTCTTGTTTTTCTGTCGTTTTGTGTGCGTTGTTTTGAGTTGTTTTCTTGTGTTGCCTTTTTCTATCATAAAGTTGATTCATTTAAACTCTCTCCTCTCGTACTACTGAGGCTTTGGTGGCTTTTTCGGGGTATTCTTGGGGTAGATCTTGTTCTATTGAATCTCCTTCTTGGCTTCACTTGACTTCTTCTTGATTCGACTCCACTCACTTTCCTTCTGTGTTTTCCTTGTCGTGTGAGTTGCGCGTGACGAAGTGTGGTTTGGTAATCCACTTCGTATAGGGAAAACCGTGGTTTGATAATCACGTCACGAGCTGGTTTGGGAATCAGTTCGTGCACTAGAAAGGAAGGCAGTTTGACAATTGCAACGCAGTTTGGGAATTGCGGCCAGTGGTTTGGTAATCACTGGTTCAGAAAGGGTTAGCGATAGTGCCATATTAGCTGATACCTTACATGGGGGCCAAGCCGGTTGTTTGAATAAGTGGATAATTGATTGAGTAATTGAGTCGATTGAGGAGCCTATTGAGTGGATAATTGGCTAGAATTGTTGAGTATTCGAGCGAATATTTGAATTATCGTGCATTTTGTCGTGTTCGTGACCTGAATAAGTGTCAGAAGTGTGCAATTGCAGGAAAATGAGCGACGTTGAAATGGGCGGAGTGAATGGAGAGGATCCCATTCCACGCACATTCACAGCAGAGGAAGAGGAAGAGTTGCTCGCCGGAGATGGATTGGAGAAGAAGGTAGAAGAATCGAAGAAGCAGATGATTCTCACTGGAGCTGCTACTGGAGAGAAACCGGTTAGTACGCGTAATACCCGTTCAAAGTCCAAGGATCTCAAAGACAGTACTGCGCCTAGGGATGCGGTTATTCGTGTTAATGGCAAACTAGATGAGTTGAGAGAGGCCTTGCGACAGAGAGAAGTGAGCAAAGGACAGTCAGCGTTGAGTGTTACTGAGTTGGAAACGTTGTTTGATAGAGAAAGAGCTGTGATTAATGAAGATTTGAAAGTAATTGATGGTGCGCTGATTGTTAGTGCTAATTTTGAAGCAGAGTATCAGCAACTGGAAGGTCATTACAACCAAAAGAGAAACGAGTTCAACGAGCTGAATGATGAAATGGTGGAAGCGCTCGTGGGTACTGATTTCACTCGTGTAGAGGATCTGCGGTTTAGATACAATGAGGTGTGTGAGCAGATTAGAGTTAAAGAGAGTCTGCGTCTGAAAATAAATATTTTCCAATTTCTTCAAAAGTTCACATTTGAGCGTTTACATGCTCTAATAATCCAAAAATGTTCAAAAAATATAGAAAAAATATTTCAAAATACTCAAAACAAAAATAAAATAATTTGCGTGTATTTAGGGGTACTGTCGCTCCTGCATAGTACAAGTTGGGACATTTCAGAAAAGTCGCACAAGCGCACCATAAATTTTCCTTTTTTTTCGAGAGATGAGTTCTGTCTTTCCTCTCGTTTTTATCAGTGTTTAGTTGATATTTTTCATTATATTTCCGTGTAAATCAATTCAAACGGTTCGTCTTAGAAGTAGTTGACAGTTATCGAGCTTTAATCACGGTTATTTACCTTATCCTTTATTCGCAACCGTTTTCCGTGGCTCCTTCTTTTTTTTCCATTTTAGCTACTCGGCTATACGAAACGATTATTGGATAACGAACCGTTCTATTTGGTATTTGTGTTGTTATTCGTGTTATTTCACTGACTGTTACAAGTATTTACTATATAATTATCAAATTTAGCCAAACATGGCCGACGAATGGGCAGTTGATGAGGTTAATGAGGCCGTGGACGTTGCTCCCGCCTTCGAGCTCAAGAGTGATCTTCCCGAGGTCAAGCTCTTCGGAAAATGGAGCCACCAAGAGGTATTATAAATCTGTTTTTAAAATTTTGCTGTTGCTATGTTCATCAGTTCTAGCAAAAAAAAAACAATGTCTCTGATACTTATTTTTATAAAGGCCAAGAAGTGTTATGCTGTCACAACTTTGTGTGCCTTTGTACATGCGGCGGTTAAGTTTAGAGTCATTTCTTCTATTTTATTCGGGGAACGAATTTACTAGGCATAGGTCATTATTGAGTTATTTGGTCCCTGCCTTAATAGCACTTTGTAGTTAAACCATTCAAAGATTTTTTCACTGTTCTGTTGCTATATTTAAATAAACTGAAGTGATTTATATTTATATTTGTCAGGTCAATGTTGCCGACATCTAGCTTGTCGGCAACATCGCCGTCAAGGAAGAAATACGCCCACGGAAAGAAGCTCATAACTGTTCGCATCGTCAAGCACTCTTTCGAGATCATCCACCTCCTTACTGAAGAGGTTTGTAATTTTTATTACTTAGATTTGATACATCATTATACCATCTATGAAGAAAACAATCCCAGCTCTCTGAAAGCACCTTGTAGTTAGAACATTCCGAGATTGGCAAACTTTTGTTTTAGTCTTATGATGCGAATAGTGTCGACGTCTAGACCATTTCTCTGGAAATGACCCCTCAATATCGTCTAGACGGTTTTTCCCCAGAGAAATGGTCAAGACGTCGACACTGTTCGCACCATTATCGTTCTTCGTACTCGCAATATTTAATACATCTCAGGCTGTGTTGCTCCTCTGCACTGGAGCTCGCGAGGTCGCCTTCCGTAACATCAAGAGTGCCTGGCCGACGAGTTGATCAACGCCGCCAAGGAATCCTCCAACAGCTACGCCATCAAGAAGAAGGACGAACTCGAGCGTGTCGCCAAGTTTAACGGCGAAGCCGTTTTGTTATCTAGACATACCTCACTCACCCTTAAGATTGTTCGTTTGTTGTTGATGTTGTTGGGTAAATTGTGAGTATTTACTCTCTTGTGTGTTTAATACACTCGTTATTATTCAACAGTAGTCGTTGCAACAGACACATTTAAAGTTGTTTTTATGGCTTTCATATAAGGAAGTGGAGGGAGTAGTTGCAGAACATGCGTGTATCCGTATCGATTGTGTGTTGGGTAAGAAAGGATAGGGAAAGCTTCTATCAAAGACTGCCTGCTTGTCTGCCGAAGTCGTCCACGACCTTTGTTATTCTCTCCTTGAGAGAGATTCTCTCATTCTTTCGATTGCAGTGCTGGCCTAGGTTCATCCCTACCCTATCAACTATTACGACTGCTATTCCCTAAAATTAAGCTTGTTTTGCGTCGTGCCTCGGTGCGACCAGTGTTGCTTGGCATTTCATTGACCATTAGGAGGCTGCCTCGCTCGGGAAAGATCACCTGTGTTCAGAGAATGTTTTATTACGCCTATTGGATTGTGCTAGTGGGACCTGCTGCTCTCTCACCCTCTTCCTCCGCTCCTTCAGCAGCAGTTCATTTTATATCGCCAGAAAAATAAGGAACTCTAATAGGCTTGTTTACGTGCCAGAGAGTTGATGGGGAACGACCTAACAAAGCCAGACTGCTCAAACAAAGCGCAGGCATGGCTAAATATCGATCACCAATCGTTGCACTAAGGTAAAATGTGTGCTTAGTAACGAGCTTAAGCTTAAAATGGCGGAACTTGAGAGCCGAAACTGTTTCAAGGAGCAACAAACGAGACATTTGATGGTAAAACTGAAACCCCAATGCATAATTACAACCAGACTATGTATTTCCTTGTCGAACAAGAAGAGAATAGCATTAATATGGCGTATTCTTATTGGAAAATGGGTAAAAATTGACACAAAAATGTTAAACTAACGTTTGAACGAAAACTTCGAAAAATCCACGAACGAAAAAGTCGATAGGCACAGCAATACAGTAATCGTTAAATTTTCTTAATTCCGGCTTTGGCTTGCGTGTGCATACAAACAACGCCACACCAACTATGCAGGAGCTACCGTAACCCAAAACTTGTTTTCTATTTTTCTCCTTAAATAAGCATTTATATTTTCTAATAGTCAGGATGATACTAAATCATATGAGCAATGGTCATTTTTTGGCTGCCGACTCCCTTTAAGGAAGAGGATGAGAAGGCAATGCTTAATTCTGTTGGTGTTGAGTCCATGAATGAATTAATTGAAAAGGCGAAACAAGTAGTTCGTAGTGAAGATGCGGCTAGTGTTGGGAGCACAATTCGAATGCAGGCTGATGAGTTACTGAAGGCAGTAGGTCATAGTAATTTCATTGCATTGGCTGAGGATGTAAAGAGTATGCGTGAGGAAATTAATCGATTGAATAATGGCAATAGTTATCGGGTGGAGGTGCTTGATGGATTGATGAAATACTGTGAGGTCACTGAGGAAACAGAGATAATAAAGGCTGTTCAGCTCTCGATGAGCGAGCTTCTGAAGAAGGTTGAGGAGATGAAGAACGAACTGGCAGCGGCACACGACCTCAGCGACAAATGGAAAAGAGAGAGGGACCAGTATTTCGGTGAGCTGGAGAGGCTGAACCAGGAGCAGCTGGAAAGGGAGCGACGTGAGTCGAATTTGCTATTGAGTTCAACCCTCAGAGGGCAACTGGATGAAATTGTTGGTAATGTGCAGGAGCGAGCAACGCGCGAGGAATGCCGTATTCAATGCACATGGGGACCTCGCTGCGGCCCGCGAATGGAGGAGCAACAGAGACGATGGAGAGAAGGGGTGAGGAATTTGAAACGGGTAATGGGGGAACGGCACGAGTGCCGCCCGGGATTGGTAGTATTGCCAGTGTAGACCCATCATTGT
This sequence comes from Pristionchus pacificus, assembly GCA_000180635.4. NCBI lineage: Eukaryota > Metazoa > Nematoda > Chromadorea > Rhabditida > Neodiplogasteridae > Pristionchus > Pristionchus pacificus. Next base: position 20,409,886 of record CM026579.1, read on the forward strand.
TGCCTCCCCTGGATAAGTATGATGGAAGAAAAGAGAAATGGGAGTCGTTTAGAGATGGTTTCATGGTGCGTTTTGGGAATAGAGGCGATGTTATTTGTCGGATAATTGTGAAGGAGTTTCTGTATGGAAGAGCTCTCACTGAATTCAATGCTCTCCCGGAAGAGTACAGGGATAAGTCATTCCGTGACTGCCTAGAGTGGCTTAAGGATAGATTAATGGGTGGATCTCGTTATGCTGCCATTGATCTCGAGAGACGATTGAGAGAACTGAAAGTGGGTAGTAAAAAGGTTGAGCAAGTATGCCAAGAGGTTGAATATCTGGTACATAAGTTGCATAGTGAAGCTGAAAAGCAAGAGGAGGTTAAGCAGAGGCAATTAATTTTCCTGTATGAAACGAACAGAGATTGGTACTCCGGGTTACTACGAATGATGGATGGTGGAAACTCGTATGTGGAAATGAAAGAGTATTTAATGAGGGAGGAATATGTGGAGAGAAGGCTGTCTGTCAGTCGATCTAATGTCATTGATAAAGGGATGAGGAATAACAATCATGGCAATCACTTCAATAATAGAGGAGGAGGATATCATGTTGATCGCGATAAGCTATCTAAAATCAAGTGCTCATGTTGTCAAGGTATCGGACATGAAGAGTTGAGATGCCCAACCAAGAGTGACACACGAGGTCATTTTAGTGATCGGCAGTGTATTGTGTGTGGCGGAAAGGGGCACACGCTGAAGGTGTGCATCTCTGACCAATCAATGAAATATGTGTGGAGAACAATGGGTGGACAATCTGAGACACTGAGAGGAGGTGTTATTCAGCCCCCTTCGAGATACCCCGCTTCTGGTGCGAATGCGTCACCACTGGGAAGTGGAGGACACAATGGAATACGAGGAGGTGGACATGGAGGTTCCGTTAACCTACCTAAACCCGCTGTTCGTATGCTCGCGTTGAAGTGTGAAGAGATGAAGGATGAAGCTGAGAACAACGTACCGTTCCAGCAGGAAACTTCTGTGAAGGTGTGTGATGTAGTTGAGACACCAAAGGTATCATATAGTACTCATCCAAAGAGTGATGCAGTTGAAGAACCAAAGAGGGTGCATGAGAATACTCATCTAGCCGAGGAAGTGGTGTGGGAAGAAGATAAGAAGGAAAGCGAGGCAGACGATCCGTTCTTCGTCAAGAGATCACAACTTGTGAGTGGATTGATCGGTGGTCTACAAGTAGAAGCTTGTCTGGACACAGGAGCCGATGTGAATTTGATCGATAAGAGAACTGTCGACAAGATGAATGGAGTGAGCATAGTACCAGGGATTAAATGGAATATCCAAGATGCTCAAAGAAACTCAGTAAAGACTCTTGGTACAGTCTTACTTGATGTGAAGATGGAGATTGGGAAGGAATGTAAAGTGGGATTTGTCGTTTCAGAAGCTGATGTAGCTAATATCCCTCTGGGAAATGGTGCGCTAGATGCAATGGGTCTCGCACTGCGAATGAAAGAGGAGGATAAGCCTGAAGAGCCAGCAAGGCTGTCAGACAATGCGATTGTGCTCAGAACAACGTACATTGGTCCAGGACAGTTTGGAGTTGTATTAGTTGGAGGTGGACGAGGTGGTGAAGGACCAAAGATGTTACTTACCGATAGAGAAGATGTGATTGAAGGAATCAACGATGGCTCTCCGTTGGTTCGAGTTCCAGTATGGAACCATACAGATGAGGATATGCTGTTCGAACAACAAGATACGATTGGTGTTTGGTGCAGGGTGAATCAACTCGATGAAGGGGTAGATTCTAACACTAAACTACTTGTGAATCATGTCAAAGGAGTTGAGAGAAAGATTGATTGGAGAGAGATCAAAGAGAATCTCGAGACGTGTCGAGGCGGTAAATTGAGTAGACGAATGGAGGAGATTCTTCGTGCTCGAGCCGATGTATTCGCTGTGGAAGAGAGTGATCTTGGGAGATTGAAAGGAATGAAATGTGATATCAGACTCGATGAGGGCTGCAAGCCGATCAGACAGAAAGAACGTCCTGTTCCGTTTGCGCTGAAGCCTGCACTGAGAAAGTTATTGGACAAAATGATGTCACAAGGAGTGATCAAGAGATCGAACTCACCATGGTTATCTCCTGTGGTGTTGGTAAAGAAAAAGGATGGCAGTATTCGGATCTGTATCGACTTCAGACGAGTAAATGAAGTGACGAGAGAAGACGCATTTCCGTTGCCATATATTGAGAATATCCTGCAATCGTTGCAAGGAAAGAGAGTGTTCACGGTGATGGACCTTTCCTCTGGATTCTGGCAATTGCCACTAAATGAGAAGAGTGCAGAAGTAACAGCGTTTGCAACCATGGGAGAATTATACGAATTCTCAGTTCTCCCATTCGGTCTGAACATATCGCCTGCGATATTTCAGCGTGCAATGAGTGAGGTGCTGAAGGAGGAATTGAATAAAGAGGGTCGAGATCGAGTCGTACACTGTTACATCGATGATGTACTTATTGCAACTGAGACTGAAGAAGAGCATGAGAAAGTGCTAGCTCAAGTGCTTGACAAGTTGAGAAGAAATGGCTTGTTGCTAAATATGAAGAAATGTAAGATAATGGTAGATGAAATTGAGTACCTAGGTCACAGATTGACTAAGAGTGGAGTGCACATTGATGGGCGAAAGATCCAGGCGATTGTGGAGTACAAGCGGCCAGAGACAATGTCACAGCTGCAACAGTTTCTTGGGATGACAGGGTATCATAGGAGATTCGTGGAGTCGTATGCGCGGATAGTGCAGCCACTCATGAGATTAGCAGTGACTGCTGGAAGGAAACTCTTGTGGACGGATGATGCTAATAAGGCATTTGAGTATCTGAAAGAGAAAATCTCGTCTGCGCCGGTGCTGCAGCAGCCTGATTATTCTGGTGCAATGGATGGTACACGACCATTTATCTTGACAACGGATGCAAGTGGAACTGGCATTGGTGCAGTTATGAGTCAGAAGGGCAAGGATGGTGTAGAAAGGACACTTGCCTTTTACTCCAGGACGTTGAGAGAATCTGAGAGAGGACTTTCTGTAGTTGATACGGAAGCGCTCGCAGTGTATGAGTCAGTGATCAGATGGCGATACATGACTCTCGGTACGAGGACTATAATACGTACAGATCACCAACCTCTTGTGACATTGTTGAAGAGAAAGCATGTTGCCTCAAGGTTACTCAGGTGGGCTACTGAGCTACAAGAGTACAACCTGGAAATTGAGCATATTAAAGGGAAGATGAATGTTGTGGCAGATGCTTTGAGTAGAAATACGAGGCCAGAGCTGCCAGGAGAAAATAATGGATGCAGTGATAATGTTGGAGTAGTTGTTAATGCAGTAACTCGTAGTAAGACTGAGGCTGTGAGATTAGAGGAGGAAAAGAGAAGGAAGAATCAGGAAGAATCTGATGATCTTGAGAATAGAAATCAGTGGATATCTGACCAGAAGAAAGACGATTGGGTGGCATCCATAATGGAAAAGTTGAAGGAAGTTGAACAGGGGAAGAGAGACATTGCTGAAGAAATTGTCATTCCTGGATCTACGAAGAGAACGAGTCTAGCTGACTGGGTTATCCATAATGGGATACTGTATCTTCTTGGATTAGATCATGAGAAGAGGTTGTATGTGCCTGAAGGTAGAAGGGAGAGATTCATAGAGGAAATACATGGCTCACCTTTGTCTGGTCATGTCGGTGCACGGAAGCTGATGCAGAAACTGTCGAATGAAGTGTTCTGGGGATCAATGTGGAAAGACATCCAAACTGTGCTCAAGAGATGCAAAAGATGTCTCCTTGCAAATCCACAGAGGAAAATGATTCCACCCTTGCAACCACTGATAGTTAATGAAGCCATGGATGTGGTTGGCATAGATCTCATTGAGATGGGAAGAGGAAAGAATGGTGCGAAGTACATCATTTCAATAATCGATCACTTCACTAAGTTTGCGGGTGCATACGCGGTGAGGGATAAGAGAGCTGAAACGGTAGCTGATGTATTCATCACGAGATGGGTGTGTGAAGGAGGCCGTGTTCCAAGGACACTTGTATCTGATAATGGATCGGAACTGGTCAATCAGATAATGGCAGAGATTGCGAGAAGGTTCCAAATTGAGAGGAGACTTACGCTACCGTATCACAGCAGGGCAAATGGCCTTACGGAGCGTTTCAATCGCACTATAGTTGAGATTGTACGGAGGATAAAGATGCGAGATGATGAATGGGAGGAGGCACTGCCGTATGCAATTTTCGCCTATAATTCGTGTCCTCATGGTGCGACAGGCGAAACGCCTTCGTTCCTGATGTATTTCCGAGATGAGAAATTGCCAAATACTCAGTTGCCACAATCGAATCCCGCCTATACGGTAGACATCGATGTCGATGACTATAAGCGGAGAATGTGTTGGATGATGGAGAAGGCCAGAGCAGTTGTTGTGACTAAATTGGACAACGAGAGAAAGAATATGAAGAGAATTTATGATGAGAAACATAAGAACAATATGAGTATTGTACCAAAGAAATGGGATCGAGTTTATGTGAGAGTAGAACCAAAGAGTGGAGATATTAAGAAGATGATGTCTCATTTCGAGGGTCCTTATCGAGTAATAAGTACAAGTAATACTACGGTCACTGTGGAAAGAGCAGATAATGGATTAGAGAATGGTAGAGATAATGATAGAAGGGTAGTACAATGGGATAGAGTCCGGTTGGTCCCAAGAGAAAAAGGTGCACCAGAGAAGGTTGTGCAAGTAAATGTGGTGATTTGTGAAAAGGGGATGAAGGACTCTGATTGCAGAACTCCGATCGACCTGATGAGCAAGATACATCCGGACTTTCACTGTGAGCAGTGCGGCAAGAAGAAGCTTGGAGAATTCGTGAAGGAGGCGAAGGAGTTCAAGGTGGCGGAGATTAAGTTCTCGACCCTCCGGGAACTGGCTGTTCTGCTGGACTGTAAGGAAAAATGGAAGGATCTTACATTGTGGGAGGCTCATCGGGAGATGACGATGAGAGCGGATTCCAAGGAGGAGTCGTCCAATGGATTGAAGAATGCCTATAGGCTGGCAATGTGTTGCCATCAAGTAGAAGAGGCAGCCGCAGTGGCCCCGAACGGTGTTGTCGTTCGCGGAGAGGAGGACAGAGTTAGTGATGCCATCTCTGAAGTCTTGGCAAGAAGTGGAGGAAGAGCATCCAGGAAGAATTGTGTGTTGTTGGTCCCGGATGACTCATGTGTACAGAAGGCAAGTGGTGCACTGAGAGAGATGGAGATGATGAACTATGGGGATGAAACCGAGTTCACCACCAGAGTGGAAGGGATGAAGACAGCAGGGAGCTTACCGAAGTCCCTGGTTGTCTTGCTGAAGAGTTCATTGCATGCCGCGTCGCTCGAGAAGATTCGTGCCATCTGTGAGGAAGTTGCGAGGAGCAACAACATCGCCGTCTACGTCATGTCAGATATGCTGCCATCGAAGATGAATGAGCTGAGTTCTGCCTCAGTCGGATCGCTTCAAGAGAGATTAACCCAGTGGAGATTGGAGAGAGATCAAGTCCCGAACTTCATCATCATCTCGTCAATTAGTGGTCTACTGTGGAAGACACATACCATGTGTTCATTGTTCCCTTTGCTGAGAAAGGAGTCCAAGGACGCATTCGAGAAAGCCATCAAGTTCATGGTTGATGGCTCGCCCATGCCTTTCCCTCTGGATGCGGAAGTGGAGAAGGATCGTGTCGTTCTCCAAGGGAAGAGACAATTGGAAGGAGGATCAAGAGGTGGCCGAGGAGGCCGCGGAGGCAAGCACATCACTTCGAGAGACTGTTTCTACTGTAAGGAGCCCGGTCATCTCGCCTGGAACTGCCAGAAAAGGATGGAAGATGAAACTCGCGAGTGAGGACACTCGCTTTCCAAGGACGGGGGCGTGTAGAGGGAACCCCTTCCCTCCTGATATTTCTGTGAATAATAATATATTCCCCTCGTTTTCCCTATTATGCTAAATCAAATAAGCAAATCAAATAATTAAATATTCAAAATAATATTTATTTCATCACTTCACGATTAGTAATGTTTATCGATTACGGTAGTTAGTTAGTATGTTTGAATTCCCGCATCCACTCAGTCAATTGTTGACTGAGTATCATCTTTTTCGAAAATTAGGCCGATCAATATTGCTTTTTCTAGTTCTTGTTTTTCTGTCGTTTTGTGTGCGTTGTTTTCTTGTGTTGCCTTTTTCTATCATAAAGTTGATTCATTTAAACTCTCTCCTCTCGTACTACTGAGGCTTTGGTGGCTTTTTCGGGGTATTCTTGGGGTAGATCTTGTTCTATTGAATCTCCTTCTTGGCTTCACTTGACTTCTTCTTGATTCGACTCCACTCACTTTCCTTCTGTGTTTTCCTTGTCGTGTGAGTTGCGCGTGACGAAGTGTGGTTTGGTAATCCACTTCGTATAGGGAAAACCGTGGTTTGATAATCACGTCACGAGCTGGTTTGGGAATCAGTTCGTGCACTAGAAAGGAAGGCAGTTTGACAATTGCAACGCAGTTTGGGAATTGCGGCCAGTGGTTTGGTAATCACTGGTTCAGAAAGGGTTAGCGATAGTGCCATATTAGCTGATACCTTACACCAGGTATAGTTCGCCCGCAGCCTTTTTTGCTGACCTCATGGGACATTTCTTTAGTGCATCATCTCGTCATCTCAAACCAATTCCAGAGAAGGAAGCGCAGTAGGCGGGCCGAAAAAGGATGGAGGAGGGCCCTCTCAATTCACAATGCTCCTCTCTAGCTGGTTAGAGCAGCGAAAGAAAGAGGGCCTATTTCGGGCTATGCTGGACAGGCGTGATGACTAAATTGAACTGACGTTGAGCGAAGAAACTCTCGCGCGAGACAACAACAGTAAACAGAAAAAAGGGACTAACCTTCAAGTTTGGGAGTAGACTCAACGGAGAAGTTTGAGGCAATAAAATATGGAATGGGGATGTCATATCAATGTCCAGTTATTATTGATTGTGTCGCGACAAATTTATTCTTATTCTTATTATTCTTATTATTAAATTATAATTTATTCTTATTCTTATTATTCTTATTATTAAATTATAATTTATTCTTATTCTTATTAAATTTGAACCTACTGTCACTACTGTCAGAAACTCTCTGTCAATTAATAATGCAGGAAGCAAGGGGTTGTGCCTCCTAATTCGTAGCATTTCGAAATTATCCTAAAAATTTCGATGATGATGAAGATGATGATGATTGACATTTCGTAAAATATGGGTGGGCAAAAAGATAAACTGAGAGATATTTGAAAAATTGGTTTTCGAATTTTGATGATCGGTTTTCGCAATTTGTTGGCATTTGATGGGTGGGCGGCAAGATCAAAGGCGGTGCCTACCTCATCAGTATGCAAGTATCCACGCTAGACTAATGGATAAGCGGCAAAAAAGTGGGATGATCATTCCAAGAAATGGGGCGCATTTGCACAATTGATGAGCACCACGTCTGAGCGAAAAGTGTGTGAAATGGGATGAGAAATGGGGTGAAATTATAAATATGTACGAGAGCTGAATTACGGGGAGTTATCAACATCTTTCGCGGATTTACCCACAGCCATCGTATATGTTCAACCCGCAACGAAATGAGCGGAGCGAAAATGAAAAAAATTTCGAGGACCCACGCTATTTGGGGGCCCACAGCCATATTTCTTCCACAGATTGATGAACAACATAGGAAGTGCGAAAAGAGATGAGAAAGGAAAAATATGGACCTGCGCAACAATTCGTGCCCTGGGGGCCTCTCTTGCTCATAGCCAAAGTTCATCTATTTTGGGTTCCTGACGAAAACAGAAAACAACGAAAACAGAGGATTCAGAAGCTGCATACCGTCCTAGCAATACCACATCCTTGACTACGTTTTACGTCCAACCGAATCTACAACGCTGTAATGGGGAGTTTGACTCAATTATCCAGCGATATCATGCGCACAGAATGCACGACGGACGGATGGAATGATGTTGAAAAAAGTCCAAGGAGAGAGCACTCCGCTTGCGAGAAGAATGAGAATTGATGCAGTGGATTACTGAACAATAACAACTTTTAGCAGAGTTGATAAGCCCCCACTGAACCCTTCAGTCAAAGGTTTACTCGGAATCGAGCACGCCTACATACTTTTGAAGGGGGCGTGACATTTGAAAAGTGGTCATTTGAGAACCTTGAAGGGTGAAAAAATAACTTGATGGGACACCCCCTAGTGAAGTCTTTTTGTGATTTTTTTAAGACCCACGATTTCTCTCAGAATTGTAAACTTCAGAGAAAATTTACGGAGGAAGATTCTGTGAAACGTATCTTGAACGAAAAGATGAACATGCAATTCAGAAATGGAACACCGTCAAGAGGTAGTACAGTCAAGCAATGCTCGCACATGAGCCAGTCCGACAATCAAAGCGCCTAATACAAATGGCTTTTTGAATCGAATCAGTGGCTGAAGTGGGGGTAGATATAGCATAGTACTGTGCGCGATGAAGAGAACGGCGCTATGGGCAATACGAATCGGTAGCCTAGGGGATATTTTTTCGAATTATCCCCCCCCCCCTCCTGCTTCAACTCACATCATGCCCCTTGCACACTAAATATAGCGAGTCGACTGTTTTTTTTCTACAAAATGCCAACAGGAAAAAAAACGAAATAGCTGCTCACGAAGGTTAAGACAACAATACCAATGGCTTCTTAAAAAAATAATATTTTCCTTCGTGCGAAGCCATTTCTGCACAGTCAAGGGGATATTCCAATGGTCGGATTGTATTCCGAGGGCCGAAGTGCACATTTATGCCCGTTTTCACGTGAAAGACATCGGAAAGCATACAAACAAACGAAGTCCGAGAAGAAAGAGCAAGAGAATTTCATATTATTGTGCCGTTCTTACGCGGTCTCTCAGTGCATTCTAGAGTTCGAAATACGGGTCGCCGTCTAATCATTGCACGTGCATAGGTGAAAAGCTCAATCCACTAGGTACAGAAAATGCTATAAAAAGCGATACCGGTTAGCCGCTGGTGATTTAGTCTGATTCGAATCATTTGTGTCAAAGTAATTACTAGGCATTAAATTTGATCGGGAATTTGAGAATCCTACACACTTCCAGGTCGGAAAAAAAGCAATCGCATATCCAAAAAGCTTTCATAGTGAAGAATACGGCCTTTCGCGCTATCCTGTGAGAAAAGGCACAATTCCTTAGTCAGCGAATGAAGGTACTAAACTTGCAAATAGTACAAAATAGTTTCGCACGTCGGATCCATTTCAGTCTTGTCAGTCACGAGAAACAAATAGGCAATGTGTGCTGAACTCTAACTTCCGCATCCTATCAATCAACGTTGTCTATTCCTCAAGCCTGTGCCTCGGAAATGCACCAGCGTGAACGAAAATGAATCTATCGCCTTCTTCAAGATTGAAGCAGTGATTAATCACAGTGAATAATCGGATTTGTGAGAACTATTCTTAAATTTCAGCTTCCCTTCATCAAGATTGTCTATTCGAGTTCGCGTGGTGTTCTAGGACAGATTCGGGAGAAACTAGTGTACGAAAACTGGTATTTTCAAATTTAAAAAAATGAAAAAAATCAATGACTCATCGTTCATTCACCCTTGCACCATCTTTGAAACAAATTGCATCAATGAATTTTGCCTGCGTGTATCCTTGCCGGCTTGACCCAAGCGCACAATAATGAGTGGTGAGAAAAATAAGTGATCGGTTCGAATAATGGTCTAAGAATGACAATGACAGAGTTTATTGAAGCATTCAATTTAGACGAAAAAGCTTTTTTTACAATTTGTTCGAAGTTTCTGATATTTTTTGGCTAAAAATGATGAGCGAGATGAGTTTCAGATGTGGTACGAAACGAGAGCGAGAGCGACTCCGTAGATAATTCGACTGTATACGGTTCCCAAAAACAACAATATAAAAATTCGAATGAAAAGCAATCGCCCTTTGCACAGCATGAAACCGAGAATAGTATACCATTTCACATGAACAGTCGATAATAAGCCGGTTCAAGGCCGCGAAATCGATGCACATAAATAAAATGCAACGAAAATAGTACTAAACGAAGCGCAAGAAACGTCGAGATGACGAAAACGAGTCGAGGGCGTGGGTTAATCCCGAGTATTTTCGTATACATTCTTAGACGAAAGAGGCGAAAGGTCGTCAACTTTGGCCGTAGGACCCTCGAAATTGAAGTTTAAGAGGCAGGAGGGAGGATTGGCCGTATAGCTGAGATTGGCCATTTGAGCTCGAGCCTGAGAAGAGCTGGAGATCAGAAATGACGATAATAATACTAAAAACAGGATGACGAACTGAGAACTCGAAGAATCGAGAAAACCACTTCGGCTTTTGTTGAGCTTCCGTTGTCCGGAAATTACATGAATTATTGGTCTCGGCTACTCCGGAATCCTCTCTTTTTTGAAGTTTCCCCTGTTGTTCCGTATTACTGTGTTCACTTTGATTGATATGCTAAATTTCACGTTTTTGCTAGATTTTAAAAAAAAATTATTATCGATGATGATCGATGATTATACGAGGAACGTTCTGAAGCTATAGCTAAGATGTTCTGAACTTAGCATCTTGACTGCCTTACTCCGCATTTCTTATTGTAAGTTACTTACCACCTACGCTGTGCGCGTTGCTCGTCTTTGTTTTTGGAGTGCTCCTGAAATTAAATTAATTACCCGTTCTGGGGGGGGGGGGGCGGTAGAAGATGGGCTTTTCGTCTGTATTTCTTTTCAATCTCATTTTCTTATCGGGATTTTGCAGATCCCTGCAGCGAATTTTTGTCAAATTCTCAGGCACAGAATGAACCTGGATCTGGTGTCTCAAAGACGAGATCACAATGCTAAGTTGCCCTATCAACCATAGTTCGAACTCTAGCAGATTAATTCTGGAAATTCCCTGGCAGGTGTTCGGCCAAATTCAGGCAGCTTTCCGTGCACCTGTCTATCCAATAAGCCACTATTTCTCACGCTAACAGTTTCCGCCGTCCCCTTTTGCTACATCTTTCTTCATTTTGTACTCCGATTCCGCCCTTTTTTAAAGAATATTTTTATTATTTTTATTCACAAAAGAGTTTTTTTAGAGGAAAAGTCGATACTTCTTGACATTTTCCTCTTTTTTCCCCAGTTGTTTGCCCGGATCAATCCAGCTGTTTTTGTTCGAGAAAGCTGATCCTGAGGGGAGAGTAATTCTGAGAACCCCAATCTCCAGACCCTCAAACATCAGAACAATAGGGCGCTCACTACAGTTTGTGCACTTCCTGATATATTATAGGGACGGCAAAAGTAAATAAAAATGCAGTCCTTCTTTGACTGCGCTCGCGGAGGGCATTGGAGGTATTTTTTTTTCGAATTTCGTGGCACCTTCCTTTGACACGTTGAGTTGCGATCAGATCCATAGTATTTTTTTTCGTTTAGACTCAGTGGGATACGTTTTCATAACTCTAAGATTATCTGGACTGATTTTTGAAAATCAAATAGACGAGAAAGAGGGAGTGCGATTAGACATATTTATTTGCTTACAAGTCTTCCCTCGTGATCAGAAAGTCGATGATATTAGATATATTTTGCTGTGAGGAGTGACCACATTATCATCCACCTGTCTGGTGCTCAGTGATCTTGGCTAAAGTGAATGAGGAATACCCTGGGATCACTGCTCACTTGAAATCCCAGGTCGCACTGTTTTCGGTTTCTTTCTTAGAGCAATGTTCTCGTCTCTTCTTTTTCTCTTATTAGTCAGAGAAACAAGTGAGCATATTTTTTTCTTGCCATCTCCCGGAATCGGCCAATCTTGTTCTTCCGCGGAAATTATTGCGAGACGGACCCTGAATTCGAAGAAGTATCGAGTCTACAACTTTCACTTATATTTTGTATGTTCGGATCTAAATCTCGAGATGAAAGCTTGAATTCATTTCTATCGCGTCTGAATACATTTCGAAATGAATTTCAAATCATCAGTAATCAATGTTTCACCTGTTATTGTAGACATTTTGAAACTCAACATTTTTTCCATTCTCAATTAAATTGGAAATTGGAAGCAAATATGTTTCAATTTATCCACATAGGTTTGGCTTCATGCGATTTCGGTAGTGAGTCCTGCGAATCTTGAACAAAAAAAAATAATTTTAAAATAGTGATTGCGGAATAATCATCGGTCCCGAAAATAGCTGTGCGAGACTCCAGGCGAAATTAGTTACGTGCGCTGCATAACTAGCGCAACCGGAGCTAGGCTGTACTTTTTCTGGAAATCAGTATTTGAGGATTGAAATATTTTTCTCTTTCTTATATACTTACTCCTTGCCAATCTCGCCTAAGAACCGTAGTCCATCTTGCCGGATCAAAAAGTTGTCTTTCCAGTTCGCACACCCACAAGAAAGTCAAAAGGTCCTGCGGCATTCAAGGCTAAATTAGATCGGAATAGCAGACTATTTCGCGAATTTAATTATAAAATCTAAGGATGTACGCTTAGCATCGTTACTTTATGGTTCACGATCACGACATATTGCTGAATCGCTATTCGTAGACTCTTTCCCTGCGAGCGTGTCAGTCTCAAAGGTAAGATATTCGAAATTAGATCGAGGAGTAGACGTGCGCTGCATAAGGAGCTCGATGTCTTCATTTTCATCGCACCTTTCCACGCATTCCTCTCCGAATTATAGACGCGACTCTCTCGAATTTAACTGATCTCTTGTCGGGCAGATTATATGACAGAGCAAGGGGGGTGGAGAGAGTCAGACACAGACACGGCAAACTCTCACAAATCCACATGATCATCTCTTGTCGGTGTCAGACAAACGAGAGAGAGAGCAGGTGGAATGGAGAGAGCGCGAGAGCTCTGATCTGTCTGTCTGAGTGGGTGGTATGCACGCGAGTTCGCTGCGCAGTTAGGAGGTGGACTATATTAGCGTCTTCATGTCCTTTCATTCGTTAGGGAGGGGATTGGGATCTTCGCGCTCAGTATCAAAAGCCGTTCTAGAAGAAGAAGACGAAGTCTAGATGTTTCTTCCTGCAGGCCCAGTGCCTTGATATCAGGATAAAATCTGTAAAATCTGTAAAATCTGTGCTTTCATTCAGGCTAGACTGGCAACTGAGCTCGCTAGAATAACATCTGCGAGTGAGAAGACATGATAGTTCGAACTACTGGATGATGTATTCATCGTACTATTGCCGCCGCGAGGTTTCTGAAGGATAATACAGATTTATCCTGATATCAAGGCATGAGCCTGCAGGAAGAAACATCGTTAGGGAGGGGGGGGATAATTCTGCACCCATAAGTGTAGGACTTCCTCCTTCTTTTTCTACCTCGTTCTCACTACAACCTAATAAATGAAAAAAAGATGTGTCTGGCACGAATTTGCAGAAATTCTCAGGATTCATTGTTGAGGGTTTTGCAAGCATTCGTAGCTCGTTTTCCGTCTCAAAGTCGGATTGCACTCTCCTAATATTGCTGCGGATTCTTATCCTTTTCACCTGAACGTAAGCAGCTGCACGGGGAAAGTCCTTCAAGGTGCGCCACAAATTGCTTAGAGTTGTCTGCGCCAAAATATGCAGTCGACATTATAATTTAAATCATTTTGTCTCAGCATTCCTTACATTCTAGTCGTTGATGACATCGATGTTCCCGATGTCATCGATATCGTTGACGTTGACGACATCGATGCCGAAAAGAAGGAAGGCATACTCACTTTTTAAAGTATATATATCTCAATATTTCACGCAGATTTTTTTCTGTCAGAGTGGCAACATAGCGTACAGAATGGAAAAAAGTCCTGCTGAATGCGTAGCTCCTATTTTGAACATGCCACCCTACAGGAAATACGATACTCATCTACCTGCGCTCTGTTTTTTCCTTGCATATTCCCAATGCGAACAATGGCTAGTTGGCACTGCGTTTAAGGAAAAAGAGTCGTCATATACTTACCACCTCTAATTCGAAATCGAAATCGTTCCAGGTTCATTGTATGATAGTATTCGACAGTTCAGCTCACCATTTGTTTCTAGGATCGGAACATCTCTACGAATCACAATGTCAGAACAAGCTCCGTCTTCGTAGATTGAGTGAAACACATGCCTAACAATTTTCAAGTCTTGTTACTCTGTATTTTCCTTGCACATTCCCACTGCGAACAATGGCTGGTTGGCGAATGCTCACTTTTCACGGTTTAAATACCACAATTTTTTTCTTCCATTGTGCCACGTTTGAAACGTTTTTTACTAAATTTTCTTCACTGCAAGATGATTTAGTATGTTTTATGAACGAAGCCAACAAACAAATTGACTGTGAGAGATTTTATTGGTTTTATGGATCAAGTGAAACATATTCCATGTTTGCAAGTCCTCTGGGAATCTCTGTTAGTGGCTCATCTCTCGTGATATCACGCCCTGAATCTGTCAGCGAGTCAAATTTCGAGGTTGATATTTTGACAGTTTTGGGCTCCACCAAGCCCTACTAGACAACCTATGAACGGAATAGTTCCAGAGATCATTCCCGACCGAGCTGCAGCACCGGTCGGCTGCAGCCTCCTAACTTCAAACCCAATTTTCAGCCCTTCAACGTAGTTCTAAAAATGACTTTTCTGAAAGAGCTAGGGCTATTTTTCCAAGCTCTATCCCTCTGTGTTGATCGTTTATCGATATCTTGTTTCTAAACAGTGCTATACAGAATGAAGTATAAGTAGAAAACCGCTCGAAAACCCACGATTTTTCTTTCACAGAGTTAAACATTAAAGTAGAATGAAACATAACGAATAAATAAGAATGAAGCCGGGTCATTGCTCGCAAAAATGTGAAATGGAACGGAAATAGACTGTTGAAAATAAAGTTCAAAAATTGAAAAACAGTTTTCTGGCATGAAACCATGCTCACTCCTCTCCGTTTGCGAGCGCAGACATATCATTCGAATCGTCATCGCAAGGGCTATCCATCTGTGAAAGAAAAATCGTGGGTTTTCGAGCGGTTTTCTACTTATACTTCGTTCTGTATAGCACTGTTTAGAAACAAGATATCGATAAACGATCAACACAGAGAGATAGAGCTTGGAAAAATAGCCCTAGCTCTTTCAGAAAAGTCATTTTTAGAACTACGTTGAAGGGCTGAAAATTGGGTTTGAAGTTAGGAGGCTGCAGCCGACCGGTGCTGCAGCTCGGTCGGGAATGATCTCTTTAACTATTCCGTTCATAGGTTGTCTAGTAGGGCTTGGTGGACCCCAAAACTGTCAAAATATCAACCTCGAAATTTGACTCGCTGACAAATCTCTTTTATTCTGAGTCGATTCTTAGGTGAGAGTCGTGATATATGTCGTGATTTGCGACCTCTATCGGATATCCTCTTGCATCCCTATCTATGTAAATTTTCATTTTTCATCGCTGACTCTGTGTCATTAACCATGGGAGAATTTATTACTCTCGTAGATCAGCTGAAACATAAAAGATCTCGTCAATTTTTGAATCTGTAATTCGCAGTTCATTGCTCATTTCTCGTGATATCTAACGTAATTTGAACTCTACGATCTCAAGCGGATATTCTCAATCACAATCCCTTCCAAGCTAGAAACTTCCGGAATATCGATGTTTCTGCTTGTAGATCTTAGTGTCAATTACAAATTGAGGCTGAATTTTTTTCCAGACTTTGCGCCCTCTAATTTGACGAATCTCAAGCTCATAACATTTCCATTAGCCCTTCCATTTCGCCCATCCCTCCACTTAATGGTCTAACTCTCTCCATTCTGCACACTATCTCGCCCAGTCTAACCGTTCATCGAGTCGAATGCGGAGAGAAGTTTACCATCCCTCCACCCTCCCTCGGAATGGCCGTCCTCGCTCGAAGCGGTCTGTCTGGGGTACTAGGTCGCATGAGAGCTTTTGAAGAGACAACTGTTATATGTAACGAGCATATTGCAGCATAGTTCTCATCCGACCCAGATGCCTCTCTGAAGTTGCCGGATAACCTCCCACCGGGAAACCCATCGCACAGCCCTCTTTATTCTATCCCGCTCTCCAGTCAACGCCTTGAGTTTATTTTCGAAGTATTTAAATCCCACTTATTCATCAAATTCATTCCTCATTCTTATGTGAAGGATGCGCGAAACTCAACCGATTCCATTGTACTATCATGTTCCCGCTTCTCTCCATTTCCTATGGTATCTGATTATGCCACCGACTAGGAATTCGTAACCTCGCTCGCTAGCTCATGCGGCTGCCCAGTCTACTTCTAGATTTCCATCCCACTCCGAATGGTCCCGGTTCTCTCCATTTCCTATGGTATCTGGTCGGTTAGACAGCCCCCTCATTCGAGAAGCGAAGGGAGAACTCCCCCCCCCCCCTCCCCTCCGGAACTCGAATCTATTAACCTAGAGTGGTGTCAGATGCAGAAGATGGCTTGCTTTGGCCCGGCGTCCACTACCTCCCGCCCCCCCCCCCCCTCAACAACCTGACTCTCTTTCACTTTTCATCGGGAACCTTCGTCAAGCGACGCAGTTTCGGTCATGTTTCATTCTGGTATAAGTTCCAGGCGGTCGTATCTGGCCCTCTTAACGTGGTGTGTCAGATGCATGCTTTGGCGTCCCCATTCGGCCACTACCTCCACACTACTCACTCCCCCTCAACAACTTGACTCTCATTCTATCGGGAACCTTCATCACGACTATAAAATATACGCTATTGGGACAATTTGCGCTACATCTTTGTGCTTTCTCCTTCCCATGTTGTCCTGGTAAAAGCGCCGATTGTTCCTACCTCACTTCCCCAGGTGGACCAGATAGTGTTATTTTCTTGACGGTGTATGTTCATAACGTCTTCCGGAAAAGTACAAGGTATTGGTATCTACTTAGTTCACTGCTCATGGCTTCCCATCAACAAGTTGACGACTCTCTTGTAGAGTTCGAAATACGGACCGCCGTCTCATCATTGCACGTGCTCTCTCACCGGTCAGAGAGACGAGAGAGCGTGTGAAATGAAGAGATTTTCGAACTCTACTCTCTTGCCATTGGAAGCCTTCGTCACGTTTTCGACCCGGTCCAAAAATACATTAACCTACGCACTCGGATATCTTGCCTTGTTCTACCTTCTTGATGGTCGGCCCGGAAAATGTTGGCAAACGCCCTTTTTGGGCATGCTGTGAATTGAAAAAAAAGATGTATACCTGTCTTACACTCGTATTTCAAAATTCTGAACAGTTTGACTACGCACCCAAATTTAATTAGTCTACCCCCAATGACGCTGAATAACTTCCAACGCTGCAACGTTAGAGTATCAAATTGCACGTCTCCTGTCTAGGGTGCACGCGTTCTTTCCCAGTCGTACCTTAATTTTTGCAAACTTTGTCTCAATGAATTTTGTCGTGAAAATGAAGATTTTTGCTTTGGCGGCAGACGTTCACGGATTACAGCAATCTCCCCCATACAGAATTTTGATTTCAAGGCAGGAGAAGGTAGGTAACTCAGGAACGTCGGTCGCCAATGCTCCACCCCTGCTCCATCAACAATTTGACTCGTTTCCAACCCGAACGTTCGCAATTGTCATGACGTGATGCTCATTTGCCGCAGCAACATTTATAAATGAATCGCTGTCAGCTGCACAACATGTTCTCCTTTTCCAATTTCTTTTCTAATTCTCATCGAGAAAAGCAGCATGTCGTGCGGCGCTTGTTAATGTTTCGCTCTCGTGTCAGATGCATGCCTTGGCCCCCTCCTCCCACTCACCTTCACAAATATGTTTCACAGTGTGTGTGAAAGAGTCGCCTTCTCGATCCTTACTGATCCCTTCCAGGGGTTTTCATCTAAAAAAAACGACTTTTCCAAATTCGAATTTAGAAGACCGTGAGTCATTCCGCAACGTTCCAATCTCGTTGTCTCGACCATTATTCTCTGTCTGTCGAAACGCGTATGGATGGGCTATTTAGACAATGATGCGGAAGCGCGCAGACTGTTCCGACTTCTTGTTCTGTGGTTGCTCTGTTTTGTCTGGCATGGTATCCGGCTCGCTTTAGCGATTGACGTCGTTCGAAAGTCAAATTGGATGAAATATTTCAAGCGCATTATACGCGCATTGTTTGTGTTATGTCAGATTCATGCCTCGTAGCCTTTTCGAGCCCATTCCATCAATCTGGGGTAGACTGATTGCGCATATTGCTTCTGCTGCGATTCTGATTGTGCGAATCATAGAATCATGATGGCACAAATGTATTGTTTCCTCCTATAATCAACGCTGATACATATTTATGGTTTCGTGCAGCACCTGTGTCGACTTTAAGACTCATTTGTCTATCATCCTTCCCAATTGCTGACGCCAGAATGTACCAACCAAGACTGTGATAGCATATCAGGGATTTTTGGGATGGCCTGCACTCAATTTTCCTCGTTTGTCTTCCTCTTTCGAGTAATGAGATGGCCGGCACTGTACCGTATCGCTTCAACTCTGGTCCCTTGCCTGTCCGGCAGCTCGAAGACATCCAATGATCTAAGTGGCGGACTGTATTGGACCAGCGTCTTGCGTCATCCACCTCCCCCTCCACTCCCTTTTCGCCTCCATCAAACTTTACGCCTGCCTTTGGACCCCTGTTTTCTGTTCCCTCCTTCACTCACAGGCCAAGATTACAATTAAGATGGTCCGCAACCAGCACAAAACTTTCCGTTCTGTCTGATATATACATTTTCTTAACTTGCTCCTCATGCAACTTAATTTCTTGGCCTACAGGTTATTATAACCATCGGAACGAACTCCAGCGATCCACACCACCTTCAGAGCCTCACGCACGGCCTCAGGTAGCTGAGTCTCTCATGAGAAGCTAAATGACGATACCAGCCTTGCAAGGAAAATGTGTCTATAATAATTTCCTTTACCTTTGTACTTGAACCGTCCCTGGGCATGTATTTTTCTTTACAAACTTGACTCCATTGTTGTCTGGCATTTCTGGGCAATTTAGGAACGGGCCCCGGATCAATCTCAATTTTCTCGTCTCTCTCTACGCTCGCTTGCTCTCTTTTTTTGATGGAGCCGTCATTTAGGCATCCGCCGGAAAGTGTGTGTGCGGAGGTGTATCGTGTTGTGTTCCGCCGCATTCTGTCATTCCCGACTCTCCTCGTTTCGCGTGCTCTCTCGTCCCGATGATCAAGAGAGTGTGTGCGGAATTGAGAGGGTAGCAGCGGTCTTTACCGTGTTCGTGCCTGTCAACCGTGTTACCATTAATCATGGCTCTCCCACTACTTCTTCTGATGTCTGATATCTATAACCTGGAATGGTTCTGTCACGTCAAAAACAACTCATTCATGCCGACTTTCCGGGTCGAGCCAATACGCAGAAAACCTACGCTGAAAACAGTTCGAGTTGTCAGAAGAGCATGGAAGTCTCTTCTCTTCATTTCGCATACTGTGACATAATATGAGCGATTCCTCAGTCTGCCAGTGATGTCATGTCTATCTAGATCTCTCAACCCCTTTCCGGGTCGGACCCACGCAGTCAAGCAAGTCGTCGAGTTGTCGGAAACTGATCCGAACCTGTCAGAATGCCCAATGTTTCTGGCCATTCAGCTCGACTTTTCGGGGCAAATGTCATCCATCATTTTCTGATGGGCGCTCTATAGGTCTCATTCCCGGTAATCGGGCCTCTCTAGAGTTCGAAGTACGGGTAATCGTCTCTTCATTTCCCACACACTCTCACCTGTCGGAGAGGCGAGAGAGTGTGCGAAATGGAGAGACGGTGACTCGGTAATCGTCTCTTCTGATTGCTCCGCTGAAGATCTCCGCGTGAACTTTCCGAGTAAGTGGAGCCGCGGGCCAGGAATTTAGCCCGAGCGGTATCCGGAAAGAGAGTCATCGGTACTGGCTAAGCTTGGATGACTCTCTTTAGTTCGCGGGTTCTCTGAACTTTCTGACAGAATGTGCGCAAGATACCGCGAAAGACATCCCCTCACAAAGAGCACAGCTATTTGTTGGGATATCAAAGGCTCTGAACTACGAGAGATCCTGAAGATTGTGCAGTTTAACGAATCCCTGGTACGGGTTAGCCTGTTCTGAGGGATCAATTCTAGCGAAGACATTCCCTGGTATTAGTCTCACAGCCAACAAAGACACGGTTCCGCGGGATTGGAAGATGCACAGCTCCTTTCTTCTCTTTCCGATGAATGTTCTTCGAATTCTCGGCTCATAACTAGCTTGAGGAATAAAGCAGCGCAACGACAAAGCCCACTATTCTCCCCAATTTCACCCATTAAGAATTCCTCCAATTCTCATACACTCTTGGTAGCTTGAGCATGCGAGAAAACGCGTGTAAAGAGGAGAAAGCATAACGCGTCCTTATTGCCTTCACAGATTGGTTCAGTTTCCCGGAAAGAGTCCCTAAGGGGGGAGGGTGGAGAAGGTTAACGATGTGTCCTATCAGGATGCTTTGCTTGACAAGCTTGCCTGATCTAACTTCGTGTTCTTTCACAGTGTTCATTCAATTGCGCTCGTAGTTCATAACTCTCGGAAAGGGTCCCTACGGGAGCGTGGAGACTAGGGAAAGGTTAACGATGTGTCCTTCTAGCTGCTAGAACTACTTTACGAGCAGTAAATGCACCCCGTTGCTGAATTAATATCAGGAATCTGGAACCCCGATTTAGCACGAATTTACGGCGCATATCAAATTTTAGGACTGCTGAATGAGGTCATTGCTCTATTCTAGAAAAATCCTTCTTGAACAAATTGCTGGTCTATCCTGGGCCCAACAACAATGGATTATCGAACTCTAAGGCAATTCTGGGCGCGAGAAAACAATAAAGCCTCCCTCTCTTCGTTCTCTTCTCTTCATCGGCGTCCTCACTTCCTGGTTCAAATTGTGCGTCAAACTATCGCTGTCCATATCAGACCTCGGAATAAAAAAAACGAAGAAACTTCTTAATCATGCCCTGTGTCGTCGGTTCTGCATAGCTCATTCTCTGGCAACGATATATTATAATAATATATGAATTGATTGAGCAGTTGTTAAAACTGCTAAGAACGGCTCCGTTGTGCCCAGAATCTGAAAAAGTTCACAGTCTTCCCTTTCTCCCCTCTTCGTTCTCTCCTTCCATCCTTCTCTCATCGGTCTGATTAGCATCCTCACTTTCTGGCCCATATCACGCACCAGAGTTGAAAATACGGGTAATCGTCTCTTCATTTCACACTCATTCTCGCCTCTCTGGCCGATGAGAGAGCACGTAAAATGAAGAGACGATTACCCTTATTTCGAACGCTATCAC
This sequence comes from Pristionchus pacificus, assembly GCA_000180635.4. NCBI lineage: Eukaryota > Metazoa > Nematoda > Chromadorea > Rhabditida > Neodiplogasteridae > Pristionchus > Pristionchus pacificus. The sequence continues at coordinate 20,431,140 of CM026579.1, forward strand.
GCACCGTTGAGCACGTAAAATGAAGAGACGATTACCCTTATTTCGAACGCTATCACGCACCGTTCAAATATGATACTGTTCGATTGATATCTCCTTGCCTATTGAATCTGGTGAAGCCCAGCTAAACTACTCTGTTGTGCTCAAAGGGTTAGAAAAATAAAGTTCACAGTCTTCCCTCTCTCCCTCCCTTCGTTCTCTCCTCCCATCCTTCTCTCCCATCGGTCCGATTAGCATCCTTACAGCCGAGTTTCTTCCAGAGTATATCCCCCCTCGGCGCGCCGCCATCTTTAGAAGGAGGAGCGAGTGTGAACCCGCGGTGTTTTTTTAGCTCGAAATTTTGTTATATTTTATCCCAAATCTGCTCCTGGTCCACTAGCTCTGTGTGCTTGCTTGATTACGACGCTATCCAGACAAGGCTGGCTGTGCCGCCCCCGCGTCCAAGTAGCGGGGTTAGTCTGTCCTGAGTAACTCAGTAGCTCCAACCAAATATGTACGATACGCGAAACTCAACCGATTCCGTACAATAGAATCGATTGAGTATGAAAAAAAGGAGTTAGAATCCCATTGGAATGGTTTAGCTCAGTGGTTAGTCAATTGTCGTTGGTTCGATTCCAGCAACCTCCAAAGGTTTTTGCACACTCCTCTGACATCTTACATCTCTGACCTAAAAGTTCCATCATGTCGTAGGCGTATTTCCGGAGCTGTCATCCAAACAGGCGCGTATTAGCCCAAGTGTGTTTTCCTTCCATATTGAGAAGAACTTTGTGACCTTGATGTGCGCTAATGTCTGGAACATATTTACATTTAGATTGCGATTGTAGTATAATTCGGAATATTTCCAACTGTGTAGTTGAAACTGACCAAGATGTGTGCTTTAGCGCTGAAAGCGGTGTTATTGCACTCTACTCTTCTGTCTCTTAATTTCCGTTCAATCCATCCTCCAGTCTGACAGCTACACACACGAGGGTTAGCTTTGCTATGCAGCTCTCTCCATTTCGCGTGCTCTCTTCTGGTTCTGACTGTCTAAAGAGTCTAAAGAGGAGTCTGCCTGTCTAAAGAGGAGTCTACCTCCTAAATTCAACTGCTCACTATTGCGTACGCGTCGGAGAATGTGACTAGATAGATCACCGAATGTTAACGTTTGAACTCGAGCTGAATCCTTCAAAGAGGTCATCCGAATCATGCCAGCATAGAACCGTCAGTTAAATCCATCCTCCTGTCTGACAGCTGTCTCGGCAAGGCCTGGTTCTCTCCACAGAAGCATAGGCTAATGTTGCGCTCCTGTTATTCCCGCCGCCTGTCTAAGGAGGTCCGTTTAAAGCCCCTCCCCAATGAATACACCTACTCGACACTATTTTCATTACGCGAAATGGTTAGGATCCGTCGAGTACCCGAATTACGAACTGAAGTGACGCCCATTTCGAAAGTCCGCATTGCAATCATTTTACCAGCCCTCTAACCCTTACTCTTTCCCTCGACTCCAAGTTTCGCTGAATGAGTAGTTATTCCACCAGCCTGTTTCGCATCTTAGCATCTTGTAGACTTAGGAATCAACGAATTTCATGCATTTCTGGTGTCACTCATTAATTTAGATTCCGATCTCTGTTTCTTGATTTTTAATTAAGGTTTTGTAGAAAAAAACACAAATATAACATTCCAGAATCCTCGTTCTCTTGCATCTTGTAGACTTTGGAATCCATGCATTTTTGGTGTTTGGCCAATGAAGATGTTTTGTCGTCGTTCATTGCTTTTGAACTCTTCTCACTGCAATTTCCCTCCGATTCTTTGATTCTTCCAAGTGCTTTCGTCTTAACACTTTGATTTCGTAAACAAACATCTGAGAGGGTCGATACAGGCCTGGATGGAAAGTGAGCTTCCTTGTGCCTCGGAAACTCTAACCGCGAAATGATTCGGATTCTTCAAGTCTCATATACTCGCTAATGGAATCATTTTGCCAACCCACTAACCACTTACTCTTTCCCTCGACTCCAAGTATCGTTGAATGAGTAGTTATTCCACCAGCCTGTCAGGCTCCTGTCAAATAAAGCAAGGTGAATGGGCAGACTTCAACCGGCATTCAGTAACTCCTGTAGTATGACTTTCCGCGCGAGTTGTGTCTGATTCTCCTCCTTGCACATGCTCTCTAACGTCATCTAACCGAGCTAGAGACCCTCATTCAGAGCAGTATCCATGTTACTTTCCTCCAGTCTCTCCTTACCAAATGCTCTCGACCTCGCCTGACCGAGCAAGGGAGTACGCAGCATGGAGAGGAGAATTCAACCATCATTCAGAGCAGTATCTATGTGACTCCTCTCCTCCTACTCCCGGTATCGAGAGCCCCGCTCTCTGCTCCATCTCCTATGCTCCCGGGATGATGATGGATTATCACTCACTTTCTGAATAAACATCCATTTATGGTGCCAGAATACGGTAGTAGGTAGGCGGGGACCGCGACTTCGAGCCGAGCCCTGGATGAATGTCATGGATATATATGGCGAGTGATCATGGAAATGGGAGAGGGTACAGGGGGCGGAGCAGTGTCTCTTCATTCTCCCTTGTCTCTCTCCGGTCAGAGAACGCGAGAGAGCATGCGAAACTGAGAGAGATTCCGACGACTCCAGGGAGGCGGGACTTCTCCTTCTCCTCGGAGACTTATTCCCGTGCTCAATTCAAACGTGCGTGCGTTGCCCTCGCACTCACCTCTCGACCCCGCTGCTCTTCTCCATTTCTCCACTAATCTTCGCGGAGGAAAAGAGCAATGTTCGAGAGTCGCTGCGTCTCTCGATTTCGCCTGGTCTCTAGCGCTCTCTAGCCTAGTAGGGATGGCATTAGGAGAGATTGAGAGAGAGAAGAACGACTTAATTATTCGCCGCTTCCTTTACACGTTTTGGTGTTGCCGCGCCGCTTGATTCGCTGCTTCCTTCGATTGTGCGCTTGAAAATGACGAGTGGGAGAGCGGAATGAAGAGCACGGTGTTAATTCTATGCTCTTCATTCCAAACGCATGAATCGAATCAGTGCTATAGCCGAAGAACGTCCGGCTCTCATATCTCCAAATCTATGCAAATGATCTAGAAATTGCCAAAAGAACCTAGTACTACTCGTTCAATTCTCGTTACCTAATGAACGATCCGTGAAGTTCAACCTATTCGAAAGTTTCGAGAACGTCGCGCTTCTATCATATCTCCGAATCTGTGCTAATGATCTAGACTTCGAAGCGCTTCTCTAAGATTCAGCGCTGGAAATGACGAATTGGTATGTAGACCTTTCACGTGATATGGCTACGAAAAAGTTTGTACATCTCGGTCTGCTAAAGGCGCTTAAGGAAAAAACGCAAAATTTTGCAATACTCGCTCATGGTTTGTAGACGCGCGTATCCGATAATCAATGTCGTCACTCCGCAAGATGATATATTTCGCGTTATCATGAGCGATTTAGTGTATCAAGTCTACTGTAACCGCCAAAGAGTCGCAGTTGTTCCAGCTTATCCCGATCATGAGTTCCTCCCTCAAATCGGAGTGCGTGCCCTACTCGACGTTCCGGCCCGACCCCTCCAACCATCCGATCGCCCTTATCATCGTCATTCCACTGTACATACTGGTCTTCGTGCTGGGACTGGCGGGTGAGCTACCGTACCGTAATCAGGCAGTAGGTGTACCGTATACTCCAACAGTGAGTCCAGAAGAGCAGGGAAATCACTGGGCATTATCATTGTGCTCTCGAACTCGCAGGCACCGTGCATTAGATAGCCCAACTCTGTCAACGTTTGTCTTGATATCACAGTGCTAGATACCATAATTCTCACTACAGTGACCGTAGCCTTCCGTAGTGCTCACCTTACCAATCCTTTCAGGCAACCTCGGTCTGATCGTCGCCACCCTCCGGCACAAGTCCCTTCAAACAGTGCAGAACATCTTCATCGTCAATCTGGGCATCTCGGATGTCATACTGTGCCTGCTGTCAATACCGTTGACGCCAGTCACTCATATCGTGAAAGAATGGTGAGTTGTTAGTTAGTATTTTTGAGTAATTGTCTGAAGGTGGACCATTTCCTTGACTTGACATTAACGTGGTGAGCAACAACCATACAGTATACTCCAGCCGCAAATACCTCATCTTTTGACGTCTGCAGAATCCTTCCAATCAATAACTGCTGTCCAATCTTAAATCTACCGTATCCATATCCTATCGTAAGTAACCCTACCGTACCCTCAGGTTCTTCGGCGAGATTCTGTGCAAGGCGATTGGAGGAGTGCAGGCGATCGGCGTGTTCATCGGCACCTTCTCCCTATGTGCGATTGCAATCGATCGATACTTCCGACTGGTGATAGCGCCAGGTACCGGATTCTACACAGTGCCTCCTTTCCAAAGCGTATCCGACTCCGCGCCTACCTACTCACAGTCTACTTGTACTTGAGCCAAGCAAGTAGATAACTCCATTTTGCTCGAGCTCACTACGTCCCCCATTCACCGTGCTTGCTTCAATTCAATACTCAATACTCAGAGACAATACCAATTAATTGGGTAATTGGTATTGGGTTGGCCAATTAATTGACTTTTATTCCTTATTTTCCGAGGGGTTGAGCGGCCGCAAAATCAATTAATTGGGTATTGGAATTGATTGGACATCCCTAGTGCTTACTAGGCTGTGACCTTTTGCTGAATGGGCCAAGTATTGATGGCTTCTGCGAGACGGGGAGTGGGACCGATATGAAACGAATTTAGCTGGCTTCCCCTGAATTCATCCTTTCGAAATACTGACACTTTTAAACGCCTTTTGCATGGCCGACAGTGACAAATGACAACGAGAATTTATATAGTAGGGTCGGCATCCAAGAAATGCAGATGGCACATATGTGTCGTTAGAGTCTATGATCGCGTGCAGTCTTATCCATCTAGTTCCCAGCAATAGACTACCGAAATAGATCACAATAAGCATCCTTCAGGAAGGCCTCTAAGAAGGGACTACGCCATCCGCATCGCATTACTATTGTAGTGATGCGGAAAGCGTATTCTGTTCATAGAGTTGTTGGTTTCTTCTTTGTTTCTGACAAAAAAAAAGAAAAGAATGACAAGTTGTAACGGCGCAGGTAGACCACTTCGTCGAGATTACGCCATCCGCATCACCTTTCTCCTGTGGATCATCTCCATCCTCGTCAGCACTCCCTACATCTACAACATGGGCATGTTCAAGATCCGCAAGCAGAATGGTGAGCATGTTTCCCTAAATTTAACGCTGAGAGTCTCGGAAGTTGAGACGCATTTTCGAGCATCTACAGTGATAAGGCAGCATGTTGGCAAGGAAACGCTAGAAGAATTGTGGATTATTATTTGCCGTCACCTAACATAAGAAGCAATGATCAAAATTTCAAAACGGTCTAAATTTTGAGTTATTTCTGAAACTTTATATAATTCTGCCGCTTTCTCGGATTGCGAATCTTTAAAAAATACAAATAAATTGCGCATTTTGAGTTTGCCGGATTCTATTTTAAAAAAAGCAGTGCGTGTTCAGGCACACGCATCTGTGGGCGCGTCTGCACGGAGAACTGGGGAGACGATGAGTCGGCGGACTATGCGAAGCGGACTTACTCGATTGGTGAGGACTGGCATGATTGGGGGAGGGGGGGGGGCGTGGTTGCATGTCGACTTGGAGGTCCTCTCGATTTCGCGAACTCAGAATGCTGGGTTTGAGGCGATGATGAGTCGGCGGCGGACTACGCTAAGCGGACTTATTCGATCGGTAAGTGGCGATTAGGGAGGAACGGGGGAATACTGTATCCTACCTCAACAAGAGGATTTATTCAATAGGTAAGGCACTAGATACTTGATTTGGAGGTATAAAAGTGTTCGAGAAGCCAATGAAGGCAGAAATGGTATATTCGGAAATGGAATGAGTTTCAGCGAGGCTATCTACTTGAAAGAAATGAGGGATTTGGTGGCAATGAATGTGTCATCGGTTCCACTTAAATTATAAAATAATTAAAATATCTCAGGCATTCTGATCATCCAGTTCCTCGTGCCGTTCACGATTATGGCCATTTGCTACCATTCGGTGCGTTTTTTTCGTCTGACTCTCCTCGATTCGCACGCTCTCTCGCCTGTCTCTAACAGCAAGACCATTTCAGATCTTCTCCTTCCTTCGAAAGCGAGCGTCCAACCGGTTGACTTCAATTACCCAACAAGCGAACCTCCTCTACGTCCTCGCGGCTACCGCGGGAGGAGATTCGCACCAGCACAAGGAACAGGTATACAGTGGACTACCGTACCTATATACCTCCTCTTTACCCTATCGTGATCCCCCTGTCCTACCATAATCTCCGACCCCTACTGCATCACTCTGGGCCGGCCGTAGCCCTACCGTACCTTATAATCAATCGATAATTGCCAGCTGGAGCACCTTATCGAGCAGAAGAAGCGCGTCATGTCGCAGAGGCGGCGGGTCACCATCATCCTGGTGTCCATGGTGAGACACACACTCTCGTGCCTCCTCGCTGACTGGACACTAGATTTCGAAATACGGGCAATCGTCTCTTCATTTCACGCGCTCTCTAGCCTCTCTGGTTGTGGAATGACGATTACCCGCATTTCGAACTCTACCGGACAGAGAATGTGGGCGATGGAGAGCCGAATTATTATTCACTGCAGGTTGTCATCTTCGGAGCTACGGCGCTGCCGCATAACGTCATATCGATCATGCTTGAGGTACCGCCTCTTTTTGTCAATTGTCTCTCTAGATACATCCGTTTCACTTGATTCATAGAGACGTGATGAGTTTCAGTGAGCCTACTATCTAAACGCAAAACACGGGATATCGTTAGTAATAGTCTGGTGGCGGGTATCAAATAAAATCAAATAAAAGGTAGATAAATGAAAATGATTTTTCAGTTCGAAACGGACGACATAAAGATGTTCCAATTCGGCGAGCATGACTACACGTACGTCGTCAATCTGGCCACGCATTTGTACGTATAATTTTCCGTTTTTTTTCTCTGACTCTCTCGATTTCGCATGCTCTCTCGCCCTTTCTCTAGCAGGCTTGGTAGCGAGTGAAAGGAAGAGAGCTACAGTATCCCAATCGATAATTCCAATTACAGTATCGCCATGCTGTCCTGCGTCACGAATCCGATACTTTACGCCTTCCTAAACCCGGAATTCCGAGAGCTGATCCTGAACGGAATCAAATGGGCACCGTACTTCGTTTCCCGGTCCTTTGCCCCCACACAGACTTCGTATTTGTAAAGATTACTGTATCTGAATTGTATCGATTTTCTTAATCATTTGATCTCTTGCTTCAGATTATTCAATTTCTATCAACAATGCCTGTAAATCCCAGTGAATCTCTTGGAAATCACATTTTATTGCTTCCGATGAAAATCCGGTCGAACAATGCCATTCTTCCACCCGCAAGCTCGTGCTTTGCGAGAAACCGGAGACTCTGCTGAAGAGAATGGCTTTGTTGGACGGGACTCTAACCAGATGCTACCTACTTTCTAGGAAAAGTGAATGATTGAGTTTCTCCCTAAACCCGGTTATTACCGAACAAATTCCGGGTGTACTTCAACTTTGATTGTACTTCCACTATTTGATTGTGCGATCTCACGATAGGCTTCAATTTTGACGAATCTCGTTTTGTAGTTTGACGTTACTGGTGCACTTTTTTCACTCAAATTTTATTTGTGTATCTATGATAAACAACGAATATTGCATGCAAACATTCCATGAGTAAGACGCATAGAGATGGCAAGCGAGGAAAGAAAGAACATTGTACGTTCGTTAGAAAGAAGCGCAAAAGAGCAAGGCAGATGGAATCACCATTCTCGGAAGCAATTTACTGCCTGACAAAGCCAATCAAGGGGGTGCTTGGACTCATTCTGAGTCATGTACACGTGTTATTCGAAAGGAAATGTTCTCAGGGAAATCAAAAACATGAAAAATATTAATAATTAAAATTATAAACAAAATTGACAAAGATATTCGAAAATATACGGTACATAAAAATACAGTATCTGAACATTGTTTTTATCTATCTGAACCTGAACATATCCTTGTAGTATCTGAACATGGTCTCGAAGGGAAATCAACGGCTACGGTAGTCACGTAATATTGACTGCCTGATGAATCAGACGAAATGTGATGCAAATGTTTCTCTTTTCCTCCCATTATCATTGTTCTATTTTCGTTGTCTTCTTTTGTGCGACGTTTATTCAGAAACGTTGAGCTTACGTGTTGCTTCGAAAAAAGTAGGAATGCGTTGTCGAGCTTGGATTTCACTAGTTTTTTTAAGTACAACTTCTTGGAGATTGTTGTCTGGCAAAGTTGAATCATTGTTTTTGAATCGTTTTACCTCGTGTTATCCCCCATTGCCCTAGGTGTTAGCACGCTCGATCGTCAATAATGAGGTTAGCGAGCATTTCATCACGTAGGCAAACATTTGGTCGCAGTTTAACATTTTCTCGTTTCTTTTCTATTTAGATACAACGGCATACTATTTACGGCGTGTTAATCGCATTGCTCTACTGTGTTGCGGGTGATAGCCATTTGTCCCATTTATGTGTCTGCCCGCGCGAACGCTAGGCCGAACTTTCCCCGGGTTGTTTGAGTGGCACTTCGTTTTATTTCGCCATTCCTTATTCTCGACCATTTTTGCTAGTTTTCAATATTATTTAATATATTTAGAAGGATGAAGCGGAAAGCGGACGACGCGAAGGACGACGTGAGCGACGTTGAGGTAGGGAACTGCTTTATTTTCCGATTTAAGCACTAAACGCTGAAGCCTTAGCCTTAGTGCTTAGTAGTTAGCCTATGCTTAGCCTTCACTTAGGCTTACACGGGAGTGACCGGAACTCACATATCCCGATCCCCGTCATTTTTTCAGGGTAGGTAGGTACCCCTAAGGGAGTCTCAAAACCGTTTTCAAAAGTTGCCGAATGCATTTAGTATTTAAGTTATTGAACTTTATAAAATTCAGCGTTGATCTCGCGTGTGATCGCTCACGCGCTGCCCTAATATAAAGTAGTTGCAGGTGCGGGAGGAAGAGGAGGACGATGACAATGACTTCATCCTCCATCTCCGCCCGAAGGGAGCGCTCGCCCTCAAGGTCCTCTTCAATCAGACCAAGTGGTTAGTCGAGTTTATTTGTGAAAATCATGAAAATCTGGTCTTAATCGTTCTTATAAGCTTTGAGTACATTTTCTGGTGCAGGGGGGGGGGGGGGGGTCATCTTGTTATTGAGCTCAGCAAGCATCAAATTTTAATACAGCTCAGCACTTAGTATGTTTCGAAATCGTGGAAATTATTTGAAATTACTGTTATGAACAGCGGGTAGTGATCGACAAAAGGCTAGAGAACTTCATCCGATTTTCCATTTTCCTGATGGCAGAATGATAGCGTTAACAAGATTTGATCACTGTGTTGAGGAACGCGGAGCTCACGCTGGACAAGCCGTCCCGTAATGTGGTCGGCGTCGCTCCGCTCAAGCTCACCATCTCACCGCTGCTGCAGATAGCGATGGACGAGCGGCGCTCGTCGCTCCATCTCATCCTCGAGAGGGAGAACGAGAGTGGCACGACGGAGGTGGGCGTATATGACTTTGGGATGGGTATGGATCAGTGTAGTTGATGTTTTGCAATGGGACTAAGCAACCAATCGTAGTTATCGTTAATGGGGCCTAGTTGCATATCGAGTGAAACACCGAAGTGGATAGTTATTCTTATTCTCGTGAATCGAAATTCTCAGTCTTGCCAATCAAATTTACTGATGAAATAAGTTGGTCATTAGATTGTGATATTTGTTCTAGGCAATTGTTCGTCTAATTTTTCATTTAAATTATTCCTATTTTCAATCAATATTAAATGATCATATTTCCAGTTGATGAACGCGCATGTGGACGTGCCGGATGCTCGTCGGGAGCGCGTCTTCTCCCTCAATCCGTACCTCGGAGTGCTGCCGCTGCACGAGAACAAGCCGTTCAGCGGGGCCGTGCTTAAGAAGTGAGCGTTATTAGCGCACCATTGGTAGATGACGTAGGAAACATCGAGATGGTGATGGAGATGAATCAGTTGTTCCTGTTTTTTTTTATCTCCATTGAAAGTGTTCCCCGTTTTTTTATGTTTCATAGGTCCGTTAAAGTTGCGACTAATGCTGTGTTAGTTTTTCGGAAAAAGACTTGGAAAAAGCACCGGATTTAAATTCCCGCATTTTCCGTTTTTGATCAATATCTCGGCTACCAACTAAGCAATCATCACAAAAATTGAAATTTAGATTCCCAGATGGGTAATACATGCGGAGCCAAGTTTTTGTATCGATTGAATCATCAGGAACCGAGATATTACGCAAAAACGAAAAATGCGGGAATTCAAATCTGGTGCCTTTTTCCAAGTCTTTTTCCGAAAAACTAACACCACATAAGTGAACTAATTTGATAGGAGATCAGCGGCGTTCTCTACATTGTCTACAATTATTAATATCATAATAATAGGTCCAAAGTAGTGAATTGGGGAATCTCATATTCAGTAGGTTTGTGCATGAACATTTTTCCTCGTTTTTCAATGTTTCATGGTTCCCTTAACGTCTCGATTCTCTGCATATGTTTGATCGGAGTGCGGAGGGCATTTCTAACAATTACTATAATTGTAATAGTTCAGGTAATAGAGTAGTTTAATCCGGCGAAGTTTTGTACCGGAATATATTCTTGCGGGAGCCAGCCCCTCACTAGGATTGTTGGTGTTTCAAGATACATATAGATGTTTGACTAGCGAGACTAGGGTCAATGACATTCGAAGTCATCAACAACAACAACAAAAAACAATAGTAACAACAATTTCCAGCCAATCGATCACCCCCGCGACGAAGCGACGGAAGGGCGAGCACGAGTCGTACCTGCTGAGGATGATCATCGAGGACGGAGAGACGGCCGTTGTCAGGTGGGCAAATGAGGAGCACTTGAAACCTACATTTTGCGGGTTTACTGCAATCTGCTCTTGTGGATCTAGTCACTCGGCACTGTAGGATTCGCATCCTTAGGTTTTACCTCACACTTTTGGCTTTTTTGGCAGGTGGCATTTTTTTGTTATTCAAATATATTTTTATTGAAATATATTTAAAATCTGCGCCTTTTGATGTATTGCAAGGGGGCGAATATTGCTAAATTTGATCACTTGCGACTTATGCGTTTCATGTGGCGCATTTCTTCCGAAGGCCACCTGGCCTTCGATTGTCCAATGGCGCTCATTAGCAACTAAACATTTGACATATTTTGCCCAATTACGTGGCTTCTAAAATCTGTACATTTTACTGTATTGCACGGGAGTCTTGTTGAATTTTGCTAATTTTTATCTCTTGCCACTTATGCGTTTCATGTGGCGCGTTTCCTTGTAGGGTGCAGTTGCATTTGATCTTGTGTGGACCTTTTTTTTTCTAACAAAAAATCTACTTGGCACATATAGCCCAGTTACAGTTACTTGAATCTTCACCTTTTATTAAATTGAACGGGAGTCTAGGTGAATTTTGCTAGCTTTCACAGCTCTTGCGGCTTATACGTTCAATTTGGTGCATTTGTCGTGAGGGTACTTGTTGCATTCGATATTGCGAATCCAATTGGCATCAAAATAATAATTAATTACGTACGCCCATTGTCGCCCGAAAAATCGCTTGACGTGGATACACCTTTACCTTTACGCCCATTTGCAGTACGGTGCCCGCGGATTCGCTGTTTCCCATCGAGTCGGGCCAGCTGATGATGGAGCAGACGAGCGTGTCCGTCTCCAAGGAGGTACGGTACATCGATAAATCGATAATATAGATCAGAGGAGTACGGTAATTTGTGGGTACGGTAGACCACGGCCAATTGACAATTCAACGTAGGCTAGATACGTAGTACGGTAGATCGATAATACGGTCGGTCAATAATTATCAGTACGTAGGGAGTTTCGGTTACTGCACCCGAGGAGTACGGTAGCTGGAGGGTACGGTAAGCCTTGGTCAGCGAATATAGCCACTGATTAGAGAAGGAGAGCTTGATAGTCCAATTGAAATCTCAGATATGTTGAGCCACTTTGTTGTTTCAACTGATGCTTTTCCCCTGATCGTAGTCCGGTCAAGTGATGGTGCCGGGAATTCAAACGATACGAAAGTTATAACTGCTCTTGATGACCATTCTAATGCCAATATATTTCATTCCTGGAATTCTTAGACTAAATATGTTTTATTAAGTTTAATTTTACTAATTATTCCATTCGCAGTACCTCGGGCTGCAGTCGGACTTCTTCGCGCAGATCTTCTACGGCGGGTACCGGGAGGGCACGCAGGAAGTGAGAAAGATAAATATCGGTCTGAGGGGGGGGGGGTCCTTTGGGTCCGAAAATATGTCATCAAAAACCCGTGCGTTTGTCGCGAAAAATTGATTGGAATTTGTTGGTGAACGAAAGGTTTTTGTGTTATAAGATGGTAGATCTACTACGGTACAGGGAGGGCACGCAGGAGGTGAGAAATATATTTAAATTAAGAATAAATATTTTAAAAAGCTCATGGGGTATAGGTTTACACAACGGTATATATCGGTATAGTGGTAGGGCAGGGCATATATTGGGGATCTTATACGGCGGGTACCGGGGGACGCGCAAGAGGTAAGAAGGATAAATTGGAAGTGTGATCGTTGCTGGGTTTGAAATGGTGTAAATTTGCAAAAAAATATCAAATTACATCATTTTTTAGTTGCGCAGTGTCCGCGACATTTAGGATTCATCAATGCTATATTACCGCACGCTTTTCATCTTTCCTTGATATCATTTTGTAAGCGAAGTCAATTCACTATTTACCGAAGCGTCCTAGCAGCTTCGTGTTGCTGCGATAGGTCTAGATTTTTTTCTAGATTCTATGTTGCGAACTCTACCAATTTTTAAAAAACAATTACGGAGCATTTAGTTAGTTAGCTAATTCGTAGCTAGTCCAGCTACAGGAAGTGAACTTAATTAATTAATTAGTATAAATTAATTACTCAATTAAGATAGTGGAGCTGCAAGAGGTGAACGCGGAGGAGGGCCATCTCCTCATAAACAACCTCTACGCGAGACGGCCCAATCTGTCGTGTGAGTTCGGAGTTTCATGGGATTTTTTTTAATATATGGAAAAGTAGTGCCTCTTCCATGGAATATAGAATAGATTCGAATAACAAATGTGTCTTGCGAGGTATGACATTCCTGACGGTTTATTCCCAATTGGTTAGCTTGTGTGGGATTGCATGATAGGATGAAGAGAGCCTGATTTGTTAGAATATCATAGAAACTGAGTTGCCTGAGGATTAACAACCTCTACGCGAGGCTGTCCAATTTGTCGTGTGAGTTATTTTGCGATTTCGACAATACTATTTATCGGTAAAAGAATTTTCAACAAATCTATTGGGACTGAATGTGGCCAAATCTGTCCTGCGAGTAACCTGTTTCACAGTTGCACTTTCTCGGAGTATTATGACTAAATGCGATTCAGTACGAACTAGTAGGAGTGAATAAATTTGTTTAACGATAAAATTTGGGGATTGGTTGCATTCTATTCAACAACCTCTACGCAAGGCGGCCTAATCTGTGAGTTATGCTTTTCAGCGATTGCTTACCTAGCAGTAGGATCGTTGAAGGTAAAATCATTCCATGAGTCGTATGTAACAAAAAAAAACTAAATGGTTATCGATGAGTGTGGGTTTATTTTCAATTCATGGGGTGGGTGAAATCAATGACTGAAGGTATGCTGAAGGTGAAAACAAAAATACCAGCTGCACGTAATTTTTCATCCTATGGGTTCACTTAGCGTGTCCTGCTCATCAATTTCATTAGGAAACGTTTATCTCACGTGTGAGTACCATGTTTCAGCGATTGTGTACCTCACATTCGGTTAGTTGTAATAGATGATCTATTGACCAGTTTGTAAAATACGAAAGAAATAACGATTTATTTGTGCGGGGGGGGGGTGATGTATTTTTAAATTCCGTACTACCCTTCAATATACCGTAATCAATATTTCTTGTTCAGTCGAGGATACGCGCGTGCTGCTCACTTTGACCTATAAAAGGCCTTTCTAGATAATTGTTACGGCAGATCAATGTCGTTCTATTACCGTACTCTACCGTAACCTAATTCAATTACCGTAATCTCTTTCCAGTCGAGGATACGCGCGTGCTGCTCACGCTGGCGGATCGCTTCTCGCTCGTGGTGCTGATGCGGAAGTGCATAGAGGACCTGATGAAGCGTGAGTTCCGATTTTATTCAGTTTTGTGTTTCAGTCATAGTTTATCTACGTGTTATATCCACGGAAAATGATAGCTTTCCGAGACGCGTTGGCCAAATAATTAAGATTTCTTAGAATTATTGTTAGAGGACGGTTTTGATAGTTAGGACGGCACATCGTGAAATAGCGAAATTATTATTTATACTGATTGAATTAGAATTGGGGGTGGTTCTCGCTCGTGGTGCTGATGCGGAAGTGCATAGAGGACCTGCTGACGCGTGCGCGATTTTTAATAATTGGAAGAGATTGTATGATCAATGGGGAGATTTATGTTGCATTTGTCAAGTATGATTAGAAAGCGGTCAAGGGGGGAATGTTGAGTCGAATGTATCTATTCGGGAAAAAAAGTTATATATTACCGGGCTTGAGCTTTTTGTGCTTCAGCTATCGCATAATTCTGGAGGTGAACGGGGAAAATAGTTCGGCCACAACTGGAAAACAAAAATTCTTGCAACGCTTTTCGAAACACGGTTTAGTAGCTGTCGAATCCGTGCTTCACATGAAAGTTGTCTATTGCAGAGGACGCGAATCTGTCGGGCGGCCGCGAGGCGCGCGCGCAGTTTCTGCTGATGGCGGACAGGGCCAAGTCGATGCATGCACTGGTTGGATTATGATTTTTATTTTTTCTAGAAGTTTTGCATGCGACTTCTTCTGCGTTGAAAAATGAGCCAATTTTGGTGCAGATAGGGCCAAGTCGACGCATGCGTTGGTGGGTTTATTAATTGATTACATTTTAATATTTAATAAATTGTATATGAAAAATCGGACGAATTGCACGTGCGATGGTGGGCTTGTGTTTCATTATGTTTATCTAGTCGCCCGAGCCGCAATGATTATGATTATTTATAGTTAGTTAAAGTCTTATTGGTCATGCTGATAGTCAATGGGGGATAGATGCTATGACGCTCTCCGCATGTATAGTTGATAATTTGCATGAAATGTACGATTGGGACTGTCCCATTTGATAGAGTTTGCGGATGCAGAGTGTACTAATAAAGCGCCTAGTGAAAATTGTAAAGTGCATTTGTGCTTCACCATTCCTAGATTAACAATCACTGATTTCGCACTCCAATTATTGACTGCAACCAATAAAACCAATCTACCATAGCATCAACAATTGCCCGTGGGCTGTGTGGTAAGACGCTAAGTTAGTGATGTATGTACACGGGCGCGATTCTATTCGCAGTTATTTGTTTCCACACAGCCTACGGACTATTGTTGATTCTATAATAGCTTGAAAACGGTCAATAATTGTAGTGCGAAACCAGTGATTGTTAATCTAGGAATGGTGAAGCACACAAATGCACATGCAATTGTTGTTGCTAATTATTGTTTTGTTTGCAGCAGAAGATCCTGGCGACGTTCAAGTCGGCGGCCGAGCTGCACGACGCGGTCATGGCAATAGCGCCGCAGCTCACCCACGCCACCATGATCAAGTGCTTCGAGGTAGGGGGTGGGAGTGTGATGTAGGAGCGCCGGGTTAGAAAATAGGTGGGAGGGGAAGGTTTGCCACCATGATCAAGTGCTTCGAGGTAGGGGGCTGGGAGCGATCTAGGAGCGCCGGGTTAGAAAATGAGAGCATGATTAAGCGATGTGGTCGACGCGATTGGCCAACAAACCCGGAAGATAGATGCTGTAAGCGAAAATAGGACCCAGTGGATTGGAGTGGCACCGCTTTGATATGAACGACGCCAAATTTCTGAGCCGCTCGGTGTCTGATTTTCTCGACAAAAAAAATGATTGGGTAAAACTAGGTAAAGTTGGTGGTGTTATTGTTTGTTGTTATTGCGTGTTATTTTTGTTATTATGTGTTATTGAATTTCGAAATTGCAGTACTCGTCGACGATCGCGGTGGACCTCGAGCGGAAGCTGATCGTGGAGAGGCGGCCCCGGGTTGGTGGTGGTTTGTTATTTTCGAAAAAAAAATACTTGTCACCCTCTATTTTTTCCAAGGCGTGGGTGATACACAACGGAGGGTCAGATATATCCTACTATTCTGGAGCTCTCGTTCACCAAGTAATTTTGATAATTTTGTTCACAGCGGGGCTTCCAATCATTGTTTCATGGACGTCGTCTCCTTGATAGCGAAAGTGTGAAACCGCTGACCCCCTCCCCCCCATCTCTCTCTATGAGGGCAGTACAGAAGGCGATCATAAATTAGGGAATCCCTTCCACTTTTCGCTCACCTCTCCCATTCGCAGCCTGTTTGGGGAAACAAGGAGACTGGGGAAGGTATGGTCAACGGTTTCACACTTTCTATATCATGGGGAAGATGTCCATGAAGCAATTATTGGCAATCTCCTACGTAGACCAAATTATCAAAATAACTTGGTGAATTGAGCGTTCAACATCGTTCTATGAATCGACGTAAATCTCTACGAATCAATTCGAGGGTGATATTGCGGATGAAATCAAATACTTGCTTGACCATTTGCTGACTGTTTAGAGGACAAAAGAGGATCGTTGATTTATCCGTGTTCTGAGCCTGTTTGGGCGGAAAGAGAGAAGGGGACGGGTGGTCTCCGGTTTCACACTTTCGCCACCTACGAGAAGATGGCAATGGAATAATGATTGACCAAGACTCCATCCCGGAACAACAATTTAAAAATGGCTCGGTGAATTGATCATTCAGTGCTGTACTATGAGCCGGTCCAAATTTCTCTGAGCCAATGAAGAACATGAATACTATTATTCATTAAACTAATTTTATTCTTTTTTTTCGAAATCGGTTATCTAGAAGCATTGCGTTGTTCACAGCGAAAAAAAATGTGATTGAAATCCTTTGACAGCATCGTGAAACCGTACTAAATTAGGGCCAATCTTAAGATGATAAATTAAATAATGAACCAAATTAAACTAATTAATAATAATAAAATATATATAGATCTTCTTCAAATTCGGCTCAAAGCGGTGCGTTGTTCCAACCAAAAATAAAATACGATTCCTAACATAAGGAACTGCCCTCACAAGCATTCCTTACTTGTTTGGGCGTGAAACATCAAGTTATTGTCGATCTTAAAATGATTATAAACTAACTAATTAAACTAATTAAGATCTTCTTCAAATTCGGCTCAAAGCGGTGCGTGGTGCAGCTGCTGGACGATGTGGTGCCCGTGATCGCCAAGAGATTCTACGAGATATGCCATCGGGAATACAAGGTACGGTAGGTTACGGTAGCAATAGATACTGTAGAAGATTTATTCGGAAAAAGCAAGAGAGAAAAGTACTCGGAATTTTGGAGCTGCACGCACTTATTGAAACTGTTCAAAGATTCCCAAGCGATAGTGTTACTCTTGCGGCTATTTCCTACAACTCATTTATGCCACCTGGGAATTCGGAGTTGCACTGAACTAGTATAACGCTAACTCACGGGCGTCGGCAATTATTGATTCTTCCTTCTTACCAACAACCCGTTTGCCATCCGACGAAGATCACCTGCAATTCGCGGTTGCAGTGAACTAGTATATCGCTACCTCACGGGGCGTCGGCAGTCGACATATCTTGGACTTGGTATATAAATATTGATTGTATTGGGTAGTGCTAACGACCCTCCCGCTAACTCGCGGTTCCACGCGCCTACTTTACCTGCTCACAGCGCATAAATAGGTAGTTATTGTCCCTTTGCAATTAGATACGAGTAAACATATTTTTCACAATCATTTTAAACCAGGCAGCTCGGTGTTCCATGCATCTTGCATAACTGTTAACGGCGCGATCCGAGATAGTAAAGGCTGTGCTTTCTTATACTCCACAACACTATTATTTCCCAATATGGGTTGGGAAATAGACTCGGAAACTCGGTGTTGCACGCCCCTAGTATATGCCTCCTGTGCGGGTAGAGGCAGTGTTCAGTACTACCGTTTCAAAGATTCGCAGGACTATGGTATGAAAAACGTGAACATGGTATGTGTTGTGTATTTGTCCTTGAGTGCACGATCCAATCACGGGTGATGTCAGCAGTTTATTGTAGAAAACTATTTACAGACGAGTAGCGTGGAAACGGCAGGGGGGAACTAGAAGAGAGAGAAGAGCGAGTCAATTTAGGCCAGGATAATAATTGCACAACACGGGATTACGGTATATTGCGTAATCAAGGAATTCCGTGCGGGACTCTATGCATTTGAAATACGTTAGAGTTGTGTCAGACTAATTACTCGAATATTCTATTCTCGTATACAACAGTATGGTTGATGACGTCATCAGCCCTATGTCATGGTATGTTGAGAGGTATATAAAATCAGGTAAGCGAGCTATCAATGCGAATTTCACACAATAAGGCCATGATTACACCCAGATCACGTCGCTAAAGTCTGAAAGTGATTGAAAAATTTTGAGTGCGATTTTTTTTTAAAAATGACGTGCGGATAATTATCCGGACCTTTTCAACTGTGCTGACATGGGAATCTTCATTCCCCCTCCCCGGCAACTCGGGGTTCCATGCACCTCGCATAACTGTTGACGGCGGAAGCAACGGCAATGTTTTTGGCCGGTCTTTTGCAAATTTTCAATGGGCGAAATTAAATACTCCCGGAATTTTGTGGTTGCACACATTTAACATAACTGGCGACTACCAGGCAGAGGTAGTATTCGCTTGATTTTGAATGCAATCCAGTAATTGTTTTGCTATCATGAGAATCCTTTTCCTTCTCCCGGAAAGTTGGGGTGCCAGGCATCTGGTATAATGGTCATGATTAGGGTTCCCCCAATTGGGCCATTCCGCCCAACTGGGCGTTCGCGCACCGGTCGATTCGCCCAGTTGGGAGCAATGAATACGGTACGCCCAATGGGCGGATTTCCATTGTTCGCGCCGCACTGGGCGTTTTATATGAATTTTCATTGAAACCTAACCGAGAATCGAATGCGAAAGAGTGAGGAATGATTGAGAGTGAACGAGAATGGTCGACCTTACCGCTCATTGCCGTGACGAATGAGAGGAATGGGCGCCCGTGGGCGCCCAGCTCAATTCCTTTGTTCGCAACTGGGCGTATTGGGCGTTATTCATTCAACGCATTTCGAAACTGGACGGACTGGGCGCCGCCCATTTCCGGAACCCTTGTCATGATGCAGCATTCGATAGTGGTCCTCCTTTGTCGTATCGTGCGTTTGAAATGCTCAGCAAATGAGATGTGCTGGTTAGCGAGTTGACGACTGTCTGGGAGAGAGGCAGGGGGAAGGAAGGGGAGAGGAGGACACTTGATCTACCGCCTCCTCCCGGTCTCTTCCTTTCTCCCCCTCGAACGTTCGTCAAAGGTCAGCTACGAGTGGAATGGAAAATATTCTCACGATACTCATAGCTAATAAATTGCAGCCGAACAACGAGGTGGTCGCGTTCAGCACCTTCCACAAGCTGGATGTCGGCGGAAAGGTACGGTGGATTTATTTAGTGATTGATTGATTGATTGATTGATTACGGTAGCCATCGATTATTAGCTTATTGCGAAGGACTGTAGGTGCGGTAGATTGATTGATTGGTTCATTGAATACGGTAGGCTTTGAGTATTGATTGATTATGGTAGCCGATGAGTAACGGGTTATTACGAGAGATCGTGTTGTTCTGTCACGTTTGAGTTTCATGGCCTTTTGATATTCTGGAAAAGTAGCCTGTTTGAATGTTGCACCGATTGACAGGTAAACCCAAATAAAGAAATAACTCCATATGGGAAACAACTATCGTCAATAAACGACTTATTACGGTATCTCTCGATCGATTGATGATTACAATAGGCCTTGCATGATTTATTGTGGAATTTGACGCGATCAGCTTGGGCTGCCTTTTTGAGTTTCACAGGCGGTTGTTAGTTTGAAAAAGTAGCCTGCTTAGATTGTAAGAATCCCCATGAGTCAACGAGCACATCAAGAAAGGCAGCAATCAATTACTGATTGATTACGGTATTTTATTTCTATGATAGGACAATCGGCATTCTTTGCAGGCCTACAGCGCTTTCAAGGCAGAGGCCGCGTGGACGGACGGGCTCACGGAGCAGCACGTGCCGGATACCTCGGTGAGTAGGGATTGAGATACGGTATCCGGTTACGGTAGGCGGGAAATATTGAAACGGATAGCAAGCAGACAGTCAGTATTGTTCCTTTGGGGGGGGGGGGGGATTTATCAATTTTGTAGTTTCTATCAATGGTAGACTGCAAAATTTGAAGAACGTGAGCTATAATTCCAAATTTTCATTCTTGCTTTTTCATGTTTCAAGCTCTGTGTAACTTTACGGATTCTCTTCTCAAAAAATGCCGCTTTTGGTTTTGCAACTCGTTCACATTTTTATTGTTTTTAGTAGAATAGTTTCATGATCAATTGATGTTCGGGGGCCACCGTAACCAATCGATTACTCAAGAGATACCGTCATAGAACGGCACCATGACTTATTCAGTTATGAGCATCGACCTCGGACGATTGACTACTATCGGGGATTAAATTCGGCTAAATATCGCTGGTTTCCCTGAGCCAAATTGGCTCCCAAAAAATCGGGGGTCATTAGCTTGACATCCGTGGTAAAATCGGGGGTATGAAGCTGCTCTCCGCGTTCATTACTGGACTCATTCAGGGTCTGTACCTCGCGGCGCGCATCGATCCGGCATACCGCGAGCAGTGCGTGTACGTCGTCAAGCACAATACGAGATTCACGAGTGAGCTTTAATTGCTTAATTAATTATTATTGAGTCGTTCATATTTCAAAAGAGCTTGTAAAGTTTTCTACAGGTTGCTAGACGAATTCATAGATAGAGTTTCGTCCTGATTCCAACGCACAGAAACGATTGGACGATAGGGACATGTGAACGGGTAGTATAGCCGTATGACACTCTCATTTTGCCCAGTTTCTGGCATTTTAGAGCATTGTTAGTTACAATTTGTGACATAGAATAGTAAAGTAGAAACTATATGAATTTTGACCGCGCGAGGAGGTTGGTGGGAACGCGTTTCAGGCAATGTACAGGAGTGGTTGATTTGAGCCAGGGTTAATGGTGTTCCGTTCAATTGGTGATAATATATAAATATCGTTTCTCTGTTCTCGCCCTGTTCTCTGGTATTTGAGTCGAGGTATGTTTCTCCCGCAAAAGATCAGGATAGATTACTGTCGAAAGACATCCGATTTCTATTGCCGGGTTAGTAGGAAGGAATGAGTTACACGAATGGAACAATAGTGATTGATTTGTGTATGCGGTAGGGTTGCCGGAACGGAGTCGGTTTCGATTTATCCCACTCTTTATCCCTTCCCTTCCCTCTCTCTCATTCCTCTCCGCGCGAGAGAGACGATATGCAAAGAGGGTGCGGAGACTCCGCACCGTCGCGGTGAATGAGAGGAATTGGAAATCATTCCCTTTCCTTCTCTCCCTCCCTCCCTCCCTCCCTTTCTTTTCGCTCTTTTTTTGTGAGGTAACTCAAATTTCTTACAATTAGGGGTTTCGATAATAACTGTATTCTATTGATTGAAAAAAGTCAAAAACTGAAGGAATGCATTTACTAGGGATGTGGATAGCGGTGTGGATTGGGTATAACCTTCCTCTCCCTCCGCGGATTCGCTAGGGAAGAGGGGGGGGGGCAAGGGCAGCGGATTCACTCTTTTGGATTTACCTCACGAAAAGAGCGAAAAGAAAGGAAGGGAGGGAGGTTGCAGATTCGGTTTCGAAAAAACCGCAACTCACCAATCCCTCTTCCTTCTCTTTCAATCAAAACCGCGCGAGAGAGGCGATGTGCAAAGAGGGTGCGGAGACTCTGCACCGTCGTTGTATTTGAGAGGAAATGAGGGGTGGATAGGGTGCGGAGTCTCCGCACTCACTTTGCATATCGTCTCTCTCGCGCGGTTTTGATTGAGGGAGAGGGAAGAGAGGGGGCAAAGTGTGGAATACATCGAAACCGACTTCGTTCCGGCAACCCTAGTGCTAACGTTATCATTTTGAATAAAAAAATGAATAAATAACCTTTTTGTTCTCACCTCTCATCACGCCCTCTCCTCGGTTAGAGCAGCGTGATATCAGGCGGTTGGTAGAATTCGGATATTCAGTGATTAGACGAAACATTTTCCAAATATTTTCTTTCTTTTGGTCCCAATAGGGGCTAGGTGGATTGCTTTCTGTCGACGTTGGTAACGTTCTGGTTAGAGTTCAATTCAATTTTATTTTATTTATTAATTAATTGCAGACGCGGTAACGTTTAGAAAGTCAATTCATTCAATAAACTTTAATTGTATTTGTTTTTATTAATTTATTAATTGCAGACCCGGTGACGTTCTTCGGGCGGTTCGTGGAGGGCAAACACGTGACGGACAAGCAGCCGGCCGGCGCCCGATTCCACTTTGGCATCTACTAGGTACCCACTCTCTCCATTTTACACACTCTCTCGCTGTCTCTGACCGGTGACAGAGCCGAGTGAAATGAAGAGACGACAACCCGTATTTCGAGCGCTAGCATCGACTAGGCACACTCTCTCGATTTAGCGTACTCTCTCGCCGTGTCTCTGACCGATGAGAGATCGTGTGGATTTGAGAGGTTTTTGCCTTTTCCTCTCTAGACCCTCTCGATTTGTCCTGCTATCTTTGTCTGATTGACATCTAGATTGAAGAGATTCCCGTAGTATATTTTCTAAAGTGCAATACCCTGACCCTCTCTCTCTTCATTCCCCGTGCTATCTCGCTATGTCTAACCTGCGAGAGACCAGGAGGAATGAAGATGTTTGTTTCTCCGTAACGTATCCTAAGCTTGCCTTTGTATGACGAAGTTTATTGATAAGCGAGTTATGTTTTTTCCTAAATAGCACAATAATATCGTTTATATATTACAATTGTTGAATCATCGCATTCCGACTGTTACTTGTATTGTTCCCGTCTTACCGTTACTAATGATAAAGCTGAAAGCGTGTTGTTGAATACCCTATTCATCTCTCTTCAACATGTTCAACAACTACAACATCGATGCATCCACGACGGTTCAAACAAATCATTCCTCAACATTTAACTTTCACTGAGAGCGCCGCCCCGCCCCCCTCGCATTCTTATTGGCTCTCAGTGACACATCTGCCGCGACGCGTACTTTTAGTATACAAACGACTATTAAATAGTTAGGAAAGAAAACAATCAACGGAGAGAAAACAAATAGCAAAGAAGGACTGGGATCAAGTTTTGTATTATTTTTCTAAGGTTTGTGCGTTTTATAGACTATAGTGTGTGGTGAGGTTTGACGACGAGTTGGAAACATAGGAATGATGAGTAAGGAGCTCGCACGCAGTGTACAGTGATCGGCGAAATGTAGGAATTGAGGAACTGCGAGCAATACGGTAGCAAATATATCGATTATTCATTGTAAGAATGCACCAGTAGTGAGCGTGGATTGATATTGATTTCACTGATTTTAATGATTAGACTCGGTCGATTCATTAATATTAATAAAGACTTCATTAAAGGAGCGATCAGCGATGAATCAAGACCCGACAAGTTATACAGTATTCTGATCGGTGGTTCCACATTTTGTATCCATCAATAGAGCGGCAACAGTACGGTAGTGCAGCAGCAATCGACAACTGAGAGGTGTGAGCACAGTAAACAATTGATTGGGATTACGGTAAGACTATATTCTGATTTTCGTTGCGAGAGACAGCAGACAGACACATAAATTTTGTAATACGATACGACTTATTCAACAACGCGGAATAGGCGAGACAACAATTGTTGGGG
This sequence comes from Pristionchus pacificus, assembly GCA_000180635.4. NCBI lineage: Eukaryota > Metazoa > Nematoda > Chromadorea > Rhabditida > Neodiplogasteridae > Pristionchus > Pristionchus pacificus. The sequence continues at coordinate 20,455,090 of CM026579.1, forward strand.
TAGTGGGGGCAGATTCACAGAATTTGATTGAGGTCAGTGAAGGAAGATAACGAAGGAAAGGGATTACGGTAGAATTGGTCACTCACAGAATAGTATTGATTGTAATGAGAGCGGGGGCATTTACGAGCAATGAACGGGCGGGTGAAATGTTATCACAAGGGATGGAATCGATAGGGTGGGGGGTCGATGCGAAAATAATTATAAAGAAAGATAAAGAAGCCAAGAAAAACACTTACAAGCAATGCGAAATAGCCAATGAACATTAGAAAGGAAGAGTGTGCTTATGAAAGTAGTAGAAAACATAGTCACTCCATTTAGTATTCACAGCGATAGAGACAAGATTTGTTGGTGTGGTGTGTAAACGGCCAGAAATCGGTAAAGGGGTCTGGGAAACGGGTGGGAATACTGTAGTTGGCTACCCTCACTATCGTATTATTACTCACATAACATAGCTTAACACACATCGACTGATAAAACAAGGCGGAGAGATCCCGATTATTGAGTAAATATATATATCAAACAACTGATTGAGAGGCTCACAAGACAAAAAAGAAGAAGGGTAGGGTGGAGATTGACCGGGTGTTAACAAGGGGTTACGGTATATCGTTAGGGATCAAAATGGGGGTATCGAGGCGAAAAAACGAAGGAGAATCACAAGAGTATGGGGAGGCGCCCGTAATCACTGGAATGGGTATGCGGGAGACGAAAAGGGAGAAAAGTGGTAAAACGGAGGAAAAACGGGGGCAAAATTCAACTAAATTCAGGCGACTGCCGTCATTGCGGATCCATTCTCTGCCCTGCTCGACTCTTTCATCTTCAAACTTTTCTTGGCGGCTGAAGCGGCGGAGATTTCTCCATTGGATCCGCCCCTTTTGATCGACGAACCGTCGGGAGAAGGAAATCCGTTCTCCGTACTACCGCCCTTGCATCGCTTCGCGTCCTGAACGGGAAAATAGGGGTTAATTGGTATCCCGATAGGCTACCGTAATCACTCAGTGTCATTGGTTGCTCAACCGAAACAATCAACTTGTAATAGTAACCATCTTCATTCAGGTTTCGTATGATATACAACAACCCTAGCTACCCATCTAAACAATAATCAACTGTCCTCCAGTAATAACAGTCGATACACTTTCTTATCTACTGTAATCCCCTCTCCAATCAATCATTAAGTACCGTACCCGTCCATTTTCCTGCTGTGATCCTCCTCTCTTCCTTCCTCGGGCCGGCTGCGAATCCTCACTCTCCTCGTCCTCTTCCACCTCTTCTGCAAACAAAAAATATTATTGACCTGAATATTTATGTTTCAGAAGGTTTTCATATCACTAGAACAAGAACAAGTTCAAACAAGAACAAGAACAAGTTTAGAACAAGTTCGAAACAACTTCAATCCTCCCAAAAACACATCCACATTTCCTGTTTCACCATTACCTCAGAGCCTTACACAGCCCATGATCACTAATCGACCAGACATTGATTTGAACCAAACTCACTGCCCTCTTTCTTCCGAGTTTCATTATCCACTCAAAGCCACTCGCGACCTATTCCACCAATTTTCCGAGGACAATGATTGAAAAAATTACTGACAATCCTTCTCCCGTGTTTCACCGCTATCACAAATTCTCTCGCAACCTAATCCCACTAATGGTCATCGGAGAACTGTTTAAACCAAAAAAAAAACTAACCCTTCTTCGCATCCTCATTCTTCACTCCATTCATGCCCTTCTTTCCCTTCGTCGTGGACGCCGTCGAGTCCTGCGTGGCCGAATCGCCTTCAGATGAAGTCGGAGAATGACCGTTGGCCACCTGATAATTATAAATTTATTTATTGATCGTAATATTCCATTTTAATTTAGACCAAATAGAGCACTGATCGTTCGTGTTGCACAAATAGCTCAAGTAGCTACGAAACAAGTCGAAGTAATCATCGGGCCGGGTTGTAACATTAACAACAAACACAGTGTCCCCAGAAAAACACTACTCAAATCAGCGTTTCACCGCCTATTCAAGTCTCTGCCAACCAATTCACAGCAATATCACGCTCTTTGCGCACTTTTAAAATAGGTCCATATCATCTTCCTCCAGTGTGTATCCCAGAAACCCTCACCTTCTTCTCCTTCTCCTCCCTTCCCTCCTCTTCCTTCTCCGTTCTCTTCTCTTCCTCTCTCCTCTCATCTCTCCTCTTCCTCTCCTCCTTCTCTTCCTCTTCCCTCTTCTCCTCCTGACCTCCCTCCGCCTGTTGAATCTCGTAGAGGGACTCGGCTATCATGCCGGCCACTCGCGAATCCATCTGTAATGAATTATTAGAATTAGCACTTTAGAACATTTAATAAATGAACAATACCAATCTGCAATTTGATCGATCAATTGCAAAGGATCCCTTTACGATATAATCATCAGGGCAAACCGCGTAAACTACTGGGGCTCGGTGATTTCAATCAAAGTTGTTGAGTGCATTGCTAGATTAATGTTTCACGAAGATCTCATATTTTGGAAGCGTCACGTGGGTCAATATTATCGAGAAATCAGGTAAAGAAGAAACAACAAATCATTGCCAATTTTAGCGCCACTATATTATTGTTTTTAACTTAAATAATTAATTAATCTAAAAATAACTCACCAGTTGGCTCATGGTGAACTGGATTAGCTTGCTCTGGTACTTGGAGTACGTCTTGTACGCGTCAGAGACCTGCAATGATATAATCAAGATGTAAATGAAATATTGATTGTTTTCCTGTTCTCATTATTGCTCAACTCAACGTTTCTCGGAACCTAAGCTCTATATGAAACCCGGATTCACATAATTACAAGTTATTAGATTTTTATGCAATGCTCTGCTTCTACGATCAACACGTTCAATCATCTCTGGCCTTGTAACATGGCTGAAACTCCCATTCACATTGGTGAACATTTTGACTTTTTTTTCAAAATCAAATTACTTCTCGATAGCCCAACTCATGCCTACCGTACCTTGGTGAGCATTTTGATAATTCTGACCCATCCCCGTCAATCGAAATAAAATCAGTTCTCGATCGCACAACCCGGTGAGCCTACCGTACCTTGGTGAGCATTTTGATAATGCTCGCCGCCCGTCGCAGCATGCCCACACTCGTGCCCATCATCTCCGGGTTGTCGCGCAGCGCGCCCATCCCGTGCGATTGCATCACCTGAAAATTACAGTATTAATTAAAATCAGTCCTCGATAAGGCGTGTACCGTAGTAGCCAGCAGCTACCGTAACCAAATGAGTCTCTTTTAGCATCTACTGTAATCAAAGTTACTCGCACTAACAATAAGTTCTCTTTGTGCATCGCATTGACGCGAAACAATGCAATGTTCGATTATATCGGTGATGAAGCCTCAATGAAACTAGGATTTTTTGAAAAATAAAACCACTCCTCGATCACTAACCCTGGTGCTACCGTACCACTCACCGTGTGCATGTTGTGGTCCGAGATTTCGATAAAGTTGAGCAGATGGTGAATGGCATTCGTCTCCACGGCCGTCGTCCAGCACACCGCCTCCGACCCGAGACACATCGCGTTCAGGATCACGATCGCAAACTCACTGCAAATTAGCGAATATCGATTGGCCGGATACAGTAACCCCCCCCCCCCCACGTTAGCTACGGGACTAGGTTCACTGTCACTATCGCAAACTCGCTGCAAATGATTATCAATTGGGTTACCGTAATCCAGAGGTACAGTACTAAGTTCACACACACATCATATGCTACAGTAATCCACTGCTCGCTAATGTGCTAAATGGATCGAGACGAAATAACAACCCAGCATATCGCCATTTCACCAGTGCTACATACCCTCAATTTCATAGACCGCCTCAATGAGTCTTTGGGTAATAGAAAAATAGAAATCAAACAACCCGGCGCTTTGCCATTTCACCGTCACTACATCTTTCGAGTAAATAGTCCATGTCAATTCGAACTGGCACTCCAGCTTTACAAAAGATAATCAAAAAGACGAATACCGCAACTCTACCATTCCCCACACCACTACCATACTACAACTCACCGATGGTGGCTGTCCTCGTGCATGGGAAGTAGTCGGGAGAGGACCTTGACGAGTCGTTCCATTCGGGGCCACGGGCCGGTCGATAGGAGCAGGTCGACGTTTCGCTCCAGCACACACAACTTACAGAGGGCCTCGAGCGCGTAGTCACTGCAAGGGAGAAAAGTTAGATAATCAAAAATATAAAATAGAAAAATTCCAGATGCTTTCAAGTTTCATCTCCTATAGAACTCATATCTCATTCATAGATTTGCCTTCAAAAAAAATACAACTAATACATTGTAACTGATGGAGGTAAAACAAGCGCATTTTAAAAAAGTGCTAAAAAAAATTCCAGATTCTTTCAAGTCTAATATCTACTCAATAACCTGTTCAATCACGTAGCATCTGTGCACGAGTGTGCAGTTTATTCGCCAAAAATATACCAACAACTAATTTATGAACTCCCCCTCCCCCTCTACATCCATCCACTCACCGTGGGCTAATGATACCGTGCAGTAGATTATCCGTCGCTTCGGCGGTCGCACTCACCGCCCAGTGAACGAGACCGTCCATGATCGGATAGGACACTGAGGAGTCCATGTCGTACAGATCCAGCTGAATATGAGTTGTTGTTGTTATTATTGTTGTTGTTGTTGTTGTTGTTGTAATTATGTGTTAATTGTGCTATATGACCCAAGCATACATTGAGAGGCAGTCTGCGCTTCGAAACTAGTAATAGCAATGAAACACCACAACAAAAAAGCTTTGTTTTTTTTAACGTACAACCATCTCGCAACATCAAAGAAAGCACTCTGGCAACTCATAATCTCACTGAAACCATAACAGCGCGTCCCTAGCAACTACGCTTTTCAAAATACAGAAACTAGTAATATTAATATTTTAAGTAATAAAATAAGTAACTTACCACGACACTCAAATGGGCGAGCACGGTGAAGGCGTCCTCACGCAGTTGGACCGCAACATCCTGCAATTAAACGAATAAATAGAGTATTTAAGAATAATTACATAATCATTCCATCATCATCATTCCCACTAGTCACCACATTCGTTGGTCAAAATTCATCTTGCAGCCCATCATTTCCTCACCTGCAGCAGTGCAGCAGCCGAATCGGGCGCGTCCAACAGCGAGGGCGGAGCGACGAGCGCCTGTGAGGAGCACGGAGTTGAGTCGTCCTGCAGAAATGGGAAATAAAAACCATAAAATACATTTTGAATTGGGCCCGATCCAACGACGTTTCATCCACTAGTCATTCCATCATTGGATTAGGTTGTATCAATACCATGTTGGCTTTTCAATCAAAACACCAAAAAAATATCAATATAAATTTCACAAAAAATATATTCCGAGTGCTATTTGGTTCCATGCAACAATCTAATGAACATCGTTTGAGGAAGCTATCAATTCGAGTCCATCACAGAGGAGAAAATCAGAAAATATAGGAGAAAGAATCCAAGAAATGTAAAAAAAAAACTATTTATAAAATTTGATTTTTTCACCAGTCAGTCAAGTCAACATAGTGTAAAGTTGAGTTATCACTAGTCCGACAAAGTCAACACTAACAAAAAATCAATAAGTATAAATGAACTACGTAAATAATTAAATAAATAAACACATAAACTCACGGGCTTGGGCGGCTTCACCTTCTTCACGAGTCGCTCGCGCACGCACAACTTCAGGAATCTGGAGAAGGACAATTATGTATTTGTTTCTTTTGTTTCTTTTGCGTAGCCCATTCGCATCAGTCACTCTTGATGCGCTATCACATCATGAAGATGCATTCCTAAAGAATCAGGACAGAAATCCGAAAAATTATCCGTTTGTGTTGTTTTGGAAGCAATATCACCTGTTCAACATTCAATTCTCGTTTTTTTCACGTTATGTATAAATTGAAACCAGAACAAATCGGGCAAAAAAGTGGCTCTTCCGATGATTTGCACAGCCCCTCAGAAGGCAAACCGCTCACTTTCCGAGTATCCACAGCATGTCTTTTAACCAATCCCGCTCATCCAGACTATTCTCCGTTTCACCCTTCCCTCAACTCACTTTCCAAGTATCCTCAATCTGTTCAAATCAGCCTACCCATTCCCCGTTTCATTGCGCCCTCAACTTACTTTCCGAGCATCCCCACCCATTCTTTCAATCAATCCCGTTCAAACAGTCTATTCTCCGCTTCACCATCATCGCAATATCACTCACTTTCCGAGTATCCTCATGAGATCGGGATGGGCTGCAAGGGCCTGCTCGTTTCCGTGACAGAACGACAGACCGCGCACAATATTGGACAGGGCGAGCGCACGATGGGTGAGCGAGACGAGCACAGAGTCCCTGCATGGAAAACGATTACTATGAGTGATTGATGAAACAGAAATGCGACAGAATCTCTGCAAGACGCACAAAAAAAAACTAAAATAATCGAGGGCTTGTTCTATAAAAAAACAAGACAATGAAGAAAGATATTAATGAGATTTTTGATATTGCAGTGGAACCCGAGGCAGAATTGTAGCAGCTTCACTTATCGTTTTCAAGTATAGCTCATGCAACCTCAACACCCCGTCCCGAATAGCAGTGTAAGATTTTATGAGTCGTGGTAGAAACACCATTGTCCTAGGATTTCAACATCACTTCTAGTAACCACAGTGCAGCCTCAACTCTCCAATCTCGAATATTTCTTTTTTTTCTAGCACGCAACGACCGTATCTCAGTATCTCATTGTCCTAGGTTGTCTATCTCGCTTTCTGTAACTACCACGTAACCTCAACCTGCCACTTATCAACCACCATAGTTTCTACACTAAAATAACAATAACAACAATAACAACGATAACAACAATAACAACCCTCCTCTCACCTGTTAATCAACGCCGTCGGCCGGAACGTCTCCAGTTCGACGTCATTCGGATACTCGGCGCACTCAATCTTGTTCGGCAGTCGGAAGAAGAACGGAGAAATCTGGAATATATTTCAGTGATCGATAGATCATCGTCCTACCGTACCCTCCACCCCCTCTCAAGCTCCGGAATAGAACAAAATATTCGGACGACCTTCTATCTACCCTAATTTTCGTGCTTCACGTTTACTACAAAGAGGCCGGAAATCCGCAATTACTCCCCACACCAAGAGAAGATAATACTAGATACACTCCTCACTCTCCCACAAATCCTTACAAGTGCTATACCCATAATAAATAAATAAAGAGTCAATCCTCGATCACTCCTCCCCCCTTACCGTATCCTCATCTTCCTCCTCATCATCTTCATCCTTCACTTCCTCTTTCACCTCGCTCGTCAACTCGACACAGCTCTCATATAACCTGCAAAATCAATTTACATTTCCCCATTCCGATTCATATTTCACCACTGTGCCAAAGGCGATGTCTTCCTAGGGAGAACAATGTTTTGCACTTCGGGCAACGCCAAATATATTTATAAATCACATTCAGTTCAGCTTCCGTAATATCATCCCAACATTCGCCCGTGATATCATCTCAACATATCGACATTCGCCCCATCTACAGTGCACTACCGTACTCACCGGAATCGAGGGTGGTTGAGTGCGTGGGCGGCCTCCAAATTGGCTTTAAGTCGGGCGACGGCCCGATTGACGAGGGAACCGGAGGCCGTGAGATCGTCAGTGGGAAGACCGGTTGAAGAGGAGGGAAGGGAACAGGAGGAAGAGGAGGAGGGACGACAGTCTGGAATGTTTGAGCTTCAGTGACACATCATTTGCTCGAGAGAATGACTTATTCGCCAATGTGATGATGGACAGCCGTTCTCGATAATTGCATTATCATTGTGAATACGCATAACCACTATGGCGCCTAAAGACGACTCAATCCTATTGTCATGTTTCTCGACGAGTCAGATCCTCAAAAAAAAAATCCTTTTCAAGATTCAACATTGTTCCCAAATACAAAGATATCAAGGGGAAACGATTTGTGGTAAGGTTTTTGTACAAAAAAAAAACGATGCTTCATTGCCACATATTCTACTGTCCATCTCTCATTCCAGTTTCACAATAACACCAAAGGCCGCCGCTGCTCATCTATTCATCCAATAATGCTTCCGCTTGAGAACAAAGGACGAAAATCCATCACGTTTTCTATCGACTCAGTATACTCTATTCGTTCTACAATCGATAGCTACCGTAACCCTCCTACCGTACCTTCATCTCTCATCTCATCCAACAGCCGTCGGCGCAGTTCCTCCGGCATTTCAGCCTCCTTGAAGTGCACCTGGCAATTTATAAATTATTAATATTACAATTGATCAAGCAGCGAACATTCCTCAACAATTCTCTAGAATATCATCCATTCGTGAAATCCCAGGCCACATATCAAAAGCTATTAGTAACGAATTATTAGTTTACTCCAGGAAGGAACGCTACGAATACTCCAAGCCATTTGTCTAAAATATCATACATACTTGAAACTCCAGATCAAAAAGTTAAATTATATTTTATTTTCTAAACGAAAGTCAAGCGTTGCTCACTCTAAACCATCCCACTCTAACATCGTCCATTTATGAAACCACAAATATGCACATAATTCAACTTACAAATTTAGGAATAAAATAACAAAAAAGAAAAACAAAAACAAAAACAACCGCCCACCTTTCTTCCTGTCCTCGTTATCTTCGTGTAGTTTCCATTGTCTCTCTTGTCGCCCTTCTTGTCGCGCACGCCAACAACGCCCTTCACCGACTCGGCCGAGCCCTGCGGAAAGATAATAATAATAACAATAATTATACCTACCAACTCTACGAGAAATTGATTATTAATGCTGAACGCCCTCGGATCATATCCAGTGTTTGGGACACGGACCGTATTAATCAGTGTTTTCAGTAAAAGTAAACTCGCGGTTTCACGCTCTCCGTAACTTCTTCACAACGGCAACTACTTCGATTACTTTCAGACTTTACTGTCAATCAACCAATTACCTACCGTGCGCTACAGCACAATACACTATAGGGCTATCGTACCCTTATCGTACCTTAAGCGCCTTCCTACCGTACATCAAAATCCCTCAATCAATCAATCAATTTTTCCATCCCCCTGTCAACTACCGTACTCCCTACCGTACCTTGAGTGCCTTCTTCACCATCTTCTCCGTGTCCGGTCCCTCTTCGGCCTTCGATGACGACGCGACACAGGGCACGGGCAGCTGCAATTAGTAAGAATTAATTAATTAATTAGTGATGAACAATAATTATTATTATTTGGTATACTTCCCTCGCAAGGATGATTGTAATCAGTCGAGATCACGCAATACAAGATATCAGTGAAACTCGAATTCTGAGGGAAACCTTTCTATCAAAGTGGCGAATCCAATACTGTTTCATCAGGAATTCACATCGACTAACCCAGCAATGAAACCACAGATAGCATTCCACTAAAATCAGATGTTATTTTTCAAAAATTGATTGACCACGGACTGCGCTCATTTAAGAACTCCCAAGATATCTAATTGAAGGAACTCGAGATCACCACCCAATTTTCTTTATTTGTACAAGCTCCTCGTCTTCTTCTATCGTTTCAACCGTGCTACTCTAATCTAATATCAGCATTGCAACCTCAATGCAGTAGAGAAATTTGTTAGACAATCAAACACCTCCGATCTACGTACACCAAGCAATTATACCCGCAGTATCCCCGCTTCAATGCTCCCTTAAACACTTATTCTCACCTCAAACTCGTCCGGCCAGAGCACGTGCAGTGTGGCGGCGAGATGGTCGACCACAGCGCTCAGGATGCCCTGCAACCAAAATTATTGCTCTTTTTTAAAGTTTATAATCAGTTAAATCATGATCATGAATAAACTATTTATTGTTAACACGTAAGCGATGAGCCAAGATCCAATTGCCCCCAATCGACATCTAGCATTACAGCTCAACTTAGAAACTCGAATACTGATGGCACATGATTTCAGGCACAACTTTAAAAAATATACAATCAGTTCTCGATCGCCCAAACCGCACCAGCTACCGTATCCACTCACCGGCATCGCGGCGAGCGAGGGCGCCGTGAACGAGTCGTCGTGCAGGATTACGGTCAGCGCGTTCACCGCCCACACCACCTCCGTGTCCAGGGCCGACCGCAGCGTCATCAGAAGACGACGGGGCGTGGCCTGAATTAATTAATTAATTATTAAATTAATAAACTCAGTTTTCGATCGACCTGCTGCTAACACAGGCTAATAGGAAGTTTCAATGTCATTCAATTCACCGAAATCGACTCAAGCAAATTCTTCGGGAATACTAATGGAAGGTGAAACCGAAAAACTCGTGCAAAATTAGAGTCAATTCCTGATCGATCAACCTATGGCTACCGTAATCCATCAATAATAGATACCGTACACCAATGAGATCTCTTGCGAGCATCTTCCTCCTTCTCCTCTGACTGATTGATGAGGCCTCCACACTACCCGGCGGGAACAGGGTCGACTGCTGGGGGAACGCGCCGCCTGCAATATCATTTATTTAATTAAATAAATAAATAATAAATATTTATCTTGACTGAGATTCGACAGAGAAAAAAAACAAACTAATGGATGCATCCGAAATATCACACCACCATGAAACTCCGAGTAGCGCAGCTATTCACAGTAATAATTTTTGTCATAGCCAATCTGACACGATCAACGAAAATGTGAAAATGTGAATCACAGAAAAAACGCCCATCTTTACAAACACCAGATCAGTTTTTTAGAAGACATCTCTACTTAATATTAATGGAGGTGAGCGTCACCAGGCCATCTACTACCAATGAACCACAAAGCAACCAGGATGCTGCAACCCAAATGTTGAATCAGTATTTTCCCTAGACGCTAATGTGAAATCTGTGAATCAATGGCCGCCAAATTATCTACCAACCCCGAAATCCAAAGCGACTCAGATTCCAGATGTCACCAGCAATTGCAAAATAATGTTATTTCTCCCACTGCTTACAGGAAAGATCCCCAGTTGCTTTCATTATAACCGCGAAACCCAAACCCATCAAGAATTTTTAGGTTCCACTCACTCATCATCAGTCCGGCGGGACCGGGTGGCTGCACGGTTCCCGCGTGCGCTGCGCCTGCAGCCATCGGGGGCGGGGCGCGCAGCGGCGTCGCTGCTACTGCTGCCGCTGCTGCAGTAGTCGGAGGATAGGAGCCGGCGGGCGCCGCTGGTTGCTGGTACTGCAAATGTGATTTTTTTTTATAATTTTTGATTGGGAACTTCGTTATGATTACTGCCCTGACACGCGAGCGTATTACATAGCACGGATGAAACCGGACATAACCTTGTCACATTTCTTCAATGTGTAAGGGAAGAATGATAATTTTATGATCATGACCGAAATTAATGATCTGATCCCATTACTGCCCTAACCAACGCACAGAGTATCTGCCACTTGCGAAACCTCACTCAGCCTAGTCGCTTTTCTTCACTTTTTTAACAGATTGATTTCGAAAGTAGCGTAACCAATCAATAATTCGCTCACCCCTCTCATCCTTTGTGCAGTGCTGCCTCCGGGCGAGGGCGCTGGCTGGGCGGGTGTGGGCGTGCTCAGCCCACGGCCTTGCTGCTGCTGCGGGGTCTGCTGCAGCGGCTGCGGCTGCTGGGGCGGGTAGCCGTAGGGGCCTCGGGCTGGGGTGCCGGGTGGCGGCACGCCACCGGGCATCTGCTGCTGAGGCGCGCCGGGGTAGCCGCCGCGGCCGGCCGCAGCTGCAGCGGCTGCAGCCGCAGCCTGTTGCTGCTGCGCGGCCCACATGGCGTGCTGCTGCTGCTGATGGTGCTGCTGTGCAGCAGCAGCCTGCTGCTGCTGTTGCATGTGCTGCGCGTACTGCGACGGGTGCGGGGCCATGTGCGGCGGGTAGCCGTGGGGCGGCGCGCCGTAGGCGCCGGCCGGCGGATAGCCAGGATATGGCGTGCCGGCCATCTGCGGCGGCGGCCGCTGTCCGCCTCCGGGTGTCATGGCGCCGCCAGGAGGTCCGCCTCCCGCGTACATCGGCGGCGGCTGCCCGTAGTGAGGCGTCGCGGCCATGCTGCAAATAAACAATTTAATCGACAAGATAAATATTACAAATCGCCGTCAGACCACAAGATATCAATTCCAAAATTCAACTGAGAATAACACCCACTCGCGCAGCACCAAATCGCCTGGCCAGCTCTACTCTTACGGGCTCAATATTTATCAAAAATGGCTAGCTTTAACGCGACATCAAATTGAAAAGCTAATCGATTATGTTGGAATCGATTAGATCTACCACATATTAATTTCCCCAACTGAACCCAGACTAAGATACACCCGTGCAGCACCGAACCACCTGGTCACCACTACTCTTACTATCTCATTATTGACCAAAAACGAGGAGCTATAACGCGCAACGTTCGATCGAAGTCGGATCGAACAGAGAAGGAAGGAACGTGGATCGTTCTTTCTCCATCCCCACCTCCCCCCCCCCCCCATCTCGCCTCAGGGGAGAGGAGAATCGGTCTAGAGACAATGGTAAACTGAGAGAGTCAGACGACAAAAGGGAAAGAAAAGGGAGAAGAGGAGAAATGGATGGGGTGAACCATCAACCATTCCCCTCGATAAAAGGCGAAGGAAGAAGGAACATTCACAGAAGGAGGGGGGGGGGAGAAGGCGGGCGAGAGACTGGGCAGAATCGAGAGAGAGTGCCAGACGCTAAGCCGAAACCTAGCTGATAATAGCTAGCCGCGGCGGAAAGATGGAAAGGCTCAGCGATATTCCTCCTCGCCTTCCCTTTCCTTTCTATCTTTCCATCTCCCCGAGAGAGAGAGAGAGAGAGAGGCATAACCAGGTAATAGAATGGAATTGTTCATTATAGTAGATCAAGCGCCAATTCGATTACCGCTGCAGTACTATTGCTTAATCATGGGCTTCTACTGCCCCAACAACATCCCTGTTTCCCCCCCCCCCCCCGCTACATCCGGGTTTCACGTCCGCATTCTATTCTACGGCTTGACGAATCACCGCTGCTCCGTTGACGCACTGCTACTACATTGGCCAAATCCCCGTTTCAGACATCCCTTGTTACAAATGTGCTGACATTGATTAACGATAGGCAATCGACGAGTGGTGCAAATATAGGATAACTGGGCATAAAAAGCGTAAGAGAATATTGCTGTACCGCTACCGCTACTCCCCCTCCCCGGACATCCCGGTTTCACCTGCCCCATCTATTCCAGGGGAAGGATTAGCTAGCAAAAGAAGAGGGACGCCCCAAAGAGAAAATAAACTAAACGACGTACCGATTCTGATAGACGAGCGTCTGCATGAGATCGAGAGGGGGGGGGGAGGGGCTGGCTGGCAGTTATCACGCACGATAGAATACCTTTCCCTCCTCTCCCCGCTCCTCGCTCTATGCAAATGCACGCGATTTGCATATGCCCCCTGGCGGTGATTAATTGGATTAGCGCACACCTCGCTTCCTAATCGAGTCAGGCTAACCAGCGGGGTCATTTCCATACTCGTGATCCTATGGAGTATGATCCCAAGAACCCGAGTGCCCGAGAACCTGGACCCTTGACCCGAACCGTACCTTGTCGAGGGCGCGCTGGTTGCTGCAGGTGTCGCGGCGGGGCCGGGCGTCGGGGTTGCTGCAGGCGCTGCAGCTGCAGCTGCAGCATTGCTCGCCTGACTGGCGGGTCGGTCGGAGGCCGTGTCCGGCGCGGACAGGCGCGACGAAGAGTCGGGCGTGGCTGCAAGAGTTGTGCTTCAGGGATAGCGTAAATGATTAGAATGGCACAATTTTGTGCTGTTTCCTTCGTGATATGACGTACCAACAAAAAAAAAACTACTAGCCAAAACAGTTGTCGTTTCAGGAATATCATTAATGATTGGGGTGACATGTTTCTTTTTAATTCTTCTCATAGCTCATCAAGAATGTTTCCGGTTTCAGGAATCCCACAAATCATCGAGGAGGACTATTTTTTTCGATGATAGCTTCCCAATACAACAAATTTTTTATATCAAGAGCGAACAAGTTTCAGCTTTGCTATGAGTGCTCTTCGAAAATTTAGGGAATTGATAAGAAGCGAGTCTTGCTTATAAAACAATTCTTTAAAAAGTTCACCAGGACGCGATGTGTTTCAACTCAACCATAACAGCACTTTCAAAAAAAAGTGCGCTGAATGTGAGTAAATTAAATGAGTAAATAGTAAATGAGTAAATGTGAGTAATTCTAGTAAATTAACATCCGATTCAATGTAATTCATCTACCCCATTGCTGATTCACCACCACTACCAACTCACCAGGAGGCGGCGCGGACGGTGCTCTGCTGCTGTCTCCGGCTGCAGCTGCTGCAGCTGCTGCCGGCGTGACGGGCGGCTGCGAGTAGGGCGTGACGGGAGCCGCGTCGGTCGGGGTTACTGTAACATCGAACATAATCATAAAAATAATTATCCAATCTTCGTAATACCCAATGACCATGTCACAAATACAAGACAATTTTCCTACTGAATTGGCGTTTCACAACTTGGACTTGGTGCGAGTTTTCCAGCGAGAATGATACCGCTTCGGTGTAGGTTTTTAATACAATACATCATCGTGCCCTAATAGCAATAAACTCAGTCCGCAACCCCCCCCCCATGTCTACCGTAACTACCGTACCCCCGCTACCGTATCCTACCGCACCCCCCCCCCCCCTGCTACCGTACCTCCGGCCTGCTGCTGCTGCTGTCGCATGTACGCGGCGCGCTGCTCCTCGCTCATTGCGGATGGGTCGGGCTGCAAATAAAGAATTAATTAACAATTAACAATTAAAAAATTGGCTTCACCCATACAAGTGCCGTTTCAGCACTATCATAACTGCCAGAGGAAACTCAGTTTTCTGATTTTACTTGGACCGAGTATTTACTGAAAAATCAACAATAAACTTGCACACTCCCGCTTCACCTCTCTCATAACTAGAGTTCGAAATACGGGTCGCCGTCTCTCCATTTCACACACTCTCTCACAGCTCTAACCGGTGAGAGAGCACGTGAAATGAAGAGACGGCGACCCGTATTTCGAACTGTACTCATAACTATCTCTACTCACGCTATGTTCCGATGAACAGTCGGCTTTGTGACCAAAAACAGTTTAAAAAGAATAAAAATAAGAATAAAGTATTTTAACCGCTCGCACTATTGTCTCCTCATCTCTCTCACAACTATCAGACAAAACTCAATTTGTTGATGGTACTTCAGAATTCTTTCAAAAAATCAACAATAAACTTGCACATTCCCGCTTCATCTCTCTCACAACTATCTCTACTCTCACGACATCTCGATTCGAGGTCCGCTTCACTTGGAAAAAAGAAAAAAACTCACCATTCCGGGGTGCGGTCGCATCGGTCCTGGCTGCGGGTAGCCGGGGTATCCCCCGGGTGCGCCCGCCGGAGGCGGCCAGGCGCCGGGCGGTGGCGCTCCTGGCGGGCCGCCGTAGTAGCCGGGCGGCGGCGGTCCGCCGGGGAACGGCGAGGGCGCACCGGCAGAGCCGGGTCCGCTGCCCGGGCCCGTAGGAGTGCCCGCGGCGCCGGGTGTCGTGGCTGGAAAAAAGGTCAATTGTTTACACTTGCACAGTTTCTGTTTCATGATTTCCATAACTATCTCTGTTAACCCAATTCATTGATTAAATCCCCTGTGCTTCCGGTTTTCCATAAAGCAAAAATTCATTCGATCATACTTGAACCAGTACCGCTTCATCATTGCCCTAGCCATCTCAGTTACCCCCCCCCCCCCCATTTTCCAATATCACTCTGTTTCGTTCCAAGCCCCCCCCCCCCCACCTATTCGCGCACTGGTGCTTGCGAGTTTCGACAGCGTGCATGGTGCTTCACCGTTGCCATATCTATCCTAGTTACCCCAACTTTTGATTATGTAGACGCTGGTGTTCAAGTATTCCAATTTGTCGATCCAATCTCCCCCCTACTGATTCGTGCACTGGTCCGTTCCTTGTTCGTATTTCGATCCCGCTCTCGATTCCCCCTCCCCCTTTCCCTCGCGTTCATTTCGCTCCTTCCCTTGATTCATTCTCTCCAGCAGAAATTGGGGGATGGAGATGGGAGGAGAGGTTTAGAGATGTAGAAGGGACACGTAGAGGCAGAGAGAGATTGTGCGATGAATGGTCGGTCTCTCTCCTTTCGCAATGCTCTCTCGGTTCTCTGACCTAGGAGAGACACGGCTTGGTTGTGCAGTGGTTGAAAAGGGGAGATGGACGGGGCGGAAGGAAGGAAGAGGAGGAGGAGAGCAGAGCGAAAGGGGTGCAAAAAATGAGAGATTGAGAGGAGGGGATGGGACCGGTCGTAGTTCCTCTCCCTTCCCTCTCTTACATTCCTCCTCTTTCCTTCATCCTTCTTCTCCTCTTCATACCGCCTCCTCCTCGCCTCTCTCTCTCTCAAAGGAGCGATTGCTCTCAGTGAGAAGAGCGGGAGACAAGGGAAACGAAGAAGAAGAAGGGAGGAGGGGGGATTGATGCCTTCACCCTCCCCCTCTTACTCCATACACAACTCGGCTACCAAAGACTGGACACTGTTCAGTTTGGCACACCACCGCATTCCAGAGTACAGATTGGGCACTTTTGACGACAATATAATACACAATTCACACCATTAATGGTACAATTTATCTTCCATCTAGTACTGCCCATCCCTTGTATCCCTCTACCCACTTCGCTAGCCTCTGCCTTTCCTACCCGCCTCTCTCTCTTCTCTTCTGTTCCCTTGACAACGAGAGAGGCTGAGTATCAACCACCGCCTTCTCTCTCTCTCTCTCTCTCTCTCTCTCCCTTCTATCACCGTGAGCCTCTCTCGAGCTATAGTCTGTCTCTTCCCTCTCGTTAGTCAGGCGATGCTAGAGAGTACATGACATGCAGAAACAGTGGTTGAGCACTACTCCCCTCTCATTACCGTTGCTTTCTCGTGCAGGAGAGAGGCGAGGGGTACATTCATCCTCTTGATTGCGCTGCTATAGATGATGAAGGGGAGCTCTACCTCTAGGGCCGCCCTTTCAATCCCCCTCTTCATCCAGCGCGCTCCAATCGAGAGCGGAGGGGGGGGGGGAGATTCATACATCTAATGGCTACTGCGCCCGCTCCCTTTCCACCTCTCTTCCTTCCTTTTCCTTCCCCATCTCACAGCGAGAGACGGACGGGCGGGAGGGAAAGACGAGTGAAGAAGAAGAAGAAGAAGGAGAGGGAGATGGAGCATAGCTGTCAGTGTCTGTGATGGAAGGGGGAGGGAAGAGTAAAGAAGAATAGGGGGCTCCCCTCTTTCCTCCTTTTCCTTTCTCCCTGGCCTGTCATACATCGCCAGAGTGCATGCACAATGGGTAGAGACAGAGCGATGAGAGGGGGCCGTGGGCCCGAGATAAGGACTCGCCCCGAGAGTCACTGCTATGTGCAAAAAGACGAGCGGGAGTGAGAGATGGAGAGGATCACTTCATCTTTTCCTCCCCTTTCTCACTCTGGTACTGTCAGTGATATGGGTGATAGATAAGACGAGAGCGAGGGGGATGATCAATACACGCTGACGTCTTCTCTCCCCATCACGCGTCAGGATATTCTCATCAGTAGTGTTCGAAATACGGGTCGCCGTCTCTTCATCTCACACACTCTCTCGTCTCTCTGAGCGGTGAGTGAGCACGTGAAATGAAGAGACCATTACCAGTGTTTCGAACTCTACTCATCAGACAGGCCGAGAGAGCACAGTAATTGGATAGACTGCGAACAGCCCTTCTCGAGAGAAAGCCTATTCTCTGCATCTCCCTTGCTTCTCAGCCACACTGAGGATGATGAGATATGCTGCGAGAGCCACCGTAATTAGGCGAGGCGAGGCAAGACAGGCTTGATGAAGGAGGGGGGAGGGGCAAGAAAAGGAGTACGAGTACGACTTTGTACTCGCCCTCTTCCACACCTCGCTACAACAGTCCTACAATCTGTCTCGAGTACATTTCGTTGTGAACATCACACATCTCGCATTACTCAAACAACTCCAGTCATCGTTCACTCGAGGGGGCTCTTCCTTCCCCCTTTGGGTGAGGGTGGGGGAGGTTTAGAGAAGCGGAAATAAACATCCAACGACACGCTCACGCTCGTTTGCGATTCAGCGAGTGAGTGTGTGTGCGTTTGTGTCGGGGGAGTAGATGATTTATGATCACTCAGCAGGAGGGGCAGACCCTCTCCTCCTCTCCCATTATCCCTCCTTCCATCTGACCGGTCAGTGATCGAGTGCAGATTACGAGACACCAGTAGACAACAAGTGTAGTCGCGAACGGAAGCGAGGGAGCGTTACTTCTTGAGAGGGCTGAGACGGCCGAAGAAGAATGCAAAATGATGTGCGAGACTAAATGGCGACTCGCGAAAAGAGAAAGGAGACACAACAAATAGGGCAGAGAAAACGAGAGAGCAAGCATAAACAAGCAATGAGCGATGAACAAACGAGCGCGAAATGTGCACGTGCAAGATTGAAACCCTACCCACTCAGACCACCCGGGCCGAAAACCATACATCACCCCCGAATATAATCTCAAGCAACTCACCGTATCCATGCTGCGGCGGGTACTGCTGGGCTCCTGGCGGCGGGTATCCGGGGTAGGCTTGGGGATAACCTGGTGGCGGAGCCATGCCGCGCGACCGATAGTACGCGTGCTGCTGGTACATGCTCATCGCGTATTGGGCGTAGGGGGATGGGGCGGCGGGTACCGTTGAGGGAGCCGCCGCTGAAGATGGGCCGGGCGCCATGCCCTGCCCTGCAGCCGCGCTACCGTACCCTCCACCGCCATAGTATTGCGCGTACATGGGCGGTTGCTGCATGCCGTACTGTTGGTAGGCGGGCGGCGGGTACGAGCCCTGGGGGTGGGTTGACGGGTAGGCTGGGTACGCTTGCTGTTGCTGTTGATGTTGCTGCTGCTGCTGCTGCAGGCTCGGATCATAGGCCGGCGGGGGTGGTGCAGCTTGAGGAGTTACAGTCGGCGCGGGCGGGGTGGGCCGGGGGTAGGGCGGCTGCAGCTGCTGCACGTGCTGCACTTGCTGCGGGTACCAAGTGGCCGTCGCAGTCGCCGTTTTGGCCGCTTCTTGGGGGTACGCCGGCTGTTGCTGTGGCAGGGGTGTGCCGGACGTTGAGGGTATGGGCGTGCCAGAAGAGCTGGCGCTCGCGCCTGACGTCGCTGGGCTTGAGACCTCGCTGTCTTTCACCTTGCGCCTCCGTCCGCGCGTTGATGGCGCGCCGCTCGCGCCGCCTGGCGCGCCTCCCGCGCCACGACCGCGTCCGCGCGGAATGATTGCGGGCGTATGATTGGAAGAGGGAAGACTAGGGGATATGATGCCGCGCTCGGTCGTAGAGCCTCCTCGCTCGTGTAGCGCCGTGAGTAGTGGAGAAGTGTGTATGTGTGAGGAAGAAGGGGGGAGAGATGGGGAGGGAGGAGGGAATGGAGAAGGAAGGGGGAGGGGGAGTGTGAGAGATAGGGAGCGCGGGCGGAGGGGGGAGGCACTCCCCCTCCTCTCCTCGCCTCTCTCCTTCATCTCTCTATCTCCCTCCTCCGTCTCTCTTCTCACTTATTGGCACCTCTCTTCCGCCTCTAACTGTTCCAATCACTCTTCTCCAATGCACTCACATTGTCACTATCCTCCTCTCCCTCCATCCTTCTTGCCTCGTCCATCCTTCAACAAAGGGGATTCTTTCCCCCAACACTACCCATTCTCCATTACTCGCTCTCCTTTCCATCTACCGTACCCCTCCCTTCTCGGGGGGATGTGGGATGGGATGGATAGGAAAGAGGGGTGAGAGCATCTCTCTCATCCCCCCTCCTTCGGTCTCGACTCTCGCATCTCCACGGCAACAGATTCCAATCTGGTCTGAGAGGGAGGGGAGGCAGAGGAGGGAGGGAGGTCTCTAGCCTCCTCCCGCCCTCTCCCGGCTTTGTATCCCCCCCACCACTAATCACGCTCCTTCTCATTATCCCAGAAGGTGGTGGATGGAGGGGATACGGATGGTTCCTCCCGCTGCCCATCCCCTCTTTTGCCCATTCGTACACTATCATTATAGTGCTTCTCGCGCCTATTCCTCCTCCCCTTCCTCCTCCTCTCTTGTATTAGTACTCTCATCGTTCGAATGCTTCGCTTCCTCTTCTCTTTTTTCATGCTTCATCATACATTTTTGTTCCAACCGGAGCGGCTAAGGAGGAGTGGGGCGAGGGTAGGGCGGCTGCTGCTGCACTTGCTGCGGGTATCAAGTTGCCGTGGCTGCCTTGGCCGGTACCACTACATATCCACGTTCCGGGGGTTCAAAATACTCGTTTTAGCTGTGATTGGTTGGAAATGAAAATGTATGCTTCTTCCTCTCGTATTAGTACTCTCATCGTTCAGCTTCTCTTCCCCTCCTCCGTATCCCTCTTCTCCTTATTTCCTCCTCCTTCATCTGAGTCATTTCTCTTCCATCCATCTCCGATCCTCTCGATCTCGTCTCTTCATTATAACATCTCTCTCGTCAGTCAGACAGACGAGAGAGCATTGCAAAAATGAGAGAGACTGACCATCCCCCCCCCTCTCCCTTAAGTCTCTTTCTTCTTCCATCTCATTCCTTCTCGTCAATCCTGGCTGCCCTTTTCCCTCCCTCCCTTGCTTCCCTACTTGCTTGCTCACCCCTCCGCCGCCGCCAAACTTGTGCGTGTGGTCCCGACCTACCATACGATTGAACACCCCCAACTATTGGTATAAAGCTGATGATCGGGGCTCAGCGCATTTTACTTCGGTGCATGAACATTGAGGTTTGTACAGTGCATTTTTATTCTGCTCAGGAACCATGAGGCGTAACATTAAGAATTTTATGCACCAAGTTAATATTCTGGGGCCCAGTGCATTTATAGTCCGTGCTAGAACCCTTCTGTCACAACTCTGACCCCTCGTACCACCGTATCCCTAAGCTTCCGTACCTGTTCCTCCGGGGGTCGCGCCCGCGCTCGGGTCCTTCTTCTTCTTCTTGAGCTTGTCCGCGAAGGCGACCGCGTCCTCCGGGTTCCGCCCCGTCTCCATGCACTCAAGCAGCAGGAGGTGCTTCTGGAATGGAATACAATTGGGAATATTAGAAATAAGTCACTTGTCGATCCACACCCTCACCCACTGTTAGGCAAACTTCCCCTATATGGCCGGGGGGAAACGCAATCGTCAAAAAACAACATCAATAGGGCAACGCGAAAAAAAGGCTTAGGCTACTAGGAGTTCCGTAAATCATTGAAAATTTCTTCTTCGGAGCCCCGCATCGAGAGGATTGAGCGGTGTTTTAGCCTAGCAGTGTCTCCTCATAGTGCAACTACCGTATACCTGGTAGTGCCTTCTCAGCTGGTATCCGGCGGCCGACGACTCGCTAATGTCCGGGTTCGCCTCACAGCAGATCATCTTCCACGCCTTGTCTTTCGTCACCTGGAATTTAATCAGTTAGTGATCAGCTATCATCTCCTACCGTATCCCCCGTTGGAATATAATCAGTTCGTCATCTCACATCCTACCGTATCCCCATCCCCTCTCCCATGCTAATCATTGCCCCCCCCCCCCCCCCCCCGTGTCAATAGTAGGAGGAAAACGAGCGGGAGGAAGCATAACAAATCAGCAGCTCTCGAATCCTTCCACTCTATTCATCCCTACGTGCCTTATCTTGGCTATCCATCTCGCTTCCTACGTCCAATCTTCCAATTTCCTATGATCTACCGTAGTCAATATTCCCATTCTCACACTTTTTCCCATTTCCCGGTTGGGGCTCTCCCACGATTTTTTCTGTCACTTTTCGCCGCCTTCTACATTCTCGATTACCGTAATCTTCTACTCTGCCCTAATCTATAGTCATCATACTATCTCCATCATCTTGCACTTTCCCTACTACTACTCTACGAATAGCATTTCGCCTCTGCCCTAGACGCTATTATTCCTCTGTTATTCCCCGTATCTCATCTCTTCATAGCTATGGCAACGACGAGGATAATACGGCTAGGCGTAAGCAAGGGAAGGCGATGAGATGTCATGGGATATCGTGGGGATCGACAGCTTACTAGGCGCTTAGGCAGGCTACTTTCACCGATTGCTTCCTAATTTTTCTGCTCGTCTCACCTGCTCAAATCCTCCCTTATTGCGGACGGCGATGTACAAGCGGTGCAAATCCACGTTTTGCTTGGACACCTGCAATATTTTGTTCGTTTAACACTCAAATTTACGTTATTTTGAACGTATTTGAACTTTTAAATGAAATAAATAAAATAATTATAGAATCACCTGGGGGATCATTGTGATCGGCTCGCCGTGCCTTTCGCAGAAGGCAACGAGTTTGTCGAAGAATGCGCGACGCGCCGGCATTACTTCGATAGGATTAGCTGGCGTCGCAGGACCGACCTAAATGTAAGCGTTAAAAAATTAGATAAAAAATGAAAAAGGAAGGAAAATTCTATCAAAATGGAGTAATTTCTTGATGAAATAGTCCAAAAATCGAGCTATTTCGGCAATATTACCCAGCCGCAGGAAACTGTCATTCCAGTGACTATACTTAGATGTAGGAAGTAGCTAGTATGGGAGAGAAGTGAGGGAAATAGGGCAGTGAAGTACATACCAATCTGTCGACGATGGAGATCTCCCTTCGTGCGGCGGGTGGAGCAGGAGGGGCTGCCTGTTGGAGGGGCTGCTGGGGAACCATTGCTTGCGGTGGGGGTCCTCCAGCTCGATACTAAAATGCAGAAATAAGTTAGCAAAAACGCGAAATACGACAACTGTTGATTCATTGTTTCAACCGTTTTGTCCGGATTTACTGTACTACAAACTACAGGTTGTGTGCTAATTTCTGTATTTTCACTTAGCAATCTCGAAATTTGATTGTGTCAAATTTATTGAATTTTTGTTTTCAACTTTTAAAACCTTTTTTCTACATAAATTTGCTAAGTTTTATTATATTTTCAGTTGGAAAATGAGTCAACCCACCCTATCGTCCTCTGGCATCGGCGGTCCGGCGGGACTCGGAACAGGAGCACCATCAGCGTTAGTTTCCTGCAAATTTCGCCATTTTCGAGACATTTTCTTCACGAAAAACCTAGCTTTCTAGTCGATTTTCATACTAAATCTCTAATTTACTCACCCTCTGTCGCTGCATGGCTGCCCACTCCATCGGGTTCGGTCCGGGCGGCATTCGGACCATGTCTTGGGGTCCTGGCTGCATGTGTGGTGGTCGCATGCCGGCCGGCATGCCGGGATGGGGCGGGGGTCCGCCGGGGTACCCATACCCGGGATGGGGCGCGCCCGGGTGTTGCATGTAGTGGGGCGGGTAGCCAGGCGGCATTCCGTAGGCGCCGGGTGGGGGTCCGGGTGGCATGCCTGGTCGGGGCTGGCCCGGCCAGTATCCGTGCGGTGCGGGCGCGTATCCGGGTGGGTACCCGGGAGGCATGGCACCGGGAGGTGCTTGTTGTTGTTGTGGGGGCATGCCTTGCATTGCTGCTGGGTTGGAGGGATCGGGCACGCCCGGAGCAGCCGAGTAACCGCTGGGACCTGAAATGATAATGGTGTTGTCACTTTGCGAAAAGGTGCCGCTACGATTGTTAACGTCTCATTGATCACAAAGTGTCTCATTCTAAGAAGTTCGCATGATTATCCAGTATTTTAGCTGGATTTTCGAAACTATAAGCCGTAGGATCTTGCTCATTTTAGCTGTATTTTCAACTAGAATAGCAAGGTGAAAAGTATTTTCGAATAGGAAAACAAAAGTCGGCTCACCTGCCGGACTGGCCGGGGACCGGGGCTGCGCCCACTCCTGCGCCTGCACGCCCATCACGCCGGGGTGCCGTGGGGGCGCCCCGGCGCCCGCAGCGACCGCGTTTGCCGTGGCTGCGTACTTGTCGCGCGACTCGGGCCGGGAGGACGGTCCTCGCGGCACGGGCGACTGCTGCTGCAAAGGGAACGGTAGGTACACGGTAATGAGATATCGACAAGTGACTTTATTCCTATCATCGTAAACGGTATGAAAGGGAATACGGTAGGGAAAGTAATAAGCTATCGACAAGTAACTTTATTCCTACCATCGTAAACGGCATGTGTGTTTTGGTCGGCAGCGATCGATAGCAGCAAGGACAGGGGAAAGACTAGCTAGATCACAGGAGTGACAATGGGGAAGGGAAGAGGCCTGGTAGACGATCAATGATGCGAGAAAGGAAGGGGTCGAGCAGTCAATCAATATTGCGCGAACAATACAACGCGGTAGGTCATAGACTAGGAGAAGAATGAATGAAAGGAATAGGTCCACAAGTCAATCAATACTGCGCAACACGACAGTGCTGTAGGTCACAGGAAGGAGAATAATGAGTGAAAGGAAGAACCTCAACAGTCAATCAATAATCAGAGAGACAGGGCGGTAGATCAGAGGCAAGGAAAGGAGTGAGTAACAGTGGACCATCGTAATCACGAGCAGTACACAGGGGGTTGATAACAAGGTCAGAGCAGGAGGGGGGGGGGGTGTCAATAGGCGTGCGAGTGGTCACTCCCAACAGCAAGTGATCGCATATCGTGGGAACCTGCGTGTGTCAGTCTCTTTGTGCATCACCACGCACGCTCGCTCGCCCTTCTTCCCATTTCCGACCCACTCTCTCGGTTCGGCACGCTCTCTCGCCGGCCTGTGTCTGCGCCCTCTCGGTTCGCCCTGGTCTCTCTTCGGCTCGGCGGCCCTTGTTGATGCAAAAATACACAGATGGGGGCGGCGGAGAGACTAAGGGGAAAGGGGAGAGGGAAAAGAGAGGAAGGAAATTGGACAACACCACACATCAAGTGAGATGCACTCTTCAGAAGAAGACGAAGAAAAGTGCTTGAAGGCGTTCCGCCTATTTTCAAAAGCGTCTCCTTTCCCGCCCTATTCACCGGCCTTTCGCGCCAATATATTTGAATCGGGGTACTGTATCGACGTCATGGGTACGGTAGATTGCATTGATTTTACGACGTAGAATCTACGTTGTTATTTGTTGTCTCGAAAGTAGGTCATAACGTGCAATTCCATTGCACTATTGCGGTAGTTGTTTTGTCATCATAGTTTATTGTTGTTATGGCTAACAGCCGTAATTGTCATAGTGTCGTCTCATTTACCCCTCCTCCCTCTCCCTCCTTCTCCTTCTCCCCTTCCGTCTCATCCCTTTGCGATCCCATGTTCCGTCTCTGGCCCCTTCGCCCCCCCCCCCTCCCTTTCCTCCTTCCTCCCTTCTTCTTTCAATCGCTTCCCTTCACCCCCACTCCTCGCACACAAGGCTAGCGTGTCCAAGTAGAGAGTGTGGACAAAGCGGAGAGGATAGACGGTCAGAGAGGTTAGAGAGTAAGGGAAAGGAAGAGAGCAGGCGGCCAGGGTATTTGCATTGAATGAGATAGGAGGCGAGGGGCGGGCGGAGTGGAGAGAGCGGGCGGGCGGAGGCATCGATCGTCAAGGTCGTTCGTTTATTCCCCCCTCTTCTTCTTCTTCTTCTTCTCTATCCCCCTCTGCGTCTCTGCCCCTCGTCCTATCTCCTTTCTCCCCATACACAACGAGATGGAAAGAGTGTCTGCCATCTCTGGCCGCTCTCGCCTCCCCTCTTTTCTCCCTTCCCTTCCCCCCTTCCATCCATCCATCCATCCCCAGCCTCTCCATCTGTCTACATGAATGCAATTTTTGGCGCGAAAGGAGGGGAGCACAAGGAACAGAGAAATAGAGATAAACAACACAAAGGAGCGGGAGGAGGAAACAAGAGAGTGCAACGTGGTTCCCCCTTTCTTTCCTGTGACAATTGCGATAAACAACATCAAAAACCATGAGGGTGACGTCATCGCCTCACTTCTGGCGGAATAGGACGAAAGGAGTATCGTTCCGATGCAAATCGGTGACCGAAAAGGCGTGAATAGGTTAGATTGTATCTCTTATCTGCACTGATCTCGGGGAGAAAGTGTGGGAAAAGGACACGTATTCTCCAATATCTCCCTGCCATCCGCGCCCCGTTTTCATCAGAGTGATGATACAAGTTTTGGCCGGTGATAGGGAAGGGAATGGGATAGTGATTCCGCTCGTGTCTCTTAATGAGCGAGTTCCTCTTCTCAATTCTCCTTTTCTGTCAAATCTATTATCCGTTCCGACGGTCAATTTGCACGGCATGGCAAAGCGGTTCGAGAACTTGCGGGTCACTCTAATCGCCTAATTGCCTTGACACTCACACAACTGGAATGTGAACCAGAGTGGAACGAGCAGGTTGTCTCTCAATTATACGTGGCCTCTAACGGATAGAGGGGATGATGGAGTGGAGAGCGAGGAGAGATTCCCTAATGGGAAAAGAGATGATGACTGGATGAGAGAAGGAAGGGGGTTTCCCCCGAGTGGGGAGAGCACAAGCGAGACAAAGTGACGTCATCTTCCTTCTTCCCCTCCCGCGTGCATTGAGTGCGCTGTGGTCAGAGATCATGGGAGAATGATAGAGAGAAGGAAGGACGGAGAGCACTTTGCAAGAGCGAAGCAAGAAATTGAAGCACGTGAGTGATGAGAAATAGAAGAGGGAATGAAAAGAAGGATGAGAGGAATGACCACCAACGAAGAAAGGACGAAGAAGAAGGAAGGGAAGGATAGCACGTATTCCGTTTTTGGCTACATCTGGACCCAGTGTTACATGACCCTTCTAATTCTGGAATGGGCTACCGAAAAATGGAGCCATGATACCCTAAAACAAGCGTACGTGTATCTGTGAAAAATGCGCTAGGATTTCCAAATTTAGTTGTATAACTTGCAAGGACTATAGGTAGGGCGATGTGATCATGACTGACAAGCGACCAGTTCAAATGGCAAGCAAGCCCGACGGGAATGGAAGTGATAGTGACAATGAGAGTAGACATTCTCGTAATGTGAGGGTGGCCACCCGAAAAAGTGCCGACAGATCAAAATATGGAATGAGCGGGAGAGGAGAGAAAAAGATGATGACGCAAAGTCACGGGAATAGTTTGGGAAGAAGAGTGGAGACAATGAGTGATAAGGCGGGCGAAGGGACCCGATAAGAGGATGAAGAGTGTTGCGATGCGGGGATGTTAATGGGTCATGTAGCGGGGGTGATAACATAGTGGTTTGGAACATGGGCCTGAGATCACAATTTTCTAGAAGTGGTCAGTCTCTATGACAAATGGATATTTTTAATTCGTCTGGTTCTGGAAATTGGTTTTTACTCCTATAATTGAGACTAATTGTAGTGAGCGCAATCAGGGTTTATAATTGTCCGGGTTTGTACTCTGTGCCAGAGAAAGTTGTGGCGCGTTTTGTGGGACAGTGTATACGTGGGATCTAATGGCTGGGTTCGTATCACTATTAGGTCAGAGATTTTCCGATGGTCCGACAATGTGTTGGAGACGGTTGTACTATGTGCGAATGTAGCGGGCATATTGCGACGGGATATTTTTCTCGAGTACGTGGGACAAGGAAATGAGGGGTTAGTAGTGCGTCAAATTGTCGTGAACTTACGGGTGATGCGAATTGCGGAGCGGCATTGGAGGGTGGATTGCTGCCGGATTGGGTATTGGATGATAACAGAGTGTTGAGTACCGGCGTACCCTGCAAATAACGCTCGATTTATGCTGCGGAAAAAGTCAGAGCAGATTTTCTCCTCGGGTGGAAAAAAGTCAAAAGGGAGGAAAAGGAGGAATTCAAAATTTTGAATTCGCGCTCTTTTCAGTATCTCGCTTCCCTGTAGAGCTAGCGACTCAAAAATTTAAATAGAGGTTTTCGGACACCTTTATACCTTATAAACCAAGTTTCAAGTGGCTAGCATCAATGGGAACCGAGATATTTCAAAATAACGAAAAATGCGGGAATTCAAATTTTTGATTTCCTCTCTTGACTTTTTCCACCCGATTTTTCCTCTTCTCTTTCCTCCCCCTACTTTTTCCGCAGCATCAGACTCGACTTGACATTTCGAAAGAGTGATCTGTCACTAGTCCAGCGCAGGTGGTGAACTTTGCGAACTTGTAGTGCGATTTGCACTATTTTTGCACCTCGGGATGTGGTGGTGGTAATTTACACCTGATTCTGGAGTATAATCAGCATTACTCTGCGACTAATAAATGTATAATGATCAAGCAGACAACAGTTCTTTTTTTTATACAACAGTTTTTTTTACTCACTAGTCTATTTCCTTGCCCACATTCGAACATAATTCTTTAAAAAAAGTAACAAGAAGTAGTACCTGCATGGCCCCGCTGTCCGCGGCAGCAGGGTGGGGCGAGGCTTGGCTGGCAGCAGCAGCTGCAGCAGCCGCAGCCTCCTCGGCTGCAGCTGGCGGCTGAGGAGGATCGGTGCTGTCGGTCGAAGACATCGGCTGAGTGACGAGCGTAGTTCACCTCACTCGTCCACTCCCGATCGATCGATTGTGAGTCCTGCAGAGAAAGTTGGAATGATTGATCGATCGATTGAGTCAGGTAGATCAAGAAATTGTGAAGTGATAGAATTAAGAAGAGGGCAGATCGAGAAAGAAATGAGTGAGAGATCGATTGAGGTAGATCAAGGAAAAGGAAAAAAAAAGAAGGAAAAAGATGAAAAAAACAGGAACTCGAAGAACAATTGGTTGCATAAGGAGGCCAAGCACAACAAGCCAAAAGATTTTTGAATATTAATAACAGAATAAATAGTTCAAGTATTATTGGTGTTCAAGAAATCAACAAATAAGGAGAGACAGAAGAGAAATAGTGAAAATCGTGGGGTATTGAAGAGACAACGAATTTATATTGCTGAAAGTATTTTTTGTGTTATTGTTAGATCACTGTTGTTTAGAATATTAGTTTAGACTGATGATTGCCGATCAATCGACGGAATTTGTTTAGATTCGCTCATTTTGGTAATGTCCAATACGTTGTGTAATCATAATCAGAGTGGGGTAGGTGATAAATCACTTTCGTGACAGGAGGATGATGTCGAATAGTGGGAGTAGATAAGATGGTAACAATCACAGTTATCATTAGATTAGGGAGACAAGTGAGATGAGAGATAATGGAAAGGGTGGAGTGCAGTGAGAAGGAAAGAGCACGGACGCTGGTCACTCATTCTTTAACCCCGTGAGAGAGGGGAGGGAACGGGTAGGGAGAGGAGTGAGAGAGGGAGAGTCCTCCCCCTCTGGTCTCTCTGCACTCGCCTCCTTCTCTCATTAGGCGTCTTATTCTGCCTCTGCACCACCCTGGGAAATGGCATTCACACAGACATCAGAGAACAGAACGTATAAACAACAACTGAACAACAACATGAGAAGTGCATGGGAGATGGAGAGAGAAGAGAAGGGATGGAGAGACTGGTCAGCAGGAGAGGGGGGATCCTTCATTCTTGATGATGAGAGAGGCGAGACGTCTCCACGTTGTGCACACTCTCTCACCCTCTCTCGCCCTTCTCACTCTCGTCTCTCTCGATCCGTTCGGGTGCAAGAGTGCATGAACGTCTTTCCTTCCCATCCGTCTCCCCATCCTTCCCCCTTGCCCCCCCCCCCCCCCCCCTCCTTGACTCGAGATGCCAATCAGCTAGTGAGAGAAGGGCAGGGAGGAGAGTGGAAGGAGAGGAGAGGGAGAGAAGGAGGGAAGAAAGAAGCACACCCGCCCGCCATCTAAACAAACGAGAACCAGAGGGAAGACTCAAGATGGGAAGGAAGGAGAAAAGGAGGAGATGAAGATGATCATTCCCTGCCGTCTTGCCTCCTGAGGAGGGGTTGTATGGGGGGACGAAGGACCAGTAAGAGAGCGGGCGGACAGAGGGGTAGACGGGGAGAGCGGGGAGAGGGGACGCGGCCCCTCCCCCAGCTATCGATTGAGGCACCCCCTTGCTCCCTTTCACCCCCAATGTCCCTGTCAGACCCTCGATATCGATTGATAGCCCTCCGAGAAGGGCTGCAGTCGCTGAAAAGTTCCGACTCCACGGCTTCCGGCCGGTCACTATCTTCAATAACAGATTTGTAGTTTGCTCGGCATCTCATTACGTGGCCGCGACGCGCGGAGCAATAGCCGCGACGCGTCGATGCAATGGTGAAGGGAGTGTGCGCGCTCACCGAGGGGGAGCGCGCCGCCCCAGCCAAACAAAGAGAGAGACGGGCCTTTGGCGTCTGCGTCTCTTCGCTAGAGCGGATCTCTCGTCCCTCTCGTCGTCTAGCCCCGTGGAGACCAGGCCTATCTCGTCGATTTCTGCCCGACTGCCTCTCTTCACTGCCTCCGTGCCCTATGGTGCCGCGTCTCCACACTAGATGAGTCTCTCTCGGAGTGGTGCGGGTTGGGAAGGGAGAAAGGGGGGAGAATAGGAGGAGGAAAGGGACGAATGGGCTCGTTTCGCTCGAGCCGCCAAGAGACAAGGGCAGGCGAGGAGAGCACACACGCAATGTGTCACTCGAATCTGAAATAGAGATAGAGAGACACCTAGTCGAGATGATTACGGTAGTTATCAGAGAGATACGGTATTCAAGTTGGGTGATGTGGGGTATCGATCGAAAGGGGGCCATTTCGAATATGGCGTTTTTCTGGGTACCTGGACGAAATTTTCTCGATTTTTCTATCAAATCTGACTGGGGATGTTCCTTTGATACATTAGCATGCCTGACATACGTATAGATACGATAGGAACTCCAAAAATTTTAATAGTAAATATATTTCGCAATAGTTCTGGTTTAGGGAATTGAGGGGTATACGGTAATGACAGATGCGAAATATCAGGCGCTGCGCAAGCGGAGGCACGCCAGCGGGTGTTTTCCGAGTTGCAAAGTATAATTATATGGTAGGTAGGGTAAATATAATGATGAAACAAGGAACGACAAGGAAAAAATGGAAAGAATCATGAAATGAATGAAAAAATGAACAGCACAAATTTCGTTGAACAACGGTGAATTCATGCAATGAAATTGTTCGAGAGTTGAGCAAAGATTTAAAAAAATATTTATCAAGCGCTTGGCGGTAACCGACGACTACGGTACGCTGAAAAACCCGAATGGTACTCTCAGTTGGCGATAGGGGAGACTTG
Organism: Pristionchus pacificus; assembly: GCA_000180635.4. NCBI lineage: Eukaryota > Metazoa > Nematoda > Chromadorea > Rhabditida > Neodiplogasteridae > Pristionchus > Pristionchus pacificus. The sequence continues at coordinate 20,486,092 of CM026579.1, forward strand.
CGGGGTTTAGTGAGCGAGCTGTGGGAAGGGGGCGTCTATTTAGGTTGTTTTTCGTGTTTTTAATTTAAATTATTGATTTTTTGGATTTAATTTAAAATCGATAATTACAGTATGGCCTCGTCCTTTCTCGCTGACCTGCCCGTGCGCAATCCGGATAGCTTCTCCACGATCACGAAGAGTGTGAAGAAGGTGAGTGGGAAAGATAATCGATATTTGGAAGTACCGTAATCGGATAATGTGAGGAGTACTGTAGGCGGTCACTGGCATGACTATTTTAAGATAATGGGCCTGTTATGAAGTGATGAAAGAGTTGTGATAACATGCCCACTTCAAATTAGTTCATTGGTGAAATTGTTATGATATAAATGGTTTGAAACTCGAAGGTTCCTGGATACATGAAACGAGATTTCAACGATCGAGAGTTGTATTCCGTTTAAAAATAGCGAATATCATGTTTCCAAGGCTTGTCTTCTTTTTATGGTCGATTCTTAATGAATGAATCATTCGGAAGATTGTCATTTTCGAAAATAAATAATTAAATAACAATAACATTATTCAGATGCCGGTGCAGCTGTCGTTCGACAACGACGACGTCAAGGTACTTTTATTATTATTATTATTTTTGTTATTGTTATTATTATTGGGTAAAAAAGACAAAGGAAAACGTGTATCCACGTCTGGCGATTTTTACCAGTCGTAAGGCAACGCTTGGTGGACTCACGGGTAAGGCCAGCAGCTGAGCAGCATTTGATGTGCAGATATTGCTTCTTCTTATCCCCAGAAAAGCTAGTGTAATTGCTCATTTCTCGAGCAATTACACTAGCTTTAATTGCCGTGTCTTAAAGGTAAAGGTGTATCCACGTCTGGCGATTTTTGCAGTCGTAAGACAACACTAGGTGGGACTCACCGGTAAGGTCAGATGATTTTCTTCTAAATTGTTGGATTTTTGGGGTTTTTTTCGGTATTCATCCTATTTTGGAGTAGTAAAATTAAATGCTTTGAGGTGATCAAGAACGTGAAGGAGTCGCTGCTCATCCAGTACCTGGAGCGGCACTACGAGCTGCAGCCGGTGAGTAGTAAGGATGAAACTGTAAAGGGGCGGGTTCTAAATTGTCTTGAGAAGTTATCGAGGCGTTATGAGCTCCAGCCGGTGAGTAGTAAAGATGAAGCTGAGAGGTTGCGGGTTCTGAACTATATTAGGCATCCCAGGCCTATTGAGGCCTATTGAAGCGCTTCAAGATGCAGCCGGTGAGTAGTAAAGGTGAAACTGAAAAGGAGCGGGTTTTAAAATATAGGAATTCGGTACATATCTATCAAGGCACTACGAGCAGCAGCCGGTTAGTATCATGGTTGAAACTCGGAGAAAGCTGGTTCATGTTGTGAATAATACGGCGTAAAAATGACTAGCTGTAATTTAAAATGGAGAGCGGGCATAGATTTATTGTTTCTTTGATTCTCAAGAGGTGCGATTTTCGAGTTTCACCTCTATGCTAAGTTTGCGTTTCGGATAGATGAACAATGGTTTCCTTTTTTTTTAATTTGAAAAAATATCACGTTTTGCTCGTTTTCGTAGTACCTTTCTGCATTTCGATTCTTCGCTCACATTCACTGAAACTCATTCGTTATCAATGGCTGAGCAAAAACTCTTACCGAGTTTTCGTTTTGATCACGCTTGTAGGCAAGAAATTAATTGTTGATCAAGGGTCCTCTTCTTTTCTTGATATTATTTATATTTTTAAATGCATTTTAAAATATTCGTTTTTAAATATTTTGAATATTTATAAAATATTCAGGGTAGCGACAACACGCCGGCGTATCGGGCGAAGGCGGCGCGGGAGGAGGAGAGGAAGAAGTCGCACAAGAGAAAGGTGAGGAACGGGGAGAGGGACAGGGGGGATTGAAACAGTTTTATTTAAGTGATAACAAAGTGTTGAAAATAGTGGGCTAGTAGGGGACGCACAAAGTTTATTAATTGATGGTCGATTTTGATTTTAAAAAATACGAAGCAAAAAAAGATCAATTTTGCGGGGCAATAAGGAAATGTTGATTTCGAGTTTCACCACTATGATTAGTTCACGCTCAGCAGGAATGTGCCAATGAGAATTGAATTGGAGATTAAATAATATATACTTCGCAACTGCCTTGAATTTATCGTATTAGCTAGGCACGCAATATTTCCGATTTTATATCTGACGTAGCCTCTTGTAGGTGTAGCCACGAAACGAGCCTTAGCCGAACGAGTTTTCATTAGATAATTATTAGTAATCACGCATTTCTGTCTAGCTCCTTTCTAGGTATGCCATGTGATATACCAATTGAAGGATGATAGCGATTTCGAGTTTCACCGCTTTGATTAGTTCACGTTAAGAAGGAATGATCAATGTGAAGTTCATTGCATCAGTTCAGAAAAATAATAGACAAGCAACCGACGTCGTACCTAGCCTCCTTGTAGGTGTGCCATTGATTGAAAGAAGAGAATAATTCTACTCTCGTGTTTCACCACTGTGATTAGTTCGCGATGCACAGTCGTAATAGAAATAATTCAAAGAGGTGCAAAGAGTAGACAGTTTATTGATTGTTTTCTATTTTCTGACTCACGTCGAGGCCGGCCTCTTCTAGGTGTGTCGTGGCATATACCAATTGAAGGAAGCTTCGGGTTTCACCGCTATGATTAGTTTAGGATTAGTAGGAATACGCAATTCGGTTCAGATCAAATCAAATCATTTTTATCCAGATCGAATCGGATGCAATTGGGGTCATACGAGATAAATAGGCAAAAAGTGGATAATTTAGTTTCCTATTTTCTGACTGACATCGAGGCTGATCCCCTCGTAGGTCTGTCGTTGAAGGAAACTTATGGTTTCACCACTATGACTAGTTTGCGATGAGCGGGAATCAGTAATCAAATGGATTTAAACGATAGAGAAAGAAAAAAAGATTTTCTATTAGTCATTGTCACACATAATATATTAGATTTTCGACCCTTCTAGGTGTGTCGTGGCATATACCATTTGAAGGAGGAGGCGACGCCGGCGTCGAGAGGGGACGATTCGGACGATGAGCAGCCGTCCACGTCCAAGACGAGAAGGGTTCAGCCCGCCGAGGGAAGCAGACACTGACCTGCCGTACCCTGCCCCTGAGATTACGGTAGAGTACGGCACTATCGATTTTTGTGTATTTTACCCCATTGATCGGCCTACAGTACCCCACCCCTGAGATTACGGTATCGCCAAAGTATCGATTTGTTGTGTGTAAGAAGTGACCTACTGTCCACCATCCTCGAAGATTACGGTACTACCGATTTTTGTGCCGTATTCCCCCATTGTTCATTCTGCCGTGCTCCCTCGAAGATTACGGTATTGTCGATCTGATTTGCCTTCCCCCCATTGTTTGTTGATCTCAAGTTGTTTTTTGCTGATTCGTATTTACTCCGAAGTTGGCCTTGTTTTCACTGTTCATTTGTGCTTCACTCTGATCATACGTTGTATCTATAGTGTCCGATTACGAGTGCTCGACCGTAATCATCGTTCGATCTACCGTATCCTGCCCCTAAGATTACGGTACTATCCATTTTCTTATGTCCCATTCACTCGTGTCGCTTTGCAGAAGATGTGGTAATAAATAGTTTATCGTGTGTCCCCAGGAGCCGGTCAGGGCTGCACGACCGGGGAATATAAGTTATGGGCGAGCTACGGTAGCCGGGGTATGGTATATCAGTTATCGATCGTCTACAGTACCCGAGGTACGGTAGTCTAGTGGTGATATCGTCTTCGCTGGTAGTCCTGCTGCGAGATGAACTCGTTACGGACGGCGGCCGAGGGACTGCCGCTCTTGGGCGGGCACTCGCAGTAGGCCGCGTCCGCGCCGTTCTCACCCGGAGCACCGATCTGGAAGAAGGTACGGTAGGTGGTCAGGGATACGGTAACAGACTACGGTAGCCGTGGTTTTGGTTACGGTAACCGATCAAGGTTGAGAAATATGGAACCGGATTAAGTGTCGTGGTACCAGGTTACGGTCGGAGGGGGTATGGTAGTTGGTTCATTATGGTACCAGGTTACGGTACCGGGTGGATAAGATACCAGGTTACGGTAGGGTACTCACCGGTCCGTGCATGCCATCAGCGCCAGCGATGCCCTCCTTGCCGGGCTTGCCGACGGGTCCGGCGGGTCCGGGCTTGCCATCCTCACCGTCGGGTGCGTCCTGGCCTGAAGGTAGTGATACGGTAATTGGAGTACGGTAGGGTTGTGGTAGTGCAGACAACGGTAGTTCAGCCATATCAGGCGCCGTACTTGGTCAGACTTTGACGTCATCAATGTTTCTGATTACGGTAGTTCAACCGGGATTACCAGGCTCTCCGGGTGCTCCGGGAGCTCCGCTTCTTCCAGTGCCTCCGGGCAGTCCCTTGCCGGTGACTGCGTCTCTGCCCTTGGGTCCGACCTGGCCGGGGATCCCGTCGAAACCGCGAGTTCCGGGCGCGCCTGAAATTGGATATGTTAGGGATACGGTAGGATACGGTATACGTATTGATTGCACTGTGATCGTTGTGGGTAGGGCTGTGAGAATGAAGAATACGTCTCTTCATTCATTACTCTAACAGGTGAGAGAGAGCAAGAGATTGAAGAGACAGATTCTTCATCCTGACAACCCTACTTGTGTGCCCATGCAGAGTTTCTTGCAGTGTAGATGCATGATTTGCTAGATCATTTTGCAATCGACGAGGAGTAGGATACTGTACTTACCGGGAGGTCCACGAGGGCCGGCGATGCCGTTGTTGCCGGGAGGTCCGTGGGGACCCTGAAGTCCGACACCACCGGGAGGACCCTCGAGACCGATGTGTCCGGGGGGACCGGGAGGACCGGGCGGGCACACCTCGCAGACGATAGGCTTAGGCTCCTGAGAGGTTCAGGGTAGGTTACGGTAGATGTACGGTATTGTTTTTCTGTTGACTATTTACGTGATGAGATTTGCTTTCTAGGAGGTTACTGTATAAACGCAGCACGGTACGGGAGACACTAGATGGCAATACTTACCGTAACATGGAAGGGGATTCCGGGAGGTCCGGGAGGGCCGGGTCTTCCGTGGTCTCCATTCTCTCCTGCGGTTCCGGGGAGGCCGGGCGCACCGGCGGGACCAGGTGGGCAGCCGGTGGCGGGCAGGCCACAGTCTGCGATAGATTGAGGTTACGATGGGGTACGGTAGATTAGGATTACGGTAGGGTACGGAGGGTGCGGTAAGGTACTGTAGACATTGATCACTCGGGATTCTTTTGCCTCCATATAGTCCATGGTTGCGGAAGGTATTGATCGATTAAGATACGGTAATCGACTTACTGCACTGGTCGTTGCTTCTCTTGTGTCTGCCGAATACGGTAGCGAAAGTGGGCGGGGCTTCGGAGGTGCCCGAGGGCTGCTCACGCATCGCCATCATCGTGTGCCACGAGTCGTCCGCGACCACCTGTAATTAATATAATTAATAAAGAAATAATAATAAGAAAAAACCTCAGAACCCAGAGGAAAAAGGCGAGCAACGAGAACATTCAGTAGACGAGAGCGAGAGAAACCCCGCGTACTACTCCCAAACCCTCACCCGTACAGCCATGATAGCTCAGTTGGGAGAGCGCCCGACTGAAGATCGGAAGGTCGCCGGTTCGATCCCGGCTCGTGGCATTTCCTTTTGCCGGATTTTTTCTATGTCTCCCCAATCTCTCTGCTCTCTTGGAGGTCAGACAGCGCGAGAGAATGGAGAGATTAAGGCGGGCCTCTGGCTTCCCCCATCCACTGGAACGCCCTAACCACTGGATGTTGAGCATTCCATCCAGTAGGTGAACCTTGTTAATCGATGTCTCCCCACCTTGAACTGGTCGATCTCGCCCATCACATCGGAGTACAGCTGGTTGATGTCGTTGCCGATCACGTAGGCGGCCGAGAGGCAGGAGAGCACGACAAAGGCTGAACCGGCCGTCGCAAGGCCAGTTTGGATCCACATCTGGGTGGTATTGATTAGGACACGATAAACGGGGTACTGTCACGCGGATACGGTAAGGGTACGGTAAGTATTGATTAGGATAACAAAGACCGAACCGGCCGTGGGCAGGCCAGTTTGGATCCACATCTGCAGAGGGGAACGGTTGGGGTATGGTAGGGATACGGTAAGTATCGAGCAGTGTAACGGTATGAAAATGGGTTGTGTTTGATAAACTCTATAAGAACACCGAACCGGCCGTGGCCAGATCAGTTTGGATCCACATCTGGAGTGGGTATGGTAAGGGATACGGCAGGGGTAGGGTACGGTAAACATTGGTCAAGGTACGGTAGGTTAAAATAAGGTGTGAGAAGATGGCTCTACGGTTCGGTAACGGTATGAATCCACATCTGGAGATACGGTAAGCATTGATTGGGATACGGTAAGAGTACGATAAACATTGTAGGCATTGATTAGGATACGGTAGGAAAGGTAAACTCTGAAGTGAGATAATTCGTCAGGAAAGGAGTCTGGATCCACATCTATGATACGAGAGGTACGGAATCGATTGGGATACGGTAGGGGTATGGTAAGTACTGTTTGGGACTCTACGGCAATATTATTCCAAGGGAAAGGATAGATCAACGACACTTCGATCTCAAACCCTAGGAATGCAGACCAAAGGCAAAGGATGGCTGTGGAATGCAGGGTGGAGCAGGGCGCCTTAAATAGGCTGGCTTTTCGCGTTCCGACCCTTCCAGGCAAGATTTAGTGCTGGAGATGGAAAAACCGAAATGAGCGGAGGGGAGATACCGCCCTAGATAGCGGTGAAAGTGCGGAGACGAGCGTCGTTTTCGTCTCTCAACTTTGCCTGATCTCTCATCGGTCAGAGCAACGAGAGAGTGTGGTGAAATGAGAGGGGCAGACTTTCACCACTTTAGTTCAACGAAACTGTCGCTTTGGATCGAGCAAAAACACCTCATGAAGAGCGGGCCGGAATGGGATTAGAGAGTCCGGTTCAGGGATTGTTCTCTGCAGTTAATGAGATCGTTAGGACGAGTTGATTGAAGATGCCTCCTTAATATTATTACTCGGCCAATGCCGAAGTGAATCATGCAACGAATTGAAGGAATTTCATCGACATTGAGATAGGACTAAAAATATCTTGAATTTGTAGGAATTTTTAAGAAGGTAGAACAAAAAGTAATACGAGAATTATTTTCTTGATTTATTGAGCTCCATTCCCATTCATGTGCTCCCTTCTTATGATAAGATCTACGCCCTTTCTCTTCACAAACCAGTCAGAGTGCGAGAGAAGGGAAAGGGAGGGCTTTCGTCCTTATTTATTACCGTTCCTCACCTCTCCCTTTCTCACTTTCTTGTAAAGAAATCGAAAAAAACAGATATTCGAGATAATATGAATGGAAATAAATATGTCGACGCATAGCAGGATAATACATGCAAGATCCAAAAAGAGCAAAGAACAAAGTTAAAAAGGATGAGACGAGCTCATCGATTCGTTTCTGTCGAAGCATCTCTTCTTCATGACCTGATGAGAATATTTATTTCTTTGATTCATCGATTGGTGAGTTTTTTTATCACTGACGTTGAAGCGGCTGGGATTTGGTCAGAGCAGTTCCAGAGAGAACGATGAACGAAAGCGCTGGTGCTGAAAATATTCTAGATGGTGACTTCGGGTTCCATTGAGTGGTTATGTTGAGAGCTTCTTGTTGAGGGCAATCATGGCGAAGAGAAAGTAGATACAAAAACAACAAAATGGTGAGGTGTGGAGTGGAGAATGTTTCGCAGTTGCGAGCTATTGCTTTAGTTGGAGTGCTTTCCTGAAGGAAATACTGTCGAGTCATCAGTTTGAAAATAATTCTGCCCTACAAGTTCAAGTTTCTCAGTTGGGTTTTAGTGCTTGTATTCGACTGAGAACAGTGGGTCCCTTCCAGGCTTGAGAAATAGATCACCATCAATAATTATAGTAATTAGTTGGCTCTTAACACTAATTAATACCTAAAACTTTACCAATTGAATTTCAGTTTTCAAGTTAAGTTGTAATGCTGGATTTCGATTGAGAACAATCTCCAGCATGGAATATGTACAATCAATAATTATAGTTATTAATTACTTACAAATACTAAATCATTAATTAGAAATTAATTAATCCTTTCTAATTACAGCTGCCCGCCTCCTGTGTCGCGTCGTCATTGAAGTCCGAAGAGGGACCGGACACGGAGAAGATGGTGAAGAAGGCACTCAAGGTACGGTGGGAGAGGATTATCGATTGATTGAGGGATGCACATGTACTGTAGAAACGCCGCTGACGGTACGTTAGAGTACGGTAGGAGGCGATTTATCGATTGATTGGGTTACGGTTGGTGAGATTATCGATTGAATGGGGATGTTGATGTATGGATGGAGAGAACTCTACGCACGGTAGAATTCGGTAGCCGAGAATGGGAGATACTGATTGAATGGGAAAAACTGTATGATACTGTAACTCGAAGGTGCGACCGCTGGAGATTGGATTAAAAACGGAGTAGGTGTAGCTGTGAAGACATTATTTATTTTTTCTGTAGTTTTTCATTGCTGTTAGTCACGCAAAGATGGATTCTAAAGAGCGCAATACGGGCTGCCGTTTGTTTATTTCACCGTCTCTTTGACCGGACAGAGAGCATGTGAAATGAAGAGACGGCGACCCTTATGACACACTCTAATTGATTGGTATTTTCAAGTTTGCGCAACCAGGAACATTGACGCTGCAACTTGCTCTCATAGTCTGACGAGTCGGAAGAGCATCAGTGTTAAAACCAAAGGTAGAACGACCACCAACAATCACTGCGCGGGCAAGTGCTAGGGGTCGCGATGCTTATTTTTATTGATTTATTTTTATCACTGATAATATAATTTTCTATCTATCTAATATAAATGAACGAGAATATGCATCCTTGCAATTATTATGTTCTTTACCAACGATACTTATAGTTATTTTAACTTCTTAAATTGTTCTTTTGCAGGAAGCAAGCGTCCGGCACGAGCGATCGACGTTGAAGAGACATGCGACGTACTGTCTGATGCGACGTACTGTCTGATATAACGTGAATATGTTTTTTTTTTAAACGCCAAGGTCTGCTAATATTACAGTCAAGGGTTGTCGGCGTCTTTTGAGTTGTCCATGAAACATTAGAATACGTGGAGGTTGTTATTTTTTTACAAAATAGCTCCATTCGACTACTGAGGAGGGTTACTGACGCAATTTGACTTGTTTACGAAGCACGAATGAAAATGTTGCAAAAATTTATATATGTTTTTATTCCAAGGCGTGGCTCGTGTGAATTATCCTGAATCGGTAATTCTCATCTTTGGTCTATCATTGAAGCGCAAATGATCGGGTGCAAAATGAAGGAGGGTCCAAACTTTTGTGATCGGCTATAAATTCCATCTAATCAATATGCAATTCTCAGGTGGCGAACGGGCACTCTCCCACGTCATCTGAAGGCGATTCGGCCGATTCGACGGCGTCAACGACGAAAGGAGAAAAAATTGGGAAAGAAGGGAATGAATGGAGTGAGGAATGAGGAGGAGAAGAAAGGTATGGTTATATATTGACCTTAATTGGCAATTGGAAAATGTCCAGACGGGATAAGGCCGTTATTAGAGAAGAAGAGTATAGGATTTCTGGTTAAGAGAGGGACTGAAGTCAATTAGTGTGAGTAGGATACGAGTCTCTCGTCAATTAGCCGAAATAATGTGCCAGTTAGTTTGAGCTGATGATGAAACTTGAAATATGGATGTGCTTGATGTCAGATCACATAAATCAGTAAAAATTGATTTGAACTTATTCACAAGTGACAAAATCGGTTTTTCTATGCGTATCGACAAGTCTCATTATTTTGAATCAGTTGCCAAGTGCTGTGATTAGCATGCGAAACATAGATGTGAAGGTTGAAATGGAATTAAATTCGCCCGCTTTGCAGAAGAGGAGGGAGAGGACGAGGAGAGTGAGGATTCGCAGCCTACCCGAGGAAGGAAGAGAGGAGGATCCCAGCAGGAAAATGGACGGGTACGGTAGTTATTGATTGATTGGAGAGGGCATTACGGTAGATGGGAAGGGGTATCGATTGTTGTGTCTAGCGCCTGTATGCGATTTTTTTGTCTTGGTAGGAAGGGTTGTTGAATGGCGAGCGAAACGTGAATGAAGATGGTTACAAATACAACCTGATCCAGACGCTCCGGGTTAGAGAGTGGTGAAGGAGGAGACGGAGGGTATTGTACACTAGAAGTGGGTGCTGTATTGATGAGGATGAGATGACGCAAGCTTTGATTAGATGGTGAAGCGTGAATGCGAGTAGTCTGATGTGAGATCGTCTCTTACGATTGCTGGGAATTGATTGCTAACGAGTTTGGCAGGAGTGTGAAACGTGAATGATGGTAGTGATATTCTAATTCAATATAGAAGGATTGAGGGAGTTCAATTGTTGTGCCAAGGATGACAGCTACTTTGATTTTACGGTGAAACGTGAATTTCTCAATAGAGTTTAACTAGTAAAAATCCTCGCACTAATACTACCAAGCGAAACAGTTGCGGCGTCTTTTGAGAATACTCTATTATCTGATATTATTTGTTAAACGAAAATCCTTATAAGGCTCATTCGATCACTGCGTAGCGTCACTGACGACTGTTAGGTTACATGCGAAACATGAATGAGATGGTTGAATGGGATGTGCGGATCGCGAATTAATTTTATATTAACTGATTATGATTAATTATTCGGAATTATTTCTTTTTTGGCCTATCGTTGAAACGCGAATGGTGGGGGACAAAATCGATTGGCAAGTCTAGAGCTTTGATGGTAGGGGATGATGGTGGAATCAATGTGTAATTGTCAGGTGGCGAACGGGCACTCTCCCACGTCATCTGAAGGCGATTCTGCCGATTCGACGGTGTCAAGGACGAAAGGAGAAGAATTGGTAAAGAAGGGCATGAATGGAGTGAGGAATGAGGAGGAGAAGAAAGGTGAGTCATCACTGACAGATATTATTGGCAATGGCTTTGAGATAGGGCTTTGAGATATGTAGTTAATTATTACAATGGGGTGCAATACTTTTTAGGTGCTTCCTGAGCACACAGCACCGGCAGCCTTTCTGAAGGCCCGTGATTCTTACTTCTCCTTCTACCCCATGTTTGCGGTGCTCAAAGGTCCTCATATCGATTACCCTCACCAGCAGCAGCTAATCGAGAACTACCGTAACACTATCGGTGAGTTGTTCAAATTATTACTCCTCGATCAGGGTGAATGTCTTCCCTGTGAATATTTGTTTTTTAAACTTCGGCTAGTGCGTATATTTATTTCCACTATTATTTAGCCCATATTTTCAGGTGCATCCAAGTACGTAATCAAAAATGCGAGAGGCCAGCCATCAGAGGCTTACTGGCTGGGAATGATGAGAGACTGGTTGATGAGCATTCAGAACCAAACTCGACCAAGATTTCGGATGCCGCTCTCACTGGATTCAAGTTGTTGTGCTCTCATGGAGAGAAGTACGAATGCATGGGAAGGGTGAGACAGTCCTTGTCCTTGTCGGCGTCTCGTGCATTGTATGTGCAGTTAGGCAAGGTTCGTCTCGTGGACGCGACTGGTGTGATCAATCCTGATGGCTTCTAAAACTACCTTACCGCGGGGTTCAATCAAGATAACATAATGCATTACGTCACGCAGGCATCATTCTTCCCCAACCCACCCTCGTGGGCAGTCAATGGTGAGGAAAACAATGCATCCTCCTAATGGTGTTCTTCTTTCAGCATCTGGAGTAGTGGCCGCTGCGGAAGCACTAGCCTATTCGTAGATCCCATTCTAAATTTCAACCTAATGCAGGTACGGGAGAAGGAAGGGGATGATGATCATTATCAGTCAGTTATTTTCAGGCAATTGCATACTGTTCAATCCATGGGCTGCCGCTTCCATTCTTGCCATCCTCGTATGCATGACTATTCAATTGGCTGGTTTTCTTGGATGAGCAGGAATCAAGATGAATCCCGTGTCAGCTGTCACTCTTATCACCGCCGTTGACATTGGTGGGTGATTTGTTTACTCATGAATAGTTTAGAGAATGATAGTTACCCACATTTCACGGTTAATAATCAGGCTGTTGTTTCATAACAATATAAATAACAACGCAGGTGTCGAGTTCACTGCTCACGTCGTGCTAGCCTTCCTCGCTTCTCGGGGAAGTCGTTAAAAGCGGATGGCTGCAGCAATCGATCGTGTATTCGTTCCCGTTATCCATGGAACAATTTCTATTGTTTTTTTTATTATTACAATGGATTACCATGCTTGCATTTGATTGTTTTGTAAGTAGTACATTTATTGTCAAGTTACTATGTGTAATATTAAAGATATAAATAATTAATGGAATCCGGAGAGTGAACGATGCTCCTGTGGATTTGGATGCGCGTTTGGGATACGATCCCAGACACGCAAAATGGTCGTTTGGGATACGATCCCAGATACGCACGAATCAAAAATTCCTTCATCGCACGGGGCTATTCCTGAATGGTACGAACAATCCATTTAGTTTATATCATTTCCTTGAGCTGCAACAAAAACCAACAAAAAACTAACATATGCAGATTTCTCGAGTTTTTTTTTACTATCCGTGTCTCATCATTTTTTTTCCAACCACGCGTGTCTCAGCAGAACAAAAGATGATTGTTTGGGTTTTGCAAAGCAAGAAGTGGTATCCATTATGATGAATGAGTTTCCAAGAACTTTATTCGAATTGTGAAACGTAGATGAAATGGGTGAAATGGAATTAAATGCTCCGTTTTGCAGAAGAGATGGAAGGGGACGAGAAGATGCGATGATTCGCAGTCGGTCGGAAGGGAAGAGAGGAGGATCCCAGCAGGAAAATGGACGAGTACGGTACTTACTGATTGAATGGAGAGGGGTTACGGTAGATGGGGAGATTGTTGTTACTTTTTTTCCCTTGTCTTTGAAATGATTGTGAAACATGAAAACGGGGAGGTTACTGAATGTGTATTTTCGTATTTTTTCAAATACGACTGGAGAAGTACTGTCCTTGCAAGGATGGCATCGGTCTTTATCAAAATAGTGAAACATAAATGGCGAAGTACGAGATGCTGTGTGATCAAGGAGAGAATATTGAGTAAGAAATAATATTTATTAAATATAAATATTAGTTCCGTGGTTCGTTTGTTCGCACTAGGTAGGCGCAGCCCTTTGACACACTGGCGAAACATGAATCGGAATGGTAAAATGTAAATTGATGTTTGCAGGTTATATGAGAGCTGTGCCGAGTCGACGAGCGAAGTGAAGGAGGAAGTGAAGGAAGAGGAGGATGATGAGGAAGATGAGGATACGGTAAGTGGGGGAGGGGATGATCGAGGAATGGTTTTTGTCATTTAATTATTGTGTTTGAAGTCTCTAAGGAGTCTTTCGAGTATTTTTTTTCTCTTGGTATGGGGAGGAATAGCGGTTTCAGCGGAGTTCCGGTTTCTTTGTGGTGAACGTGAAGCGCAAAACAAGTACAACCAGTATCAGTTCGACAAGTATCTTTCGAATATTTTGTTCTAATACTTTGCTTAAGGGGGTACGGTAGGTAGATGATCTATCGACGACTGACTTTCATTTGCAGATTTCCCCGTTCTTCTTTCGACTGCCGAACAAGATTGAGTGCGCCGAGTATCCGAACGACGTCGAGTTGGAGACGTTCCGGCCGACGGCGTTGATTAACAGGTGAGAGGGTTAACAGGTGAAAAAAAGAGGTTGTTGTTGTTATTGTTCGCTTGGTGTGTTTGTTATTTGCATCACTTTAGTGCAGAAACCATTGGCGGCAGATGCTTGGTAGATTGAGGTTGCACGATGGTTATGAGATGTTACTTTTTTCCGTTTTGCAGAAAAGGTGGAAGGGGACGAGAAGAGCGATGATTCGCAGTCGGTCGGAAGAAGGAAGAGAGGAGGATCCCAGCAGGAAAATGGACGGGTACGGTACTTATTGATTGAATGGAGAGGGGTTACGGTAGATGGGGAGATTGTTGTTACTATCTAGTGGTCGGAGGAATTATCGTTTTTGATAGGTAGTCAGGGTTGTTGTATAACAAGCGAAACCTGAATGAAGATGGTTACTTTTAGTTTGGAAGGTCAAGCAATTTCATACGTTTCCTCTTGTTTTTATATTAGTTCAAAATATAGTTATCGATTAGATCGATGACACTGAGTGATTACGGTAGCCTATCGGGATACCGATTAACACCTATTTTCCCTTCAGGACGCTAAGCGATGCAAGGGCGGCAGTACGGAGACCGGATTTCCTTCTCCCGACGGTTCGTCGATCAAAAGGGGCGGATCAAATGGAGAAATCTTCGCTGCTTCAGCCGCCAAGAAAAGTTTGAAGATGAAAGAGTCGAGCAGGACTGAGAATGGATCCGCAATGACGGCAGTCGCCTGAATTTAGTTGGATCTGCCCCCGTTTTTCCTCCGTTTTACCCCCCTTTTCTCCTCGTTTCCCATCCCCACTCCAGTGATTACGCTCGCCTCTCCATGTACTCTTGTGATCGCACCCCACACCTTTTTATTGCCACTTTATTATCTTCCTTGACTGACCTCAATCAAATTGTGTGAATCTGCCCCCACTACCCCATCAATTGTTGTCTCGCCTCTTCCGCGTTGTTGAATAAGTCGTATCGTATTACAAAATTTATGTATCTGTCTGCTATCTCTCGCAACGAAAATCAGAATATAGTCTTACCGTAATCCCAATCAATTATTTACTGTGCTCACACCTCTTAGTTGTCGATAGCTGCTGCACTACCGTACTGTGGATAAAATCATAATTCTAAAACGACCAAATTGTCAGAAAAATAATTATTTTATTAATCTCATTTACAAAACGTTTACAACGGTTGTCACAACCAATGCACAGCACCATCTAAGTGTAAAGAAATCGTTAGTAATTTGGAGATATTATGCATGGAAATAAATACTATCTTGGCAATACAAAGCAGGCTCGAACATGCAAAAGATCAAAGATCAAAAAAGAGGCGACAAGCTCATTGCAAATCGGACTCGTTCGATCGAACAGATCGCGGATCGATATCGGTCCACTCGCTACCGTATCCTCCCGGGCCTCCTCCGGAGTGTTCCCGTGACGGTAGCTTGATCAGCTCGGCGCCCTTGCACACCTGAGTAAGGGTAAGGTTACCGTAGTCTGGAGCGATCGACGAGTGATTTCATCCACAACATTTGATAAAATTCGAAAAATGCATAGGATTTTTCGACAGTTATTCATTTTCGTGACTACTGCAATCAACAGCGATCACAAACTGAGATTGCTCCTTACATAATGCATAGATTTTCTTCTATCATCCGACTACCGTAATCAATAATGATCGCCAACTGACATTACTCTTAAAATTCAAACAGAATGAATCGATTTCTCTACATTTCCAGACTACCGTAACCAAGTGCGATCGCCAACTGACATTCTTGACGTGGTACTTGACTCCGATGCGCGAGATGAACTTCTTCTCGCACGATCCGCACGCGAACAACTGCTGGAATACGGTAGGAATTAGGGAGAGCTACGGTAGAATCAATTGATCGACTGTGTATATCAATATTAACAAATTTTTTTGTATTTCCATTGCCGGACGGATAATAATTACTCTTCATACAGTGAGTCCAATCTAGTACTGGTCATGAAACTCAAATGTCAGGCAGAGGGATAGTTCACTTATCAGTTTTCCTTGCAACCCCAATGATTCAGGTAAATTCATTTCAATATTTGCGCAATCAGGAATGAACGTTCTTTGTAGGTCCAGCACTTTCTCGCTATCTTCAGCGCGTATTACGCATCAATAATCGATAACTACTCCTACTCTAACCAATCCTACCGTACCTTCTTCTCCGGTTCTCCTCGTGATTCAACGACTTCGTGCGGCGTGCGCACCACGAGGTGACCGCGCGGACAGTCCTGCACATTTGGATATTTTCCTTTATTCAAATTTTAATATTTGTATTTTTTCACTTTTGATATTTTAAATTTATTATTTGTTATGAGAAAGTGCACAGAGAAAGTATCAGCGAATTCCTCAATTGAGCCACACTGGGTTTGCATGTGAAACACAGGTCCTGCACATTTGAAATTTAGAGTTCGAAATACGGGTAATCGTCTCTTCATTTCACGCACTCTCTCACCGGTCAGAGAGGCGAGAGAGTGTGCGAAATGAAGAGACGGCGATCCGAATTCCAACTCTATTGAAATTTACCCTAATTAAAAATAATAAAAATAAATACATTTTTCTTAATGTTCTTGTCAACGGGAGCGTCATACTTATCAGCAAAGGCCCCAATCCATCCGCACTTGACCAACCGATGCAACACAAACTCAGGAACCTTGGTCACACCTCACAAATTTAGTGTATTTGTTGTAAACCTCAACATTTGCACTCCTGGATTGGAAAACGCCCTCACCCAGATGGTATGACTACAGTGTGAAGCAGACGATCACGGGACTGATCATCAAAAGGCAAGACATCATGTTTTTTCTCCATTTATTTGATTTATTTAAGGGCCACACCGCGGTTTCAACGGCGGTTCTAGTGCACCACTCATCAAGATGATTCAGTGAAGCTCACACTCTCCTTTGTTGACATAAATCATAATGGAAAAAAAGTCAGGAAAATGCACTGACCCGATGCTTCTCCCAGTGCGTGATCAGCGTGCGCACTGAGTTGCACGCCAGTCCGCACTCGGAGCACGAGTAGACCTCCGTGCGCTCGGCTGGATGCTCCCTGAAATCGAATTATTTGTTGTATTTCTAAAAACAAGAATTCTCTCAGAATCGTACAGTCGAAATCAGTAAAGGGGGCCAAATGGGGGCGAATACTCCGATTGCAAGGTGAGAGATATTACTCTTATTTTGTTGTTGAACAGCTTGACTGGAATCGATCACTGCTAATCATCCTCGAAGTGTAATTAGACATTCGTGAAACGCCAAACTATGAGGAATATTAAAAAAATAATTCCTCCCTCGGCCGAATGCTACTTGCAAGGACATGAGGCAAGCAAGTTAGGTTGCAAGCAGGATTGGGGAATGCGAGGTTAGGAGCGCAAATGACGGAAAGAAATCGTTTACAATTCCTCTCCTGCTCCATTTCAGTTTCACGACAGCAGCAATATTTACAGGTTCATTTCCCACTTTCAATCGTACTCTGAAAGCCACGTGAAATAACGAATGAATACCTCGCCGCATGTCCCTCCACTTCCAGATGGTTCTCGAACAGCCTTCCACAATAAGGACAGGTGCGCGCCGCCAGCGAGTCCGTCTCGCGCATCGCTCGCTCCGCGCGGATACGCTTCACCGGCGAGTCCAGCTGCGAATGGGATACAATAGTTATTATGTTAGACTCGGCAACTTCAGAAATGGGGACCAGTCTGTTTTAAGCATTTTTTTCCGATTCTGTGAGAATTAGGTTTCATCAACAGCCCAAAAGCACGATAATCTAGAACACCACTAATTCCAGATTCTCTCAGGTCAGAACAAATTCAGTAACTGTATTTCGATTCCCGTTAACAAAACAAACAAGTGTGAAATAGTGTTTTCCTAACCCGCAGCTTCTCGGCTTCCTTTACATTGCAAATGCGGCTCTATCGGGGTGGATCGATTTTTATCTCACATCAAGTCATTGTTGGATTCTCTCCATATAGTGAAAAGAGTGTGAAAAGATAATTCATTACAGTTACAAACATTATTTGAGATAGCAAAGGTTAATGCGCACAGACCGGGAATCGAACCCGGTGCTTCCGCAAATGAGAGTATCATTCACCCAGGAAAGAGATAGCTCAGGTGCACAGGTAGTTCAGAGGTTGAACCCCTGCCCGGTAAGCGGAAGCCCCGGGTTCGATTCCCGGTGTGCATTAACCTTTGCTATCTCAAATAATGTTTGTACCTTGAGCCTACTCGGCAATGACTAGAGTAATCACTCAGATAAACACAATTCATTACAGTTTATCTTTTAAAAGTTTCAATTGTATTACCCACAAGGGCGCGAACGCGTTCATTTTAGCTCCCCAGAAAGGTCTAGGTTTCAGTCATAGATCAAGTACAAGTCGTTGCTGTGATCAGGTGATTCAGGGGGCACTTCCGGCGAGTGAACAATACAATAACAAAGTATTCCACAAAGTAAACACTTAAATACTCAACCATCTCCCACGGTTTCTCTGATTACAACATCCTCCCCGCTCATACTCGATGGCACGTGTGCAAACTAGAGTGTGAAATACGGGCAATCGTCTCTTCATTTCACACACTCTCTCACCGGTCAGCGAGACGAGAGAGTGTGCAAAATGAAGAGACAAAATAAAAAAAAAATAAAAAAAAAATTTCAATCGTAGTACAAGTCTTGCTCATTGTGAGATTGAGCTGATTCGAAGTAAGCAGACATTTTAATAAAATAACAAGTTAACACAATTCTAATAACCAACTTCCTAATCCCCAATCTTCGATGTCCTCGACGACATTTTTTCTATAAAAACGGTCTAGGTTTCAATCGTACTTGAAGTGCAACTGGATGCGGAATATAGCCCATCGTACGCCCTCTTAAATTTCAATAATTTAAACAAGTCTAACAATAAAACAATATTAATCCTACCCCCTCTTCATCTACCTCCTAGACGACACCGGCGCGAACGCGTAACATTTTAGCTACCACGCAGCATCCACCCCCCCCCCCCTCCTACATTGTAAATAAGGACCAAACCCGCAGCATCTAGGTTGCATCAACACTTAGTAACCACCCTGGTCCACCCCGCTCATCGACGCGACGACACGCGACGACACGGGAGCAAAAGCTTTCATTTTCGCTATACAGAAGGTTTTAAGTTTCAGTAACCGGTCAAGTGCAACTCAGTGTGAAACAAAGCTAATAATCGACTCAATTCCATTCGAATTAATTGAAAACACATTTATGATATTCTTCTCATCTCATCCAATAAGGATCAATCCCGCAGCATCAAAGCTTTATCAACACTTATTAACCAACCTCATCCTCCCCACTCATCTACCTCCTGGATGACACCGGGGGTAAACTCTATATCTGCGAACCCACACATCCCCATCGCAAAAGCCTCACCAGAAACCCCACAAAATCTCGGTTTCACCCTTACAAGTTAGTATAGTTAACCAACCTCATCCTCCCCACTCATCGACCGCCGCGACGACAAAGGCGCGAACGCCGTCAGCAGGTCGTTCAGCAGCGGCGACTCCTCCTGAATTTATAAGGAAATTATTAAATTGGTTAATTGATATTTGATCCAATAATTCAAACTACGTCCAAATCTAAGAAGTGATTATTAAATTGCAAAAACCTTGAATACAACATGTAATCAGAAAATCCTCACAACGAGGTATTATCAGAACAGTTTGAAACATCAAAAAAGAGAGCCTGTATGTTGGTCAACCATGAGATATTTTCGGCAACTGGGAGAGTGCTCCACTCAATTAACGCACTCGAAATCAATAGGGAGGACGCATCCAGTAATGAGTAATGAGTAATGAGTTTATCAGTATCGCTTTCTGGGCGCTGATCAGGATAGGCGGGAGAGCCATTCTTCGTCATCGATACTTCACCAGTCAGGACCTATCTTCCGTTTCAGATCGTTCCGCCATCTTTCTTTAGGTCTTCCTTGTCCGCGTTTGTTTGCATAGTCATAAGGGATCCATGTTGTCATTTTTCGGGCCCACTTCGTATCGTCCATCATTCGAATTTTATTCACCCAAGCCAATTTTCTTCTTTCGGCCTCCATCACCCAATCTTTCACACCTGTTGTTTGTCTTACTCGTTCGTTAGTCCAACGGTCTTGCCATCGTAACTTCAGCATTCGCCTCTCCATTTTCCTCCTAAAGTCGATTAGGGCGACATGTATAGGAAGTTTGTATTCATGACTCTTCTTGGCCAATTGAGTAAGTGAATGTATGTGATCAAGAGTACTGTATCCTGTTCGAAATCCAGCTTGACTCTCATCCTCATTGTGTTCCAAGATAGGTGTGATACGGTTGAGAATAACTCTTGTAATAACTTTCTGCACTACAGAAAGCAGAGCGATTGGGCGAAAGTTCGAGACATCGCTGGCATCTCCTGATTTATGAATTAGAGATATCTTTGCAATCATCATGTTCGCAGGTATTTGGCCTCCATCAGCGATATCATTAAGCAGTTTGGTGACGAGAGGAGTAACAGCGTCCCGAGATATTCTCAACATATCAGGAAGAATGCGATCAGTTCCTGCGGAGTGCCCGAATTTGAGAGAATTGATGGCGTTTGATATTTCAGACAACGTAAAAGGTGGAAGGTTCTTTGTTGAATATAGATTGGATTGCGCGATGAAAACTTTCGGGGAAAACAATTCTTCGTAGAAATTTTTCACTTGCTCTTCTGTTTCTTTTTTGCGACAATAATCCATTTGAGTCCTTTAGAAGCAAACGCTTTTTGTACATGTCCTGAGACCGAACTACTTTCGAAATACTTCTCCCTTTTTCGATTGCAGTCATTAATTCGTTCTTTTTTCTCAATCGCAAATCTTCTTGTAAACTTTTCCTTGCTTCTCTACAGACATTGACATAATCGGTTGTTCGCATTGAATCTGATTTCAAATTACATCTTTCTAGCAGGAGAGCCTTCGTAGCATTAGAAAATTTTGAAACAATTTCCGTTTCCTTCCAGCAACCAGTGGCCGTATTATGGAGGAGAGACACGGTTGCATTGTAAACTTGGATTGGATCGGGAGGAATTGGGACTATCATCGTAGCGAGAGCATTTGCATTAGAACGGTATTCTGTTCGATCAAACTTTCGCATCTTTGGACGCTTTCTCTTCCATTTCTTCTTTCCGTCCAAATTTAGAGTCATTCTAACTAGTCTGTGATCCGTGTCGTATTCCAATCTGTTGATTACGGTAGTTTTGACTACGGGCGCACTTTGAGGGCCGATTAGGTAGTCAATTTGGTGTTTCACAACGCCACCAGGGCGTCTCCATGTCCATAGTCGATTCTTCCTACTTACATGGCAGGTGTTCCAAACTCTTAGACGCGACCGTGAGCATAACTCAACGATCCGTCTTCCTCTATCGTTCATATCCGCGAAGGTGTATTGGCCTACGATACTTTCCATTCCAGGTTCTCTCTTCACTCTTCCATTGAGATCTCCGATGATAAATGACATATATCCGTTTGGCGCTTGTTTCATTGCGGATTCTGCATTGTCAATTACTTGATCATAAACGTCATCTGTTGATGTGCTCGTGGGAGCATAGATTAGAATTATATGAAGTTTCTTTGACGGGATAATCTATAATCATATGCACGAAATTTGGATTCTTTTGAGAGGTTGTTTTTGATCAAAAAAGCGACTCCGCGATGGGCTGTTTTGCCGCCAGAGTGGAATAGGATAGATTGACATAATGGTAAACATACTGATCCTTTTCCGACAATTCGCGATTCAGTCAGGCCAATGACGTCATAGTTGATTTTTGACATTGCACGATCGAATTCCGCAAGGGGAGACTTCGTTGACATTGCACGATCGAATTCCGCAAGGAGAGACTTGGTTGACAGAGTCCGTACATTCAAAGTGCCGATGACGAACTGGTTCAGTCGACTATGGTGATACTTTTCGTGGGGAGGGACGCTGGGTGAAGACGAAGGGGAGAGGGAGAACGGCGCGGAGCAACCGCCCGTCACCCTCTCAGAGAGCCGGAATGTGAATCCAGAATATGAGTAAAATGAAAGTATGTTTCTCGCTACCCCCCTTGAGCAAATCGGCCCGTTCTAACCCGAGCATTATCACATTTTTATAATGATACGATTGCAATTGCACACCTACTAAACTATTCCGCGCGGCAAACGCGTTAGCTCCGCCCACTTTCACTTCGTTTCACGCGTTTTTCGCTCGTTTTCACTACTTTTTCATAGTTTTTAATGATAAAACTCGATTTCTGGTATGGTTTCGCGTTCATTAAGCACCAATTATATAATTAAAGCTTAATTTTAAACGCGACGATAGTTTAATAGCAATTTCGTTACGCGCGGAACAAGAAACAACTTTGCGTCAAAATGTGATACTTCTGCTATGGCAAAATGAGATTATTTTGTTTCAGTGAGTTTACTTACCCTTGTATGCTATACATAAACGATGACTTCTTGGTCGCTATTAGCATATTACCAACAAACCTACAATATTTTTACTAGTCCTCTTCATACTCCACTAGACACTGTCAGAGACCTTGCATTGTCCTACAAGGCGCTTTCCCGCTTCACCTCCCCCCCCCTCACCTTTGGCTTCCTCGTGCATCATTCCTATCATACGCTCGTACCCGGAAACTAACCTAACCGCTTTCGACCATTACTGTGACAGTAAGTTAGTAATTTACTGTCTACTATTGCTTGGGTAAAACTACCACGAACGGTAGGCCCTTTCTCGTTTCAACCCATAACTAACCTTTGGTTTCCTCGTGCCTCCCTCCCCCCTCCTCCTCCTGCCCCGCTCGTGCCCGGCAGGTCGTCCTAACTCGTCAGACTACTTTCACTGGGCCCCACTAACTCTACCCCTTGAACTTAGTACTGAACTACAGCTTTCTACTAATCAAGAAGCATAATTTTGCACTAAATTACGCAAAAAAAACAGCGATAAAATAAATTCCCAACCTTTGGTTTCCTCGTGCCTCCCTCCCCTCCTCCTCCTCCTGCCCCGCTCGTGCCCGGCAGGTCGTCCTAACTCGTCAGACTACTTTCACTGGGCCCCACTAACTCTACCCCTTGAACTTAGTACTGAACTACAGCTTTCTACTAATCAAGAAGCATAATTTTGCACTAAATTACGCAAAAAAAACAGCGATAAAATAAATTCCCAACCTTTGGTTTCCTCGTGCCTCCCTCCCCTCCTCCTCCTCCTGCCCCGCTCGTGCCCGGCAGGTCGTCCGCCGCGAAGTCCAGTCCTGCAGGGAACCATTGGAATTAACAATCACATTATTGCTTTAGTGAATTTCGAAAACCCGAAAACCGTCACTCAATGAACATTAAATAAAATTTGTTTAACCAATTGAGAGGCTTCATGAGATCGTGCATTCCCAATCGGGCAGACTGATGAGGGATAGGTGAAGCGCAACTCCACCAGATCGCATAATTCGCGGAAAACTGACCTATGCAGTTGAAATTTGCAAATACTGTTTTTTTCAAGACGCACCCGCCAAATACAGTAGGCATTCTCAATCCAGCAGACAGATGAGGACACGATGAAGCACAACTTCACTCGGTCCCATATTCTACGCCGAACTCACTTATTCAGCTTACATTTCACAATGTTGATTATTTTTTCGAAACTTAGCCTCACAACCATCAGGTATTCGTAATTCGGCAGACAGATGGAGAATGGATAAAGCACAGCTCCACACAGTTAACGCGACACACTTTTCATCAATTTACGTTTCACAATATCTTTTTTTTTGGTAACGTATTCTTGCATTAATTACGCCATCTCCACCAAGCGGTCAGATATGGACTGGGTGAAACGCAACTCCACCAGATCCCATATCTCACGCCAAACTCAATTCTTTGATTAGGTATCCCAAAATTGTTTTTTTTGTTCGAATGACCTCCATCCATTACACATTCTCTGCCCCGTCGTTAGATGAGAGATTGGTGAAGCACAACTTCAAACGGCACAGAAATTCTGAACACACCTCAATTGCTTGTAAACAGTTTTCAATCTTTTTTCATGACAGCAACTCATTCTCCATTACCCATTCCCAATTCAGCAGACTGATAAGGGCAGGGTGAAGCACAGCTTCACTCGGTCCCATATTCAACCCGAAACACACGTCTTCTGCTCACATATAAGAGTTTTTTTTTTGAAAAGGATTTTCTGATTCATTACGCACTCTGAACCCCGCCGACAGATTAGGTCTAGGTGAAGCACAACTCCACCCGATAACATATCTAACGCCAAAGCCATTTCTCTGGGATTAATTTTCACAACAGGGGTGTGCAAAACACATTTCTCGGTCTTTA
Source organism: Pristionchus pacificus (assembly GCA_000180635.4). Lineage (NCBI taxonomy): Eukaryota > Metazoa > Nematoda > Chromadorea > Rhabditida > Neodiplogasteridae > Pristionchus > Pristionchus pacificus. The sequence continues at coordinate 20,510,142 of CM026579.1, forward strand.
ATTTCACCATGCTCACTCGATCTTTCTGACCAGCGAGAGAGCGAAATGATAGATCGAGAAATTTTTGCATACCTCTGGTTCACAATATTGTTTTTTTTCCTGGAAACTACAACTACTTATTACCCATTCTCAACACCGTCGACAGATGAGGGCTGGGTGAATCACTACTCCTCCAGGCCTCATATCTCACGCAAAAGTCACGTCTATGAGCTTGCATTTCCAAATATTGATTTTTTTTCGTAGACGCACTACCCTTCCCATTATCCATTTTCATGCACGCATACAGCAGTTGAAGACTGGGTGAAGCACAACTACACTCGGCGCCGAATTTCAAACCCCAATTCACTTACATTTGCTCAAATTACCCACTTGGGCCAATGCCTAATTTCTAATCCCGACAAGAGGAGCCCAGAGAAGTATCGAAAAACTGCAAAAAAAATCGAACTTTAGTTGTATGGCACTCACTTCTATCATAGAACGTTGTATGACACTCACTTCTATCATAGAACGTTGTATGGCACTCACTTCTATCATAGAACGTTGTATGGCACTCACTTCTATCATAGAACGTTGTATGGCACTCACTTCTATCATAGAACGTTGTATGGCACTCACTTCTATCATAGAACGTTGTATGGCACTCACTTCTATCATAGAACGTTGTATGGCACTCACTTCTATCATAGAACGCGGGATGGCTGGGCGGATGCTGGTGAGGGGCGGGCGGAGGGAGGGACGGCAGCGCGAGACCGGCCGTCCGCGCCGCAACACCCTCCACGTACAGCAGCATGAGCTACAAGATACGGTAATCGATAATGGTGCTTTTGAATAGTGCTCGTCGTGTTGATTCGAATGCTGTAGAATTGCTAATTTTCCAGCCGCAGAGAAACGTATTACCACCGTTTTAGATTAATGAAGATGTATAAGGACTCGGTGAAGCACGCGAGTTTCTACCATAAATAGGCTCTAATAATAAATATTAAAAGCTACGCTATTAATTGAAAGAGGAGAAAAATTAAATTTGTTTTTTTTTCCAAACGGCGCGAGAAGAATCAATCAGCTTCCTTTACAACAAACTTTCATTTGAAAATATCGTGAAACAACAATAAATTTAGACTCAAATAATTTTAATAATTTCCGATAATTTAAGGGCTACCCGGTATGGGCTACCGTAATCTCTATCGTACCTTAATCATTCCATCGATATTGCGGTAACCTGATTCCCAAAGTGTTACCATAATCCTACCGTACCTTGCCCATGTGCGTCATGGCCATTCCATCGATAATCATGTAGCCTACCGTACCACTAGTCTACCGTGCCCCTACCGTACCTTGCCCATATGGGTCACGGCCATTCCATCGATGTTCGAGTGGTGGTCGCCGTTCACGTGCCCGCCCAGCGCCTTCACCGCCGCCTCGTTCGCCTGCAAATGATCTTTGATCTTTGATACTGGTCTTTGATCTCAGAGATTGATCTTTGATCTTTATTCTGAATTGAATCGGGAAGAACACTTTACAGTACGCGGAGCACATCCCATTCCAAAATAAATAAATACATTTCGAACGGCCAGGCTCGTTTAGGTTGCATGATCCATACTTATGATGGGCGCATTCTCAAAAATGATTTTTGCGTGGGGTTGTAAGACAAAAAAAAAGGATAAATATCGCTTCCACTTGCTGTCTCCATTTCAGAATGATTCTCCGAACAACAAATATTTTCGGTCTCCGCGTGAGCACTATCCTACAGTACATTGAATAAGAATTCGATTCAATACTAATTAACAAAAAAAGGTATTTAAATAAATGAAATAATCAATAAATAAACTCACCACCATGCCCTTCGTCTATTCTCAGCATGAGCACTATCCTACCATTGCCTAGGATTTAAAAAAATGTTAATTTCCAAGTAAATAATCAAATAAATATAAATATGCTGACCACCATGCCCTTCGTCTTCTCTCTATGCGAGCACTGTGCTACAGTGGCATATCCGAATCAAAACAACAATAATAATAATAAGATATACAATAATTAAATAAATAAAAATCAAACCCACAACCATGCCCTCCGTCTCCTCCAGACTGAGAAGGATCCGGCCCATCAGCGTGCTCGCCCTATAGAATTTGTGTTTCAATATCCCAACGTATGGAAATCAGATTGGTAAGATCAATCGACAAGCAAAGCTTTACAACAGGGATCAACTAGTTCGTTAAATGTAACCTACAGTACCCGCCGGATGACTCGGAAAAATTGGGGTAAAAGTGGCAAAAATTCGAGATTTTTCGTTAAAATGTGCCGTTATTTTCGCCATTGAACTGAACACAAACCCGCCTTAAACCATTGTTTCTACCAAGGTAATTGGACCCTGCTTTACAATGAACAGAACACAATTCACTAAATAAGTAAGTGATTGGATTTCAGAACCAAAGAAATCTTGATGCGCATTCGTGTTTCAGGTATTGTACTTCCCCATGAACGTTAGCCTTTTAACAATGATCTCGGGGTTCCTTTCTCTACATAAAAAATATCGCGATCAAAGAGAATACACAATATTCAGTTTCAAAAGATGATTTATGTCATAATAAAGCTTCCAAAAACAACAACAACAACCATAAATACCTGCAGATGGGCGAGTTCTCCACCTTGGACAGCGCGGCGATGCACTTCACGATGTTAGTCATCTACGATTAATTACGAGTCATTTGGAAATTAATTCAGGTTACTTGGAGATATAAAAAAGAATTAGCTCCGCTATTAACGGTAAGAAAACGAGCAAAAAGCGAAAGTGAACAGTGTACTCAATCGATCGCAAAAAAAATGCATGTGTTTCAGGCACTTTACTTCTCCATGAAAAATACTGTATGACAATATTTCACTTCCAGCGTCGGCAAATAAATTACACACAATTGTGCACAAGGAAAGATAACTGACCCGCTCTCTCCGGTCCTCGCTACCCATCCTCGATGCGTCTTAACAGTAATATTATTATTGATAATAATAATAATAAATAAATAAAAACAACAACAACTATTTATATGAGATATCACTGTGAGTCAGGCAACACTTTGTCCATTAACACACAAATTTAAGCCACTATAAATTATTTATTAACGCAAACGTCTACAACAATAAATACTACGATCACTCAACACAATAATACGAACTGTATCACAATCTGATTCATATTTACACCGCAACTTATAAAGAGGTTCACCATAAATTAGAAGAAGTACGAGCAGTTTGTAAAGGACACTTTTCGAGTTACAAGCGAACTAGCAAAAGGCAATTGATATGATACAGATTTGGGATGTGGATAGATGGATAAATCAATAAATGGAAAAGTCAATAAATCGATAATCAATAAAATCGATAAATCAGATCTTGAGTGAGTCCAGAAGGATCTGCTTGTGCTCTCGTCGGATCTGGAAAATGACCTTATTATTTAAATGTTTCTACCAACATCTCCAAGGAGGACCCAGCATCAATGCGAGCGCGCTTACTCTTTACTGAATCTCGGAAGCACAATAGCACATGGTGGCACATTAATTCCATAGCCGCTACAAGCTCTACCCAACAATAAAACAAAATCGAATAGTCATTTTGAAGTTACTACACTACGAACCAGCTACTGTCACATAAACCTTGCTCACTCTTATACTGAATCGCTGAAGCACAACTTCACAAGTCTAAATCAACAATTTTTTTCGCGAACTTCGGAGCGGAATATCCTAGCAGTAGTAAACCCCAGCCTCTCCCTAGCCAATCAGTGAATATATCACTACCGTACTTCATCATTCTTTCTATTCTACACTATAATCTACCGTACCTCATCATTTTCTCTGTTCAATGCCTTGTACCGTAATCCCTCCTATCACTCAATCAATAAATCACAACAGTACTTCACGCTATCCTTGGCTACCGTAATCTCCCCTCCCAATCAATAACCCTCTACCGTACCTCATCGTGCTGTCTGTTGAGGGCCGCCAGGAAGATGGGCTTGAGCGGCGCGAAGTCCACGCGGTCCTTGGCGGAGGCGACCGCCTCGGCTCTGGAAATAGGAGGGGAATAAATCAGTTTCAAAACCCGAATCAGACATCCGTCCCTTGTATCCCACAGGAACGACCGTGTTCATGTGATTTTTAGTATTTATCATATTTATCGTTTATCATATTTTTTTAAGGGAAGCCTTCAACTAAGCGACAAAACAAGCAAGCCCTGGAACTGGAAGCAAATCAGTGAAGCACAGTTTTCCCTGCGGAACAACCATCTCTGCTCTACAAAGGAGAAACAAACCAGTGATGGGTGACGGACCATCTACTCCACGAGCCCAAATTCGAGATACTAATCTCGGGAATATGTATTCAATTGCATTTCAATACATTCAATTAGTTTTATAAAGCAGGAATACATGAGCATATCTTTTTAAAGTATATCTTTGTTTTTTGAGACAATGATGCATCCCAGCACCAACGCAGGCAAGCGCGTTAACTTCGTGAATCTATGAAACACAACATCACTGTCAATCTAAAACTGCTTCACTCACCGCCGTCGCGACTCGCTACCCTCTTGTTTCGCTTTATTATCTTAATGCGGGGCTCACAGTAAGAAATCTTCCAAATTTTGCGGAGCCCCCTAACAGAAAAATTTCGAAAATTGCAGAGCCCCCGACCCACTAATGGGACTGGGCCCGTATACGGGTCGTGATGAGGTGAGTGCGGGACGTACCGCACTCACCCAATCACCGTCAACGCTATTACCTTGTGGATCCTTCTCACTACTCCAGTGCAAAGCTACCGTACCCCTACCGCACTCACCCCATCACTGTCCACATCGGGTCCCTTTGGATCCTTCTGACTACCGTACATCCGTCCACTACTACCGTACCAAAGCCACAGCTACCGTTCTCACCCCATCACCGTCAACGCGGGGACCGTCTGGAGCCGTCGATGGAGCGTCGTGAAGGCCTCCGACTGCGGCAGTAGCATCAGCAGGGCGGACAGGACGGTGCACAGGGAACGCTGATGGTGGGCCGACAGGAGGTCCATGCGGACGACTGAATGGAATCTTGTTGAAATTTTGACAGGCGACTTTTCCCAGAGTAGCACACTACGTGCGATAAAATAAAGGCTGGGCTGCGCAGACAGCAGTAAGAAATATTGATAAATGTACATTTTGCTGTATTGTTAATTCTTTTGAAATTGAAATTGCAACACTAACAAAAGAAAAAAGATTCAACAAGCTCATGGCTAGCATATGAAACACCACACCAAATGGGAAAAAACACTCTATTGTTAAAATTTTTAAAAAAGAAACCTGATCCCCAGAAATCAAAAGAAATGACTGCGACCTGTTCCAAAGCAGCCTATGAAGCGGCTAACCTACAGGATCTAAAGCGCATAAACATTTTTTTTATCAATTCGCATCCAATCGCACGCATACGGCACCCTCATGCAAATGCTACCATAATCTGTTCCACCATTCTCGTTTGATAATATGGTTCCATGGCAGGCTACCGTAATCTAACCCAATCAATATCTACCGCATTCAACCGCACTCACACGACAGAATTGGGTTCTCCCGAATGACTACCGTAATCTAAGCCAATCAATAAACCGCAGTCCGTATTCTACCGTACTCACACGACATAACAGTACTTTCCTCTTCCTCAATGACTACCGTAATCCATTTTCATCGATATCTACCGCACTCACACGACAGAATGGGGCTCTCGAGCAGGTTCACCAGCTTGTCGATCTCCACCAGAATGTCCACCGTGATATCCACCTGTGACGATTTTGATTATTAATGTAAAATAAAAAAATATGAAAATAAAGTAAATTGAATTTACTAAATTGTTTTCATCAGAACTACCCGAATTTTTAAAGTTTACCGCATTTTGATTGGGTTTTAGACGACACAAACTTCTCACAATACCACTCGATTGCAACTCAAAATCTTATGGGATCAATGAAACACCGCTCCGACGTGCACTCACGAAGGTTAGAATTGTGTTTCCGCCAAGACTTCGTTCGTCTATCAATGCCACTAGTCTACGTTGTTTCTTATAAAATTTATGAAACACTGGATCCACTTGCCTCGATCATACCCTATTCGATATACAATCCTCAATGATCATCGGAAAGACCGGATTCGACGGGGTTACGAACACCAGGTGTAACAATATTCTCCCTACATCGCGCGTAGCGTTTCGATATTCTCAATTGCTTTTTTAATGCAAAACACAATATAGACCAAAGATCAGAGATCATCAATCACAAAGATCAAAGACCACCTCACCTGCGAGAAGTGCGACACGAGCTCCGCGGCGTGGCCGTAGTTCTGCGACAGCAGGCAGAGGCCTGCAAATATTTACGGTTAAACGGTCCCCTAAAATATTTTAAATAGCCTAGCCAATTTAGTAACCTAATCTTAATGTTTGGCCAGGATCGGGATATTATGTGACACCATTTACAGGAACGGAATACTTATTATTTACTCATTAATTATTAAATACTCATTGCTAATTAGCCACTAACCGAGCAGGGAGATGGGTCGGATGCACCAACTGCGGTAGAGGCAGCCGAAGAGGGAGCGAGATTCCTGCAATAAGAATATTATTATATATTATCCATATTGCCACTGCTCTCCGCCAGGAATTGAAGCGCACTCTTTCCCTGAGATGTAATATGGAGGCGAAACACGAATGGGCCTACGGCTCTACATAGGGAAGATGGAAGTACAAATGTCTTTTATTTTGAACAAAGTAGGGGAAGAACTATTGATACGGCGTGATTGCTCGATAATGGAAGTTCCGATGAAACAGGAGTCTATTTAGATGCGACAATGTTCGTAATTTCATACCGCGTTCAGAATACAAGCATAACAAATTTGAATGTAAAATAAATAAATAAATGTAAACTAGCATCATCATCCGTTCTACTCTAATTGCCCGCTTTATCCCAAACTACTACCAATAATATTTATAATTTAAATAATAACAACAATAACAACAATAATAAACCCACATCATCATCCAGTCGCCGCAGCTGGTCGCGCAGCACGAACAGCTCCGTCGCCGTGAGCAGCACGCCTGTCGAATTAGAATTTATAAATTTAAACATTAATATTTAAACATTGCGTTGCTGCTTATGAATGAATTTCAATGTTGCCAGCTAACATGTAAATGGGTTAGTTGTTCCAGCTATGTTTCATTGCAAGATCTCCATGGATTTAGGATCAGTAATTGTAACCAGCTTCCCACATATGTTAGGCTACAAATCAATAAATTCACCATACAACAGAGAGACGCTCTGTCTCACGAAGCCGAATCAAACTAGTAATCTATTTTTTTTAAAATACACACTCGATTGGCACATGAGGAGTAAAGCAATGCTGCTAGTAAGTGCACTAACACCTTTCGTTCAGGTTTTATCAAAAAGGGTTACTTGTCTAATCGGTGTTTCACTTCAAGGCAAAGTATAAAGTCCTATCCGGCTGAGCAAATTTTTCGAACTCCGGGCTTTACACAATTATTATTATCTCAAATTATTCACACTGGAATTTAAATGGGTCACTCACCATTCAACAGGGACACGATCTGTCTCGCGAAGGCCAGCGACTTCTCCTTGGTGATCAGCACGCAGAGGGCACGGTAGATGAGCGAGGGCGAGAGGAGCAGGCAGAGTTGGCTGGAAGGGTTCTTTAGAGAATGCAGTCTCTAGTGTTGTTAGCATTGTTTTAAAATTTTAAAAAAATACTTTTGTTTTACGCTTCCTTTACAAAGAGAAATCACACTTGGTCAATATCCGTGCCCTGTCAGGAAGAAGCGCAACACAAAACCGCATTGTACAAACTCATCACAAAGAGGGATGAGGGAAGGCGAGAGGAGCAGGCAGAGTTGGCCGAGAAAAAGGTATAGAGTGTATTCAATTTCATTCGACTTTTTCCATCGTAGCACTGCTCATGATAGGCAACCGTAATTATCATTGGGATGCGTAACTCAAAACCACATTGTGTGCCCATCACCAAGGAGCGGCCACGAATGATCTCTCCTTTGTGATCAGCACGCAGAGGGCACGGTAGATGAGCGAGGGCGAGAGGAGGAGGCAGAGTTGACTGGAAGGGTTCTTTAGACAGGTGTAAGAGGAGGGGGGCATATGATATTGTCAGTCTAGTTTTTTTTAAATGTTGCCCGAGGCGAGCGTATTGCCCTAGCTCAACAATCCCATCCTATCACAGGACCGCATAGCGCTTTTGTAGCATGTAGCCAAGCTATTTTTATAAAAATGGGGCCCATGGCATCATTTAATTATCGTTTTATGTTGACGAACATGTTCGAGCAGCACTACATTTGCTCACGAACCCTTCCTATTTCGAAGGTGCGCAACCTAAAACAGCATACCGCTGGTGTGGTTTGCAATATTTTGTCATGCTATTGTATATAGGGCCGATCATTTAATATATTTTTGTATGGTGGTGACCGTGTTTTCTCTTGCACTAAATATGAATGCTCTCAGTAACCCCATCCAATCACAGGAACGAGCGCAACTCAAACCCGCACAGCGCGTGTATTGTTTGTGACATTGCAATGGCTATTACCGAGAGCCGGGCCCATGTAATCATTAATTTTTTTTTGGCAGCGACACTGGTATACTAAATGTTATCAGCAACCCCCTTCCTATCACAAAGGCCCCGAGACTCAAAACCGCATTGTGCTCACTCATCACCAAAGAGCGGCCACGAATGACTTCTCCTTGGTGTTCAGCACGCGGAGGGGCACGATAGATGAGGGATGGGAAGAGAAGGAGAGAGAGAATTGACTGAGAAATGGATGCTTCCATTGTATTTTAACTTATTACGTGCTTTACGAGGCAGCATTACACTTGATAGACAACATCTTCCTATCACAAAGATGCGCAACCACTAAATGCATTGCTATTTTTTTTATAAAAATGGGGCCAATGGCATCATTTTCTTATTTTTTTATATGTTCGCAAACAAGTTCAGGTAGCACCACATTCGCTCACGAACCCTTCCTATCTCGAAGATGCGCAACCTTAAACCGCATACCGCTTGTGTGGTTTGCAATATTTTTGTCAAGCACTTGACACTCGCATTAAATGTTCTCATCATCCTTTCCTATCATATAGGGATGTGCAACTCAATCCCGCATTGTGCGGTCATCACCAAGGAGCGGTCATGAATACCTTCTCCCTGGTGATCAGCATACATCGAGATTACGAGGGCAGTTTCTCGTGTTGATAATCTAGTTATTTTTTTCTACTAATGCCTCACGAGTGCGAATTACGCTTGCTCAATAACACCTCCTATCAGTGGGATGCGCAACTCGAAACCGCACTGTATGCGCGTTGTACGACAAAGGATTGAATGCGCCGGCAGAACTAGCATAAAAAAAGCCTTCTTTATGTGCACCAACGGAGATCTGTCTGTCTCTCTCTCTTTCTTGCTCTCCTCCTTTTTATACCGCATACTCTCTTCATTGTCCGTCTTACGCTAGCAAATCTCAATAGGAGAAGAAAGCAGACAGAGTTGGATGAGAAAGGAAATATTCAGATTCTTTCATTGTAGACCATTCCGGAAACTAATCGAATTAACCCAGTAGCCGCTCCTATCACATAGAAGCGCAGCCTGAAATCAGGTGGACATAAGTATTCACAGTTCTCACTCTCCTGTCATTTTCGTACAATATTTAATCAGCAGCCGTACCCTCATCCGTATGCTTATAATATTATATATTTATTACTAGAGGGCAAAAAAGGAACACGATTGCTCAACAACCCCTCCAATAGCATACCTGTACTACCTGAAACCACAGTCTCCGTGGTATCACCATGGAGGAATCACGAGTAATTTCTCCTTGGTGATCAGCGTACGACAGGCACGAAAAAATGAATTACATTCAAACATTATTCTTTTTTCAAACTCTTCTCTGAGAGATCTACTACACCTGATTGACAACCCCTTCCTATCATAGAGATGCGCGACCTAAACCATCATTGTGCAGGTATGCTCACACGGTGAGCACCGTAGATGAGGGGCGAGAGGGAGGAAGGCAAACTGACCATGCCGTCAATAAGATTATTCCCCTTTGACTCGACATGATCTCCAAAGAAAATCCCCTTGAACTAGGCACTATCTAAAATTGTTAATGTTATTGTTGTTATTGTTGACAAATCACGATACCATCAAACTTCCGAGCTGTAAGGGAATGCATGGCCGCGGCCCTAAGAGCATAGTGCGAGCACGAGGGCATGCCAGTATCAGGGGGTATAGCTCAGTGGTTAGAGCACCCGCATACGTATCGGAAGGTCGGGGGTTCGACTCCCTCTGCCTCCAACTGACTTTTGCGCACTCCTCCGATCTAACAGAGCTTCTTATCGCATTCACATCTATGTTCAACTGCGAACCGCCTTGATCACAAACAGCGAAAATAAGTTAAAATTCTCACAGCAAAGCGGCAAATATGCAGATGAGCAAAGAATTAATATTAATGATAGAACTAGCCTCCATCTTTCAATAGTAGAGCGGCGCACGTTAGCAACTATCAAGAATGCGCGCAACCTAAATCTACCGTGACCAAAACTAATAATTCTACAATCTATTTTCCAAATCCTTTCATTCCATATCATCTATACCCACCCTCCCCGTCTCACTCTAACCCGTCCCACCTAGCACTCACCGAATGATGATCACTCCTCTGTCATGCAGCAACGACCGGTCGTCCCGCATCATCTGCAGCAACGACAGGGAGAACTTGACCAGGAACGGGGAGACGACGCCGTCCAACTGGAAATAAATAAATAATAATATGATAAATTATATTTTTCACCGATGTAGCGATGTATTGATGTATTTTTCATTACATTTTACATTTTACATTACATTTTTTCATTTCATTTTTCATTACACACTTGCTCAATATGATTGACAATTGCTCTACCCGTTTTCAATGTTCTCGAAAGACTCTCGCCACCACCCTGTAAAGCAATGTTTCACGCATTGCGTAAGTTCATCGGGTGCCCGTCAACTGGCAATGGGCTAACGAGACATTGTGCATAAACAATCAATCAGGCAAAATAAAGTTGATACACTCTAACGGCCACTATGCGTTTCACCTCTCACATTAGCCCATGATCGACTATCTTCCCGCAATGATTCTGGGAGATATCCTCCATAGTAACAAAATCACCGTAGCGTGCTTCCCTCTCAATCGGTTTCCGTATCATTTCCCCGTATTCTGGGAAAAGTCTGGACATTTCCAGTATCCCCGGTGAAGTAATGTTTCACGAATTTCGTAAGTTTACAGGCAGCCATCAGCAGCCAATGTCACGACGGTACTCGAATAAACAACCCATTCAAAGTAGATAATCAGGCCAGCTAAAGCTGATCCAAATCTGAATGCCATTTGGAGTTTCATCTCTCGTATAAGTTCAGAATTTAAACTCGTTTAGCAATATATCTCTTTCGAGCATCTCGAATAAAGAACCCAATAAATAAATAAAAAAAGGTAGTCCAGGTTACGCGGAGAATCGTCTAATACATAAAACCAGAATCATAATAATTGTAGCAATCATTCCGCGATTCGCGCGATAAATAAGCATATTCAGTCAGCATTATTATTATTTTTTTATTTTTTTCTATCCAATACTCCGGGAGAAGCCATGCCATTCTCTCTACCACCAGATAAAGCCCATGTTGCACGCATTGCGTAAGCTCATCGGTTGTCGTCAACTGGCAATGATACGATGAATGCAGCCACATATGGAACAAAATTTAACTGCTCACGCAACAGCATTCGAATTTCCAGAGGTTACTTGGGCGCTTCACCACTCGCATAAGCCCCCCGAACCGAATGAATCTATTTTAGCAATCAATCTGACTTTGTGGGTCAATAGCAGTCAGCGTGATATATCTCATTTTAAACACTGCGAGAACCAAAAAAACATTGCCATCGGTGAAGTGATGTTTCACGCTTTGCTTAAATTCATCGGCTGTCCTCATTTGGCAATGGACCGACAGACGCAGCCGGATAAAAATAACCCAACCAATGAGGACAGCTAAAGTTGATACACCACTACAGGCCCTTTGGCGTTTCACCTCTCGCACAAGTCTAAGATCGAATCCCTTCCAGCAATCATTAGCAGATCTCCGGGTAAAATAAAATCACAATCCTCTTACTTTTCTTGATGTGGTGTCGATAAGAGCAGGATAAACAACCCAATAGAACAAGATAACTAAATAGGCCAGATACCAAACTCTACAAGTCACTTGGAATATGGTCTCTACCCTCGGTTAAGTAATGTTGCACGCATTGAGTAAGAGCATCGCTTGCCCTCAACTAGTAGTGGGACGTTGAAGTCAGGGGGAAACAAACACAATCAGCTCATTGTCTGGCTATCTAGAGCTGATCAAACGCTGCATGTAATTTGGCGTTTCATCGAGGGCCTCCATAGTAACCAACTCATCGTAGCGTGATTTTCTCTCAATCTATTTCAGTATCACATTCCAGAATTGTGGAAAAAGTTTGGGCAGTTCCAGTATCCCCGGCTCAGTAATGTTTTACGCAATACGTAAGTTTACAGGCAGCCATCAGCAGTCAATGTGTAGAAAGGTTCAGCCGTATAAACAACCCGATCAAAGTAGATTGTCAGACCAGCTACAGCTGATCAAAGTCTACATGTTATTTAGGTGTTTCATATCTCGCATACGTTCGGAATCAAACCTTTTTCAGAAATTCACCTTGCAACGCCTCTTGAATAAACAACTCAATAAATTAAACACGATAGCCAAGTGTACTCGTATCTTCCACTATTATCTCATGAACCCAGAATCAAGACAAATTTAGCAACCATTCAGCGGGCCATCCACCATGGTTCTTCTTTCAATCCAATTTCAATACTCTGTGAGGAACCCGGAAATATTCCTATGCCCGGTGAAGTTATGTTGAGCGCATTGCGTAAGTTCAGTAGGTGTCCTCAACTGATAATGCGACAGGGAAATTAGGTCGATGAACAATAAAACCTATAACAATAAGCTCCTTGTCAGATCAGATAAAGTTGAATTCTACAGGTCACTTGACGTTTCACCTTTCGCATAACCCCAGAATCAAATATCTCGCAGCAATCACGTAGCGAATTTCAGTATAAAAATCCAAACGTCGACATTCCTCTTCTTATTATCTTCGCCTATATTAAGACGCGTTTCGATTTTTGGCACCCATTTATCAATCGAGCAGAATTAATTGAATTAGCCCATTCATTAGCGTTAGGACACTCGTCCATTAATATCTTACTCGGAAAAGCTAAGAAATTTAAGCAAACACGGGTAAAACGTGTCTCACGCAGCGGGTAAATACATCAGTTTTTCACAACATGTAATACTGCGAAGGATCCAGCTGCCAAATAAAAACAAGATAATCGGGACAGCAAACGTTGATCAAATTTGCAGGTCACTTGACGTTTCACCACTAGTACACATCTAGACGCAATATTCCTATAGCAATGCTCCGTGGGCTATGTATGGAAAAAAGACTTATTAAAACACAATGCCGCTCCCCGAAATTCATTCCAACCTAAGAATTTATCAACCTGCATCTTCACCTGCATCTTGCTCTCCTCATCCAGCTCCAGTGCATCGATGGACAGCGCTTTCTCTCTCTACCACTAGTTTGAGCTAATTTCCCATCTTTAAATAGTGTTTCATCACACTATTTTAGTACAACTTCAATCATAACACTCATTTTCAGAAATAAATGTGCAGCCCCGCTCATTTATGTTTCATTAAATAAATATGGCTACCTGTCGCTTGCTCTCCTCGTCCAGCTCCAGTGCATCAATGGACAGCGCATTCTGCTTGTGCTGACAGACGTCCGACAGCAGGTGGAGGTCGAGCAACAGCACCTGAAGGGTGATTGTTGATCTTTGGCCTCTAATCTTTGATCTGAGCACCTGAAGTGGTTACATTCCTGTTGCATACTATTCACTATCAATTATTGTTGCGGATCTTTTCAACCAGACACCAGGTAATAATTAATCGTTCGAGTTCATCACCACTTTCACATCTGCGCGCAACTGGGAACCGCCGTGTGCGCAAACAACTAAAATAATCACTAACAATCATTTAGCACTTTGGACTTTGATCTATTGCCAGTGAATTCAGACAATTAATTTATGATTACATTCTACACGATGATATGTTAAAATTCCAGGTTAACTTTCGCTTCACCGCTACTTGACCAATCCAACGGGTGTCGCTCATCAATGAGAGAGTGGTCGCATATACAACAAAAATTACTTATCCATAGGGAGCAGGCAAATTTAGCCAACGCTTGACGACGATTTGACGACAACTTACCCCATTTCTTCCATGTTTTACACACTGCAGAAGTTCTGAAGCTTCTTCACCCCTGTTGGGTACGACGGCTAGTCGAAAAAAAAACCATAAAAATTTTACCTCATGAGTCGGGCAGGGCCTTGAGCAGGATTGCGATAACTCATAGCAAGCACACAATCACCTATCTTTTCTAACCCGGCGCGCCTAGCGCACACCCCACATCAGCTATTCGAACCATAATCTCACCTCATCACTCGAGTCGGACAGCGTCTTGAGCATGATGGAAAAAAACTCATAGCTAACGGGACATGAAAAATAGCATACCCCTAACCAATTCATAATTTCTAACCCGGCGCGCCTAGCTAGCACCCCCCCCCCTCTTCCCTATCGATATAACATTTTCTCACCTCATCACTCGAGTCGGACAGCGTCTTGAGCAGGATGGGGAAGATGCGCTCCATGTGCGCGAATAGCTGGAAAAATTAATTGATTAATTACAATTACGGTAACGTTAAAAATAAATATTTCTTATATGTCCTGAGCCTCTATTACGGTACACCTTTCTACTTGAATCAATCACAGAAATGTGTTAGGGAAGCGACCCTGCAATACGATTTGTATTTGTGAACAAATGGAATAAAAGTGAAATCAATTTCATAGGATCTTCTGCGTTTCAGTCTCAGTTCATATCTCCGGGGGTTTCATAAATTCAATGTCTTCGACTTTAACTCTTGAAGGTCGCTTGCCAATCCACCATTCCATTTCTTCCCCACATTTCTCCGGATGCGTCGTATAGATGTGCTGGATCCAATACAGCACTACTCCCTTACCCTACATTACACCACTATTCTACCGTAACCCCCCCCCCCCCTCTAAAGTGCCTTCCCTGTGTGCGTGGTGTACCCATCTACCGTATACCTTTTCCGGGTGAGTCGTGTAGATGTGCTGTATCCAATTGAGCACGGCCACGCGCGTCTCCCGCTTGCCGTGCGAGATGTGCTTCAGCAGCACCTCGACCACCTGTGAAAGACAAATGAATAATAATAATTGATATTTTCCGAGGTGAATTTGAATTGAATGGATGGTCTTTTTGTAGTTTTCGGCCCAAATGACAAGAAGACATTCCGATTGCATTTAGGTTTCACAGCCCCTTCATCCTTCCCGCGAAACGTGCGACCGCAATTTTCTCTTAACAAAATCACCACATTCACCTATCGTACCAACTTCCGAATGGAAATTTATATTGTAGCTTATTCACATCCGTAATTCTACCGCACTCCTTAACCCATGATTATACTGTATTCTCCGAATCGACCATTCTACTGTACACCCCTACCCAATCAACACATCTGAAGTACCTTATCCACATCGAGCTCCGTCGACTCCTGCACGAGCATCTACCGTAATCCTACCGTACGTTATTCCCCAATTGATATTCCTACCGTACCATCAATCAATACCACTACCGTACTTTCTGATAAATAGCAGACAATTACATTGGTCCTCGATTCCTTTCTACCGTAACCATACCGTACCTTATATCCTACCTACCATCTACTGCTCTCCTCCAGATTCACCGTAACCTACCGTAATCCTATCGTACCCCCAATAAATCAATCTACCGTACCTTATCCACATCGAGCTCCGTAGACTCCTGCACGAGCGCCAGCAGCTTCGTGTTCATCTCGCGGGCTGAATTGTAATTTTTTTTAATAAAAAAATTCAAATATGAAAAACATGCAGAATTCGTGTTCCAGCCTATCCATAATAACCCACGAAGATGCTCTTCCACAATCGTGATCATCGTGATCAATCGTAATAATGATAATATTCATAATTCCGTTAAAAACATGGTGCTTCAATGTTCCAAGTTATTTATAACTTTCTAAGAAGAAGTGCTTTCACGATTAATGTCCGTACGAACATGTTATTGAAATAATTTGACTAATTTCTTGAGACAAAGCGCTTTTGTGTTCCAATGTGTTTACGTAACCGCTAGTGGAAGCGCTTTCACAATCATCCGCTTCATCATACGTTACTTACAAATTAAGATCCCATATCCCCGAATCCAAACCCCACCGTACCCTTCAGTCCACCATTATCGATCGATTGACCATAAACTAATCACAAGCCCTACCGTGCTCCCGATCAATAATCCTACCGTACCCTTCAGTCCATCATTATCGATCGAGGGCAGGGCGGCGGTGAGCAGGGGCGCCAGATGGAACAACAGCTTCGGCCCGAGCAGTCTCAAAATTTAAGATGAAGGGAGATGATTTAAGATGATCAACCAACCCGATTGTCATACCCATACTGGTATCCCTTTCTAAACTTCAATCGTAATAATCCTGTGTCTGGAAGAGAATAGTGGGCCTGGAGGAGGTTTTTGAATCGTGCATGCTCGGTGTTTCACGATAGTTACAAGTTGGCACTCGCGGTCACTGGTCGGTCTACCCTTCACACTACAGCTACACGATATTCTACTACACTTCCCCGTCTCTACAGCATCCAACAAATGCGAACAGTCCTCAATACCTTTCCACCGGACACTGTTCCTGGCCAGATCATTCAGTCAGACATGTTTTAACACAGATCTCAATCAATTTATAAAAAAAATAAACCAGTCCTCGATTCCACCCCGCCGTGCGCCTACCGTACCTGGCCAGATCATTCAGCCACACGAGGGCGATCTTTCTCGCCATCGGGGATTCGTCCTCGTGCGAGTGCACCACGAGCACGTTCAGCATTTGGGAGAGGTCCGCCTGCAAAGAGATCGATGATTGATCTTTGATCCTTGAACTGTAGACGTTGATCGATAGCTAATTTATTCATATGCGTAAGCGAGCCTACGCTTACAGAGATGCATATGAAGATTACTTATTGAGAGTAAATGCAGATTTTGAGAAGAAACGCGATCGATAAATTTCTTTTATTTTTATTTTCCCAGAAGAATTGTATGATTGAGTGTACACTAATTTTGCGACTCCGACGGTACAGCTGCTAGTGTTGTTCGCTCGAGCGTTTTTCGCGAGCGCTCGTCACTCGAGCGGTCTCTCTCATTCGTCGCTCGAGCGATGAATGAGAGACTGCACTTGAGCGCTCATATGGATTGGAATGAATGGATTTAATTAATTGGAACGTGTCAAAGTGGATTAGCTCTTTTGTTCTTCGTTGTTCTCGCATTCAAATGAGGAGAGGGGAGGGAAATCAATATCATTCCACTCCACACGAGCGCTCAAGCGCAGTCTCTCATTCATCGCTCGAGCGCTCGTTTCGAGAATGGCGCTCGAGCGATCATTTCACGACGCATTGCGCTCGAGCGCTGGCTCGCTCGAGCGACGACTGAGAGACCGCTCGAGCGAGGCGAGCGCGCTCGAAATGACATCACTAACAGCTGCACTGAAGACGATTGAGGTTGCGAGTTATGAGTACAGAGTGACACACGAGAGTTGCTGTTGTGAATCGGAACACGTGTTCCAAAAAAAAAGATTTCCACCCGCAACTTTTACGATCCACCCGGTCTTCATAACTCAATAACTCACTCGAGGACAGTAGTTCTCTCGATGAAAAAAATCCAATGATATTTGCCATCCTACATACCTACACGAATACACTTCTTCACCATCGCTCAAAGAATTTTCGATGCTTTTTTTTTGCATCTTCGCGCCATCCCCCGTAGGAGTTGCACGACCTCGGCGTCTTGCACTTTTATCTTTCACCAACACATCAGAATCCTATTAACCAACCGTCTCAATCGTATTCGATGCCTTCTCCACCCCCCTGGCCCCGACTGGTCCAGCACGGTCTCCGTGACATCCCTCACGCCCTCCCAGCATCCCGGTATAATTCTCCTATCACTTCTACTACTCAAACCGTCAAATCTACGCTTCACTCACTTAACCAATTCTGCGCCAACCAACAATAGGATGATTCGTCTCTTGTATCTTCTTCGAATACATATCCACAAAAAACCAAATAACTCACCGTCTCAATCGTATTGGGTGCTTTCTCCACTCCGAGTAGGACAGTTTCCGCTCCCTCTTCCCTACTAGAGGTCAACCCGCCAAATCTACGTTTCTCGCAATTAACAAATCTGCTGCAGTAAACAACGCTGTGATTGATCGCGCATTATCCATGCTGAAACCGACGCTATTTCACTAATTTCTCAGAGCTCACAGTCTCCATCGAAGGAAGCTTTTCAAATGATAGTTTCGCGACTCCAACCCGGCATATCTATGTTCCACCATATCCATTAATCTAAAGAAACTAACCGTCTCAATCGTATTTGGTGCCTTCTCCACTCCCAGGAGGAACTGGCCCAAGACAGTCTCCGTGACGTCCCTCACGCCCGCCTGCTGGTCACCCAGCATCCGGAACAGACCGTCCATCACCTGTAATTGGAGTAATTAATTGAATAATTAATTATTTAATTAATTAAATAAATAAATACAAAAGATAAAATACACAATGCCTGTGGTCTCTTAAATTAATTAATTTTTGAAACTATTTTTTTTGTAGTTTGTGATGGATGAATGCATCAGGAATATTAAGATTTGCAACGTAACCGAACGCTTATCGTATCCACGAAACCGCAATCGCAATGTTGCAAAAAAAATTTGTAAACATCTAAATGAATATTTTTCACGTCAGTGTAATTGTATGAAACGTTCAGACAGATCTCGATTAAAAATGAACAATTTATTTTAAATTTTTAAATATAACAAAAAATTTAAATACTAATTACCTCCGACAGGTAGGGCAGCAGCGTGAAGCGGGGCGTCGTCAGCATCGTGTTCAGCTGGAAATTTAATTACTTTTCAAATTAAATATTATATTGTTAAATATTATAAATATTATGGCTCATGTCTGCTATGTCATGTCAATATTATGTCTGCTCTATATTACTACTCGAATCATAATCGAACGCTTATAACACCCATGAAACCACAACGTTCATTTATGTATTCATGGTCTTCAAAGACAACTGCTCAATCATTGAGGCTAACGGATTCGTAGGATATTTAGCTCATCCTTAAAACCTCAACTCGCCAATTCACCAACTATGATGCAATATTTGTTCAACACCGTTTACGAAGGCATTGTCGTGGGAGGACAAGAAAAATTTAAAATATCTCACCCATGAAACCACAAATCGTCGGTTCGACACATACAGTCTGTCCCTTCTCTTCATTTTCCCCAAAACACAAAAAAAGGCCGGGTAGCGCAGTGGCCCCAGTTGCAGTTCAGACGTGGGGTAGTCGACGACGCGTTGCGCGTTAGTAACCGACTCAGTACTTTACTTTACTTTTACTTTTTACCACTAATCGCCAAATTTTGAGCATTTTCATATTACAATTAGAAATAACAGTTTGACTCACCCATGAAACCACAAATCTCCTGTTCGAGCTCGTCTGCACATACAGTCTGTCCCTGATCAGCGACATCAGATTCGCCACGTCAAAGTCCTCCTTGGACACGACAATGTCCTGAAATTGTATAGAAAAAATACTGATTATTGATTTTTTATGGCTCAAGCATCAACTCGCTGAAAGGCTTCCGTGCGAAATTATCCGCATTTTTTGGACACGACAATGTCCTGAAATTCAGGGATTCTCGAGTAAAAGGGCAGTAAGACTTTCTCACTTTCGCATATTCCTTCTCTCGTTCTTACATTGAGTTATCCACTTTTCCTTTATATATTGTATTTAGTTTTTTCCTTGAAGCGCGATTACAATACTAGATTAGAAGAAGAATGTAAGGGCAAGTAAAACAATTGAAACGCCGAACGGTGTGCTTGTAAGTAGTACTGGTACTGCACCTAGCTGTTTTGAATAAGCTATCGGCGATACATTGATGAGAGCGAACGTAAAACAGCAATTCGAAAATGGCAAGCAAGGTCAGCGTTTCAAGAATACTACGTGTGCCTCAGATTTGTTCAAGTGTCGGTGAGATCAACGCATTCTAAAAAAATAATAAGTGATACCCATATATGCGAACAATAATCAGGAATGCAGTGCTGACGAAAGTTGGAACAAGTGCGATGATTCGTGTTTCAAGAGTACTACACATAACACAGACTTGTCCTACCATAGTGCGTCTGTATTTCATGATGTATCAAACAGATTTACAAATAATATCTGGAATCATCCATGCGAGCTTTTGAAACAAATTTTGCACTGCTTGAGAAAAAGAACTGCGATGATTCCTGCTTCACGAATACGACACATAGCACAAACTTGTTCTATCCCAGTGCTGCCGCATACTCAAGTTGAAAAACAAATAAATGATACCTATGAACCATAGACGCGAGTTTTTGAAAGGAAAAAAAATGAATTTAACACTGCTTGATAAACTTCGAGCAAGTACGATGATTCGTGTTTCACGAATACTACACCTAGCACAGACTTGCTCTACTCAAGTTTTGTAGAAATTCTCGAATGAAAAAATGTACAAGTGATACATATGAATCATAAATGCGAATTATTCATGAGGAATGCAGTGCTGACGAAAGTTCGAACAAGTGAGATGATTCCTATTTCAAGAATAGAACCACAGACTTGTTCTACTCCAGTGCTGCTGTCTTCTGAGATCGAAAAATGTATTTAAATGGTACATGTGAATCAAAGACACGATTATTCCTGTTTCACGCATACTACAAGTCACTCAGAATTGTTCTACTCTAGTAGTACTCTAGCTCAGTTTTTCAATACATTATAATTTAATAATAATTATTTTTATTATTAATAATAATAATAATATTCTTGTTATTCTTATTATTGTAATTGTTATTTTATAGAAACGGTCCATCAACACGCACGTCCCTTTACTAATCTAGCCTTGTTACTATACTAGTGAATTAAGAGAGAATCAATAACTCTAAAATAACAATAACAATAATAACAATAACAATTAAATCCCGCTCACCATCAGCAGTCGGTCGAGCAGCTCCGCTCCGCTGCGCACGTTCTGGTCCGTGTCCGCGGACAGCTGAGAATTAATATATTATAAAAAAAGGTCCGTATGTATTTTATTTTTGCCCAATTCAGCTGTTGCATGCGAGAATGCACCTAAAAGTAGGGGAAAACAGCGAAAAACTACTGTTTTAAATGTTGTAGAGTGACGGGAACAGTCGAGTTTCAGCCTCCGCATGTCTCATATTCGAATCTTCTTTATTCAATTTTATCATCCCCTTTCATGGTTAGACTCATATATCTCATAATCCGCTGCGCACGTGCTGGTCCGTTTCCGCGAGCAGCTGGGAATTAATTTTATTCTTTAAATAATATAAATCCCCGCCATCGCTATCCTTGCACTGCACATCTACCAAGATCTCGCATTTTCAACTGCATTACAAGACCAATTTTAATACGGAGAATTCTTCATTGAGAATTTCTAGGCCCTTCTTTCAAATGTGCCAAATGAGAGGTAGGAATATAATAATAAACGAAACGGTTTGATAATAAATCCCTCACCTTCCACAGCACATCGAACAGCTGGTCGAACATCTGCAGCGAGTGCGTCTTGCAGATCTTGATGATGTTGTAGAGGGACTGGAACAGTTGTGTTTCACAAACAGGCCTTTTAGCCTAGGAAACAACCGCGACGAATGTGGAGGGGGTGGTGAATGAGAATGGTAGAGAGGGAATACTCTTCGAAAAAATCATGGGACAAAAATCTAAGAAGTTCCCTCTGGGTTACGGTAGGTGACCCAATCGCGAACTGATTTTATTTCAAATCGGCTCCATTATTTTCGCAATAATTCTAGACAGTATTTTTTAACTTCTTTTATCTTAACATATATAGTAGATGAATGATTGCTCTCTTGATTAATGAAATAAAAAGTGTTACTCGGTAGCCATCCAAGCGAGATAATCGCGATTATATGACCAAAGAAATGGATTTTTCAAAAAAAAAATAACGCTTTGAAGGTTGATAGGGTAAAAAATAGGGGTATACAATCAGTGAATTATTGCGCTATCACTCAAATCGAACGATTGTGAAATGACAAACTCGGCTGGGTTATGTTTCACTTTAAAAATTCGCGCCGCTCGTCGGAGAGTGATTCAAATCACTAAATTAGGGCTGAGCTACACTCGAGGTGTACTACTAACCCACCAATTTTCAGGGAATTCCGTTTATTGCACTTTGCCAATGGTCAGTGCAAATTTTTTCATTGACTCAGAAACTCTCTCTTAACAGTTTGATAGTTGTAGAGCGACTGGGACAGTTGTGTTTCAGCATCCGAATATCCACAATTCGAACTCACTTTGTTCAATAAATTAACCGTTTCATACATCTAATAATCCCAGTAATCTCACTTGTACATGATGTATTCAGAATATTAGTATTTTGATATTTCATAGCGACTGCAAGACTTGTGTTTCACCGTCTGCTTATCCCAAATGAATTGTATCCTAAACTAATGATACTCCAGTCGCCATTCGAAATCACCCCAGTAATCTCTTGACTTGTAGATCCCATTCTGACAAAAGGAGACCAAATTTAGATTTTTAAAAAACGTAATTTTAACTTTTTTTTTACAATTTAAACTGCTCACCTCGCACGCGTAGTATCGCACTTGCAGATCGGGGTCGTTGAAGCACGAGAGCACCGGCTCGATGAGGAATACGGTGTACGGGCCGGCATTCTGGAAAGGGGCTGATTAATTAAGTAATTAACTAATTAACGAATTAAAGTAGCTCGTAGTGTACAAATCTGCTCTTATCAACAAAAACATGAATGACTCATGAGCAAGCGCCTGGCGCGCCACTCCCCTACCAGACATAATCACCATCAACTATCAAGCTACTTCGACTCTCGCTATAATAATCATTTAAATATTATCACGCATTATCATCACAGACCTTTCCCAGTACAGTTCAGCCAATCGCCACCGATACAATAACCTCTACCTACTACGTATTTACCTCACAAATAATGTTTCTTGCTTAAACATAGCTAGTGATTACCCACCTTTCCCAGAGCGATGGCCGCCGCGGCCAGTCCAATCAGTCCGCCCTTTCTCGTCTGTCCATTGGGCGCGAGGGCCAGCTCCCTCAGCACTCCGATCAGCTTCTCCAACTGACTCATCTGATTCGCCGCGTACAATTCCTTGACTTGACTGGAAAAAGGAAGATTAAGCCTCCTAAATCTTAGCCAAATATTCAGGAACAAATGCCGTTTAAACGTAAACGCTTCGCTTGAGTAAGTGGGATTCAAATAATTATAACCTTATATTTACTATGATAGGCAAAGCCAAGAGAACAAAAGGAAGGATTGCGGAAGAAGAAGGAAGAAACTAAACCATAAAGACGAATCGAATTGAGAACATGTTGAAAGGAATCCAACTCACGTTTCAATATTGAGTGCGGCCGTCTTCCTCTTCTCGTACAATTTGTCGGTGAGCGTGCGGACGAGCGCAGCCGTCAGAGGCGCGTATTGCGCGTCGCCACTCATCGTGTGATCACTGAATTGCGAAAATATCTATTCAATTAATAACAACAAAGCAAAAGCTAAACAAACATTAGACGTACTCAACATTTAAAAATCGAAATTCCGAGCGGAGTGAGGGCATTTTAAAAACTAAACGATGAAGCAGCGCTCTGTGTAACATAATCTAACAGATAAGTATGAGAAATGGATTTATATAAACGGCTATCATACAAACGTATATTAACTCAATTGAGTTAATAGACGGTTTGTATGATAGCCGTGATCAATCTTTTTGATCAAATCACGAATAAGTTTACTCATTTGGCTCTCACGCGCTGCAATCGCATGCGACTCAGTGAAACAAGCAGATACAAAGTAATGCTAACATGTGCGCATACGAAATATGAATCATAACGCATTTACACTAAGAAAAGTCCACAGCAGAGGACCGAACAGAAAAAAAGAATTCGAGTTTTTAGAGCCGGGTAGTGAACCGGACAATGTAAAAGTTTGAACATTTTGATTACCGTATGCTTTGAGCGGCACTTGATTTTTTTTCAACTTTGAATATTTTACTTTTTAACTTTTCAAATTTGATCAGCACACTACTCTGAAATACTTAAATTTCTAGTGGTGAAAGACCGCATACAACAAAGAGAAGATGAAAACATTGCATCATAAAGATTTGTTCTGGAATGATAGTTATTATATTTGCCGTCTCGTCTATCGAACAATTGATAGAGTGTGAATAAAGATACCAAGGCGGTTGTGGCTTTGAAAGTTCATATCAAGCCAATCAGGATGAAGAATTTGGATGCTCAGTATGCATGCTTTATTGGCGGTGTAATGGGTGAGAGAAGTATGAAGAGACTGATTCTTCACTCTGGAGTTCGCACCCGATAACCACACAAAAATTCACGACTGAAATTATTTATTATTTATACAGCTCTTCAACCTTAATGAATGTCAGAATTATGATTCCTCATTTCTTGTGCTCTCTAACGGTGAATGCAAAAAAAAAATCAGAATGTAGACATCATATAATCATTATTTACGTGCATCTCTAGTGCTCTAGTATTGGTCAATGACTACTAAAACCGTATCGAATATGATTCATCACTATCTCTTTCCACTTGTCGCTCTTATCACCGGCTCTCTTCCGTCTTACCATCTCCCTGACTCGCTCTCGTTCTCTACACCTCACACCCCTACTTTGGCTGTTTTTATTCTCACTTCCAATCCATTTCTGCCATGGTGGAACAACGGGTCAGTATTTTCGTGAATAATAAATATTATTTTACTTACTCTGCGAATGTGCCCCTTTCTGATCGTAGTTAATCCTTTTTGTAAGGCATTCCTCAGCGCACTTCTGTCCGATAGACTTTCTCCAACCATTTCTCCAACGATAACAAACGCACAAACTCTTCGGGAGGCATACAACTATTAATTGAAGCGCAATGATACTCTGGTAAAAGTTTCCTATCAGAATCACAGTTCACTTCCTACTAGGAAACCTGCAAAATACACACTAGGAAGACAACTGTGATTAGGAATCTTTTACCAGAGATATGTGGTTGATTCACATCTTTTCTTTTTTTTTTTCAGAAATTGGTCAACATGCGTGGTAGGACAATCGCGAGAAGCGAGACGGAATCGTTCAAACAACCCTCGGATTTCTTCGTACTTGCTTCGATATTCACCAACTTTTGCTACCGTAGCGTACCGATGGACTTGGGAGAAGGAGCGTATGGATCCGTTCTGTGAGTTTTTTTCACCCAAGATTGAGGTATCAAAGAACAAAATATCAAAAAAAGTATGATTTGCGCTCCTTCCGGTCCACTCTCCCGCTGGCAAGTAAGAAAAAAAAATAGACTCAGAAGGACAACAGTTGTAGACAAAGGTCGGATGAAAACCGTCGAAAATTTTCTTTGGATCTCATCCAGTCGTTTCTCATCCGATGGTTATCATTCGATCTAGTGCCTTTAGCCGTCTAACAGCTGGCCTTGCCAAACTAGGTCCCAACTAGCGCTGTCTTATGACGTAAAATCGCTTGACGTGGATACACCCTTACCTTTTTTTGTAAACGGTCATTTATGCATGGAGTGGCACATAATTCGGATGATCACCGTCGGATTAGAATCAACAAAATATGTATCACCTGTGAATTTACAGCGGCTTCCAGAGTAAGTTCGATGACGCCGTGGGAATTGCAGTGAAGAAGTACGTGAATCCTTTCATGACGGATAAAAAGGCGAGTCTAAGGGACTAAGGCTAAGGCTAGACTAACGCACCGCAAAGGTGGCCCGAATGGCCAATTGTATTGTATCATATTTATTGTTTGCAATTTTCCAGGCCCAACGCTGTTTCCGCGAGCTGCAATTGATTCGGAGTTTGGGACATGAAAACATTGTCAAGTGGATATCCGCGTATACTGTGGCAGAGCCCCTTTCTTCCCGAAACCAGGGCCCATATTCGATGTGAGTCACTATTAGCCTTTAGGCGAAAAAAAAATTGCTAAAAAGAATGCTGATATATCATGCGGGTGACCACACAAAATGAAGAATGCATGCAATGCACTACTCGTTTCGCACTAATTGCATCTCTTTGCCTTGCATCTCATCTCGGTCACTTGGAACGCTGCCGATTGATCACATCTCAGAAGTTCAAACATAAATTGTTTGCAGTTATCTCATCACTGAATACGCTGGGCTGGACTTACGAATACGTCTCAATAACGAGGAGAAAAATAAGCAATACACATTGCGATCGTTCAAGCGGATGATTTCCGAGCTACTCCGAGCTCTAAAGTACCTCAAATCAGCTAATGTACGTATTTAAAAGCGAACAAAAAAATAAAAAAAACAATTTCAAGGTAATTCACCGGGATCTCAAACCGTCCAACATCGCGATTGATGCGCGTGGGAAGCTAACGCTCCTCGGTATCGTTACATAACCATTTTTTTATTGAAAAAATATTAAATATTTAGATTTCGGCATGGCTCGTGCTTTCAATATTAACCAGGAGTTGACCACCGATTCTGGCACATGGTAATTAGCAAATTGAAGAATAGATAATTAAAGAATGAGATAGGTTGATGAACGGCGAAGCCGTTTCGTATTCATTTCGATAAACGTTCATCATAAATTGCTTGGACTAGAGGTACAATCTGACACTTCCAGTGTGTATCGAGCCCTAGAAACAATCGTTGTCTGGCACGGCAACTACGCAGCGTGGAGCATGGACGAACGACTCAGGATTTACGATGACAAAGGTTTGTCTGAAGAAATACATTGAACAAAGCGAATACAATATTTTTCAGCGGATATGTGGTCAGTTGGCGCAATTCTCTGTGAAATGATCACCGGTCTTGTCTTGTTCTATGTACAAGTAAGTTGCTTTTCATGACGAAGTAATCCCTTTTATATACTGGCAAGTTTACAAGATAAATTTATCCGTATTTTCGTATGCATATCACAATTCGCGAAAAATATTAATTAAAAGCCTTTTTACTTACATATCTTTTTTCATATCTTTTTTCGAGGTTGAACCCGGAAAGACGGCCTCTGCCATAGATGTAATTCGCAAAGCCCTCCAAATCTGTGGACCAATTCCGGACTATGTAATTTCAAGGGTGCGATCATTTTTGGAGCAAAAAAGATACATTGATAGATGACTTTAACTTTCAATGGTATTTAAAAAAATATCATTTCAGTTCGATACGGACAGCTTACGAAAAAAACTTCGCAAAGAAAATGCGAACGCAAGTCCGCGTATCGATTTCATCCAATACTTTCGCGAGCACGGCAGGTAGGCGCTCTTTTTCGCTATTTTATTCTGGCAAATCAAGTGTTTTGCAATTAAAAAAACGTAGAATAGTATTGTGTAATGGATGAACTGTACAATGTTTATTTATAGATCTTGGTTGCGCAGAGAAATTGAAGCGGATAGAGTGGATCTCGATGATTTCATCAATCGCACCCTGGTTTTCGATTACGAGGACAGGTCAAAATAAATCGCTTTTTTAAAATAATTTCAAAATATATCGCTGGACATAACAGAAAGAGCTTTTTTACTGAAAGTAGATTGCGATCAGTACCGTATCTACAATTGTTTGACGTAATAGCTACCTATCCAACTAGCTATCCAACTCTTTCTTCCAGAATGAGCGTAGACGAAGCGCTCGCCCATCCTTTCCTCGCATCTGAAAGGAGGCTGGAAAAGGAAGTCGTTGCGCATTTTCAGATCCAAGGTAATTGAAGATCTTGAATCCGTCGATTCTGGTTGATGAGATGTATCATGAGACGGAATCGAGTACCGCATTTTCGTCTTCATTTTTAGTGGGGATTTGGAGAAGAGAGAGACAACTTTCAGACGAGGAGAATCGATCGGTGGAGAAGTGGCAGGAGCGCATCCTGGAGTTTATCAACAACCCAAATCCATAAGCGAACTCTTCGCTATGGTTGTTTGTTTCTGTAACTGTACCGCAGCCTCGGACATTATCGACTTCAGATGACATATTTTTTTATTTGATTGTCGCGACGGAAATAAGATAATCCCGATACCTAAACTGCAATTTTACTTTCGTCATGCTTCCAACTCCTTGTGTTGCTATTTTGACCGGTAGAAAGAAAATAGATAATTACCGATCTCTCTCACCACCGATGACCTCACATTTTAATGTTCCCGCTCATCTGAATTGTTTGATTTTTCAAAGAAAAGTGTCTTGGGAATATTGTTAATTCGATCATCATTATTTGTTGACTACTGAATAAAGCATTACTGCAATTTTTTTAAAAAATCAGATCAGAGAAGCGAGTGAGCCTGTGAAATAAGAATCGTATTGACAATACTTTTCGAAATACCATTAAAAAATAGATTGCTCCGATAGAGTGGCGTGGAATGAAGAAGATAATTGTTTTTTGACAGCTTTACTTCTGATCCTTGATCATTGCCAGCATCTAATCCACAAGCGAATTCAAATCGCATTAACCTTGAGATTTCGCGCGAGATACAAGAGGGGCAACCTGAGAAGTGGTCTCTCCTTTTCCCCTTATCTCTAGTCAGTCAGAGAAACGAGAGACCATGGCGAAATGAGAGAGACATTGCTCATCTCAGCACCTTCTAAATAGGGCAGCCAGATGAATGACTTTCTCTCTTATACCTGATCTGAGACCGGGTAGACAGGGCGAGATAGCGTGCTGAATGGAGAGAGTTAGAGAAAAAGAGATAGAGAATCATCTGTGTCTCCCATTTTCCAATGCTCTCTAGATGGTCAGAGAAAGCGAGAGAGCAGGAGAAAATGAGAGAGCTAGAGAGCATTGCCCCTGATGCGTGGATAAACCGGCACTCATTCGAGCACTAGTGCCTTGCCCACTCTCCAATTTCAGCCTCTATCAAACTGGGAGCTGCCGTTATTGATCCTTATATCTATGGAGTGCATACGCGATCGTTTCTCATATCCGCGTGTTGTTATTACATCTCTTCATTCCGTGTCGCTAAGATTCGTCATTGATTCGTCCATCGGGTGATCACTGCGAGTTCAGCGATATTCTGCATTTGTTGTCAAACTGCTTTATCGATACCGTCTGTATCAGAAGTTCCGCATATCGATTCGCTACTCGGTCGCACTTGCGAATCTTAGAAGACTGTTCGAAATTAGGTCCTATTCCGCGCGTCTCGCTCCTCTCCTCCTCCCTGACCACTCTCTATCTCTTTCTCTCTTGCTGCTGATCAGTTTCCATAAGATTGCTATGGCAATCGATAGTTTGAACCATTCTCGCTTGCAAATAGCTAATCTTCTTGAAGAGTTTTCTCATTTTGCAAACATTTCCTGTAGAGCGTCTCTTATACTTTTTCCTTGCTCACCGGCCCGACGAGCCGATTGAAGAGGCCGATTCTTCAATGTGTCAGCTCTAATACTCTTCATTTTCAGTCTGATTCGATGCGACTTCGGCCGACTCTCCCGCCCCTCAGCAATGATTCCATTCCTTCGACTACACCGATGACGACCTTTGTTAGCTTGGTAAGAATTTGCAGTGAAATAATATTCGTTGACCGATAAGGAATGAGGATAATAATGATTTATCCTAGAAGCTCTATTCCTTTACATATTTGAATAAATCTTATCGTTCTTTTTTTCGTGGAATAATCATAGTTATGAATTTGACAGCCGATAATTGACTTTGACAGCCAGATTCAACGTAAAATCTCCACTTTTTGAAGATTTTACGTTGACTGAAGAGTCGCATTCTTCATTCTTCAAATTCAATTACAGGACGACTCGCGCGATCGCCTGCTCAATGCCCTGTGGTGCCCGCTGAGGCAGTTCGGCACGCAGTGTCCAGGTCAGATCAGATCAGCACCCGTTTTGTGACACCACTGCTCACACCATATTCGCGCCATTAGCCATCATACAGCAGTCGCATTGAATGTACTTAGCGTCATCATCTGAACAGCCTGATCGTAGTATCCTACCGTAATCGTTTCAGACCCCACCCTTATCTCTTACTACTCCTGCTGCGGGGAGCTCAACAATCGGTGCTGCTCGCACCTCCGTCTCTACATTCTCATCCTCATCTTCTCCCTCCCTCTTCTGCTGCTCGTGCCGCTCATTGGAGGTATTGTGAATCAAAATTATCACTCGGAATCATCAATCATGCTCTTTTCATATCCAAGTGTTGGAACAGGGCAAACTCTGATCAGAACGATGAGAAAATGGATGGGGGAGGGAGGTTCACGAGCTCGTCATTATAAAATCCCATGCAGCGTGTTTTTGCAGAAATAAAGAGATGCACATCATGAAATACGAAATTCAATATCTAGAGCTAGAAATTGAGTTAATTCAGTATTTTATCATTCAGTGCTCGCTCGACGGGCGAAGAAGGCACTCGGTAGGAGGCAAGATGCCGTGACACAGACGGTTAGTCACCAATCGATAATACACCTTAGCGTACCCAAATCGTACCGTACTCTTTCAACTACCGTAACCTTTCGATCATGTTCGGATCCTCATAGAATCTCGCATTTATCTTCACCTGTTACCGTAGCCATTGCAGAAGTACCGCCGTGGACTCGTGCTTATCGACCAGACAATCGAGGAAACAATTGAGCCCAATGAGGAACTGATGGAGCTTCGATAATTCCGTATTCCTACCGTATCGCTAGAGACTTTTAATTAGTCGTGTGCCTGTGATCTTATTGTGTCTCGTCTCTCTGACCGACCAATTTGTCATCACTCTCTCTACCGTAACTCCCTAGGTACCCCTGATCTCTTATCGATTTCCTATTGGTTTCTTGCCTTGCTGCACCATTTCTTTAACTGTAACAGCTTTATCGCAAGCGACATTTACGATAAATCGTTTCACACAAAACGCACCCTACACCAATACGCCCAGTGTTATCGATTTGTGGTGGTATACGGTAGTGCTGTGGTGATCGCAAACTGATACGTAATCATACATTTATGAATTATTCGAATGGAAAAATGGGATGAGAAACAACGGGATCGAGGCGATTCAAGACGATGAAATTTCATCTACATCGGATAACAAATTTTTTGTGCATTTTCTAGGCGTTTTTGAATGGGAAGTAGTCAAATTTTGAAAATAATCGAGAGGGTGATTATGGGTAAAAAGGTGGGTAAAAACGAGAATGGAAATGAAGAGCGACGAAAAAATCGAACCAAAGAAAACACAACCAAGTCCGAGGAAGACAGCCTTAGGGGTTATGCCATACAAGAGTCTATCTAGCCAATAGCGAAGCTCCGCCCACCTCCGGTTTACTCATGAGAAGTCTACGGGGGAGATCAGAGAGAAATAACAAGAATTTGAGAAACCGGAAGGGGCGGAGCTTGAGTAAAAATAAGGGATGCGTTGACTATCTTTAGTAGAGGAAAGATACGAGAATAGAAAAGGAGGGGTCGACTAACCGAAGAAAACCCGGGATAGAAAATGTGGGGTGGAAACGAGAGCTACTAGAATGGGTCGAAGCGAGAATAGAATGGATAGAGTAGACTTGAGGTTATCGATCGGGTGGATGTGACTATACTAGTGATGACTGGGTGACTATCCATTGGTGTGGTGGCGCGATAGGGACTATTGATTTGAAATAGAAGCGGGGGGGGGGGTTTGATGCGGCTTGCGATAATAATAGATTCTTGATTTACAATAAATATCTACTACTTCTATCTCAACATAATATGATAAGATAAGATGATACGGCTGCTACATAATATGATAAGAACTCTTATGTGTAGAGAATAAATACAGTAAGAATCAAGGGGGGGGGGGCGAGGGGCGAGAGGGGCTGACATGCAGCTTACTACTACGATAGGAGGAGGGGGGGGAAATACGGTATGCGAAAGATAGATTGGGGGGATAGGCTACGGTAGGGTACGGTGTGGATACTGTAATCTTCGGTGTAAGACACGGAACGAGATGGAATTCTAACTTCTAGAATATGGAAAGGGGGCGGGACTTCAAGCCAAGCTGAATAAATGGGGAAATAGGGAATGTGCCACTACTGCATGCGAAACTTACAAATACAAAAAAAATAATAAGCGCTAAAAGCAATATCGACAATGTTGGATGTCTTAGAAATCTTAGCAATAGCTACATAAGAGGTGATCTCCAAGGGGGGGGGGGAGTCCTTGATACTACCGTATCCTCGGGTCCTGACACGAAGACATGGGGCTACCGTATCCCTAGATGGGTTCGGCCTTGAACTGGGTTCGGTAGACGTGCTGGGTGGTGTGCACCTGGTGGTGCGTCGATCGATTGACGGGCGAAGAGCCCGTGCTGCCCCCGCCGCCGCTACCGTACACCGACGAGGAGCCTCCGCCGGTTCCTGCAACGAAATTTGATATGGAAACTATAATCGATACTACCGTTTCCGCACATATGTATGTATAGACTGATTATAAGCGACAAATATTTTGATGCGATGTTAAAAACCGTGAAAAGATCGGATCTTTGACAATGATGCTGTTAAAAAATCTGCAAAGATCCGATCTAAAATTTGAATTCCCGCAATTTTCGTTTTCGGCGTATAGCTTGCCTCCCAGATAATATAGACAGTTGAAATTTTCAGAGTCGATTCTTAGAGGTATCAGTAAACTATATTCAAAATTTCAAGTCTCTATCTACTCAGGAAGCCAAGTTATTCGCTAAAAACGAAAAGTGCGTGAATTCAAATAAAAGATCCGATCATTGTAAGGTTCGATTTTTGTACAGGCAAAGATCGGATCTTTGCACGATTTTTTAACAGGCTTTTGATCAAAGATCCGATCTTTTCTTGATTTTTAACACCACATTATACTAGACTCGGAAGGAGTGATCGATCAAACACCTCCGAACAGCCCCTCCCCTACCCCCAAACTACCGTACCCCCCAATCAATATACTCACCGTACACGGCGTATCCCTGGCTACCGTAGTCGGGCGACGATGCCGACGACGAGGAGGTGTAGTCGGGCGAGAGCTTGGGCGAGTAGTGCAGCTGCTGCTGCTGCTGGTTGGAGGGATAGACCCACTCCTCCTGAAGGGAAATTGATAATTAGTGCGCTCGTACTATTTTTTTTCTTTCAACACACCTAGACAAAGCCATATTTCACACTCTTCCTAAGTTCACCACGAATCGCCCTTCACCAATAGGCGCATGATTCAGTACCCCCACCGTTCATGTTTCGCTCCCTTGATAAGTGCACCGACATTCAGCGCTCATCGATAAAGCACAGCGGGATGGCCCACACTACATTCAATCAAGCACTTCTACGTATCCCATGACTACGAATCGCTTCCGTACCACTAACATAACATCAGCTACCGTACCCCAAGCTACCGTACCTTGGGCACATGATGGGGAAGGTTGTTGTTGTACTGTGCGCCTCCCATCTGCTGGTACTGGTTGTTCACGTAGCGCGCGCCCTCACTCCACGGGCCGCCGCCGCCTCCGCCCACGCCGCCGCTCGTGCGCGCACGCTTCGCCGGTCTGCAAAATCAGTAATAATAATTTAATTAATTAAAGTTACCCAACAAGGACGATTTTGACCCCCTATTTTTATTTGCTCATTGGATAGAGAATGGTCGAATTAGTATTGCTCGCGCATTTAAAAAATGCGCGCTATCTTCGCCGGTCTGCAAACATAATAGTATTTTATTAAAGTTATAATCGTGAAACCCCATCGCCGAATGCTCTACAATTATCAAGTATGAGCGGTGACTGAAATGTGCACTTCGTGAAAAGGTGATGCACAAATTTCCTCGAAAATGAATTACATGAGACGTATTGTTCTAGAACTATTCAGATTTAATCGTTTTTTCCTATTTCAGTAGCAACCTCATGACCATTAACGATACGGCTTGTTCAGCTAGTTCACCCAATTGTGCAACACCATCCCTACCTGCTTGATGATTTCCGTGAACAGCGCGAATACTATTATGGTTTGTGCAGGGTGTGACGTATCAAGGCTACAGACTTCTCAATTCAGCGAGCGACAGAGCGAATTCACCGAGCCGCTGAGCGAGACCGAGCGAGCGAATTCAGACAGCGAGCGAGCGAGCGAGCGATTCGCTGACTTCTCAACACTCGCTGCTTATTATTTGCGTAAAATCCAAAGAATGAGCATGTTTTCGTAATGTAATAGCCAAATATGGATCAATCAATGCCACTGACCTTTCAGCTACTTCACTCAACCGTGAAACACAGTTCCTCATTACTTGCATTTAAATGTGTTTTCCTATTTCAACAGTAAACTCCAGCACATTACTGACCCCGCCCTTTCAGCTATTTCTGTCCACCTTGAAACCCCCTAAGCTTTCTCACAGCTGATTTTTTATTTACATCTCGGTCAAGATCATTAAAATCGATATTTCTGATCGACATAGTGAAACCCCAACTCACGTCGGTCAATTTGCCCATTTCTCCTAATTTCCTTTTAAAAAGCACTCACCTCGGCACCAGATATCTGCTCAGCTCGTCCTCTTCCTCCTCTTCTTCAGCCTCCTGTCCATAGTGATGGCCTCCATGGAGTGAAGGTGGCGCGCACTGGGCGGGCGCCATGGCCTGAGGGGGTGGGACCCCGCCCGCCACGTTGGAGCCAAGTGGCAGATACGCGGGCGCCGCGTACTCCATCAGCGTGCGCGAGCGGCCTGCAAGATAGAATATTTGATAATTAATACCCCAGTGACACACCAACTCCACTGGCTCAATCATCATTCTTTTCCATTTGGAATTTATCAAGCGAGATTCAAAATGCAACCCATCATTTCGCTGATTCACCACGACTACATCCTCCGAGCGGCTCCTCCGAGAAACTTTAATAATGTGCTACTTTTCCTTTTTTTGCATAGCTCTACCGTACACACTCAATCATTTGCCCCTACCGTACTCCATCTCTACCGTACACACTCAATCATTTGCCCCTACCGTACTCCATCTTTACCGTACACACTCAATCATTTGCCCCTACCATACTCCATCTCACACCGTACACACTCAATCATTTGCCCCTACCGTACTCCATCTCACACCGTACACACTCAATCATTTGCCCCTACCGTACTCCATCTCACACCGTACACACTCAATCATTTGCCCCTACCGTACTCCATCTCACACCGTACACTTACCGGGCATGATATCGGCCTTTGCCTCCTCGGCTCCTCTCTCCGTCTGCATCTCCTCGCCCTCACCGACGGGGATGGCCTTCTTGATGAGCGGCGAGAGATTGGGTGCCACGAGTAGGCACACCTGAGAGGAACGAATTGATTCATAGTCAGGGAAACATTCAAAAAAAATAAAATGTGAATTAAAATGTGAATGCTTCTACTGTAATGCGACCAAGATGAGTCATTGGAAAGACTGTGAGAAGTTTCCTACAAAAAAAACACTAGCGAATTCGCAGTTTCATCTTGTCATGAAAGCTATACTTCTTGCTCAATTCTTGGTTTCTCACCTTCCCCCAGAGTCAAAAAATATATATTATTTTTCCTACGTTACCTGCTGGACCATTGTTTGCGCATGACTCTCATATTACCTAATCCCACTTAGGAAACCACACTATCGCTGGTGAGCGTCTCCCTACGCTTTCCAACCCAGTCCATCTGGCACTCACCGACAGCAGTAGCACTGCGAAGCACGTGCCCGCCTGGGCGCCCCGCTTGGTCGACTGGGCGAGGGCGGCCTGCAGCTTGCGCATCTGCTGCATGATCGACGCGTTCTGCGACTGCATCAGCTCGATCTGGAACGTTAACTAATTAATTAATTAGGTTAATTAGTCTAATTAAATAATTATTTATGAGATGTTATTCATAGATAAGCAACTAATCGAACATTATCTCCAACGCAACTCGTACGACTATAGTTCAACATTACATCGCGAAAGCGCCTGTGTATCATTTCTAGTATCTTCGTTCAGTAAGTGCATCAAGGTTTCTTTACAAACGGCGGAAGCAATGGACTACTGGCATTTTCCCCAAAACTCGTGAATATACTCTATCACCGTAACGCAAAACTTCCGGCTTGCACTTGCAACTTGAAAGTTGCGATCCTAGCGTACCCTTCTTCCTACCGTACATAATTGCAGTGCTACAATAACCCAGTACCCTGCTATCGCTTTAAAGTGTTCTTTAGGCGCTGGCAAAGTGCAGATGATTACCAGCATTCACTAAACTCGTGAATATACACTGTCACCGCAACGCAAAACTCCCTGCTTGCACGTGCAACACGAAACTTGCTTATTGCACTCTTATTCCTACAGCACTCCTACACTACTAGCTACCGTAAAACATAACCCTTACCGTACCCCTTCCTCCCAACTACCGTAACCCTCGCTACCGTACCTGCGCTTTCATTTTACAATTGTACGGATAGGTTCTACCGCTACCCAGTACCCCCTACCGGACCCTTTTTTTTTCTCACTACCGTACCCTCTTCTACCGTACCTGCGCCTTCAGGTCCTGGTTCTCCGTGGTGCAGTCGGCCACACGGTCCTCCAGCTGCTCAATGTAGTCCTGAGAATTAATTAATTAAATTAGATCTTTTAGTTTTAATGTCTTTAAAACTTATTATATTTCATTGTAAAAGTGCATCTTACCAAAACAAATTTCATTCCCATCCACGTCTCTCCACTGTGCAACACGAATGCTCCTTATTTTCGAAAAGACACTTTTTAAGATCCCTCTATTCCCTTGTACGCCTCGGTTTCCCCATTCCACCATCACTTCTATTTACTCCTTACCACTCCCGCTACTATGATTGGCACCTGCCAGACTCGCGCTTCATACACATTTAATCTGCTTGCATCAGAGTACATCAGAATGCCGATCTGATCTCTCCATCTTACCTGATATCTCTCCTCCCATTAGAAATCACTTTCCTTTTGACAGCCACAACCTCTCTATACTGTGCTCGTACACAACTGTCAATTGAGAGAATGCTTGCGTGGCAACTGGCTATCTGGCCTGCCACTCAGGCTGTCAACCTTTACTCTCAACAGCAAATTCCCGAAGGTCCCTAGATCACGTCCGCCCTTTGCTCTTTCATGACCCCATTAACTCCCTGTTGCGTTGAGTCATCCTCCCTGCTTTCAATCCTTCAACTTCGAGCAAGAGCCTCTTCCGTCTGCACACTGTCTCACATCGCCTAACCGCCTATCGACACTGCACTACCTCTTGGCAGAGAAAAGGCACAGAACATGAGGATTGGAGAGGGTTAGCTTGCTTCTGCTTCTTCTACCACCACAGCTGCCCCAAATGTTGCCGGTTAAACGCGACAAAAAGTGCGCCCTCTCTTCTTCTATACCTCTCTTTTTCCACCTCGCAAGAACTCGCAGGCATCTCTTTCCGAGTCTCTTACTTCTCTAAAGCAGAAGTCACTCTTTTCTGCTTTAGATGCTCCGAAACTCTCCATTTCGCACACTATCTCCGCTTCTCTAGCCTTTCTTTCAAAGAGATGGGAGCTAGAGGCTGACCTCTAGCATCTCCCATGCCCCCCTTACACCTCTATCCCCCATTTCTTCCCGATCTATTTCCCGCCTCTCGAATCTTCCAATCTTTCAATCGCCCAATCAATCTCCCATCTCACTATCACTCTTATCAGTTGGGGATGGTTCAAGCAGGGAGAGAGGGGAAGAGGGAAGGGAGATGGAGGGTGAAGTGTACGATGCAATCTCCCGCATGCCAATCACTACTCGCGGTATATGGCTGACAGTATGGGGTTCAGGCCGGGAAAACAGAATAACGAAACACTGAATCAGGAAGGAGAAATATTTTTTTTGGATGAACAATACAACTACTATCAACTTCTCAAAACTCATACACATATACTGCATCATCGTAACTACAATACTCCTAGGTCCGAATTTCTCAAAAACGATGTGAAATTCTTGTAAACAACGACCAGTGGCAAAATCACCGCTCCCGAAATTTCGACGGCTATACTGCATCCTTGAAACATCTAGTTCCCTTAGTATCCATAATATCTTGAAATTCGCACACAGATCACATATTTTAAAAGCAAAATCCTCAAGAAATCACAACTTCTGCAGCGCTTGCAAATACATGCTACCCTTGCATCTGCAATCTCCCTGCTTTCCAACCACCGATTACGAGAATAAGGTTCCAAAAGTCAATCAATAATTCAACCCCTCCCCTAGTTTCCACATTTCCTCCCCACTCGCAGCACGTCCCTTCCATCACGCTATCCAGATGTTTCACTTCTTTCGACCAATCAAGGTCCAGAACACGCTCATTGTCGGGCAAAAAGGACCACTCCAATTGCAAAACAGGTGGAATCCATCTGTGGAAGGATATGAGAGTGGATACGAATGACGACTACGTCTGTACATTCCTGCTCCTCATTCCCTCCAAAAAAAAGGCCCATTCGGCCACAGGTGGAATCCATCTGTACACTACAGATTCCGTACAAGTGCACGACAACATTTGAAGGAGGTTCTTGCTAGTCATGAGGCCGCCCAGATCACATGCTCCCCTCATCCTTCCCCGTTCTTGAATTGGGTCATCTTCTCAGCACGCCTATCGCCATTCCTTACCCCTGTGTCTGATCCTCTAGAGAACGTGCACAACGCAGAGAGACGGGGTCGCCTCTCGCAACTTGTACTCTGAGGGCTCTCTGAGCACAGAGTGAGTTAGAGAGCCATTCCCGATCGCCTCTCGCGATAACTACCTTTTCCTCATTACTCTGCTGCCCACAGAGGTCATCAGACAGGGGCGAGGGAGCATGGTGAATCGAGAGGGTCTCTCTCATCCGCCCCCCCCCCCCCCATCTCTAAGGATCGCACGCCGATAGAGGGTAGACACTGGGTGACACCACAATGAGGAAAGCGAACACAGAGGGGGGAAAGTTCGCTTGTGAGGGCGAGACAGTGCGTGAAATGGAGAGCGTGTAGGGAGGTCAGAGAAGAGGGTGAAAGGGTGACCCCACGAGAGTCATTACTCGAGAGTAAACACCTGATCGAGAGAGCAAATGGGAAGGGAAATGGGAAGGGAAGGAGACGGGAGAAAGTGGACTAATGGGAGACCAGCAGTTTCCGCGTTTCGATGAGCGTTCAATAGACAATAAGTCGACGAAATGCAATGGTTTGTGGCCTGTCATGATACTAAACCGATTCAGGAAGTCGACTAATAAGAAACCAGCCGTTTCTGCGTTTTACAGAGCGCCCCAATAGAATGGCATCGGAGAAGAGCAATGAGTTTCAGAAATGTGACAGATAATCACAGAATGAACAGATGCCCGATATTTCCGAGTTTCGCGGATCTTACAATAGCCAAGCGCCCGTTGAAAATACAATACCGCACCGGTCTTAAAAAACTAAAAAACTAACAATAAGCAACAAACTAAACCCAACATTCTACTGTACACAATTTCTAATCAACAAATCAATACTCGCTACCGTACCTGCTTTCTCTTCCCAACTAATCAACAAACTACGAAAACCAACTACCGTAACCAATTCTCAATAAATACTCGCTACCATACCTGCTTTCTCTTTCCAACTAATCAACAAACTACGAAAGCCAACTACCGTAGCCACTTCTCAATCAATATCCACTACCGTACCTGCTTTCTCTTCCTGCTCGTCTGGGCGGATCGCTTGTTCCTGATCTTCCGTCTGATCCGCTTCAGATCCCGCTCCTCTGCCTTGGTCAGAGGGTAGTGGTCGGGAAGGGAGATGCTCTCCTGTGAATGGGCATTGTTATTGGTGTTATTTGTTATTGTTGCTGTTGTTATTATTAGTTGTTGTTGTTGCGTACGGAATGACTACATATCGCCAAACACCGATGGCCCCTGCACAAGACAAACCCATGAAACTCAAATGTTACTTTCGCCAAATTATATGTCAAACATTGCAATCCTACTCATCACGATATCGAAAAGAGACGACTCACAGTGCTAATTGCAACAAGTGCTGGAAATTGTATTGCGCGAAGCATCGTAGAAAGAGATATCAACATAGTTTCCATTCACGAAGATAGTGCGATGCAGAACTCACTACTTTCTCTACTTTCTCATTCATCTCTAAATTGCACCAAGCTATAATCCAGTGCTAAACACATCACTACACTAGTCAGGTTATATAAAATTTGAGGTCGATAATCATAGAATACAGAAGAATAGATGATATAGTATCGTCTGATTTTCGATCACCTTTCGAAATGATAATATGCTTGATTGTATTACAAGCCGAGCCCATATCGCCAAACATAAACGGCGCCCGCACAAGCCAAACTCACGAAACATCAATCTCTCTACTTAGGATCACCGGAATAGCCCTCACCTTCTTGCACAGTCGCTTCTCCTCCTCGGTCAGGATGAGCGCGGGGTACTTGCGCGTGCGCTCTGCAATTTAAATTGTGAATGAATAATTAAATAAATAATATATTAAACAAATTGAACATGTTAATGCATTACGGATACTTCCACATATTAATTTATAGTTTCCACTCAATTGCCGAATATCTATCAAAGACGGTAGATCAACACGTACACATCCCATCCTTGCAAAACCCATCCTCCCGGTGCAACTTTCTCATGTTCTCCAGATTTATTTTGTCCTACCGTGCACCGTCCCCTACCCTACTACTCTGTACTTGATTACAACAATGTAATTGTACTCTGGGCTCATCGCATGAATTCTTACTCGCAAAGACAAAACCAACCATTGAGACACTAAACTATCGTCTTCTTTTGTATCCAGAATATTTCCAATCTACCGCTTCCAACCATGTCACCACCTCTACCGTATACTACCGGGCCGTTCTACAGTACTCCCTACCATACCCCCCCCCCCCCCCCTACAGTACCCCTACCGTACCTCCGGGTCCACTGGACGGGGTCACCGACGACGCGAGGGACGACGTCGAGGACGAGGACGAGGAGAGCGAGATGGATGACGGCGGCGTGGGGCGGACGGCCGGCTCTGAGAATTATTGATTAGAAAATGATACCGTACTCTCTGAGTATCGATTGTTGTTGTGCATTTGATGTGTTTTATCTCATTAGATGCTGCATCGCATTAGCAACTGCATTAGCTTGTGTACATCTCCTCCCCATGCAGCCCCAATAGCCCAGGTTTTCGATCATCACAGCGGTAAAATTGTTCTCTATTTGATTTGATTTTTAAACATAGCTCCAGGACACCCATCAACGGCTAGATCATCCCGTGTTCTTATGCTCCCGTTGCAATCCCCTATGTCCCAGGTCTGATCCTCATCCCTCCACAAGCCCCATTCACACCTCCCCTCTCCTCCTTATCCTCCTCAATCTCCTCCCGGTCCCCTCCTAATCCCCTTCCTCACCCATACAGTGAACGGGTTATCCTCCCAACCTTTCCCTATTTCCACATCGCATTCCCTCTCAATGCTTTTTCCTCACTCCTTCACTCCGGTTCCATCCACAGAGTGTTCGCAATTCGGCCAACTAATA
Organism: Pristionchus pacificus; assembly: GCA_000180635.4. NCBI lineage: Eukaryota > Metazoa > Nematoda > Chromadorea > Rhabditida > Neodiplogasteridae > Pristionchus > Pristionchus pacificus. Next base: position 20,551,869 of record CM026579.1, read on the forward strand.
AAAGGAGGAAAGGTCCAAGGCGAATTTCGGCTGCGAGCAGTATATGTACTTCTTCCACAAGTGTACTAACTAATCTGAGTGACATCTTGGTTGCGAAAAAACCCAGCTGAATTTCGGCTACACACTGTCTGTAAACTCTTTATTCTCCCATCTCATCGACTTCAATAAACCCAGTCAAATTCAGACTTCAGGCGGTCTACACACTTGCTCATGAACAAGTCGAATAATAAATTCGTGATCTACTCCCGTTAACATCATTCAAATCACTCCCTCCAATCTCGATCAAATAAAAATACCAAGCTTCCCTCTCTCTCTAAATTGCGACACATCTTGCTTCTCCTTCCTATCCCCCGCATCTCCCTGATCCCCGGTCGCGATATCGCAACATGCCGGGACGTGCACAACAAGTGGAATTGCCTTCATCGCAAATTCCTCGCCAAACTGGTTCCACACATTCGCCCCCTATTTTCAGTCTTTCGTTCGTTCGTTGTTCGTTCAACGCTGCCATTCATCCCTCTACCTACCTTCCCTACCTACACGCCCTCGCCATTTCGCATGTTCTCTAACATTTCGCCTACTCTCTCAAACTTCAAAGCCGTGTGTGCCATTCCGATAACAAGAACATGCCACGTCAAAGCCTCATTCTACTTCCTTTTTCCTCACCCAGAATAGGCTCGAAGAGGAGAGCAGTAGTAATAACAAAGCGGATCAATCGACAGGCGACCAGTCAACCAATCCGAACAACAACAACATCCTGGATTGCCACATTCATATGCAAATTCTCCCTGTGGATCTATGTTTCATTTGCAATCCTTGATACGGTGGTCCCTCATCCTTCCCACGCAGGGGGGGGGGGGACACTTCCCCTCGACCACATTCAATCCCCGTGCAAGCTCTTCGCTATCACCATTTCATCATTAGTGATCCCGCTTTCCCTTCCTTCCCGTCTCTCCATCTCTTTGCTGGGTCACAAATCCCCTCATCTTACTCAATCAAGGTGCTGGGGTCAGAGGCACACACGACACAGAGAGATCTCCTCTAGCTGGAGGTAATAAACGTCTGGGGCAACACGGCAGGCAACAATTGTTCCTGGTCTCCAGTCCTTCTCCCCAGTCTCTCTCGCATCGGGAGGGAGGTCAAGGAGGCTATCGACTCTAGCGAGAGTATAGCCCCTTCCTCCTTTCCATGCCCTTTCCAGAGTGCATGTCCCTGTATTATTTGCTTCCATCCATTCAGCCCCCAGGTGAAACGACGGACCGATACGGGAATGATTTCTCCCCTTGATCAATCAGTGTTGCCTCTTTCGGTACTCCTGCACACTTCTCTCCCTTCAATCACTCATTCCTTCGAGATAGGGACGGGGGTAGTTTGGAGAGGGGAGGGGTAAAGGTCCCTTCCTTCTTCATCTCCCTCAAGGTCGAGGGTGACCATTGGCTACCACTGTGCCATAGAGAGAGACATTACAATGCCGATATTGGTCGAGATTGAGGAGAGATAGAAGATAGTAGGAAGGGTTAGTTCCCTCAATTGCGATCGAAAGAACATCTCGTCGTAATTTCATCCCCCTCAATTAGACGTCGTCTTTCTCCTTTTCCCTTGTGAGATGGGGGCTTGAAAAAGTGCGAAGGCTACATCTGGAGAGATACAACAACGAATTGAGAGAGTTCAGACAGCTAAGAGGCTAGAGACAACACCGAATGGAGAGAGCACTGAACACGACAGCTCGCCTTCGGCCTCTCCCCTTTCTACACGACTTGTAACCGAATCCTTTCGTGAGATCATGTCTCCAATTCTCTCTCATAGTCCATTCGAGAAACGTTTCTGACCGTCCCTCTTTCATTCTTGGTCTCCTTTCTCTACGGGGGATCTCTTCGAGGGAGGAGACAGACACCAAAGGATGGGAGTGAAGCGAATTGCAAAAACCACTCCGTCCCATCTCCTCCCTCGTATCCTGATCTACCGAGAGAAAAGGGAAGAGGTCGTTGGTGCGTACCATCAGTGGGCAATCAAGTCAAACATTCTGATCTCACACTGTGTGTTTATCTTCCCTTACCATGTGAGGGCATGGGAGGGGGCTTGACCCCTCTGCCTCCCTCTCGGTCCTCTAATAGACTCAGTCCTTCTTTAATAGGCTCACTCACGCACGTCACGGCGGCCTCTTTCGGCTCGTTTAATGACGGACAAAAAGAGGAGGGTATACCGACTGGATAATCACTCCATTTATCCTCTCAGTTATCGGGCAGCGATAAAGACCCGAGTGGTGGTGGGCGAGAGATAATCAGTGATGCAATTGGTACTGTTGACTGTCATTCCGGATGGCATTATCTTCTAGATCCATCTCCACTCCCTTTCTGACAAATGAGATGTTCTCATTGCTCATCTCTCCTCCTTAATTGCCTACGACTGGAGCAATTACGGGAACGGGAAGATGGATGGGAATGGATCGTTTTGATGGTGTAGATAGACATCTACCCCACTCCATAAGCTTCAGGTACCTTTCAGATCCCTCAACTTCACTCAACTTCAATCCCCAACCATCCTCATTCTTCCATTGACTTCCGCCCTTCCGTCGGTCACTCTCCGTACCACTTGCCCTTCTTTTCTCTCTGTTTATCCAAGAGCAATCTCCGCACACGCGCAGCTCAGCGTGCCCTTACATAAGCTCCCCTCTCTTAAACTCTCGCCAGATGCGTCGAGTTTACGGGGGCAAATTGGCTTGTACTTCTCATTAGAGTTGCCATCGTCCGAAACGACAGGATGCACCTTGCCAAATTCCCTCATCTCATGACCAAACTTAGAATTCAATGCCCTCTCTAGGTCGGCGTGAACTTAGCGCCAAGGGGTCACTGGCACTTTTCCCCTCCCCAATCCCGTTTCTTCATCATTCTCCCCTCTTCTCACGAGATCGTCTCTGCATAGTTATACAGGTAGCCCTGCTCAATTGTCTGCGTCTCTTCACTACGCATGCTCTCTCATCGTTCTTGACCATCTTCCCTCCCGATTGACCTCCTTATTCCCCTCCTATTCAATTGGCCACTTCTCATCTCTCGGCCGATCGACACGACCTTGGAGTGAACGAGGCCTTCCTAGTATAAACTCTCTCAGCTGACAATCAGACCTTGGGGAGTCATAAACCAATATCAGAACACACTCATCAACATGGCCTCACTGATCAGCCAGACATAGAGGTTCGAATGCCTTGTGGCCTTTGACACCCACTGCATCTTGGAGGAGTGTTCCTCTGGTGAATAACCATCGCGAGTCACGAGACAATCGACTGGGGGGAGGTCGGGGAAGAACATCTTCATCCGTCTGCGCCCTCTCCATTTCCCCTTGTCTCTATTCGCCTCTCCGAGTATCGGAACCCTTCTCGAGCGTCCCACTAGGCAAACAGGCGGAATCACACGGTACGGAGAACGAGTGAGGTGGTAGGTCAATCTCTTTCTCCCGGTCAGAACCAGAGCCGAGCGATAGATTAGATCCCGAGATCCCCCGTGATAGAGGATCCCTCCCAAAAAGAGGTCGAGTGTTCTCGTCTATCCTTTCTCGCGTCCCCAATGATGAGAAAACACGGGTTAGCCGGGAATTCTCGTGGGAGCCAGGGATTAGGGTAACCAGCTGTGGGGTTGGAATCAATGATTAGCCTCTTCACGCATGCTGGTCTCTCGTCGGGCAGAGACACAACATAGTCTGTACAATACGGGGAGAAGCGTCCGTACAACGATCCCCGCTCTGCTCATTGCATATTCCATATAGAAATGTGGTGCGTCCCTCGTCCCATCGATCATTTTCTTTTCTCCTCCTTCCTCTTCCCTCCTCTCGAGTTAGTGAAAGAGGCACACAGGCGTTCAATGAATTCAAGGATGGAAGAGAGACGGACAGAATGAGTAAGGGGCTGATTAGAGAGCGCTTGTCTCTTAGAGAGTCCAGGCAGTTAGAGAAACGAAGGAAGAAAGGGGAGAAGCAACATTCGAATAAAAAGGATGAGCGAGGGGAGAGGAGAGGAGAAGGACTATTGGACCAGTGTAGGATCCCCCCCCCCCTATCGCCCACTCCTATTCATTCATTCGACACAATTCCTCTCGTACAATTGATATTCAGCGAGGAGAAGAGAGATGAGAGAAATACGAGAGAAATGAACAGGCGATAAAAACAGCATAGTCATGGGGAATAATATTCCGCCAATGAAAACGATCGCGACTATATACTATTATGATAGAACACAAAAACGCAATGATTCCCGAAAAAAGTCAGTCATCGATCCACATATCCCTCCTAGATTACGGTAACTCACTGAATCGGACAAACTGTCCGTTCTTCGTGCTGCTGCTAGTGGCTGCCTTCACGAGCGTCCTCCGGCCGAGTGAGCTGCCCGTGCTGCTGCTGCTGCCGCTCGTCGACTGCTGGCGACCGTACGTCGTCGGCACGAACCTGCAAGCGTCTGTCATTCGTCGTCCCGTCCCACTGCACTCACATGGTGTGCTTCTGCTGCTGCTGCGTGGTGTGCTGGGTGGGATTCGTAGGCATCGTCTCGAAGCCGGAATCGTAGTAGATGCCCGAGGCATCGGAGGCCGCGCGCAGAATGTCGACGTGACCATCTGGAAAAAAGATCAGTTATCAATCCGTTTCGATTACTGTATTCCTTCTTTTTGACTACTGTAATCCTGCCATGGTTAGTAATACCCTGCTCGTGTGTTTGTGTGCGGAAAGGTGTGTAAATATGCAATTGATCTGCCTTTTCCCGTTTTCCCTCAATCTCCATTTCCTCATAGGATAGATATTCGATCAAATATCGAGGTCTCTTCATATATCCCTATCATATCCCCTTCATCCCTTCGTTCATCCCCTTTCCCTTCACCTTTCCACTGTTCCAAGTGCCATTGAGAACGGATAAAAAGTGGAGAGGGAAGGAAAGTGAAAAAGGGGGAGAAAAGAGACAAAACGAAACGAGAATGGCACGATAGATTGATTCATTCCAGAAGAAAACAGAAAAAAGAATAAACTTAGGGAGTAAATTGAAACATTGCTCGAATGTTTACAAAAGGGCGAAAACGGGAGCTGAATCACCTCTGCATGCTCTAATTGTTCGCACTTTTCTCTCGTCTGCGAGTGAACTTTCGGCGCTGCTCCCCAATTTAGGAGAATCCCCCACTTTTCATCCACTTTTCACCTGCTTGAATCCAGCTCTCACTTTCCCCCACTTCTCACTAGTAATTTCCGAGAGCAACTCTCTGACCGCTCTCTCCATTTCGCACACTATCTCGCCCGTTCTTTTTCACATGGGCAAATTGTAGTAGTGGGAAGCAGTAGTCGATATTCCGACAAACAGGGGCAGCTAACGAGAGACTCTCAATATGGCATTGGGGAAAGGGGAGACGAGGGAACTCTGCTAATGAAATGTGTCCGCTTCCCTTCATTCCCATCCATCCCTCGTTTATTCAATAAGAACCGCACAACACACATAATACCCAAACATGTAAGAATGACTGCTATTTTTGCACACGGGAAGAATTTGCTAAAGAAATACCTAGAGAGCATGGGAAACGAAAAGACGGTGAGAACACACCATCACCTATCACCACTAATCGACCTCTCTTCTCATCGTTTGTTTTCTCCCCTCCTGCTCTTACTCACCAAACCCGCATGACTCATGTCTCACACGCATACACACAAGATCCGTTACCACGGACCCTTCCCTCGCTCAACAACCAAGCTCTACCCGGAACCTGGGCCAAATTAGCACAGGAGCTAGACCAAGATGTGATACCGGTATACCCAAATATCACCTCAGTTTCACGCTACTCGCTAATGTGTTAATGATGAGATAACGATATTAAACAAGAAAGATCAAATATTATAGATCAAAGATCAAAGACCAAAGACCAAAGATCACTCACAATCCGAGGGGGAGGAGCTGCAGGCGGGCGAGAGCGAGAGGCCCGAGCCGCGGTCCGATTCTGGAAGGGAAGGAAGTTGACCTGTGATTGACACCCCAAACCGCCTGTCAATCTCAACATTGCCCACACTACTCATTCCTTATCGAATCCCTAGAACAACGTAGTAAATAGGAAGGGGGATCGATAGGTCAGAATCAAGCGAATACCAGTAACACAACTTCACCAGCGGTTTCAGCGTTTCGCAGCTAGAATAAGAGTGCAAACATTCTCCCACACTTCTTATTGCACAACATTTTGCACTGTTCTGAATCACCGTTAGTGTTCACGATCATTCAATCAGATTACGGTAGGTCAGATCAGGTTCGGTGGGTCACACTCTCAACTCTCACCATCGGGACTGGAGCTGGCGGCGTACGCGTGGTCCTCCGTCATCGTCGTGAGGATGCACGCCTGCTCCGTGAGGATGCACGCCTGCTCCTGCTCGTGCAGTTTGCCGAACTTAATTAGCTTTATTAAATTAAATCATTTAGTTAATTAAAATTAATTAATTAAATCCCTCACCAGATCATCGGCAAACTCGTCCTCGGGCGAGAGGTCGTTTTTGAAGTCGGGGAATTCTGGAAAATTGGATATTCGACCAGATACCGTAATAAACTCAGTAATCGATAAGCGGAAGTGGTGGAGTAACCGTACCATCGTCGAAAAAATCGATAATCGCCCCGATACCGTAATAAAGTCAGCAATCGATAACTGGAAGTGGTGTAGCCACCGTACCATCGTCGAGTCCGTCCAGGTTGAAGTTGTGCGTGTACGAGTCGAGCATGCTGCCGAGGTGCGGGTCGTCCGCGCCGCCCGACAGGAACGGATCGTCCCCGATAAAGTAGGATCGGGCGTCCTTAAATTAAGGATCCTTAGCCCAAAGCACCCTTAGCATCGTCCTAGACCTTAAGCTTCCTAACTTAATACTTAATTAAAGTAAAATATATTTACCATGTTCGAGAATTCGAACGAGTCCATGTTTGATTCCGGGTCGAGTATCGATCGACTCTGTGTGGAGGACCCGGCGTCGAGAAGGCGAATCGCTTCTACAAATTTAATAATAATAAAAACAAAAACAACATTTCAACAATACGTCAGATGTTCTAGAAGCCCTCAACGTCGAGGCCCTCAACGTCAACGTACACAAATAGCGCATGAATAGAAGTGCGGGGGCGTCGTTTCGAGCCATAGAAGGATAGAAGCATAGAAGCATACAACAGGAGGGAAGAGGCGAAGGCAGGGGATCGATTACGACTCTAGCCGCCTCTTCCCATAACGAGTTGCCTAGGCTGGATACGGGAATGGGACGCATATCAGGCCGGTAGATCTATTCCCTTCCCTGCTGACCATCGAGCGAAAACATGGATGGGTGAGTGGAGCAGGCGGTGCTTTGCTCGGAGGGAGGGAGAAATGGATAGATCAGGGGTACTTATAATAAAGGCTCGAATGAGAAGAACTGTGGGGAAGAAAACGAGATTTGGCTGAAGGAATGGGCGAGGAGTAGGCTGGTCAATTATGAAGTGGTGGTGGTGTTCCTTGTCTCATTCACTCGCGTTTGCGTTTTGTTCGACCGTGGCCTAGTTGCTCATTGCACGGTCGTAGTCAGATGATTACTCTTGCGCATATGAGTGAGGCAACTTTTAAGGGAGGAAAACGCAGATAATAAAGAAGACGCGTTATGACCAATCGTACAATAGTGACGAGGGACAGGCAGGAAAGGAAATGAGGGGAGGAGTGTGGGGGATAGAGATAAGACGGACCTGAAACACCCCGGCAAGGCCAATCGAGATAGGGGGCAAGATATCGCGACATTTCCTCTATTTTGGCTGTTACTAACAGCTTTCACAACAAGGGGTAAGCACGGTACAAAGGGAGGGGAACAAGAGGAGGTAGGAGGGAGGGATAAAAGCGCCACGTCAGCCAGGACCCCGCTGGCAGAGAAATAACACGCGTAGAGGGGATAGTGGCGAGGCGAGCAGAGGGTTTCGTCACTCACTCACTCACTAAGGGAGGACTCTCTCACGATAACAACGGGTGGGGGAGGAGTAACGATAAGGGTGGATGCGGCTGGCAATTGATTAAAGCGCCCGAGGAAAAAGAAGCGAATTAGACATACGTCAGCGTAGTGTGTGGAAAAGCGAGCGCTGGGTGTGTATGTTTGAGAGCGAAAAGAGAGGGGACGAGAGAAGAGAGAGGGGCTCTCACTCACTCTGACCGTCCCGACTCCGCCCCCCCCCCCCAGAGCCCACTAGAGAGAGATCGCCTATGGGAGACTGGCCTATTCTCCTCCCCCGCCCTCCTTGAAAAGAAATACTGACCTTTCCCGTTCGCACGCGTTCCCCTTTGATTGCCCTCACGCGGCCCTCTATGCCAGATGAACCTGAAGTGATCTTGTTGAGTGGATCACTTCAAATAGGTTGAATGGATGAATCGAATTGAGAAAATGCGATTCAAATTGGCAAGGAAACGAGCGAAAACAGCGAGAGAAAAAACAGTGAAAAACAAGGCGAAATGGTGTGCTTGGGCGAGCTTCTCCTCGATTCAGAAAAGCCTTTTCCCGGCGCCTAGTCCTGGTTACGGTAGCTTTTAAAAATTGATTTTCACATTCAGGTGTCATTTTGAGACGCAAAGTAGGAGGAATATTCCGCTCGATTCAGTCGATATTTTTGGCGGTAATGCGTAATTATAATTTACGTGAGAACGAGTAAAGGCACTGTGTTACGTGCAGATTTCTCCGATGCCTATCCTATCTAGATAGCCAATCGATCATAGTGAAGGGACAGACAACATTCCGCATTATGATCTACCGCTTATTCTCTCATGACTGGACAAACAAATAGATATACCTTAATTGTCCGTCCACTGGCAGAATTTTCGAGGAGAAATCGATTTGCAGAAAACTGTAACGAATCTCCTACGTGGCAATCTCCCCATGATTTACGTGGTTTATGGTGTCCTAAAAACTGTGATCTTATCCATTATGGATTTCTCATTTCTAATTGTAGGAGTGCATTTATTGGGCGACAATCATAATCGAGATCGATAAAATAAATTTCATTTTTAACGGGAGAAAACAACAAAAACAGCTCGTCTATTCACGGAATATGGTCGAGCACAGTCTCGATATGACCAGATTGGGCATCGGAATGGTTCATTTTAGGTGCGAATGAATAAAATCTCAGGGATACGGTAGATGATACGGTAGGCCATGCATCTCGACAGAAGAATCAACATCTGTGAAGAGAATCGATAAAAGATACAGTACGAGCACCTAGCATGCTAGTACGGTAAGAGTACAGTACATTTTTGAATCAATTGAATCTTAGTACTGTAGCCTATTTCTTCTTCGACATACCGGTGCAGAAATCAACACGGGGATTACGACCTCATCAGAAATAAGGAAAAAAATAACAGCTAATCGATAATTTATTGGGTCAGCAGATTACGGTAGAGTACTCTAGCATACGGTAGGAGTGCTGTAGCCTATTTCTTCCCAGATAATGGTGAGACCGGGGCCGGAAACAGCACGGACGTGCCGGGAAGGGCGGAGGTCGGTGTGGGCGGGAGGGTGGGCGTGCCTCGGACTGTCAGCTCGGGACTGGGCGTATCGACGGATCTGGAAGTAGGCTTTGATCTTTGATCTTTCAGAGAAAATGCCCGACTACCGTACCCAGGTCTACCGTATACCTGCTGGTCTGGGTCGAGAGCCGGAACTTGCGCGCGTTATCCAGCATCTCGGCAGCGGACCTGCAGCGGAACGATTAATTGATCGCCGATTGCAAACTGATTTTAATGCCGTAATCGTAGATAAGAGAAGAATCTAACATGAAGAAGAATTTTGCAGCTCAAACCAAGTCAAGGTTTGGTTGAGTTTCAGACATTCTACGAAAGGAGAAGTGTTTCTGTGAGATTGATACGTATCCGATTTCATGTGAAATAAACGTAAATCGATTTATTTTTTTTTTATAATTTTGTTTCGCTACACCTCTTTAAAAAAAACTCTATTCAGTTTGCATTGTCTCTATCTGGTCAGGAAGTGCGAAAAAGACTACGGGATGAAGAGAAGCAGGGAATCATTCTTCATTACTCTCGTTATTGCATAATAATTCGCCGGTTAGAAAATGCGAGAGATCAAGAATTTGGCTAAGTTTCAGATAATTCACGAAAGGGAAGGTGTTACTGTGAGATTGATGCAAGTGCGCATTGCTGATGTTCAACGTAAGCTAAGTTTTCAGCTTATCCTCTTGACGGTAAGAAAGACCGTGCGAAGTGAAGAGAGTCAAGCAATAATTTCTCCCTATTTGAGACACTATTTTGTGGGTTAGACAGGCCGAGAGATCAAGTATTCAGTTGAGTTTCAGACAAACTACGATACCGAAGGTGTTTCCGTGAGAGTCGCTAAATGTTCCTTTGTCAATCCAAAAAAATATAGAGAAATTATTCGAAATCCCGTGAAGATCTGTGCATTTTGACCAGAAACTCTTTGTAGCCCGAATTCTCTCTCGCCGATCAGGCAACGCGAGAGATCAAGCGAATCGAGAAAGTCAACTCACGCATTCCGATCCGCGATCGATAGAGCATCGTGCAGTGTGGGGAATAGCTGCTCCTGAATTGTGGACGGTCTCGAACGGAAGGAGTTGGGTTACGGTAGAATACTTCTTTTCATTCCTCATAGGGAATGATAACGGTAACTCATCATACTGTACGGAATTAGGACTACCAGGATGAAGAATTCGTCTGTGCATTTCACACACAAGCTCTCTCTTCACTCTAACAGGAGATAGAGTCGAGGAATGAAGACCCGGATTCTTCATCCGGATAACCCTAATTCGAATAGTGATTGGATTGTATGGATGGATTTTGAATTATCCACGGTTAAAGGATTTTGAATTATCCACGGTCTCAAACGGAACTTCCTGGGTTACGGTACCTTGGAGAAGGTATCGAGCAGACCGTGGGCCTTGAGCACGACGAGGACGTCCGGTTTGACCGCGGCCAGGTATACGGTAAGGCCGCGCTTCTTCAGATCGTTAGTCGTCTGAAATGGGGGGGGGTACGGTAGGAGTTGGGTACGGTATATTTGAGCAATTCCCCTGTCTTGTACCCTACATGTGTACCCCACCAGGCGTGGTTGTCTCATGACAACTGTTAAATCGCCTTGATTGTGGAAGCAACTTTAACTGTCATGTGAAAACAGACTGAATCCACCTATCAAATTTTATTGCGGGATTATTCTATTCTATTTTCGAGTTCAAAAGGAAGGCCTCACTTCGGAAAGTTTAGAATGAGTTTCACACAGTCAATAACATGATTTGAGCTCTGCTGAAGTATTGAATGGTCGGGCCATTAACGTACAACTAACTTTATAATAACTATCTTTGACGTCTGAAATCCTAGCTAAAAAATCACATGGTATCATTATTTCATTGAGTTTCACTCGCTCGGCCTGCAGGTACAAATCTATCTCTGGTATACTTTGAGTTCTGATCTTTGATCTTCTCACTTCACTCAACGCCTTCACTCCCATGTAGTCAACGTAGACGATTGAAGAGCAATCAACGATGAAGTAGCGAGGAATGGGATCGTCGTCCTTCTGGGAATGGTGATCTTTGATCTTTGGTCTTTGATCTTCCTCCAACCTCATAGCACTCTCCCTAATTCGGAATAACAAAGGTTCAAAATAGAAGCTGCTCAGAAGCGTGACCTTTGATATTGATTTCACCACATTTCACGAGGATAAAAAGCGTCTACGAAAGAGTAAAAGTTTGATCTTTGATCTTTGATCTCTCCTACCGTACCTCGAGGACGACCTTGACCGCGCACGGATTGTCCGAGGGCAGCTGAAAATCGATAATCATGATATCGTAGCTGTAACGTACAGTATTCTCTTGAAGACGCTACCGTACCTCAACCACTATCCATTCATCCACCGTCTTGTCAACCGTCTACAGTAACTAGAGCCTAGCGTAACCTCATGATACCTATCGTAAACTATCGAAGCTGAGCTTCCATCTCCCAGCCTATTAGTCTACTGTTTTGGTTTTTTCTCTAGATCGAAACACGGACGTAACCGAAGAAGAGCTGTCGTACCTCAATTCCTTCCCATTCATCGACCGTCTTCTTCACTTTGGCCACGAATCGCTCAACATTCGTGAATATGAGTGGAGCATCGAAGCGAAAGACACAGACGGAAGGTCGAGGGTGAGAGGCTTCTGAAGAGTATTTTATATGGACACTTCCTCTTTTCATTACGACAATCTTTCGCATTTCTAACTAGAAGATTTGTGAAGGAATAAAAACGAAAAAAATCTGGATGATGAAACGGATAGAGACGAGCTTCACGGATTGTATGAAAGGGGTTGGGGATGTTCTCAATAGCGTTCCGCAGTAAATGTTTTCAAAAAATAATGACACACAAAACTGACCTTCAAGCGTGGACTTATCGCTGTCGCTGCTCATGGCTCCTAGCACTCGTTCCCACTTCGGCCTGTAATGAATAAAATGAGCCTTGCCAAACCGATAATAAAAAATATGTCAAAAAATCAGGCCACGATTTTGCTCCGAAACCAGACGATACAAATTCTTCAGAGGATGGTTTGACAGGTTGTCAACCAAAACGAACAATCATGCACAGAGCAGGGAGATCGATATGCTAATTTGGTCGCGGGGTTTTGTCACTGCGTGAATTTGGCACATAACTTGTGAAAAGGGGAAGGTAATCGCTGACTTTCTCTCGCTAGTCTCTGTGTTTGCCTAAACTTAAAGCTCAGGAATCGTGTGGTTAACAAATATTGAAGAGGGATCACGGAACATCAGTCTTTACATCTCAAATAATCAATTGCTACTGAAAATATTGGCATTTGTTATTGGATTCCTGCCACGAAATATTACAAAATAACAACGAGCGCTGTCGGAATGAAGAACTCCTTCATCCTCTTCATTCTGTTTCTTCTACTTCTTCGTCATTTTGAAAAAATCAGTCCGCAATCCCTCCCTATCGTACCACTGCGATCGGAAGACTACGGTAAGCAGGGCGAAGAGGATCGATATCGCCAGTCCCTCCATCACGTCGATTACTACGGTAGCCGTGAAGGAGACGATCCAGACGAGCTGAAAGGGGGATTATCGATTAGTTACGGCATCAAAGAAGACTACAGTAGCCCATCCTTACCCCCCCCCCTCCCGCATTTCGTTCCAGATCGGTAATCACTATCGATCTAGCACGCTATAGTGTTGATAGTAAATAGTGTCAATTGACTATTCAGGCGATCTGAATGGGGATTATCGATTAGTTACGGTACTTGAGAAGGCTACAGCAACCACAATTACGTCTGGTACATCCAACGGTTACGAAGCGCACAATATCCTTGAAACGTGCACCCCTATTTGATACAGTGGAAAATTCCATCTACAATAATCCAATCGATATATCGAGATCTCAATTTTAGCGAGTTGATAGTCGGCTACAGAAACGCCGACTACCGTACCAGAAACCCCGACTACCGTACCAGAAACCCCGTGTACCGCACCAGAAACCCCGAGTACCGTACCAGAAACCCCGACTACCGTACCAGAAACCCCGAGTACCGTACCAGAAACCCCGGCTACCGTACCAGAAACGCCGACTACCGTACCAAATCAGTCCTCGATATCCGCCACAGCGTCTTGATCTCCTCGCATCGCTGGAACATGCTCTTGAGGGCGACAATGATAACGCACGCGAGAATGCACTGAAATATCTTATTCGCACAAGTTTCGTTCAATATCGTAATACGCTTTCTTCCTCGATCCTGCTTGGCGAGTGAGTTGCGAAAATATGCAGTTTGAATGAGTTTCAGAAGGCGAATATATAATAGGAAGAGCTAATGCCATCGATTCGCGGAGAAAAATAAAAATATGTATAAACGCAAATCAAATCTCTTAAGATTAGTTATCGAAATAGCCTTGATCCCCAGCACCGTCCCTTCTGAAAACTTCTGAAAAGGGATGGAGCTTACCATCGGTAGCGCCCGGAGCAGCGGCCCGAGCCAGAGAATGATCACCAGCAGGAGCGCGCACGAGAATACGGTAGACAGCTAAAAAGGATCGATCGAGAACTGGCTACAGTACTCCAGATATACATCTTTGTAACGGTTCCTGACCCGATTTCAACCGTATCCCACGGTAAAAAAAAATGTAAAGGAAATGGTGTATCCACGTCAAGCGATTTTACGTCGTAAGACAACGCAAGGTGGGACCCACTGGTAAGGCCAGCTGTTAGATCCCACGGTCGATACCCAGCTAATTTATCTCTTTTTTTTATCAACTTGGACAATCCATCACATGACCCAGTGAAATCTACCGTAAAATTTTTGATCTACCGTAATCTACCGTACCTGAGTCTTCGTCCCGGTCGATACATTCACCGCCGTCCTGCCCAGTGCAGTGGATACAGGATACACGGAGAACAGACCGCCCAGCATCGAAGAGGCACCGAGGGCGTACAGCTCCTGAGGAGGTCATTCACTCATGGAACTGCTCTGGTTTATGGCCCATCTCTGGTGTCCGGAATCAACTTGGAATCAAGCAATTCCCACAAGTTGGAATCAAGCTTGATGGCAACTTGGGAAAAGTGCTTGATTCCAACTTGTGGGCTCTTTGGGGGGGGGGGGCTGGCGGGTTACGGTAGTTCTCTCTCATTCGGTCTCGTGTTGTGTCACGACTGTGATTTTAGGCTTCAGAATTTTTATCCGGTTACAGACAATGGTTGATATGCACAATTCAATGAAGTCATTAATTAAGAAGCTTCTACTTGCCACTACAGATAGATGAGGAGATACAATTACTATACATTGGGGGTACGGTAGCTAAAGTGAATGATTCAATAAGGGTTACTCTTCTAACGAGACAAATAACACAGCAAAATAGCGATCGATTATCTATTTACAACGTAGTAATATCATCGAGATTCAATGGGGGCTTGCTTGATGGTGGCTTGTAGAATTCCATGGCATTGGCATCGAATCCGGCATCATGCACAATAGAAGCGAGTTCGATGAAATCGTTCCTCTCTCTGAAATACGTTAAAATAATGAAAAAGACACATTGCAATCAACATTTTGATACAGTATTCAAAATATTGGATACGGTAGTTTTCGACTATTGACTTTTGACTGCTTAGCGCGGTTCATTATTTGTGCTTGCGCACTTTATTATTTTCACAAATCTCGACTGTTTCTTGCATCGTTGGAAGTGTTTGCATTTTAATTTCGTGATAGCTGTGTTTGTTAGTGTATAATTTATAGAAAATTTCTCAATAGCTATACGTCGGAAACCATAAGCCATGTAGCTTCCCCGATCGCAGGCAGCAAGTTCTTTTGCGGCCATGCTATTGCTTAGTCCAGAAATTCTTTTGAACCTGTATCGTTTCTATCAGTGTTAATAATACAGATTCATTCAGTAATCGATTGCCACATGAGGATTACGAGAGGCGACACATGAGAAGAAAAGAGTATATTTTTCACATAATATTTGTCTTTAGAATAGTGTTTTTTGCCAAACTAGTAATTGAAAGATATGAAAACAAGTGTTCATTAGTTATTTGAAACCTTTTTATGGCATATATGACTATATTATCCTTAGTTCTCTTGAGTGTGTATATTAAATTTCTTATGTATAATAAAATCTCTTACGTAATAGCTCGTTGCGAAGTCCTTCTCGTCTTAGGAGTATTATAGCTTGAGGAAGAGCATGGCATTCTAGAAACACAACTTCTTATTTTGCTCCTATTGGTGTTTGTTTCATATCTTCTAGAGATGTGTCTGAACTAGATAGGAATGGAGTAGGATACACACCCAGTATTTCCATGTTCTGTATTTCCATTCTCTTGAGTGAAATCGATGTACGTTTGTGTTTCTCCTTTCATATCTTTTCTGGAATGATTAAACGGGAATCATTGCTCACAAGTAATGTGTGCAAGAACCTGTTCTGTATTTCCATTGAATTTTCAACTTTGACATTGGTCAGAGCGAATAGCTTAGGCATGAGACTAAATGAGAAAATATCAGCATCGTATTATATTAGAAATACGTACGGCTTCGTTTCTATTGATTCGATATTTCCATTCCTCTTGTCTACATCATGGTTGGATTGATTCATTCCACTCCTGAATAGGTCACATTTCATCTTTGTTCATTCTTTAATTCTCATTAAATAGGAATCAAGACCAATAGTTTTGTTCTCACATTTCATGTTGTCCATTCTCTTCTCTATCCATGTGATAATCGTGATCTAAATCAGCTCTGGAATCGTCTGCCATCTCTATCATATCTACTTCTAACTCGTCATTAGTCCCTTTTCTTCTTCTCCAGTGTACTCGTTCTCTGCAATTAGATCAACTCGGAGAACTAGGACGTATTTTCACACCTGGAATGTACTTTTCCTTTGATCTGAGGAGGTCTAAAAACAGATTGTTGTTATGTGTGTTTCACAGTGATATAACTGACTCTCGGTCTTTTGCGACTTCAAGAAACTCGATCAAACGACAATGAACGATTTGAAGATTCTATTTTATTGTCATGAAATAAAATAAACTGACCATACAAATCCCTCTTATTCATAGCCATTGCATTGAATTGATATATTTGTTGATATCGGTGACAAGGTGACGTTTTCTACAATGAATATACACATGAAATGAATGATAACAACACATACAACAAAGAAAATCGATACAAACTCGAAAATAAAATCTTCAGTAAAAGTAAATTGAAATGGTGAGCGCGAGGTGCGCTTAGGGGGTCTGCCATCTCTCTTCGCCCTCGAGGCTCACAACAGGCGCCCGGTGCTTGATTCCAACTTGTGGGATTGGGGTACTTGATTCCAAGTTGAAATCTCATATCTACTTGATTCCAAGTTGATTCCGGACACCAGAGATGCAACCCGCTCGAATTGTGGATGGGAAGACATGAAGACATGATGAAGACATGAGGGGAATTATGATGGAATGCTTTGATGAGACACTGATTTGATCGACGCCGTCGTTAACGATCGGCATTCATGACTATTTTTTCAATCATTTTCCCCTGATTATCTCTCCACAATTCTGTAGGTATATAGGAAGGCCTATTTAGCACCGAGGCCGTACAGTTCATGTAATCATGTAATAATGAAAGGTTTCCAATCACAATAATGCTCTAGGTTTCAGATTTTTGTAAGCATTCTGCGATTGAAAACGTCAAGTTCGAATGCGTTTCAGCGAGAGAATGAATTATTGGACGTGCGAGGGCCATCGATTTCTGTGCTCCCTCCGATGGAAAAAAATATGATCAGAATCAAACTTTCGAAGGAGACTTGTAGATTTGTTTCGAATCGGCAGATCTTTCTTTCTACGTACCAACAAACTTAAATTTTAAAACAACTTTTTTGAATCAGCCAGTTTTTTCCAGAGCTCCGAGTCCCCTATCAGTAGAGACTAGAGCTGCAGCTGATGACAGATACCTGTCTCGCATCCACGGCATAGTTCTGCTTCTTCGCATACATCTTCGCCAGCGAGATGTGCACGGCGATCGTGACGACGACCTGGGAGATCAAAGATCAAAGATCCGGTTTAGAGTTCAAAGATCAGATTTAGAGATAAAAGATCAATGAATAGATTTAGAGATCAAAGATCAGAATTCTATGTCAAAGAACAATGACCAGACTATCTCGATTCCCCATGATTTGTCTTCATTGATGTGCACTGAGTGCCGACTGTTTATGCGAATACTAGATGAGTTTCAGACACTGAACTAAACGAACAGGAATATTGTATGTTCAAACAGGAATATTGTATGCCACCAAAGATCAAAGATCAATCACGAAAGATCAAAGGTCCTCACCATTCCGAGCGATTGCACGATACAGTTGGGCATGATTGCCATGACGGGAAGGGCGGGTGTGGGAGGACTGGAGAGCGGAGATCAAAGATCAATTTGTAATTCTGTATTTTTAGAGTTGATGTTCGCAAAATTAGAGAATACGATGAAGAATCAGGCGAATGATGATAGACTATGAAGAGTCGGATCCTTTATCCTTACTGCCCAAATATCTTACCCTGTGGGAATGAAGCCTACAACTGGCACGCCGTACTCGTGCTGAAAATCGAGGAATGCAGAGACGGCAGTGGAGATGATGATCTGAAGTGATCTTTTATCTTTGAACTTGATCTTTGATTTGTCAATCCGTAAGACTGTCCCAGTATTGTGCAACCCTACGTTTTTATGATTTGTGGTGCAGAATGGGATGAGTTTCGCAAAATACACAAGAGGAGATGGAAGTGATAGAATGCGATTTTCCGAGGACATTCCATTCGAAACAAATAATTATTCAATATACAAAGTCCCCATATGTGATGATCTTTGAAATCTGATCTTCCATCTTTCAATTAATGAAAATGCTTCAGTAGCACTGTGTAGTCTTTTCAACGACTAGTGGCGAAGAATGGATGAGTTTCACCGATTGCACAAGAGAAAATGGAGGTGACAGAATTCAATTTTGCCATGTCGTTCGTTACGTCCACAGCTAGTTGAACGCTAATTCCGGTGCTTTCTTCGCTCTTTTTGGTTTGAGTGTCTCTCGAGCGCACACCATCTTGATATCTGGTCTCATATATTTCCATGAGGATGCCCCTCACCAACGAACAGGCCCTTAATATATAAATTGTGGTGGGGAATGGATGAGTTTCACCAATTGCTCAAGGGCAGATAGGGGTGATACCGTCAACTGGGAATAAAACGTTCCACAGACGATATTTTATCATATTTTGTCATAAAACACAATAATGGCTCCTATTTCCGTCAGAGTTGACGAAATTGCACAATTTTTGGAATTTGGACGTTTCAAGTGATGGTCTTTAAGACACAGATAAAAAGAAATAATCAAAAACTCAAAAAAGTACAGTATCAAACGCGTGGTGTGTGGTGCGATTTCGAGCCGCGGAGTGCGTGTGACGTGCACCGGTGCAATTTTCAATTTGCCATTTTTCGCACTCGAGGCATTCAATTGATACATTTCGTCACCATTTCGTATTTCAACGGATATGTGCAAAAAAAGACAAATTGAGAAGTGCACCGGTGCACGTCACACGCACTCCGCGGCTCGAAATCGCACCATACACCACGCTTTTGAAACTGTACTTTCTTGAGTTGTTGATTACTTCTTTTTATCTGTGTCTTAAAGACCCTCACTTGAAACGCTTAAATTCCAAAAATTGTGCAATTTCATCAACTCTGACGGAAATGGGAGCCATTATTGTGTTTTATGATAAAATATGATAAAATATCGTCTGTGGAACGTTTTATTCCCAGTTGACGGTAGAATGCGATTCCGCGGTTACCCCCCGATAGGAGAACAATTCAGTTTCTCGGAGAGCCATCCAATTCTAAATCCATGAGGCGGTGAAGATCATTATTTTCAAAGATTTGTAGCGGAGAAAGGGATGAGTTTCACAGATTGCACAAGGGGAGATAGAGGTGATAGAATGCGATTATCCGAAGACCTCGAATGCATAAAAAATATTCAACTGAGCTCAGTCCCCGAAAACCACTTTGAACTTTGACCTTTACTCTGTGCTATGTAGCCTCCATCTCCTTCCATGAGGATGTGTGACGAAGATTCGTCTTTTATGGAATTTGGAAAAGCGAACGGGATGAGTTTCACCGACTGCACAAGGGGAGATGGAGGTGGTAGAATGCGATTGTCCGATGACCCCCAATCCTAAAAAAACTATTCAATTGAGCTCACAATCAGTCTCCGAGGTGCGCTAGATTGTTGAACGCTAATTTCTGCGCTTTCTTTGCTCGTTCTGACTAATATCTCCATTTCACATGCCATCTCACTGTGACTGTCGAGAGCATGCAAAATGCAGATAAATTAGGTCCGAATAAAATGCATGGAATAATTGCACTCTAACAACACATGGCACTTACGCACGTGAGCACTTTTGGCTGATGAAGAAAAGAGCAATTCGGGTAATTCCATGAATAGGTAGCAGTGAGCCCCTGTTTTACCAGTTCAATTTTAGATGGAAAAGACAGCTCCCACTGCACGCAAGGACATTTGGGTTTCAAAAAATTTTAGCGTGGAAGTCCTCGCTGAATCGCATTCAATCTCCTTGCCTTTCTCTTGTACAATCGATGAAACTCAAGCCTTATTTTATTATGAACTTTTCATTTTTGCCATGAATAACTGACTAAAATCAGAGATACTTTAACCTTCGCAACCTTCGCAGGAAATCGATGGGTACAAAAATAGAAGGAACAAAAAAAACAAAGGAATAGAAGACCATCCTCACCACAATCAACTCATACGGCACGGGTAGCTTCAGTCCTTTCTTCTTCAGATACGGAGAGAGGTATTCCTTCCCGCAGTGGAGGAACGTGATGGCTACTGCCTGTAAGTTGACGATGATTAGGGTTTTAGCTTATCAAAATCAAGAACTCAGGTCTCTCCAATTGAACAATTCTCGTTTTTAGATTGGCATGATATCGTGAAGATCGATTCTTCAGACATGATGATCAGAGCAAGCGAAGAAAAAAATAAATTTCATCATGAAAAATACGGGTGCACTGTTTGTGATGCAAAAAAAAAATTACGACAACAGAGCCATTTCAGTTTCTATATGTATTTTTGGCCCACGCGCCGAATGTGTAGCGGGTAAGGAAAAAAATCACAAAGTGAGGATATACACTGTGAGAAAGGACCACAAAAACGGAGAAGTGCCGATGCACTCACCGACGTGATCAGCGTGACCAGATTCGTTCGATCGACCGCCGCGATGATGATGTCCCATGCGCGCTGAAATGCTATCTAGTCAGTAATCGATAACAACATAGGCTACCGTACCCTTGAACTATCCGCCGAAGGATCCGTCTGCACTCTAGTCCCATCAACATTCGATAATTGTAGACTATCATATTTTCTTTTCTTTTATGCTATCCCCACTACCATGCCCAGAAGATGGGAAAAAACGCATTCCTCGATCGGACTGTGCCCAAGCTACCATACGGTATGGTCCATACCCGGAAGATGTATCCCGGCCCGGACGACTTCGGAAGGCCGGTGAGCCCGAAGATGTCATCGATCTGCGCGATGAGCACGTGCACGGCGGAACCTGAAGGAGTGATCTTTGATCTTTGATCTCTGATCTCTGATCTTTGGTTTTTGAACTATGATATCTTATTCTAGACGTTCTACTTCTTTTCTAAAAAGTTTTTTGTTTGGCCTAGCAATTCCCGAACAATTAGGTTGTCCTTGTTTATTGCCAAACATATATTTCGTGAAACACCTTCCGGCGAATGATAGATAATCTTTGTTTTCCTTCTTCACCATACATGAAATGCAACACCTTGTTTTCGCTATAGAACAAGGGATACCATGAGAAATGAAACTGAGCGCTGTTTTTTCACGTGCAATTTGGCGAAAATAGTGTCTTCACCTGAACACCCCTAAATATGATGCAGATAGCTGATTCAATTCCACTTCGAAGCTTTTGAAACAAAATACTCATTGACTCTACTTAACCAGTACTCAACCAGAACTCTACTCAATCACTGGCCTAGCAGTGCCCCCCCCCCCCATTTTAAAAATAAACCGTACCCGTTGTGAAGCCGGACACGAGCGGGTCGGAGAAGTAGGAGGCGAGGAACTCGAGGCGGAGGAGTCCCGCAGCGAACTGGAAGGGGGTACGGTAGAAATCGATTGATTCGAGAATGTTAGCAATGATCAATTTTTGAAGAGTGTTGTAAGGAGAGACGTCGTTGAGTACCACAGCGAAATTCCGTACGATGTCATACATCAATCGATATTACCTGCACTATCCCGATCGCAACAGTGAGTGTGGAGGCGACTTCGATTGCAGTGAGGTCACCGGCGAGCGTTGTGTTCGTGCCGTTGGAGGGGCCTGCAATGGGGTAATGGCACGTCGTTGGAATCTACTTATTGAAGCAAGCAATGTTAACGGCATCACATTTATGCAATAATATTGGTTTTCGTATGGAGAGTGAAACTTATCCAATTTCCAAACCAAGAAAGAAAAATGCACTGGCATTGCAATCCACAGTTATTGCAAGTGGATTGTGTCTACCGTAGCCCTCAACTATACTCATTCTTCAGTACCTATCGCTCCTCCTCCATTCGCAGCCCCGTAAATCCGCATGATATTGTCATTAGCGATGCCGGCCATGAGCGTAACGACGGCGAAAGACCCTGAGGAGAGATCAAATATCAGTCAGGCCAGTTCGGAGAAGCTATCTAGAGAGATCAAAGATCAGTTTTATTAATCGCAGAAGAATAGACGAGATTAGTAAAGATAAACAAATTTCGAAAGGAATTGGGTTTCAGAAGCCAATGAGTTTCCGGATCAATACTAGAGGAGGGATCAGTTGTGAGGTTCAATTTTATCGCACTGCTTATGGGAAATCACGTGTAAAATGTAACTGAGACCTATCGAAGTCAAAGACCATAAAACAAAATGCTTCAGAAACTGAATGAGTTTCAGGAATATTACTAGAAGAAGGGTCAGCTGTGCGGTTCAATATCGATTACTTGCACAGCGAAAACTTTTCAATAACAATGTATGAGAAAAGTCGAAGAATAAGGTTCGAAGATCAAAGACCAAACCGAGCGAGGTGTGCCTCGACGTGCCGAACAGCATGTAGAAGAAGGCGGGAAAGCAGGAGGAGTAGAGGCCGTAGACGGGATCGACGCCAGCAAGGACGGAGTACGCGAGACCTGAACGATTTCAATGGAAAATTTGTGGTTAGTCGTTGCGACTCTCTGCGCGAGTTTGCTAAGCGCTATTCGATGAAACCTGTAAAGTCAATGAGATTTTTTCAACGCAAACCTGATCGTAATCAAGTCGAACAAAGAAGGTCATGATTTCATTCCTGTCTGAGACTCAATTCGATGGGTACGAATTGCAGAAGGTTTAGATGGAGATTAAATCTGTGCCGTTTCAGCACGAGATAATAAAGAGAAAACGAGATTGCCAAAGATCAAAGAAAAGAGACCAGAGACCAAAGATCAAAGATCGCAAACCTTGCGGTACGTGCATGATGCCCGTGGTGATGCCGCCGATGAGGTCGGGGATGAGACACTCGCGGATGCTGAAGAGATCAAAGATCAAAGATCATAAATCAGAAACTGAAGCAGAAACGTTCTTGGAACTAGATGCTCTGATTTTAGCTGGCCCAAGCAAATACACTCGGAATGCAGAGAGGGTGGGGAATGAGAATAGTAGAGAGGGAATATGTACTGAAGAGAAATGGATACATTTTCCACGATGTTCTGAATGTGCTTCACGTTCCCTAAAAAGCCGCAGCAATTCGTCATTCGATGATCGAGGGTGCATTTCGGGTATTAAATCGACACTTTTCCAATCGTTGAACCCACAACTTTCCACCCACTTTCGTCGATATTACACCCTTCCGAGATACAGTACCCAATGGAAATCTCACTTGTACTTGCAAGGCTCGAGGCAACCACTTCTGGCAATCAACTAGTCGATGATGTGACCCATTGAGATACCGTATCCCAATGTATGTACTATGTACGGTATGAGTGTGGTGCGGGGACGGAGAATTGCTCACTTGTACTTGGGCAGCCAGCCGAGAATGGGCACGAACGAGAGTACGGTAGCGAGGGCGGCCGAGGGAGAGGAACAGGGCTGCAGACAACCACGGGCCGCCTTTCTGGAATAGCCTTATCAGCTGGAATGCCGTAATCAGCTGGAATACGGTAATCAGCTGGAATACGGTAATCAGCTGGAATACGGTAATCAGAAGGAATACAGTAATCAGCAAATCATTGTGTCGCTGTTTTTCGCTGCTGTAGATGAATAGTAAGGCATTATCTAGCCCTTAGCTACTATCTAGAACGGAAGGAAAGGAGCAGGGCTGCAGGCAGCCACGGGCCGGGCCGTCTGGAATACATCCACTACTGTACTCTACCGTACTCTACAGAACTGTAACATTTGCAGTCGTCTGCCATTCAATATTGTGACATTCTGAGGTTGTATACCTTGAAAAGTCGCCTACAGTAGGTACCTACTGTATCTAACCTGAATCTTCAGAGCGGAATAGCGTACTCACTTGATATGTCTCCTCAGCGGAACTCGTTTCGTATCGCGCGCGTTGCCGAACTCCTCCTCGAATTGTTTCTGGGACGGGGATACGGTAACGAAAAAAACCAGATGAAGAAAATCGATAATTGGGCCAATACCGTGCTCCTACAGTAATCCACAAGCCCTACAGTAGTTCGAACCGACCGAATACTGATTTTTCAAGCAAAATATACGAAAATGTTGACCTGGTTCATCACCGGCCTATCGATGCCCGCTTCTGTCGCCAGGGCTTCTGAAAATGGACCAAATTAGGGCTTAAGAGGCCTCAACAGAGGGCGTGGCTTGCAAAAACAACAACAACAACAACAACAACAAACGGTAAACTCACTGTACAAGCTCCCATCCCGTCTGCGCTCACTCCTTTCCTTCTCGGAAGCGGACATTTGTGAGGGAAAAGAAGGGAAACGAAGAGGGAAGAAGCGCAATTGTTGTTTCCTCCTTCTTTATCGCGATTGCCCAGCCTTTGCTAATGAAAAAGCCGGCGTGAAGGGCGAAATTAAAGGCCGACTTGTAGTTTGTAGTCGGCGACGGCGAGAGGTGAAGCCCAGAGGCTCTCTAGGTCAATAGAGTGGACTCTGTGGACGAGGGGGGGGCGAGAGAGTGGGGTGAGGGAGGAGAGCGGAGATGAGCAGAGTGAAGCAGGGACGACCGCTCGTGGGGGAGCAGAGGAGAGAGGGAGTGTCTGGCTCTCTTCAATTTGCATGATCTCTCGGCTGCTCTAGCCGGTGAGAGAGTGAGAGATAGTGAGAGGGGGGAATGCCGGAGAGCAGTTAGTCCACGTGATAGGGAGATGTGGGGGTTCTTTGATGCTTCGGAATTTCTTCGGGCAATGAAGAAGAAACGAAATAAGTTTCAGGGATTCTACTAGAGATGAAGCAATTGAGCAAGCGCCATCGTCTGCCGGCTGCAGGTTGTAACACATTTCTCAATTTCTGCGAGAAAATATTCCAGTTCCGAGACAGATACCGCTGATTATTCGGTTCAAAATTTCTTCTCTCGCTTGCTGTAGGCGGTAAGGTTCCCTTGAGCAGTCGCTTTATGGGCTCTAATGTAATTGAATTTCTCGAACGAAAAGGAAGAATTGAGGTGAGTTTCAGAGAATCTACTAGAAATTATAAACTTTCGATAGGGTGATTTTATCCACGACGGTAGTTTGTAAAAAAAAACATTTCTCAATTTCAAGCCTTTCCATCAGAAATATCAGTGAGAATTTGTCAACTGTAATTAAAATTTTCAAAAAAGAAGTGTCGAAAATTTTTGGGAGTGAGATATGAAGAGATACCAGAGACATTCCAATGAAGATGATGGATTCTAATTCAATAATTGTAAGTGGCCTCAACTCACTCTTCGATGAAGTTGACTGTTGTTATTCACATTTTCATCAAAGATAGCAACAAAGTATCTCCACGTGTGAGTGACTTTTGTAATTTCAATAAAAATAATGAAAACCCATTATTTCAATTCAATAAGTGGCTCACTCTTCAATGCATGGGGAGTGGCTTGCTCTTGCGGAGGCATCCCTTCTTCCTCCTCCACTTCCTCCTCGAGTTGGGACCACCTACGAAGAAATTTATTAAGACTTCATTGGGAATTTGATGGTAGAAGCTCTTCATTACGCTCTTCAATAGGCAAGTTTTCACACTCTGTCTGAACGAGAAGAGTAAAGCTATCCAACAATAAGAGACGTTCAGAGCAATGATTCCGGAACCGCAATAACGTTAACTTTGAGAGTTTCATTTTAATTCCAAACTTACTCCGAGAAGTGGAAGGAAACCTCTCGCAGAGCCCATGAGACAATGCGAACTCGCGACATAACTGGTACTAACCAGAGTAACGAAAACATCTTTAGGGTGAGATAAGATCTAAGGTCCCATCTGATGAGCGCAAAAAAGGGCACAGGTAAATTGAAACGTGAAATACTTCATCGATACGAATTGTGAACAAGACGACGGACCTCGGCCGATATCTATCGAAGACCTCTAGCCATTATGGAGAAACCTATCTACCCCGGGTGGCTAAAACAATTGTAACCATTTGACAGCGGAAATTAACCGATGGGAACGAATCAAAGAGCGATACTGACAAGCCATACTGATACTGTGAGTCAAGTGTCGATAGCGTGTGAAAAGTCGGAAGGTGAGGTGGGGTAATCGGATTTTGTGAGGGAGGAACAAGACACATTAACATTTCTCGATTGATTCAGAAATGATTTCACTCTCTTTATTCGATGCACTATGTAGTTATGATGGAGGATACATAATGTTGACTGGAGAGACGCAGGCAGTTTCGCACAAACGACGATTGAAAGGCAGAAAAGATCGTTCTGGTCAATTGCATTGAGAGAGCAGCAAACATCAATGGTTGTTCCGTTGAACTCTCTGAGATGTTCTTGTTTTTTGACGAAAAGATGAAATTTTAAATTTAAAAAAACAACAAAATATAAATTAATATAATTATCGATAGAATTGTCAAAAGTACGGTAAGAAAAACTTACGATGAAAATACGGTACAAATTGAAGTATTGATGTTATTGAAGTATTGAAGTATTGATGTTTTTTCATGATGCTTTGAAGCGGTATTTCGGCTGTTCTTTCGCTTTTTCTCGCTATTTTTTTGCTTCCAGGGCGATGTCGGACGTCCTGTCCGACTTAATTGACGAAGAGACCTCGTTCGAACGGTCGTCCGGGAGCTGCGACCAATGCGATACGTAAGCTCGAAAACCACTTTTCATCCGTGATTGTAGTTTCGAAAGTTAGTTTTGTGAGAAAATGCGATACTAATTTCTAGTAAATAAATGAGTGCTTCAAACACAATAACCAGTTGCTTGGTTCTTTTCGAATGTCTTATCGCGATTACTTGGTAAAATTCGCGGCACTTCTTTACTTTCCGGGGCTACAAGCTGACGATGCACTAAACACCAAGGCTAAACAGCACTAAAATTTTCTTAGCCTTAGGGTTTAATGCAAGTAGTCTAGGCTTAGGCATAGACTTGGACTTAGGCAAAGTACAATAATACTAAGTTCCCTTCAGAAGCACAAGTTCCGTAGTGAGCTACGATGCGAGGTACATCTACCGACTACAGCAGGCGTCCAACCACCTTGCCTCCACCGAAAGCCACGTGAGCTCATCTTTATTTTGGTTCTACTTGCCTGCTCAGGCTTGCTAAAACAAGATGATGTAAAGGCAGTATAAGCCAAAGCAAAATCCATAACTTAAAAAGGAAGCATAGCATTTACACTTCACATTAGACTAACTTGTAAGCAGGGCCTTTTTTGCTGCTGCTGATCTTTAGTGTTTCATGTTTCGTTAGCTTGTGCCCCGGAATGTAAAATATTTGGTCAACTAACAGTTTCATCGGTTTTCGTCATCGCATCCCCTTGAGTACAGTAATCGTTACCTTTTTTTAGTTTTCTCACCATTACTTTCGTTCTAGCAAGCGAATTAGCATGAACTGGTGGGGAATTTGCCTCTTGAACTTCAATGACCTTGACTCGTTGTAGTTCTACCACAACAAGGTGCCGTTGCTGGATAAGTTGGAGAAACGATGCGTGTCCCTCTCCATGGACCTCATAGCGGCGAATGAGACGGTTGGATTATTTATTAAATCATTTAAATTAAATATTTTTAAGCTGTTCTCCTATCGCTTCGATGACCAGATCGCAATGGACAATCTCATGTGGACGCTGCGTTTCGCCCCTTTCGGTTTGCATCTCTCTCACTCTCTCCCAGTGGCCGGATGGTCTAGGGGTATGATTCTCGCTTCGGGTGCGAGAGGTCCCGGGTTCGAATCCCGGTTCGGCCCAGATCTTTTGCTATATTTTTGCAAGCTACATTTCCACTTTCCCTCATTACCTGCTTTCTAAAAAGTAAGAAAACACTCGTTAGCATGTAAAATGAGCACGCTTTCGATAATTGATTCTTGAGAAGCTCCACTTATGTGATATTGTACAACAGCTCCTTCAAGGCTTGAATCGCAATGGAAAGTTAGACCAGATGACCAATGGATAGCGCAAATCGATAATGCAGGTCAAATACAGTACTCTCAGGTGGTTCCCGCACTCAGTACATGATGGAACTACGCGTACAGAGTGAGTGGGTGGAGGAAGTGAATTGGCACGCGGAAGTCAGGCTGAAGGTCACGCTCGGAGGTAAAGTAAAGTAAAGTACTGAGTCGGTTACTAACGCGTAACGCGTCGTCGACTACCCCACGTCCGAACTGCAACTGGGGCCTAACCCGTGAGAACAGTGGCCTGTTGCTAAAGACTAACCGGCGCGTTGTGTGCACGCTGACGGCGAATTTGGATCGTGAAAATAAAGCTATATTCGCTATTAAATAAAGCTGTTTGAAGGCACATGGTTAAAGTGCATGAATGTGACTTTACCTCTAACATGTAAGTTTCTTCCAAGTCGCTTGTTTCCTTTAAGTTGCCGATCGTTTTTTAATAGTCAGAACCTGGGGATGAGTAAGTTTATGTTAATCATCCAATTCAGGCAAGATGCTCTCCCCCCTTCGCAAGTTCAACCATCCCGTCCGCTTCTCCTCCCAGTCGCCCTCCTTACTCGTATTCGTCGTCGACGCTGCCACTGTGAGGGCGTGGCCTAGTGGATTGGTCCAGGTATGGTGGTGGTGTTGTTGTTGTTTTTTTCATATTTTGATGGCCAGGGCGTTTCTCAGTGGATTAGTCCTGGTAGTTTGTTGTTATAAAAACTACAAAGTCGCATGGAATTGTTTAATGTCTCAACTTTGAGAACATACACTATGAGGAACCGCGATTCCGCATGTTAAAATATGATTGGTTCGTGCAAATAAAATCAATGTGCAATGCGAAATCTACAAAGTATGACAAGTAATGTGAACAGCCAAGGACTGTATGGGGCATAACTCGAGCTAAAAATAGCTCTATTTCCAATAGCATCGCCAAACTGGATGGGCAATGTCTGAAAACACCCCCAAACCGTTGTCTCCCTCGTTATAATTATTATTCTTTTTTGAGGTGGACATCTACCCGGAAGACCTCGTCGGGGTGAACATCGCTCCGCTGTTCTCGAGCAAGTCCGATCCGTCCGATGTGACCATCAGGGTGCACAATGGAAAGGTGAGTTGATCTTTGATTTCAACAATAGGGATGAAATGGCCTTTGATCTTTGATCACTAACGGAGGGGTGAGTGGATGTACTAAATCTTTGATCCGTCCGATGTCACCATTAGGTGCACAAGGGAGCGGTGAGTTGATTTTTGATCTTTATGATTGTTTTTATTTGATAAAAAAGCCTGATGACTATTAAATTTTCCCGGCCGCTGATGATTTGGTAGGACTGTGAATCTGAAATTTCGCAGGCGCATCACGCAACTTATCATTTAGCTGAATTTCTTTTGCAAGTGAGAAGAGTGATTTAATTGCCCAATCTATTATCCTATTTTCACATCCCTTACGTTTTAATATTACTAATCTATTACTGAGGAATTCCCTAAACATTGCAATTATCTTGGTGATTTGGTAATCAACTTAACTTTACAGGCGCACCGCACGTTCTACGTGAATCGTCGATGGATCGAGAGCCAGTCGGAGTACTTTGACGAGAAGCTCAACGGGAGGTTCACAGTGGGTTTCATATTTAGTTATAAAAGGTAAAGGTGTACCCACGTCAAGCGATTTTACAGTCGTAAAACAACGCTAGGTGGGACCCACTGGTAAGGCGAGCTGTTAGCATTTTGTTATATATTTATTTATATACACAAATAAAATGATTTAATATCGCAATACCAATAGGACCTTACATCTTACCATCATTTGCTTCTCGGGTTGTGATATTTAATTAGTTCGTTCTCTGAATCAACATTTCTGATCCTGGCGAAATGAAATAAAGAAGAGAATGAGAGAGCAATGGTTGAGTCTGTCAAAAGAAGAATGCTCCCGACTTTCCTGATCAGCGCTTATAGCGACCCCTGATTAATTCTGATTCTCAATCAGTGAATTACTTAATAATTGATTATAGTTGTGTTCCAGCAGCGACCAACGCAAGAAATCGACGTGAATGCAGTGGCGCCCCGTGACTTTCTGCTGCTGCTCAGGGGCATGGAGCGATTCGAGGAGCAAGAGGTACGGTAGGCGCTATCGATTACACGATTGATCGATTACCGTAACCTACCTGGATAAGCAAGAGGTATAGGTCACCGTGTCAAAAATTTTTTGCGTTAACCGTACCAAACCACCTTATAATATATATTTGTTGTCATTTTAAGAATGTGATCAAGTGCAGACAGACCACTATGTTTTTGGAACTAATTGTTTTTGATCGATTACTGTAACCTCGATTACCGTAACCTACCGTATCCAGATGTTCCATCCGAAGAAGATCGAGAGCTTCCTCCGAATGATCGACATGTTCAAGGTAAGGCATACTGATAATTACCGTATCATTCGCTATTTCTATGAGAAATTAACGTAGAGAGCGGGCTGGAGTTTTTGCGTTTCACACATTTTAGGAAACCATCTGAGTGTTCTTGAAATAGTTTCTTTCTCGAACAGAATGCAAAAACGGAAAAAAAATATGCGATCGCAATGCTGTATCCTCGCTAATCGATATCAGTGATGGACATCAGTCTAGTTTCTTCGTAAAAGAAGTTTGATTGCGAGGGGTTGGCTTCCAACGTCGGTATTTACCGGACGTTGGAAGCCAACCCTCGTGCACATCACTAACACTGATTCACCAACGCCAGGTTTCGCGGGGATAAAGGAGGGGGTTTCCGGGGGGGGGGGGGTTCAA
The DNA here is from genome assembly GCA_000180635.4 of Pristionchus pacificus. Lineage (NCBI taxonomy): Eukaryota > Metazoa > Nematoda > Chromadorea > Rhabditida > Neodiplogasteridae > Pristionchus > Pristionchus pacificus. The sequence continues at coordinate 20,582,712 of CM026579.1, forward strand.
TTGTGAAAAATCGATATTTGTCGACTAACTCTCGGGTTTACGCGGGTCCAATTGCGGGGTGCACACTCCAAAGTAGGCGGGGTCGCTCAGCTACTAATCGATATTCCTTCCAGGCGGGACCGCTGTCGCGTACGGTAGGCCACGCGCTCGAGGACACCCACCTGCTGGATATCAGAACGAAAATGGAGCTTGCGGACAAGTGAGATTATTGTTGCTTTGGTTTTGTTATTGATTCTTGACACTAAAGTAGTGCCTTTTTGCTGAGTTTGTTCGCTGAATCAGCCTTGAGTGAAGAATAATTGGGAAGCTGCTATCAAAGAAGTAAAAAGGAAAGCTTCGTGAAGAATACGCGGAATGATGATTCGAAATATTTTTCACCTTGGAACGCTGCCTAGGCAATTATCGATTTTCGATTACAGGTACCTCCCCTGGTACATAATAGAGCGCATTCTGGACCTGTGTGATGCGTTCGACCTCCGTTGCTCGAAAATGTTTGATACGGTGAGTAGAGTTTCGAAATTATACCTTTTTTCGAAACTATGATACAGAGAGAAATCAAGATTTAGTAAATCCTCCGCCAGTGTAGCAACCATGAAACGGCGAATCGCCGAATCGAGCAATGCGTTATCCGCGGGTTAGAAAATTTGTGTTATTGGATATTGACCATTAACAGCTTCAATTATTAGCGTGCGATTCTCGAACAGCGAGAAATGTATATTTTTTGATATTTTTTAGCCCACAGATCCGTGGAGGAATCAGGGTGAATAGAAATTCCTCGGCATTGTAGCAACGATTGAAACCGCTAATCACCAAATCCAGCGGTGCTTTATTCGCAAGGCCTTTTTGCACATTTCTGTTTAAGAGCCGTGTCCAGAATATTTTTTACTATTATTATTTTTTCCATTATGCAGATATCCCTTCGTCTTCGTGAGGAGGTCATCCGTCGCACGTCCCACCACTTCCCATCGACGATGCCGAGTCTGCCGAGGGGAGGAGGAGGAGGAGGGGGGGGGACCGATGTCGCCCGCGACGTACAATAGCAGGGTATGTTCGTTTTTTTATTACGATTGATCGCTGCGAGCGCCCAGTTAGCAGCGCAATGAATAGAGCTGGCTTATTGTTAGTTGCTGCCCCCCATGCCGTGCAATAGTAGCAAGGAATGAATGAACGGGCAAGCAGCCTAGGATAAGAGCTGTGAAGGGTGTACGGATGATAGAAAGTGGCAAAGAGCTGCGCTTCCCGCCGACGATGGCGAGTGTACCGAAGGAAGGAGGAGGGGGGGGAGCAGGACCATACGTGAGCCAGCGAGCTCCTTGGAATATTTTGTACGATTTGAACGGGTCTCCGCGTACAAAAAACGGCTTCTGAAGTACGGGTCACCTTCTTTTTTAGACCGATTTTATACTATTTGTCCTCAAAATCAACGGGTTGCCACTCAAATTCGAAATCGAAAATTTTTCTTATTTGAACGGCTGTCCTAATGCAACAACCCCTTGCAGATCTCTCCCTCGCCCCTATCTTCATTATCATACAGAGACAACTCCGTCTCTCCCTCGCTCTCCTACCAGTCATTTCCCCGCTCAATGCCATCCGATTCATACCAGTCATTCAATCGATATTAGGCTAATGGTCTGACTCTCGATTTCCTGTACTCTCTCACCCTTTCTATATGTAGAGAGCATTCTAAACGAAAGGGTCATATTGCTAATTAGAAACAATGGTCTGACTCTCTCCGTTATCCCTGCTCTCTCGTTCTTTCTATGACCGAAGAGATAGCATGGTCATTTGAGAAATTCAGATCATTGCTCGACCTATTTTATTGTTGTTTTTCCCTTCTCGGTTCTCGCTAGCATTAGTAGAACTTTCTGTAAAAAGTGCCCACCTGTTTTTTTTTGTTCAAAGATGTAATAAATTTAGCTGTAGCCATTTTCTCAGGAAAAGTGTTGCCACGTTTTCCTGTTATTTGTTATTAGCCCACCCGTATCGATTTTCTTCGGGTCCGAACAAGATTTTTACCGTATGGATACCGTAATAAATCCATCTGTTTATCGATTGATGTGTTCACATGTTTTGAAATCGAGGAAAAATCACACGACTTGTTAGGAGGCGGCGAGTAAAATCACAATCGGATGGGTGGACTGAGTTAGGGGCAGAGGAAAGGGAGCAATCAGAACAGGGGATATGGTCGGTACAAAAGTGATTGCTTCTTAAAAAAAGAGTGGTTTGGTCTCTCCATTCCGCATGATCTCTCGTCGGTTAGACGGAGCGAGTGAGTATGGGAAATGAAGAGAGACCGGGCGAACGGGGACTGACTTTATTGATTCGTCTAGTATGAAACGGGATAGGGACTAGTGACTCAACCCAGGAAAATAATATAGGATAGTGGCTGCATAATTGCACTGGAGAGCAGAAAAGGGGATTTCTAACGATGGGCTGACCCTCCTCATTTCGCGCACTCTCTAGCCGGTCAGACAGCGCAAGAGAACAGGCGAAATTGAGAGGGTCAGAGGATTCACAACCAACCAGAGGGTAGCTATCACAACAATTAGGGTACGATATTATAGAGAAAACATCTCCAATGAAAGATGCCAAGAAAACGGAATAGCATAACTGGGGAAATTTACAAATCAAACAAATACAGCATTATAAACAAGGGTTAGCAATACTCTACATGTTATAGGATACATATATCTATGCGGAACTCTCTTTCTGCTCTGAAACGTAACAGCTACTGAAGCATACTCTATGATAGATATTTAGTTCTGGTACATTTCAATATGGGTTACAAAGGACGGCTCAAAAGTGTGGTGTGGTGAGTGGTGTGCCTAGTGCGGGATACGGTAGTCGACCTATCTCTACTGCTGTCTCATCTGGTAGTCGCCGTTCTGGGTGACATACCGTACCCAGGGCAGCGCCTGGTACCCGCTCTTCTCGATGATCTTCAGGTAGCGAACCTGCAGGGAACATTGATTTCCCTGTTTATTTATTGTCACTCATTATCTTGCTTTGTCAGACATAGCTTGTGAACGAATGTTCTTCACATGGAAAATAATGTTGTCACTTTTCATGATCTATGTATGCAACATCTTCGATTCTATCTATGTTTGGATCTATAAAACCACTGAAGCACAAAACATCCAGGTTCAAACTGTCTTGGTAGGAAACAAATAAATCAGTATTCGATAACTGACCTGCAGCCCGGAGGTGGTGTAGTACGGTATCTCGAACTTGACAGAGATGGGCGGCTTGCCCTCGACCTCCTCCGAGTGAATGGAGGGAAGGGAAAAGTGCGCGCGCATCAGATACTCACGACCGCCTGACATTGAGATGAGTGTATGGAATGATTATCGATTTATTTAATTTTTGATGATCTAATTCGTCACCGTGTATGTATAAAATAGTATTCATTTAGAGTTTGGATGGGGAGCGTGATATTAATTGAAAGAAGAATCCGCAGCTCTATTACAGAATAGGCAGCAGCACAAAATCTCCGGGCCTCTTTAATGTCTGCATTTGAATCGTCTTTAACGCAAATTTTCAACCTAACATTAAGAATCACATAGGCGTATTGATTGAGCTGATTAATTTTGAAAAATAGTAATCACTTTTGACATTGAATTAAGGATGCACAAGACACTCCGATCAAAAGTAGATCCCGAAGCTTGATTACAAAGAAGGAAGCAGCACAAATGCTCCGGGATAATTTCATGACCGAATTTGATTCGTCTTTACCGCTAACGTTCGTCCTATCATGTCTGCAATATTACTCCCCCCCAATAATATTAGTATTTACGAAAATCAAAGATAGCTAAAACTCAATATATCAAAAATTCTCACCAGGGAAGCTCCTGATCGTCCACACGAACGAGATCAGATTTTGACTTTCAAAAATACACACCCAACAAAAATGTGTTTCACTCGATTCATATCACATTTCTCGAGCAGTTGAGAATAATATCTCCCAGTTTTCTCTTTTTAGCAACAAAAAAAATTATCCACTGACCGGAGAAGCTCCGTCACATTTTATGGTATATTTTATAGGTAAGGAGGGGCTATATTAGATGGTTCAGACATTACGATATTTAAGAAGCAACAATATATTATTTTCTCACTAACCGGGGAAGCTCCTAATCGTCCAGACGAACGAGTTCAGCTCCGGCACGTACTTCACCGAGCCCACGCTCGTCTTGAACCTGCGAAATAATATTTTAAATAATTTAATTACATATATATTTAGAAATAAAAGTCAGATTCGGCAGCGGGAGTGCACGTAAAATCGGCAAGGAGCATCTGTGTTTCAGTGTCATCCTATCATGGTGTCTCTAGCAATGCCATTCTGTCCGTTTCTCACAATACTAAACCTATCAATACTCACGTAGCGCTACCGAAATCCCCCTCGATATCGATAAATATCACTCACTTGGGCGAATCGGCATCGCTGGGCACCGGAATGATCACCTCCACGTGGTTCGCGATCGACTGCCGCTTGAACTGCGACTTCGCCTGGAATTAAATAAATTAATATTAAAATAAATAATTAAATTGAATTGTAAAAACTATAAAAAAATAATTAAGAAAAAAATAATTATCAAAAAATAATCGCGCCCCGGCGACCCCGTCGCACCCGGGCGCCACCATCTACCGTACCCGCTGGCGCGCTCACGCGTCGCGGCCCCCGAGGATCATTCTTTGTTGTCGGCCTCCAATTTCCGCGTTTTCTTCGGCTCGCGCGGCTACTGTCGATTTGTGCTTTCTGATTTACCCCCCAATTGTCCTTTTCTGCCACTTTATCACTTCTTTCACACTTTTGCAAGACTTTTATTCACATTTTCACGCGTTTTTCGTCCTGAATTTCCTCGGTTTCGTCAATATCGCCCGCTTTAGATGCCTCCAAAGGCGAAGCAGCCCAAGATGGAGCTGCCGACTGCTTCTCCTGACGCGCCACCCGTCGTCTCCGCGTCCGCGCTGCTCGCGACTCCGCGTCGCACGCTGCCGCCGCACCCGTCGCGGATCGCGGTCGGTGGCGGACCGACGCGCACCTGGTCCGCGCCGTGCTTCTCGCGCGTGCCGCGCGGCTCCAAGCCCGGCGACTTCCGCTTGAGTCGCCTGCCCTCGTACGTGCGCGCGCTCGAGATGATCGCGCCCGACTTCGAGCCGTCCGCGCCCATCCGGCTGCCCGACAAGAAGCCGGCTCCGGCTCCTCCGGCTGCAGCTGCGGATGGTGCTGCAAGCGACGATGCTGCACCGGCTGCAGAAGACGCCAAGCCGGCCGTGGCTGCTGCTGAAGCTGCTCCTGCAGGTTAGTTTGAAAAATCACAGCAATCACCAGATATCTAGAAGTGTTAGGAACAAAATGTGATGCAATCAGTACAAGTAATCAATATAATCCATGTTACAGAAGCCTCGCCCAAGCCGGATGTGGATGTCGCAGCCACTCCTGCTGCCACTGCTACAGCTACAGCCACAGCCCGGATCAAGCTGCGCGACGGGTGGGGCTACAAGATCGGCGGGACGCGCTTTAGGGCCGTTTTCGACCCCGAGAGGAAGGCCATCCCGAAGCTGCCCGAGCGGCCGCCCGGCGGATACGAGGTCGTCGGACTGTCAGTGAAAAAGGAAGGAGGAGAGGGCGATGGGGGTGAGGGAATTTCGTTTTCTTATGATAAGAATAGTTACAGTAGATAGCATGAAGAGCCTAAGAGTTTTCGGTAGGAGGCAAGGAGGGTGAGCAATTTTATGCCATTTATTAAGAGATACGGCACAGTTACGGTATCAATGAAAATGAGAATACGTAAAGCTTTCATGAATAAGGTAGTTTCAAGTACAGTAGGTGTGAGCACTGTCGGGGCGAATATCTTCTAAATAGTAGTTTTTTCCCAGATTCGCACACCAAGAAGCCGGCCATCAGCCTCTACGTCAATTCCTTCCCGGACCCGAAGCTCTCGCACCGGGCTACGCTCAAGAAGATGGCCACCAAAAGATCGAATACGGTAATTTATTGATTACTTACGAATAAATTATCCTAACTCGGACCCGCTTTTATCGAAAAAAAAAGAAGTGAATCTCACATACTAATCTCGCAATTCCTTACCTAAAAAACGTTTTAACAAGTCGATTTATCGATTACTGATCAATCAATAAACGCTTTCCAGGCGCCCACACGCATCGGCGAGTACTACCAGGGCATCGACCGGGACGCCGCCCTGGCCGTCAAGCAGTGTTACGACGAGAGGTATGATACCGTAACATTTTACCGTACCTTTTCCCAATCTATAACTGACTTATAGTGTAATTTCCTATAGGAAACCCTTGAGACAATCAATATCTGTCTCATTACTGTATCACCAACTTTACTACCGTATTCACATTCAGTAGGGTTGCAGTTTCGATGGCGATGTCATCGCACCCTCTCCCCTTTCCTTGCTCGCTCTGCGATGCCATCGTCATCGCCATCGAATCGACAACCCTAGTATTCAGACTGGCCGAGGACCCGTCTTCCTTCTTCGCCGCACTCGTCCGCATCATTACCGTGGAGCAGGGGGCGCGCGCGCCCACCGAGGAGCACGCCTATCTTGGCCGGCCCAAGTGTGAGCATACGGTAAGTGCGCCAGATATTGATATATCAATAGGCGGGATACGGTAAGCACCACGGTCAATCGACTTGGTATCAGAGAACTATACTATTAGTAATACTAGTAGCCAATCAATACTTATGGGTACGGTGGTCAATCAATGGATTACGGTGGCCGACTTTTTCCGCAGGCCGAGATCGTGACGACGTTCCCGCTGGACCAGGCGGCGCACTACCGCAAGAAGAAGTACAAGGACGACCGTGAGTGTTAGATTGGATTACGGTAGTCTGTTAGATTGATGGGTTACGGTAATCAGTAAATCGATAATTTCCAGACGTCGTCATCGACTCGACGGAGCTGGAGGATATCTACAGTAAGTCCAATCTGTGGTATTCGAATATGTTGTTGTGAAACTGCTGTTGTACACTGATTCAACAGTAGAGTAGCCTTTTTAATCCTGTAGTAGAAATGCCGAAACCGCAGTGAATTCTACTTTTGCTCATGTGAAAAAAAAGCTCATGTGAAAAAATTTAGCTAACGCATCAATATTTCGCGAAAGCTATCGCACACCTATGCAGGGGTTGATTGATTAATTATTTTCGCTAGAAAACGAGCGCTCCTCAACGGATTAGTCATCTTGCTCCGCTAGTAGCGACCCCGAAACCGCTATGCACCTTGTTCGAATTCGCGTTTCAGCCATATATGTGTAATTTCAATTGCTTTCATGTTTAAAACATCAAATTGCACGCCACTAATTGTAATATCACCATTCACCGACTAAACCGCAGCTTTCCTCAGACGAGGTGCACCGCATCCGGATGAACCGGCGGCGCTGGGCGCGCATCAAGGACCGCTGTGCGGCGGACGCGACCTTCGCGGCGAAGATGCGCGCGAAAAAGGTATTTAGGCTCCGTCCCCTTTGCCACCCTGACTCCGCCCCTATTCTCCCTCAGATTCGCGGTTACGCCGCCGAGAAGGCCAAGATTGCGGCGATGAGCGAGGAGGAGCGCAAGGCGATCAACGTCAGGAAGTATGCGGTAGGTCTCGAGATTATCGATGTATTCTGACTAGCTACCGTAATCACGAGATACTGTAACACTCCCCCATTACAGTACCACAAGGCGCGCAAGCTCGAGGTGGACCCGGAGCAGACAGCCAAGTACGGTATTCGATCGCAAAAATCGATAATATTGGACTACGGTATCCTTGACTACCGTTATCCTTTCCCCCCTTCAGGAAGCAGCGGCTCGAGGAGCGCCGGGCGGCCAATCTGGCCCGGAACAAGGCCCTGCTCGCGGCGGGAGTCGACGATCCCGAAGAGGTACGGTGGTTATCGATTTTCCGACTTGCTCGGCTTGCCCGATCGATCATCTGCACTACCGTAACCCTTCGTTCGTTCAGAGACGCCGGCTGCAGCGACGCATCCGACAGGCAGAGCGCACGCCCGAAGAGCGACGCGAGCTGCAGCTGCGGGATGTGGTGAGGGTTCTCATGGGTTACTACGGTAATCTTGTGGGGATACCGTAGTCCACTATCGATACGTTCCTTTCTGCCTTGCTCTTAATGTTACGGTAGTCCGCCCTATCGATCAATATGTGTGATGAACGATCACGGTGCCTTTGATTAGAGCCGGAAGGTTCTTGTGGTCCCATGCGGAAGTTCCCTGAGTACATTAGCCTCAGAATATCGATCAAGTCCCGTAATCAGGAATATCAGAGGCGCAAGAAGGCGTGGCTGGCGAACGCGACGCCTGAGCAGCTGGCAGCGTTCCAGGAGGCCAAGGTACGGTAATGGGGATTACGGTAGATGAAACGATAACTGACACTTGGATACGGTAGAGACACGGCAATCGATATCGAGAATCGAGTTCGAGAATGCAAAATTATTTACTGGCTTTTGATTACGGAATACTATAATCAATCGATAGATTGTAGCACGCGGTACTCTCGGGTACGGTAGTCCTACGGTAATGCATAACCAATAGATAGATTGTAGTACGGAAGATTATGGTAATAATCGATAATCAATGCAGCGCGCCAAGAGGGCGAAGCATGCTGCGCTCGCCGGCCTCTCGCCCAAGGAGCGCATGCGCGTCCAGCAGAGGGAGTACCATGCCAACTACACGGTATGTAGTTACCGTAATCCAACGGATCCATAAAAGCTACCGCAACCCCCTCCCTGATTCAGGCGAGACAGATGAGATCAAAGGGCCCTCCGATGCCGCGAGCCCGAGCCTCGACATCCCCGGCCAAGAAGACGCAGGTCAACAAGCGAAAGGTTAGCTCTCCCGCATTATCATTTGACCTCGGGACCAGGACGATGGGCGTTTCATTGTTCCCTCTTGGCAATGTGTCCTGGTTCATGTGGCTGATTCCAGAGGATAGGGTGGTCAAAAAATGTCTCTATATTCACAATCTCATAAATCATCTAGCGAACGAACAATACGAAATTTCGATCGATATTCAGATAGCCTCAGCTACTCCCATTTGCAGCAAGACATGCGCTCCGTGCTCGATCGGGCGATGAAGGAGGAGGAGGAGGACGAATTGGAAGAAGATGATGACGATAATGAGGACGAGATGGTCGACGTGATGGGCGTCAATGATGACGACGATGACGGTGTCGACTATGGGGGAGGGGGAGGATTCGAGCATGGCGATGATGGAGATGGAGGAGGGTCGATCGTGGAGGAGGAGGAGGAGAACCAGATGGCTGCGAGGGTGAGTGCAGTCAAGATATACAGTAACTCCGTCCCTCCATTCAGGCCATCGCCTCTCCTTCACCGACTCCACCTCCTCCTCCTTCTTCCGCTCGCAATCGCGGCATGCCCGCTCCTCGGCCCGCAGCTCCTTCTCGACATCATCAGCCGTCCGGCTCGTCCTCCGTCTTTAACGCTTCGATCAACTACGCGCCTCTGCCGCGTTATGACGACGATGCGGATCATGACGTCATGGGCTTGGGTGAGCGTTTACGATAGCCTTCTTGTCGATCGATAATACTCATGTCAGCTACCGTAACCCTCACCCTCCTTTTCCCTTCAGGACGCTCCCCGCAGGCTCGCATCTATCGCCCGCCGCAGCCGCAGCCGTCGCATCATCGACAGCACCTGCAGCCCAGCAACTATGGGCAGCAGCAGCAGGCGCACCAGCCGCACCGATACGGAGGCTACATCGAGATCCCCGGTGAGCTTAGTTATCAAGAGCATATTCTAATCTCTTTCCCTATATCTTCTATCCTTCGCTCAAGATCCTCCTTCATAGATCGATCACTCAATCTTCCCCTCAGAACCCTCCTTCGTAGATCAATCGATAATCCGATTCTATCGTAACCCTCCACAATCGTATCCGTTCAGAACCCTCCCGTGTCTCCGCCCGGTTCGGCGGCGACCTCGAGGCGGAGCTGCTGCAGCTGCAGAAGGACGTCGCCTGGTCGGACAAGGCCATCCACAACTCGCGCGTCGAAGCGGAGCGGCTGAGGGCAGAGGTACGGTAGGAGAGTTACAGTACTCCCCCTCAATCGTTGTACCGTGCCGAACTCTTAACGACGACTGATTGTGAGGGTAAAGGTAGGGTAGGAGTTACGGAATTTCCGTAACGGAAATCGCCTCCCCCCCCCCCCCCCTTGCTCCCGACCCATTAGAGTTCCATTGGGAATATGAGATATCCAGCTCTGTGCTTGTCCCAATAATCGACTCTCTATCATACCCCTCAAATTATCGAACACTTGGAATGCGTATAAAGTACCCACATGCTACCGTATCCCCCAATCATCGATTGATATTCACAGGCGGAATCGCTCGAGTCGGCGATCGAGGAGGAATTGCACGCGCAGGTGCAGCGAAAGAACCGAATCGCCCGACTGATGGCCGATTGGAGGGACGAGCACGGGGAGGATAGTCAGGGATAGGATTTAGATACCTACCGTATACTGTTAGATTCCGTACCCCTTTCACTTAATTAATCTCCCGTGAATAGAACCATCGATTGTAGCCCGTGAGATACAGTACTTCTCTACCGTATCCTGTTAGATGTCGTACTGAGTAAAATCATCGATTGGAGGGACGAGCATGGGGAGGACAGTCAGGGATAGTCAGGGGCAGTACCGCATCCCTTCATTATCGATCGATTGTAGCCCGTGAGATACCGTGCCCCCTTCTACCGTATCCTGTTAGATATCGTACCCCTTTTCTGCATCCTTATCCTGTGAGATACAGTACCCCTTCTACCGTACCTCATGTCAGAGTCGTTTAGAAAAGTAAACCTTTAATAAAATATTATAATTCGCTAGATAAATCTCGAGTAGAACCCGGTCCTTGCTGTTAATTTCCGTGCCTCCCTCCATTGATCCCGGCAAATGTTATCACCGACTAGTTATTCTAATCGAATAGCGTTCAATTTGTTAGCCGTATCGGCATTCAGTCCATTCCCGTTATATGTTGCTGATAAATTCGAGACGAAAGTGGATACTGGAATTGCCAACTCGCTGAATTGGAGAGAACAAGTATTGTACGTAAAACATTGACCCTGCTGGAATGACCACATTGTGTATTAATAGATATTTCTTCGGATCATTCGCTCTTGGTCTAAAGCTCACTACCACCACCACGATGCCATCCCCTAACCACTCAACAGTATCCTCGATAGATACTTCCCAGCCCATTTTTTTTGTCATAACCCGGGGCGTTTGAAGCACACCCTACCACCAACGAAGACATTCAATGAGCACTCAACTCTTCCTTCGCTAAATCTCCACCTTCTGAACTCCAGTTCGTTCTAACCCGGCGCGTCTAGCGCACAATTCTACTACCACATACCTTGACCATGTATTCGACGCGACCGCGGTACTTCTCCACCACCGCCTCCACCCAGATCAGCGGCTTCACCTGAATGACGAGGTGGTTTATTGATTGAATTTGTGGTTTCGCGTTTCAGTTGTATCATATCAAGCTGTGGTGGCCTCAATCGGGGATGATCATAGGGGTTCTCCTATAAAAAGACGCAGCTTAAAAGAAAGGTCATTCTTCCACATCTGTGATTGGTCATCAAACGCTACTAAATCAGGAAGATTTTTACCCTGCGGAATTTGCCAATCATATTAATGAATCTCGGCTTTGACAGATTATAAGATACGATTGAAACCACAACCTGTGTGATCCACAGTTCACTTTTGCAAGGGATCGTGGGGAGTAGCACTGTATAATCTAGAGATCGGGTGAATAGAATGTAGGATAAAATGGCTTCTAGCAATCTCATATTTTGGAAATACCATTACTTAACTAGGTGTGTGAAACCCCATACCTGCGTGGTCAGCCGGTAGCTCATCAGCTCGAACTCGCCGTCGGGCGGAATGAACGAGATCGTGCGCTCAGCGTCGAATCTGCGCGGATTTAGTATACAATATTTTTATCTTTAATACTTCTTTTGAAGTTGTGATTTCCGGCGGAAGTGATTTTTCGCATACCTCGGCGCGATAGTATCATCGTTGTGCCCAGACACACACACCGTACTCTTACCCAAACTCTTGAAACGCGCGCTCACCAGCCAGCGATTCTCACCTTTCTCCTGGTTGTAGAAATGTTGAATTTATCAGTCGCATAAGGATCGCATAATCACCTTCGCCTGGGCCACACCAACTCTCACTGAACACTTGAAACCCACACTCACCTACCTGCGAATCTCGCGAAGTTTTCCTAATTTTTGCGAAATAAAGTGTACAGAAAGTGGCAATTCCTGGACACTTTCATGTGAAGAATCAAGCTTTTTTATCATTTTATTTTATCATTTTAAGAATCAAAATGATAAAATATTAGCCATCTGCTCTATATTTACTGACTAACTTATTAAAATAATCACCTGCTCAGTCTGACACACTGATGGAACTTGACGTCCTCCAGCTCGACGCCCTTGCCCACGCCGCCCGTCTTGCCTGCTCATTAAATAATTAATATAAATTATTTAAATATATATTATTATTTTAAATACATTCATTCTTATCATTTCCCAACGCAGTAACGCCTACAGCACATGTTTCCGATCTAATCCCATCATTGAATTGCGGCTCTCACCATTTGACTCATAATCTAACGTTATCGTTTCTAAACATACACAATGTCACTTGGTTCTACGTTGATGGTTCTACGTTTTACAACGCCACTATTTGATCAATAATTGTTGAGATTCCAATTTTTGGTGATCGCTTAGGTATCCGATTCACATCGTTCCAAAAGAAACGCATTGTCACTTGGTTCCACGTTGAAACACTAATCTCACACGCCACTATTTGATTCATAATTTCTGGGATTCTAAAATTTGCCTCACGAATCAGACACCGATCGTTGAAAAACATACGTATTGCTACTTGATTCCACGTTGAAACTCGAATCTCACAACGCCAAATGTTAGCACTTGCCAATCTCACAATCTCACGGTTATTTTTAACATTTGAGTCACATTCTCAAGCCTCTCACACGTTCATTCAATCCTCGCTGAATCTAGGAAATAAGCAACGATCGAACTCTCTCCATTCCTCATGCTCCCTCATCGAGAGAGTCAGACAGTCGTCATCTGTGTGTGTCGAAAATGGCAAAACGGCTAGTTGTTTAATAAGCCAAATGCACCGAAATTTTCACAAGAGAGTGAAAGCACATTTCCATATTGAACGACTAGTCGTTTAGCCATTTTCGACACTAGTCATCTCCTTCTACAACTCACGTCCGCCTTGTCCGGCCTGCTGGAAGATAACCTTGTCGTTGAGGCCGAGACGCAGCTCGGGCATGCCCGACAGCACGACGCGCATCCGAATCGAGCCGACGATCTCGGACCGAAGCACCGTGCCGGACGCGTTTGCCTGCGGGGATACGGTAGCGTCTCGACTAATCGAAAATCGACAAAGGTTACAATTACAGTACCCGATCGCCTGGATACGATACAATACGGTACTAATCGATATTCGGCAGTCACAAAAGGCAAAAAGACACTCCACAAACGGTAATCCACAATACGAAATAATGCTTCGCAAATGTGATGCAATGACAAGACACATGGACGATGCGGAATGCTGTCAATCGATAACCTGCCTCCTACTCTGTCCCACCTATTAATCAATAATAGCATCGCTATCGTAATCAATCGATAATCTCATTCCTACCGTACCCTCGCCCCTACCGTACTCCCCTCCCCATTACTTTACCAGCATGTTGACGCTCTCGATCACGTCCAGGAACACCTCGTTCTTGCGGTACTTGAGGCCCTCGGATCTGCAAATAAAGTTGTTTAATTTATTCAAATAATACTAAACTCAGAGTCAGTTCGCCTTCGATGCCTTCTTCCTCTGATTAGTTTTTTTTTTTATTTGGGCTACTAAAGGCCTCACCAACGATCAATAAGGCGAAACAGCAATACGATTAAGGAACCGGTGAAACAGCGAACCACATATTGCCGACATAAAAATTCGTTCGAAATTGCACCCATTTCATTCTGCTTCTCCACACTTCGATGGACGATACAATACGCTCAATGAACTATCGTAATCATACAGCGACTACTTACCTACTCCACGCCACTACGGCAATCCAACAATAACTAATCAAAAATCACCTCTACGACACGGCATTACCGTGGCATATCACTTTCAATTGATCTTTTTTTTTAAAAAATAAAAACAAAATAATCACCTCCACGACACGGCATTGGTCACGGCCATGGGCGGTCGGGGCGCGATCTCGAGTCGATGACCCTCCTGGGTGATGAACCTGGACATATACCGTATCATACCGTACTCTATCAAACAACAATCAAGCTAACATACACAGACAAATAAGGCATTTAAAAATGAGTAATTGATTTCAATAAGGTACGCTGCTAACATTGGAAAACAATGAATTCGCGTGAGCTTATGCAAGCTGCGAACCCAAGATGCGCCTGGTCAGAGCTCATCGCGTAACTCTCCGGATTTGGACCCATTAAACTGATGTAAAGCCAAATAAGTATTCGTAACAATTCACAAACGCAACCCGCCAATTACTATGAACAATTTGCTAAAGTCATAGAGCTATTTTGTTTTGACTATGATCCCTGCTCGTATTGCAGGTTTCAGGAATCTTGCCAACTTGTGCTCGTAGCAAATCCAAGATGTGCCTGGCTCGTGGATCTCATTGGGTTGGATAATTTGGAATGAATAAATCTTAGCTTCCAGCCGAATAAATTTGCGCATTTATATGGAATATGATGTGGTGGGACACTATTGACGCCTCCCAGATTCAAGTCACCTTACGCTCGTGGCAAAACCAAGATGCGCCGAGACAATTGAAATTATCTGTTTCATATTTTTTTAATATGACGCCGTTTGCCTAACAATCGAGCTAGGTCCGGCACAGTGAAATCGGATCGATTTTCTGAAACTCTGAGTTTAGAGGTTCTCTCTCAGGTGCTGATGAGGACGAGCATATTCATTTTGCACCTCGAGTCATCGTTGGCTCCAGATGAGGTCACGTCGAAATCGCTTTTTATTGATTTTCTGCTCACACCCCTAGAAATAATTGCCCTAAAATTAGACCAGAAGGGCAACCGTAGCAGAATTTGACGCTGAACACGACTGTCTATTTCATTTTTCATAATTTTCAAAAATAAAATATTTAAACAATCGATTTTTTTGCTTTATCAATCCCGAGCTGAGCGACCTACACCGGTCGACGTGCCTCGATGAGAGGATTCCGAATATATATGCGAAGTCCCAGAAAAACCTCGACGTTTTACAATGGGACATCATTTACTGATCGAAATATTGAAAGAACAAAAATAAAGAAAGAAATAAAGAATAAAGAATAAAGAACGACAATGATCTCTGACCTCCGATCTTCGAGAGAGACGAGAGAGTATGCCATGGCGAGAGAGCGCAGAGATAAAAAGGAAAAGGGTAGGTGGACAGGGATGGGAAGGGGGTAGATCAGAGGGGATAGTCGTCATTATTCACTCTTTTGGTGTCAGTAAATGATGTCCCATTGTAAAACGTCGAGGTTTTTCTGGGACTTCGCATACATATTCGGAATCCTCTCATCGAGGCGCATCGATCGGTGTAGGTCGCTCGACTCGAGGTGGAAAATGAATATGCTCGTCGTCATCAGCACCCTCGAGAACCTCTAAACCCAGAGTTTCAGAAAATCGACCCAATTTAGCTGTGCCAGATCCCTCTTGATTTGCTCGATTCTTAGGCAAACGGCGTCATATGGCTAGGGGCCACAACCCAGGATGCCGATTTTTCACAATGAAGTCAAATGCGGGTTCAAACAACTCCTCATGGTCCCCATAACATTATACTTTTGGCCGTTTGTTAATATCTTACCTCTGAGCTGTGCTAGAGACCGAGAAGTACGCTCGAAACGCGCTGATTGAGAGGAGGGAAACGCGAGACGAGAGGGGAGGGGCGGAGCCTAATTTGCGTGTGCCTCTCTCCCTCCCCCCCCCCCCCCCCCCCCCCCCCCCCCGCCTCTCTCGCTCCCCTCCGCCCGCCGCACGCGCGTCCTTTATAAATCGTGAATGCACAAGCCCGGGGAAAATGCAAAATTTTTAATTTTTTCTCTAAAAATCGTAAAATATTCCAAGCAGTCAGAAAAACTTTGTCCGAGCAGAATTGTCATATTGGAAGCCTTGGAAAAGTCCCTTTTCGTCGAGGATCGACCCTATTCCCTTAGTTTAAGTCCAATTTTGATCAACTTAGTGAAGATGTGCATTTCTCGGACAGCGCTATATCGAGTAGGGATATTAAGAGCTATCTATAGCAGTTTAGAACGAGTGATTTGGTTTAGAATGAACCTTGTACACTCCCTGTCTCGCCTTTTTGTGAAATCATGTCACACCAAAGTGGGCGGAGCTTGCGGCCCCTACATATGGCTAAAGAATATTGATTAAAGGCTTCCGGATTCATAAACAGTTATTCAAATGTCGAATCCAAGATGCGACTGGCCAATTACGCTCACGAATCTCACAGAATTCTGACGATGTTCGACTATTTCGCTCTCAACCATAGTATATTTTAACATCTAAAAGAGCATTTTAATAAACTGACTCCTGCAGTATCTTGCTCTGTGCCTGCCTATTCTTGTGCAACACTAATTAACTAACTAATTAAATAATAAATTAGTTAAAATAAATAAACAATTAAAATAAACAAAAACATACTCCTGGAGTATCTTGCTCTCCGTCGTCTGCGGGTAGCCAAAGTCCATCATCTCGTCGAACAGCTCGAAGATGCACACAAAGTTGTCGCGCACCGACTCCTCCTCGAGGTCTAAAGAAGATCAAAGATCAAAGATCAAATTTTTGACAACATCGAGCTTCTCATTCATTAATCTCCAACCCTACATCACTCCTGTGTGAGATCACTGCAACGCCACACAACCTGGACCATGACGAAATCGGAGAACCGGTAGCCATCCAAAAACAAGACTGTATAATCCTCGCCATTAGAGAGCCTAAGCGTGCAAAAATATGTTTGTAAAGAACACATCAAGGGTAGATCGCAATATGGCGCCAGCCCACTACTATGTGACCACGTTGAAACACAACTCCTCCTAACGAATTGTTTTATTGTTTGATCAATTTACAACCAATTTTCAATGATCTGCACACTCAGTCATCCAGTGCTCATCCGGGAACAAAACAACGCATTCTTCGCGATTCCACCCGCTATTTTTTATTGAAAGCATCATCGCTCACAACGCATCAATCTCAAACCCTCCGAAATTCCTAAGAAAGACCTCTGCAACAACACTCGACATGGATATCTCAGTTGCAATTCTATGTTGACCGGAGCAACAAATTATAGCAAACGCCGTTTCCCCGAAATTAGCCAAATAAAGCTACCGTACCCAATCAAAGAAATACCGTACCCTCGAAGTACTCGCAGAAGACCTACCGCATCCCATACCGATCACTAAGATACCGTACCATCGGAAAGAACCAATAATCGATAATTCTACCGTACCCATGAAATCAATCAATAAGTTACCGTACCCTTGAAGTACTCGCAGAAGACCTCGACGGCCTTGTACAGGTAGGACAGCACGAGGGCCACGTTCGTGTTCTTCTTCGAGATCGACACCACTGAATGGGAGATAATTATAATCATTAAAAAATATAAGAGTTTAAACTCAAAAAAGGAGAACTCATTCATAGATTCCTATTGACGATAGGCTCCATTACATCTATCAACCATTCAATTTCAAGAAATTTGCGTGCTAGTAACATTCGAGTTTTACGTGCAGTACAGATGTGGAATGATTTCCCGTTTTCGATGTACCGCCGTTATCCCCAATATATAATCTGCACGGTGCTTTCTTCTGTTGCAATTAAATAAATAGGTCGAACTTCGATATTAGAGACCAAAGTTCAAACTCCACTTACAATATCCATTCATGTGCTGGGCGCATGCGTAACAGATTCTATGTGATTCTAGCCATATCTATGATATCAGTGCACTGTCTATTTTAGTTCCAAAAATAAGTTGTTGCGCGCTGTCAAATGGTAGGCACACACAGGTCACACTCATAGTACATATCTGCGAGGTTCCATTAGTTTTGATAACGCTGCAGTACAGAGTTCCTAATAAAATAGTTGCACTCACTACATGTCGTTGCCGCAGAATTAGCCTTTTTTTCAGTTATCAAAGATCAAAGGTCAGACTCGCACTCACAGTGCGCATTCATGTGCTTGATGTACACGTAGACACCTTACAATTCTAGAGCAACAATCAAACAGCTTCACACAATTGTGAAATGATAGGAACATTCAGGATGCGCTCACACAATAAATCCATAATGATGTGCTATTTTTGATCCTCCTTTGTCATTTTAGTCATTACAATTATCAAACCCTTTGCACCATTAGCAATAGCTAGTTAGTCCTAGATAAGATCAAAGACCAGGGATCAAAGACCAACTCACAGTACACATTCCCTTTTTTAGCCCTTTTTTCAGAGCTCAAAGATCAACTCCAATTCAGAGTACACATTCACATGCTTGCTTCCCAATTAGTCAACCCTTTCCAGCTATTGATATTTAGATGAGATCAAAGTTCAAAGTCGAAAGATCAACTCACAATAAACATTCATGTGCTTGATGTACACGTAGACAACTCTTTCTAGCTTACTACTTTTAGGTAAGGTCAAAGATCAACTCACAGTACACATTCATGTGCTTGATGTACACTTAGCCCCTTTTTCAGAGATCAAAGATCAAAGACCAACTCAGAGACATACATATTCACGTGCAAGCCAGACACGTAGAAAAAAATCAAAGATCCACTCACAGTACACATTCATGTGTTTGATGTACACGTAGCTGACGCCGTCGTGTGTGATGATCGGCGTGTGCACGCCCTCGTCCTCCTTCTCAACGACGAGAGGCATGAATCTGGAAAGAGGGATCAAAGATCAAAGATCAGAGATCAGGCGAGAGATCAAAGATCAATTTAGCTTTCCCTTCGCATCCACTAGGGGCGACATGGATCTAAGCAAAGAAATTATTGACCAGGCACATCTTGGTCTCGCAACTTGCATAATCTAACGTGAATTCGCCAGTCTACAATAGGTCGGCTGTACCGAGTTGTAAATATAATACTCATAATTTAAATTATCTAAATCTGACGCTTATGAAGCCTATCTATATTACCGCCTGAATCTGACAAAGATCAAGAATCATGGAAGCCGAATGGTTCGAGAAGGACAAAGGTTAACCGGCGAAAGTAAAGAGCCAGTAAAATTCTAACATCTAATCAACTCCCGTTGAAGAGTTTTACATGGACTAACACAAGCTGCTAGATAAACTAGAGCAAAACGTAAATTTTGAAAAATAAATACAAGTTTAATATTTAAAATAAACCCACTTCTCGATGACGGCCATCTCGATGTCGCCCCGGTAGTTGCGCGATATGATCACCTGCGATGAATTAAATTTAAAACAATAATAACAATATTAATTAAACACAAAAACAGTCAAATTAGTTCATTCACTCCACTAGTCACTTTCGGGCCGCGTGGAATCGCTATAGCATGGGAGACTGCGATTGGACCAATAGAAGGTTCTCTTTTGCCCGAGGAAAAAACTAAATTCCAAATGCGAAACTAGGGCTGCTCCGATTACTCTCACAATCCGTAGAGCTATTGATCAATTTTTTGGATCTGTCCCTATATTTTTCCAGCCGACGGTTTCGAGCCGCATGGAATAGCTATGCAAGGAGCGGAGAAGACTGAAGCAGTAAGATCATATTGGCGTCCGAAAAATCATTTATACATTCAACAAGCAAAACTAGAGCTGCCTCGATTATGCGCGCAGTCAGCAGAGCTATTCAGCTATTTTTTTGTTTTGTTTTTGATCTGTCCTTATGTTTCACCCGCCACTTTCGGACTGCACAAAATCGTTATGAAAGGAGCGAGCGAGACGGGAAAGGTTGTCTGGTGACTCGTAGTATCAACATCTATAATTCCACCCGCAAATCAAGGGCTGCATCAATTCCTCTTACAATGAGTGATTAGTAAATACATGATTTTCTCGATGATCAAATATCGCTTCAAATATAATCAGATGAATGACTATTGTTCAGGGTCTCAAAAATAAATCTGTAAATTTGTGCACGAACGAAGTTCTCTTACATGAGTGAACCATAGCGGGACAATCAGTTTGAAAAACATTCCTCACAAAACTACATACAACTCCGGAAGATGTCGACCCGGCAAAATGTGTTTATATATAAATGAGCACCCACGAATTTCGGGCTGCACTGATACCTCTTACAGTGAACAATTTGCAAAAACCTCGATTCTGCGGACTCAAAGTCACTCACATTTCCAAATATCAAAGATCACTCACATTTCCCTTGAGATCGAGTATGAAGACGGCCGAAGTGGCCATTACTGCTGCTGCTGTCTGCTACCGTAACCCGCTTGTCTACCGTATCCTGTCCTGAATCTCGTCGCGAGACTCTTGACGTACCTGCAATATCGATTCATGTGAAACATCCCGCCGTCTCTCCATTCCACATTGTCTCTCGCCAGGTAGATAAGACGAGATAGTATACGGAATGGAGAGACGAGAACAGGCACTCCTACAAGCCCACGGCTTCACATACACACGAAAAATGATGCGATTGCCTGGAGGCGAGAGAGTAGGTGGAATCCAGAGAGAATCCAGACAGCTGGTGCTGCGGGATGAGGCAATAAGCTATAGAGCGTGGATGCAAACGGGTGTCAGCAATGCAAAGGAACGGGAAATTGTATATGATAGGAGAAGGAGTCGGTATTTCTTTCCTTCTGTCTAGGAATCCTTGCAGTCCAACCATACATTTTCATTGCCCACCGGGAACGAAAAATATATAGTGGTCTGACACTATTAGCAGGGGCCTAAAGGCTTAAAAACCTATTTTATTGTTGATATATTGTAGTCTGACATCAAATTCCATCAAATATACATACAGTGGTCTGATTACAAATGTATGAGTCCAACACTGTTTTTTACCCCGATAAGTCGAGCTTACATGCCTTTTGCCAAATAAATTCCAAAGGAACCAGAACCATCGTAAAAAAAACGAGCAAACCATCTCAATTTAAGGCGGGTTTCAACGGTTGATCTAAATTCTAGCGCACAACATTACATGATACCCAGTGAACTAGCAACCCCTAAGTGAACACCATTGGACTATTCCTCGAGGGTACACACAATGCATGTGCCCATCAATCGATACTATTCACTCTGTATCAATACGAGCCAACACACGCCAATTCCCCCTCCTTCCTTCCTATCTTTCTCTCGGCTCTCCCCACTCTCGTCCCTTCGCAAGTCTCGCCGCCCTCTCTGATCCCCACACTCTCTCTCTCATCTGATCCGAAAGTAATCTACCAGATCCTAGAGGTAATACCCGGTCAGCACTAGTGTATGCGAAGTGGCTAAAATGCTGGCTAATCAGCTCCCCAGTGACTAATACAGCGATAAAAGCTGATTCCACGTAAACATCGTTGACAAAATATCGAGAACGAATAGGCAAATTACGGTAGTACATCATGATTACGGTATCAATTGATTATTTTGGCCCAACTGTGCCATTTCCAGTAAAAATAGCGGTCCTTTTAGCTCTAAAACAGCCACGTGTCTGCTTGGTGAGGAATAGATTATGAAATGATACTCATATGCGATCGATACAGTCTCCTATTAGTTGAGATACGTACTGAAGGCAGAGAAATCGATGGGGAACGATGAAATCAATAGAAAAAAAACGAGAAATTCCATGGCTAGTTCCACGATGACAACGAGGAAGGTAAGGGAAGGGTGTGCAACTAATAGCGCGCGGCTCTTTCACTCTCCTTCTCCACACACCTGGTGAGAGAGACGGGGAAGAGAAGAAAAGGAAGAAGAAAGAGAACAGACACGGCGGATACCGTATGCTCGCCAGGTAAGCGCACACAAAAGGACCTTTCGCGAGGAAGAGTGCCCATTTCCCTATGCGATTCTAATCTTGCTATGGCTATTTGCATAGGAAAGTAACGAGATAATAATTTGCATGCAGGAGACATGGAGATGTTGATGTGATTGAACGCCGAAGAGTGGATAGGAAGACAAAGATTTATAAAATCTCCGCTGGTAATGTAGACAAACTTAAAAACAAATAACAATTGTAGGCTACTCAAGTACTATAATGCGTTTTACAAGTTGACAACATGCACGACTCATAACGAACGTGGGAGCAATTACTGGAAACACATGGAATTGATACATGTTTGATATCGGGTGTCATCATGAGATGCGAGGGGAGGGGTCAAATTCAGAGCGGGGGCCAATACAATCAACGCAGGACAGCACTCAGACACGACTTAATATCTGTAGTGGTCGGGCTTGTAGGGTCCGGTAACGGGCACGCCGAGGTAGTCAGACTGCTCCTTCGAGAGGGTGGTCAGCTTGACGCCGAGATGGTCGAGGTGAAGACGGGCCACCTCCTCGTCGAGGGTCTTGGGCAGCACGTACAGGCCGACGGGGTACTGCTCCTTCGTTCCGTGCTTGGTCCAGATGTCGATCTGGGCGAGCACCTGCAAGCACAAATCATATAAAAAAACGTTTACGTGATATTTGAACGGCCAAAAATCGATAACTTGAGCCAATACCGTACCTGGTTGGTGAACGAGGCGGACATGACGAACGAGGGGTGTCCGGTGGCGCATCCGAGGTTGACGAGACGGCCCTCGGCGAGCAGGATCACGTGGCGGCCGGAAGAGAGCAGGTAGCGGTCAACCTGCAAGCGCTCTCATTAACCCATTGAAAATAATCAATAAATCGTTTTTAAAAATGTGAAAAATTAAGTTACCTGGGGCTTGATGGTGTCCTTCTTGCCGTTCTCGTTGAGCCACTTGACGTCGATCTCGCAGTCAAAGTGTCCGACGTTGCAGACGATCGAGTCGTTGGGCAGCTGGAGGAAGTGCTCGCCGCGGACGATGCCCTTGCAGCCGGTGGTCGTCACGATGATCTGCGCCTTCGAAGCGTACTCCTCGAGCGTGGCAACCTCGTATCCTTCAATTTTGATGATTAAAATCATTTTTACAATATTTATATTTAAATAAATAGATTAAAAACAAGTAACGCACCCTCCATGGCGGCCTGCAGGGCGTTGATGGGATCGATCTCGGTGACGATGACTCTGCATCCGAAGGCCTTGAGCGAGGCGGCAGTTCCCTTTCCGACGTCTCCGTATCCGGCGACGACGGCGACCTGAAATTGCATTATTAATAACCAAAAACTATATAAAATTGTTTCAAAAATATAAAAAAATAGATGTAATGTACCTTCCCGGCGAGCATGACGTCAGTGGCGCGCTTGATTCCGTCGGGGAGCGACTCTCTGATGCCGTACAGGTTGTCGAACTTGGACTTGGTGACCGAGTCGTTGACGTTGATCGCGGGCACCTTGAGGTCGCCCTTGGCGAGCATCTTGGCCAGATTGTGCACGCCGGTGGTCGTCTCCTCGGACAGGCCGCGGATGTCGGCCAGGTACTGCGGGTACTTGGCGTGCACGATGTTGGTGAGGTCTCCTCCGTCGTCGAGGATCATGTTGAGGGGCTTGCCATCGGGCCAGACGAGCGTCTGCAATAAAAAATTATCTTAGAATTGGTCAAAAACTGTGGAAAACGTGGAAAAAAACGGTGTTTTAACGCGATTTTTAGCTAGTTTTCGAGACGAAATGACGTACCTGCTCGATGCACCACTCGTACTCCTCCTCGGTCTCGCCCTTCCAGGCGTAGACGGGGATGCCGGCGGCGGCGATGGCGGCCGCGGCGTGGTCCTGCGTGGAGAAGATGTTGCACGACGACCACTGCACGGAGGCTCCGAGCTCCTGGAGCGTCTCGATGAGCACGGCGGTCTGGATGGTCATGTGGAGGCATCCAGCGATGCGGGCGCCTGAATAACAGCATTTAGAACGAGAAAAACAAGGGAAATGATACCACTACTCGAAATAGAAAGGAAAAACTCACCAGCGAGGGGCTTGCTGGGTCCGTACTTGGCGCGCATGGCCATAAGACCGGGCATCTCATTCTCGGCAAGAGTGATCTCCTTGCGGCCGAACTCGGCCTGGGAGATATCAGCAACCTTGTAAGTGGGCTTGGACATCTTGGCAAACGAGAAGAGTAGCCGGGGTACCCTGGAAAAAGATTGCACTTAGGGTGATAACGCCTTAACTAAGCAAACACAGGCAATAGAGAGGCGATAGCGGGAGATAAGAAAGGTCACGCAGTTGTCGAGGAGAGAATTTGAGAAGTTCTCGCCCCTCTTAAATGCTTTTCTCGCCTTTTATGCAGTTCACTAGTCGGTTTTACGAGCTCCCTTGACAAAATCGAAATTCTAGAACCTATTCGCAAAACGAACGAGCGTGAAACGTGGCAGCAACGTAGCAGTAACAAGCGAAAACACTTGAAGGAAAACAAAATCCCAAAAAAAATACGTTAATGTTCGTATTTCGCGGGATTTCGGGCTTTACTCCTACAGCGATTTCCCTTATTCGCATTTTTTTGCAGAAAGTCGCGACTACTCATACAGTAATTTTCGGTCCGTCGTTTAATATCCTAAACGCCGGATTTCTACCACTAATTGATTTATTTTTTTAAAATTTAGCTACCATAATTTTTTCTACCGTAATCCATGTGTTAATTGATTCATCCTTTCGTTGGATTTCATCATTCGTGCATGCTATTTCGCCTTGTTAGTCATAGTCATCAGAGGAGAGAGGGGCATTGGAGAGATAAGCCGCTCTTCCTACGGCGAATTTCATCAAGAAAGGGCCGCCATTTTATACCCGCGGAAACGCTCTCGTCGTCGGGCGCACTCCTCCGATCACACAGTCTCTCATCTGTCGTCGCCAAGTCGCCCCACACTATTGAATGGCGTGTGATGGGTGGAGAGAACTTTCGAGATGCGTCCTTTCGAGAGAGCATGCGAGCAGAGGAGAGTCTAGAGATGGAAAGTCGACGATCCGATCTAACGAAAGATGTCAAGGAGATAGAAGAACAGTGATCGCTACTGACCATCGCACTATCGAACCATTACAATGGGGAATTCGATACTGATCAGCTTATCTGTCCCGACATTCTCTTTGGGGATCACTCGATCAATTCTTCTCCATTTCTGCACTAATCACTATTCTGCACTTTATTCTTTCAAGGTTTAGGCTATATTACTAACAATCGTTTGTGGCTTTTTGTCAAGGCAAAACGGCCGTGATCTTATCATCTTATCAGTTTCTTACGATCCCATAATTCAGGGTCAATCATCCTTCTCCATCATATGTCAGTCACACACACGGCTCTTCGCACGAAGGCTTTTATTTAAATTAACTCTTTACTACTTGAGTTTATCAGAACAAAAAGGGAATAGGAAGAGTGGGATCGGTAATGGAGCGATGACGTCACTCGACATTGGCATTAGGCTCTTAGACGAAGTACATGCGACTCTTGAACACTTCCTTCACCGTTACGTAGTCCTGCAAGTGCAGAAGTCAGTTTGTGATAGAGTGGCTACCGTAATCCCTCCCCATCATGACATTTTCCTACATAATTTCCTCGACGAAACTTCACTGATGCTTCCCGATCGAATTCCGTCTATCCTAAACTTTCGGAGGGAAATTTCCTAGCACTCGACCGTGGTGCACCTACCGTAACCCTCCCATCGTGGTGCACTCCGTGGTGCGACTACCGTATACCTGGAGTGCGGCATCGCAGGCGGACGCGATGTTCTCGGCCATCGACTCGGACACCGTCTCCGCGCTGCTGCCGCCGGAGCGATTCGTAGAGCGAGCGCCCGCTGCAGTTCCCCCATCTTAGATTAGAGAGATACGGTACATTATGGGATATCGATTATTGATTTTTTTATAGGTAAGATAGTCTAGGATCATGTTAGATCAGAGCGTGTACTGAGTTATGGATACTATCGATTATTGGAGACGTGCTATTGGCCGCGGTTAACAACGGTTCGTTTTTCTAGGCCTTGAAGACATCTATCTCACATCGTAAAGTTCGATTTAACAGCGTATAAAGATCACTAATCACTCGACCCTTTAGACAAGAAACTAACTAACTATTATAGATCATGCAAAATAAGGAATATTGTACCGTGGGTCATCCCCTCTAGTTCGCCCTGTGTCACCAACCTGATCCTCCCCTGCGACGGAGCGAGACGAGCGACGACATCGACGACGTGGCCGACGAGTCACTCATGCCGTCCATATCGTGCATACCGCTGCGAGATTACGGTATTTGAGGGGTACGGTAGTCGTCAATCAATATTTGATAACCCATCGGTGCATCCAAAAGCTCCAAAAGATCGATACAGTAACCACCCACAATATATAGCAAGATCTCGTCGATGCTACTAAACTTACAGCTTTCTCTTGATATGGCATCTGGCTCTGGTGGCGACCAGATCCGCATAGTAGACCGGGGCCGGAATCGAGACGGAGCGCGCACAGCGTACGTACGTGTGGCACATGCTGGAATTGGGTTACCGTAGATTACGGTTGCTTCCGATCAATCAATAAGTCAATAATCGATATACCGTACCTGTAGGTGAGCACCTGGATCTCGTCCGAGGTGAAGTTGTTCTCGTCCCAGAGCACGTGGTAGCGAGAGGGGCGGGAGGTTCCTGGACGGAAGATGCCGGGTTACGGTAGGATTATCGATTGGCCGAGCGTACCCTGGATGCCAAAGTGCGAGCAGAGGTAGAAGTCGAAGCCTTCGGGCGAGACGATCCCAGTGTCCACCTACAGTAATCAACATTAATCGATATTCTACCGTAGTTACAGTACCGAATCATTCGATATTCTACAGTATACAATAAACATATACAGTAATCCTACTCGTTTGATATTCTACAGTATCCAGTAAACCAAGTCAAGATTCCCCACCAATCGATACTCTACCGTAACCGTACCGTAGTTCCGGGCGGGATGTTCTTGGCCTTGCCCACGGTATCTCTCGGGTTCTTGGCGAAGAGACGAGCGTGATGGCGCTTCTGCACCACAATGTAGCTGAAAAACGAGTTAGATGATTACGGTTTGACAAGACCAAGATATGACAATATCACCACAGGAATGGATCAACGATATGTCTATGGATTGTGAAGCCGCAAACAACCAACAGAAGAAACGGGGAACAGATCAGTCAGTCATGAGAGGAAATGGTTGACCTAGCACGAATCAAACCGAGAACCAAGCCACGGTAGTTCGGAGGGTGATCTACCGTACCCCTCTCGGATACCGGGGATACGGTAGTTCAACCCGGGGCACTCACGTGATCGGCGGACGGTAGTCGGGCGAGAGCGTGAGGCAGGCCGAGCGGATCGACTGCATCTCCTCGCGGAGCACCTGCAGATATACCGGGTTGGATACCATCAGGATCCCCAAGATCACCAGGAAGATGATAAATTGCTACAATTCTAGCCCATTAGGTTAAGGAATATATGTTAGTAATATGGTCCATCTCGGCGGCGGTATTGGCGGTATCTTTTGCAAGTGTCTACCTAAAGCTTGTGAAACACCAAGCTCATCGTTCTAATTTTTCACCATAACCGCAACAATAAAAAAGACGGGCTATACCCAGGATCCTCAGATGGATACCCAGGATCTCGAGGATCCTCAAATAGACCGCCAGGATCCCCAGGAGTATCCCCCGCCTCCTCACCTCGGCGAACTGTCCCTCCGACACGCCGTCTCTGTACACGATGATGCGCGAGGGCTTCTGCAAGATGGAATTGGGTTTCGCAGAGTGTGGTTAAGGAGAAAAGACTCCACGTATCAATGAATCTTGGGAACCGAACGGGCTAAACATTTTACATTTCTTATCACTAGAAGCTGATGACCGTGTAGTGATAATGAAGATCACTATCATCATTTCGCACCACCTTCTTGATCAAACAACAAGATAAAATGTGTGGAATGATGATACCGTTATCTTCAGGGATCAGACAGTCGTTCACTGCACGACTACGATATCGATTCTATGTTACCCCAATCGATCGATATTCCCATTCCTACCGTATACCTGATGGGTGTTGCGGAAGAAGGAGATGAGACGCTCGCGGACGGCATCACACATGTACACGACAGACTCGCGCGACTTGCGCTGAACCTGAAGGAGGGAGGAGGGTTACGGTAGTTCAGTTTGCGATCCGAAATTTCTACAGTATCGTCATCACAACGGGTTATCTTAATCATGTGACTCATCATTAATCATCTCCATTAGCCTACACACAGTCTCATTGCAGCAAAAAAACAAGCAAGACAGTACGGCGACGATGGTTTACGTAATCTACGTATATCATATTGTTCGAGTAAAAAAATCAGTTATTGATACAGATTACAGTGCTACTACAGCATCCCTACAGTATACCTTCACGTTGGCGCCGTATCCCTGCGGGAAGAGGTCGACGTTGGCGACGATGGCGGCCACCGAGGGCATGTTCATGCGCTCCTCCGCCTAAAGAGAGGTTACGGTATTGGGTTCAGATTACGGTGGTCCTACGAAATCTATTCACCCTGCTGCATCTGAGTTACAGTATATATCAAAATAATGGAATCTCGATATGGAATCGATTAATATCGCATATCGATGATGAAGACGAATATGATGGTGATATCGAATCTATATTACGCTAGCTGATTAAATATTACTATCAGGAGCACGATATGTTTCAGTATCAATTCAGATTATGGCGCCCTCCCTCGATATAGTATACCTGAGTGGGATGAGTGACGTCGACGCCGATCACGATGGTGGGCACGTCGATCAGGTACCTGAAACAGCGACATGATCAGAATGAACTACCGTAATCCTCACTCTCCATCGATCTCATCATTGCCTGCGCTCTATACATCCATCCGATCAAAATCTATTGCAAAACCTTTGCTTATGTCATACTACAGAGACTTGAAATCACATGGTAGTGTCAAGAGATCCGTAAAACGTCAATTGAATATTGGAATCCCAGAGTCTTTGATCCATGGCAACTTGATTCGTGAGAAAAAAACCCGCAGAAAGTTTTTTTAGGTGTTCTGAGCCGCCTTTTTCTACAATATATATCCCTTACTTCTGTGTGATCCCATCGGCGACGAGTCTCGAGTTGATGCCGCCCAGCTTCATGTTCAGCTTCAGAATCAGATTGGCGCACGTGGCCGGAGAGGGACGCTGCAAGGGGGAGGAGGTTACGGTGGGATACGGTAGTCTAGTTAAGTCAATTCATCATCTACGATCACTCAACGCACTGGTAAACAATTTACTAGCTCCCACGATCAGTGCACTGCATTAGAAAATCCTATTGAAAATAAAGGGGAAAATAAATTAAGAAAGAAAAAAGGATGAAAGATAATTTGGTAGTTCTCAAACCGCTATCCTGTTAATACTAATTTTCAATCATGTTCATCTGATCATAAGCAAGGATTGCAGCTTCAAATCACTGGGACATGTTTAAGTATAAAGTACAATTTCATCAACACGTCTCAGACTCAGGATCTCGTTGCTCACTATTTGACGTTCTTGAGGCATGCTTGACCAAATCTGACCCACTTGAACTTCCGTATCCCTCTCACTTACGAGGACATTCTTGAGCAGGACGCACTGCGACATCACGCCGTGCACCATGTCCGAGCACTCCTTCACCGTCACTGTAATGGAATCACGATTACGGTCACCCTTCTGAATGTTATCATGAAACAGTATCTTCCCAAAGCGTTATAGACAGTTTGGGACACCAAAGCGCCATGTCTTGAGGAGTTAGATAATTATTATTGGAAATCTTGATACGTTTTTCCCTCTGGACGGAAAGAGATTTGAACTACCGTACCCCTCACTAACTCACTGATCTACAACCGGGACCACATCTCCCGACCCCCGTGAACTACTGTAACTCACTGTATATCTCGCTGATCAGCTAATGGAATCAAAGCTCTAACCCTCTTGAGCTACCGTACCCACCCCTTCACTCACTGTATATCTCGCTGTTCTACAACCGGAATCACAAAAATGACCCACCGAACCACTCCCGACCCCCTTCAACCTACCGTAACTTACTGTAGATCTCTTTACCTACTCACTGATCTGATATCCTCGAACTACCGTACCCCTCATTTACTCTATATCTCGCTGTTCAAGGACCATGATCAAACATGTGACCCACGGAACACCTCCTGACCCCCTTGAACTACCGTAACTCACTGTATATCTCGCTGTTCTTGGCAGGGAGCACGACGATGATCAGGTCGCACTGGTTGCCGATCTGCTCGTACTCCGACAGCGTATCGTGGAACAGTTGCGGCTGCAATTAGAGAGATGGTTACGGTAGATCTATAGGTCACACTCATGACTCCTAAAATCTGACCTTCCGCCCATGTACCGAACAAAATAAACATCCTCGCTAACATCATCAAAAATAAGTTGGTATACGGTAGTTCATCAGGTCAGAATTCGCAGTTCGCTGGGTCAGATTCCCCACTCACCACATCATCCCTGCCCTTGCCGTACTTGACAACGTCCGGCCAGCGCGGCATCTCCATGCCCATCTGCAGCGCCTGTAAAAATAATGGGAGTGACACAGCGGACTACCGTAATCCTTATCCAGCCAGATATCAGACAGATATCTATCGCATCTCGAGTAAAGTAGCTCAGAAGATCGCGAGTTTTATTGAATTATTTTCGTTATACACCGGAGGTTCATCACCCAAAACCATTTTCCAAAGCCTTTCTAGCACTCGTGAAACACCGAACTCATTACCCATTCACTTCAAGTACTTATTATTTACTTTCCTGCAGGATATCTGTGCTCTATCACTCAAAACCATTTCCCGATAGCTTTCTTTCAGTTGATAGACACCGAACAGCCCAATCGGCTGATTTTCACACACCTTCCCGTGCAGCGCCCAGCATTCTACACTTCTCGATAACCGTAATCTTCCCTCTGCCCCACCGAACTACCTTAGCGCCTGGCCTACCGTAGCCTACAATAACCCCGACCTAACCGCTAAAGCCGCGTAACTACCGGACTATCGTAATCATACACCTGCCCCTTTCCCACCATCCCTACCGTACCTTTCCATGGAGTGCTCCACAGAAGGACTGGAGTGCCATCTGCTCCCGCTGGCTCACGAGGGCGATCATCGCGTACGAGCGGCACGTGGCGGGCAGATAGAGCACCTGGTGAGATCAAAGATCAGAGATTAAAGATCAGAGATTAAAGATCAGAGATCAAAGACCAGCTAGTAATCATGGTACATGATCCTCAACAAATTTGTTAATTTTTTTCCTCGGCCGATGACCAAACAATATTCTTCTAGAGTGTTTACCGCATTTTAGAGACTTGAGAAACGTCAAATCGCAAAGATGTGATATTCACAATTCAGGGAAACCAGAATGCTTCATTCAGTTTCCTTTATTAGTATTTATTTCTATCGTCAGTAGAACCTTCACCAATCATAGCAGTTTTCCAATGCCTTTCTATCAACTGTGAAGCACCAAACCAACCGATACGCATGGAACACGAGTACAGTGGAACCATGACTACCACGGTGTCAGAACCGAATCGAACCCGGCCCTTATCGGTCTTTACTCACCTGGTTGTCGAGCACCCACGCGCCGTCTCTCGGGTACACCACCGGGTCCTGAAAGGAAGAGGTCAATCAATATCTACTGTGATAACAGGCTTCAATCGCTATCGACATAGCTCTAACGGAATTCAAAGTGATTCCTATGATATTCTTCGTATTTTTTCCACTTAGCAATCAGCACACAATCAGTGACATGCCTTCTCCATGTCTTCACTGACAATATCAATGATCGAGCATTTACAGTAACTGTAGTACAGCACCCGCTTGATTGACACAAATCGATAACTACCGTACCCTCCCCCCCATCTACCGTACCTGTCTCTTCATGTTCTCTCCGAATAGGATGGCGGGAGGCGGGAGCACACGGCCGATCGTCTCCACCATCTGAGTGTTCACCGACAGGCCGAACTCCTGCAACGGGAACATTTTGATTAAGGTAAGAGGAAAGAGAGATAAACCATCAGACAATACCAATTCTTAGTGCCTATGTAGCAAGTGTGAAACACAGAGCATGGCTTCACTACTTCATTAAAAATAACTATAACAATAGGATGCTAACGTAATTGGTTAGCAAATTCATTGAAAGTATATATTTGTGAGCAGTCTTCGCGTACTGATCAGCCAAGACCATTTGCTATTGCCTTACTGACACTAGAGAAACACAAATCGTATTCCAGTGTTGCGGGTTTGCGCGAGCATTACGCTACCCTCATTCGTTCATTATCTTATTGTTTTCAAATCGACTCGTATCGGAACTATCGTACACTGAGGAAAGGGTTC
Source organism: Pristionchus pacificus (assembly GCA_000180635.4). Classification (NCBI taxonomy): domain Eukaryota; kingdom Metazoa; phylum Nematoda; class Chromadorea; order Rhabditida; family Neodiplogasteridae; genus Pristionchus; species Pristionchus pacificus. Next base: position 20,615,175 of record CM026579.1, read on the forward strand.
TACAGTATCCCTACCGTACTAGAGGAAAGACCAACATACTCCCGTACCCCCCCCCGTGTTACCGTACACCCTTACCGTACCTTGAGGAATGGGTCCTTGTCGAACGATGCCTGCTCGCACAGCGACATGATGCGCGCCTCGCGCTGCTGAGCGTCCACGGCGACCGCCTGAAGGGAGAGGATTACAGTAGGTTCGGTGGGTCAGATTCGCCAATTCGTTCGGTCACATTCATAACCTGCTATAGGATCATTGGTTCAGATTCCTTTGACTAGAATCAATACAATTTTATTTAAATGATCCGACATGAATTGTCAATCAGTCAACGTCATTACCCAATACTCCTCAAACGTTTGTGAAACACGGACCTCATAGTTTCGCCTTTCTTGAAGTTTTCCCTTTTCACACGAATGATCGAGGAAACCACAAATAGAAATAGGCAGCGTGGGTCAGAATCACAAATTCCTAGACTACGGTAGGTTTGCTGGGTCAGATCCCGAGTTCGCTGGGCCAACCTCCTTACCCGAATGATCGTGGAGGTTTGCTTCTCCGACAGGCGCTTGTTGTACTTCTGCGGAGCGTCAATGATGCACACCTGACAATGAGGGATAAGGTAGATCAATTGGGTCAGATCAGAGATACGATTGGTTCGCTGGGTCTGATTCAAAAGGGATCAAGGGGGGGGGGGGAGCAGATCCAAAGTGGTTCGCTGTGTCAGATCCAAACTGTTACGGTAGTTCAAGCGGACCAGATTGTAGATGAGGGATACGGTAGGTTCGCCGGGCCACACTCCTCACCTCAATGGGGTAGTAGATACTGCGGTTGGGCGGGCCAACGTGCACACAGGGGAGCTTCGGCCACTTCAGCTTCTGCAAGGGGATAACGGTAATTCAAGTGGATCACATTTATCGTTCGTATCCACTACAATGTAGCGATAATCAAGAAGATTACAGTGAACAATTATTAGTATATTTACAGACGGGTGAGATACATATCAGCTGAGATTCTTAGACCTGATCTTTAGTAAATTTTGAAGCACGTGATCGCATGGCTATTTTTCCCACGGATTCCATTCCAAGTTCAAGTGACACATCCATGATTGGCTAATCATCAATCTGCCCCACCGAACTCAATCTATCATACCCCACCTCCTTACCGTATACTTCTGCTCGAAGTACTCGGCCACCGTCATCATCTTCTCCTCGCCCTCCTCCGATGTCGTCGGGAATCTGAAAGGAGAAGGAGTACGGATATTGATTGGCTACTGTAATCCACCTTATCCCACATTTCCGACAATTATTGCAATAAGGACTTGTTTGATTAGTGTCTCTCCAAATAAATGATGATAAGCAAGATGTGTAACCTCGAATTGCGCGGAAATACTGCATCAGATTTTTCGTATTTTAGTATCCTATCCCCTCATTTCCAGTGATTCACTCACGATAGCTGATCCGCTCGCGCTACCGTACTCCCACTTTCCGGCCACCGTATCCCATATATTCCCCTCACTCACGATAGCTGCGCATAAAGAACTGAAGGCTAGCCGGAATACCGTATCCACCTCCATTCCCCTCAGGACCCCCTCTCACTCACGATAGCTTGTCGATCTAACCAGGGCCCAGGCTACCGTACCCCCATCCTTTCCCCTCGAGAGAGTCACTCACGATAGCTGATCGGCGGGCAGCTGCAGGCTGTTCACGCGGTACACGCGCACCACCTTCGGACGATGAGCGATGCGCACTGCAAAGAGAGTGAGGAGTACGGTAAGTACAGTACCTACTCGATCCCATAGCAACACAGTACCTAACCAACGAAACGACGTTTCGAAAAGTTTGACAAACAATCCCATGGACTACTTATTGGCAAGGAATATTGCCATCCAATCATAAGCAAGGGTTGACGCTTCAAATTGCATAGGCTATTCGATGCAGAATCTCATAGGTCCACACTACCTTATCTTCATGCACTTCTTTCGAGAGTCACTCTTAGCAACATTAGCCAGTCGCAAATTTAGCGACAGTGTTGTAATCATTTCAATATTGAATCATCTATTAATTGGCAAAGAACATATTCATGCAATCATAAGCAATGTTTGAAGCTTCAAATCACATGAACACATTACCAATGAAATTGCCAATCAAAGCTCCAGTACCCCATAGATTGCATGCCACCACCACACCCCGCGACTACGGTACCTACCGTACCCCTCCCCCCTCACCCCTCCCTACCGTACCTCTGACGCCCTTCACCGCCTCCGACAGCACGGCCAGCTCGTGGGGCGACAGCGTGAACTCGGGGTACAGCGTTTCGATCTGGAAATATAAGATCAGTTATCGATAGGCTACCTTATCGCGGATGATTGGCGTTTCAAAGAACGCACAACAACCGAAGAAATGTAGAACATTTAGTATAACAATGAATAACATAATAGCTACCATAATCCGAACCCTGATGCCTTAATGCTGTAGTAGATATATCTACAGTATTACGTTATCTACAGAACTCCCTACCGTACCGATAGCGCTCCTCCGGCTCCTCCGCCTCCTCCGTGACCGTAGCCACCGGGCGGCGACGGCTGGCGCATGCCCGCGCCTCCTGAAAGCGATTATCGATTAGTGTGGATACCGTAACCTTCCGTACTCTACAGTATTCTCATCCAAATTTCTGCACAACCACTGAAAAAAATTAAATATTTTCCACTACCCTATCCCCCATTCCACCAGGAACCCTTACCGTATCCTCCGGGTCCTCGATTGGGCGGCATTCCGCGGCCACCGGGTGGTCCGCGCATGCCCGCCATCTGGGGTGGCCCGGGACGAGCTGAAATCGGAAATTAGATCGGATGCATTTACGTTTCCCCGGATGATTCGCGTTTCAGCTAATGCATCAAAGAGGAGCAATAAAACAAAACCAATCACCAGATGACAGACGATCGTAAAATATCGCAATATTGTTACTATTGTTACAGGGGCTTAATGCAACATCTGCGTTTCAGCTATTGTACATAAGTGACTCCTCAAAATGACTATCTTGAAAGAAGAACGGCCTTCTGACACCCCATCTTGATCAGCGCCCAGAAAGCGACACTGATAAATTCATTCATTCATTCATTCATTCATTCACATAAGTGATGTGAATGAAATAGCGGTTTATCGTACAATATCAATATTCTTGGTTCATAAATACATTGTCAAATATGGCAACACAACGCATAGGACATATTATAGTAATATGTTAGCCTAAACAACCGATCATCAATCTGACCCATGGGATCCCCCCCCCCCCCCCCCGCCCCTCCTCGCTACCGTATTAGCCATTGGTACGATATACTTAACCGATCACAAATCTGCCCCTACGAACCCTCCTCCCCCCCCCCCCCCCCCATCCAAACCACCGTACCTGCCATGGGCGGAGTGCGGTACGAGTACTGGCCGGATCTCTCGTTGATCACTTCGCACATGAACTGCACGAGCGACATGCGCGACTTGTAGAACACCGTGTGAGCCACTGAAATGGACAGGAATCATGAAATTGCCCTGGTCGAACTACCCCACTCCATTGTCCAAACTACTCTAATCATATCACATGACACGCTGTATTCATGTTTCAGAAACACATCTAGTACCCCAAGTATTCATCGACCTCAATGTCGTTTGCTTATTCAATATAACAAAAATTTACACAAATTTACACCAAATCGTATGACAAGATTCAATCCAGTTTCAGGCCCACTTGAATTTGAGAAATCTACTCTGAGTAATAGTTACAGTCAGCTGTCGACGATTTAGAAGACAATAAATCTGACCACCAATTTTAAGCAAACGCACAAAAACTAAACATAATTTCCATTGAGATTAATCTTGAACTACTGTACCCCCTCCCCCTTCCCCTCACCATCAATGTTGAGCAGCGGCTTGTAGTTCTTCGACGTGTGCGTCGACGAGAAGAAGCCCGTCCACAGCTCCTTGCCGCCGTCCAGATCCACCTGCGAGAGGGTACGGTAGGTCAATCGGTTCAGATTAATGATTCGCAATGCCTAACCACCAGACTGCTTAACGCCTAGCAATCAACCACTGTATTAGGCGTAGTTCAACCGTGTCAGTCATGCCAACGAAAACCTCGATTCACCCTAGTTGATCTGCGTTTCGGAGAATGTCCAAATGAAAACATTTTCAACAGAATTAATTGTTGGAACAGTGCATGGCACAAAAAAACTTAATTTCCTTGATTGTACAGATCGAGTTGACCAGCTGGCCAGTGAATCAGGCTCATACTACTTTGACCAAAGGTCAATCGGCCACCCTACAGTACCCCCTCCTCACCGTATCCACGGTGCCTGACGCCTTGGGGATACGGTAGAACGACGACTTCCACGGGTAGAAGATGTTCGACTTCCTGAGAGGTCAAAGATCAGAATTTAAAGATCATAGATCATCGACCAAAGACCAAAGACCAAAGACCACCCTGCTACCGTACTCACTCGAGGAAGGGGCAGTTGAGTCCCTGGCGGAAGACGATGTCGATGATCTGGATGGGCGCGAGGGTGCGCGCGTCCAGCTCGTTCGAGCGGGTCCTGCAGGGAGAAAGGGTTACGGTATTACTGTAGACCTCCCATATGATTTTCTCAGTTTCTATCTACTCTGCCATATTCTTTCGTGCGTGATAATCCAATTTTAGGGAACGAGGGGCGAAAATCAAATTACCATCTCATATTAATTCAAGCAGGTAATGCATGGCAGAAACACTAACCTAACATCATCTCATGCCCATAACTTACTCAGAGTACCCTGCCATTTTTCAACCTATCGAAATGAGAACCTCGTTCAGCCATCTCACAGTACTCATTTCCCTGCCACAGTAACCCATCGCTACCGTACCTCTTCATATCCATGAGGACGAGGCCGACTCTCTGCAGGGACACGGCGCACTTCGTGTTGTCACGAGGGTCGCGAGCCAGCGACACCGAGCACTCCAGACGGCACTGCAACGAAGTATTAGGTACAGTACGGTACTGTCAATACCCTTTCAGTATCCATCCATGCCGTGTTCCTAGCTAAATCCCCGACAATACTGAAATCTAAATGATTTGCGGAAGATGCTTGACTTGCAATATTCCCGTTCCATAAACATTTGACTTACGCCTATAATCATTCAGCCCAATAGGAGTTTCTCAAATCCAAAAAGACACAACCCACTTGAACTACCGTTGGTATACTGCTCTGACAATATCTATCCCATAACGCACATCTGCACTGCGATCATCTACGGGAGCCCTAAAGTACCCTACCGTACACCACCCCCCGTGACGACTTATCCTCGGAGAAGTCCAGCTTCATCGGGGTATAAGTGTCTTATTCCCAATCGAGAAATCCAAACTGTATCCAACTCTACCTTACACATTCCTAGTGTAACTCGTAATGTGCTTTGTATCAATGGTTTGCCGCAGTTTCCACTTTTCCCTTACCTTAACCCTACCGTACCCGCCCTCCCTACCGTACTCACCGATGGTTTGTCCTCGGGGAAGTCCAGCTTCATCGGGGTGTACATCTGGTGTGCGCCATCATAGGCGATGGCAAACTTCTTGGGGAAGATCTTGGGGTGGTCCGCCACCGCCTGCCAGAAGATCGCACGAGTTTCTTCTCTGGAATACGAGAGAGCTTACGGTAGGAAGAGTATTGGTAGTCAATCGATAACTGGATACAGTATCCCACGTGTACACACACTACACTAGACCTCCGCAGCTATGCAGTAATCATTGCATTAGTTGCACGAGATAGTGGACCACCTAGTTCCAGCCCAGTCAATCACTCGTTTCGCGTGCAGTATCTAGCATTAACGCACGCTGCCAAAATGATCTCTTTCAGATTCTCAGGTCAAATACAATAATTTGAACAGAACTTTTTAGACAATAACCATTGTCTCTAGACAATAACCATTGTCTCTAGATAAGAACCATTGTCTCTAGACAAGAACCATTGTCTCTAGATAAGAACCATTGTCTCTAGATAAGAACCATTGTCTCAACTACCTATCCCTACGAATAGTATCCCTTGTGCCCCTCCCTGTGCTAGCAGAGAATGCCTACAGGATCCCGTGCCCGTTCCCTCCCTCCCACAGGATACCACAGCTACCGTATCCCCACCCTTCTCACCTGTCCAGCTTTCTCGTTCCCGGATGGTGCACCTCCACGTGGTACTGGGTGATCATCAGGTTGGGCGTCTTCACATCAATGCCAAAGAAGTTGGCCTGAGATTGGATAGGGTGAGGTTAGAGTACGGTAGGTCGGTTGGGTCAGATTCCAGAATACGGTGGGTCAGACTCGTGATTGCATACTTATCGAATCCATTACACCTGGGGGCGCTGTCCATGAAAGGCTTGCGATCTACCGTACCACTCCAAGTCGGGTACGGTAGGTCGGTGAAAAGCCATAACCTACCGTAGCTCCTTGAAGGTACGGTGGTCCGGAGGGTCAGAGACCCCCAGTATACCTTGATCATGATGGGACGGCCGAGCTGGCCGACGTCCGGGCGAGCGACGACTTCGCGCACATTCATGCACGCAAGCTCCTGCAATGGATTAGGAACGTAAAGATCAAAGATCAATCTACAGTATCCCATGTTAGTATGCTACAGTGCCTCGCTATCGATAAGCTCGCGCTATCAATCTAAAACTACAGTTCAGCATCATGCCATGTTATCGATTATCAACGAGTACAGAACCCTACAATACCATACACTAGTACCTACAGTGCATTGCAGTACCATCATGTACCATGCAGTATCCTAACCCTCAACATAACTATAATATCCGCAGTACCCGTACCATACCCTCTAGCATATCATAATATCCGCAGTACCCGTACCATACCCTCTAGCGTATCCCTACAGTACACCTACAACACAGTACCGTACCCTACTCTACCGTATCTCAACCGTACAGTACCCTACTCTACCGTATCTCAACCGTACCCCTACAGTACCCCCCCCCCCACCGTATACCTCGAGGAGCGGGGGCGAGAGGTCACGGGGCGAACCCGTCAGACGGGACACCGACGAGGGCGACGACTTGCGCATCGACAGCGGACGCTCCGGCGAGCTCAGCGCTAGAATAAGTAGATTACGGAATCGAGCGATCGATGACTGACTTTATTCGGATATACAGTAACCCATTCGTAGTCGATCAATCAACGATTGACACGTCAAACATGTGAGTGAGGTACGGTAATCGACTATCGATTGAGGTCTGAGTCCCAACACGATGAGTACGGTACTCGATCGATCACATACTGATGAGCGGTTACTGTAGTAAACCATCGATCGAGTATTGATTCCCATCTTTCCGATTACGGTACTCGATCGCAGACTGACTCGGAGATACCGTACCATCTTCGGGATTACGGTCACAGTTGCCCATTTGTAGTAGCAAGTGGTAGTTGAGGCGGAATTCTTATTAGACGACGATACTGAAATCAATGCATTAATACAGTACCAAAAATCAAAGATCATGAGCACAGGGTGAGGCCCCGGGGTACCCAAGGGGTACTCAAGGGGTATCGAGGGGTATCGGGGGTAAACCTACGTGGTCGTGGAGGGGTCCTGAGAGAGCGAGCCCACCAACGAACCGCGAGCGAGTGGTGAGAAATATAGGAATGAGCGAGTGGGAGGAGAAGAGTGAAAATCGAGAACAAGAAAATAGTGAAGAAATTATGGAAATAGATTCCATTGTGTCTCTCTCACCACCCTTGTCTCTCGCTGTTCAATTATCGATTGATTGAATTTTCGCGAACAATATACTTTGTGAGCACATGAGCAAATCTGACTAGACTACAAATAAGATCAAAGAACAAACAGGCACTGAAACTCTGACAGACTCTAGCACTCCAGCACTCTAGCAAGCACTCCTCGGAGTGCTAACAATAAAAGAATCAGATGGCAGTGACGTACTCCCCATCCTAACATTGCGAAAAAGGGAAAGATCAAAGATAACACAGAACTAAGTTAGGAACCGAATTTTCGTATCTCCCCAGAATCTAGGAAGGAATCAATGCAAACGGGGCGGAAGTCTGGAAGCCTACGTTCCGATGACAGAGATCAAAGATCAACAGCAACTTCCCCCGATATATCACGCGTTTCCTCACCTTCTCCGCTTTCCTCACTGAAGACCACTCGCGAGTAGACCTCTCTGGTTGAATGAGGGAAGAAAATCCCATGATCATTTCGTGCCTTAATTCAATTTCAGCCCTCCATTATCTCATTCATTTCAATATCGGATCGTATTTCCACAACAACGAAATTTTAATCATTTCCGTAACTCCAATCAATAAAATACTATCTTTACTCTTTTTTGTCATACATCAACATCATTACAATCAATTATGACTAGCACAATACAGACTACCATATTATAATCAGGGTGGGTAACATTCGGGGTACATTACAGCATCTACGAACAAGATGAACGAGGAACAATCGATACTACAGAGGGGTGGGGCCCTGAGAAGGGGGCGGGGTTTGGGGCAGCTGGCAGCCCGGGGGGCAGCCTGACAGCCCGGGGGGCAGCCTGACATCCCCCCGCTCAGACTCTCTTGATGATCGACACTCCGGTCATGTCAGTAGGAATGGGCAGTCCAAGGATGTCCAGCACGGTCGGGGCCACGTCACAGAGAGCCACGGCTCGGCCTGAAGGGGATCAATATTCAGAGGAAATAAATCTAGTCGTCCAGCCAAACTCGTGCTTCACCCTTTTCATATTTCGGAGTGGACTGGGATAACATTGATTGTTTCATTGTTCGGGCATTCATATAATGCACTATCATAGTTATTGTCACAGGCAATCGATATTGGTTATAATCGTATCAGCTACAAACTACATTCTTGTCGAATCAATACCATACTCTTGTCAATACCGTATTCTTCACCACCATGATCCGAACACTCACCAGGCGCCTCGACGAACTTGTACTTGTTGGAGGAGCACGTGAACGGCACCTGCAATGCAATAGAATTCATCCGGTTGATCTCGCTTTCCAACAAAGGCATATCTCGGAGTACAGAAAGGAATCTGATCTTTCCGCCTCAATGAGCTCATTATTTACCAATCGGAGCAATTTACAAACTATCATAAAAGTGCTGATGCCATTACAAAAAATCTCTGACAAATAAACTTTTCAATCCAGGTAAGCTTGCGTTTCATCCGCAGTCTTTCTCAGATGAGACAGGATAGAAGCTGATTGAAGTGATTTATCTCTCCCAAGAATTAAATAATGCTCGTGCCCTACTTCGAACAATCTCTGACCCTTAAAGCTTTAATGAATGTGCCCGACACAGTTGCGCTCACGCTTCACGCTCTGCCTATCTGATGGAGAGCCGGTTGGAGAGGTGAGGTAGAGATTGATCTTCTACTGTCAAAACCAAATTCCCTTCACTTTCGCGCTAATCTATCGCATGCCAAAAATGCAATTCGATTCTGCCGGTCAAGCTTGCGTTTCATCCTTAGTATATGCCGGATCTACTTGAGAGAACTGTGATATCCAAAGAATTCCAGGATCAAAACCCACTCTTACTTTCCCACTATTCACCACAACTCAAAGCAATTGGTCGATCGATAAACCTACCGTACTCCGCCCTACCGTAATCATACCGCACCCCTCACCATTCAGCATCGATCGATTATCGTAACTTACAGTATCCCTCACTACCGCAATCCAACCATACCCTGTAGCAGGTGTGCGCGATGCGCTTCGAGGTACAGTGCCCCGTCCGATTGGAGAGAGGAGAGAGCGTAGGGAGGTTATAGAGAGTGCGTGCTAGACGCGACGGGGTAGAGAGAGTAGAGAGAGGGAGGGGAGAGAGCGCCAGCCTCGCTCTCTTTAGCACTCTCCCGCCCTTCGCTCCTCCCCCAACCTTCTCTGGTGTCCGGAATCAACTTGAAATCAAGTAGAAATGGGTTTTCAAGTTGGAATCAAGTACAGTACCCCTGACCCATTCCCACAACTTGGAATCAAGCAGGCTTACGTACCCGCAGCGTCCAGCACATACATCGCCTATAAGGTCCCTTTTTGCAGCCCTATTCTGACTGCCTTCGGGCACGAGTGCGCTTGACTATCTGCGGACCCCAGTTGGACCGCCTTTTGGATGCGACCTCCCCACATGGTCGTACCATGTGAGGTCTGTGGTTACGGTATGGGGAAACCCATGCTCTCAATCAATCAATAATAGAGAAAGCTATCGTAGTCCTCGCCGATTTCAAACGAACCCACAAGTTGGAATCAAGCACTTCCCCCAAGTTGCCATCAAGCTTGATTCCAACTTGTGGGAATTGCTTGATTCCAAGTTGATTCCGGACACCGGAGTTGCAAAAGACGAGAGGGAAGGAGGGATGAGGGAGGGGCGCGTGGGGAAAGGGGGCGGAGGGGCGTGGCCTAGTACGGAACTAGAAAAGTGCCGATTACCTTTACCTACAGTATTCTCGCTCTACCGTACTCATACCGTACCTTGTAGCAGGTGTGGGCCGTGTGCTTGCCGCCGTCCGGCGCGATCATCTTCTCCGCGTTGCCGTGATCTGCAACCATCGATCGATTACGGTATTCGTTGGGTCCCACCACGACTCTCACAGAGTACTGTATCTTATTAGTAGCACCCTTTCATTGACCTTTGCCAAGTATTTTTCTCAACAAGCGTTATCCCATCATTCCACCTAAATACAAGTGACAACTACTGATAAAGAGAAAAGAGGAAATGATGAATTTCGACGACAATTGTTGTCAAAACAACACGGATTTCTCCCAAATTTCAAACGATTTCAGGTCCCACCACGAAGTCCCCTGATTACGGTAGCTCTCACCTGCCGTGACCATCAACACGTAGCCGTGCTCGGCGCACGCGTCGCGGATGCGGCCAATGGCGATGTCGGTCGCCTCGCACGCCTGAATGCAAGACGGCGGATGGGCAATAGCGTAATTTCCCAGTGTATCGGCTTCATCACTGTTTATCACTTATCACTTACAATGTTAGTTATCACTAGTTTATCACTAGGCCAGGAAGAAGCTTAATGAGAACTATTTTATTTAACAAAAGTATTTGACATTTCATTTGCCATCCAAAGTTCTCATCCTGGAAAGGAAGAAGGAAAAGAGTCACAGACTAGGGAATCACTCGTTTCACGTGCCGCATCTAATATTGGACGCTATTGCTGGACGCGCGTTGATCTGATTCTATCACCGTAGCCTTGAATAAAAAATAGAACAACTATTGAAGATCAGGATCTGAAGTTTCCTTAAGTTTAGAACCCGGCGCGTCTAGCACACTCCCTCCCCTAACATACCTTAATGGCCGCCTCGTACACGCCCGTGTGGCCGACCATGTCGGGCGGCGCGAAGTTGCACATCACGAACGGATGCGCGCCCGATTTCACCATCTCAACGTTTAATTATTACTAGTTAATTGGTGGATCCAAGTGTCTATAACATTGGCGAAGCAGACCCAAAGTAGCGGTATTCATTCCCAGATGAAACTACACATACCCTTGGAAAAAGACGACTTTTCATAGATTCCTTTTTTTTTCGCAAGCCCTCTATTGAAATTAGAGAAACGAGAAAGGACAACCATAATGCAGTACTGATGAAACCACGAACCTCAAAGGAATCCCATTTTTAGAAAGTCAGTTCCCGATAACCCCCACGCGTGCGTCTACCGTACCTCGACCATCTTGTCGCCCACGCCGGCCGACGACATCTCCGGCTGCAGGTCGTATGTGGCCACCTGAAAGGCGATCGATAATACTGTAATCAATCGATAATATACCGTACCTTCTGCTTACAGCACCCCCTTCTTACTACCGTAGTTCTACTGTGGTCTGTTTCGGTCTCATATTGCTTCGGACCATTACTCGCAACTAACAGCCACTAGCGCAACACGAATACCCCTTATAACGAAATCCTTCAGAAACAGCACTGAATGTGAGCTTCCGTACCCTTATTTTGCACCGTTCCACGCCTTTCATTTATCCTATCCTTCCTAGCTACCGTTACCCAAAGTTAAATCAAAACCGTAACCCAGCTACCGTATTCACCGGCCCACTTCAGCCCTAAACACAGTAATCTAGCTACAGTAACCCAATCTGCCATACCTTGGGAGACGGTACCATGCACCGTTCCTCGCCCTCGTACTGCGCTTCCTTGCCACCGTTGAAGAAGAAAGTGACGTGCGCGTACTTCTCCGTTTCAGCGCAGTGGTACTGAGTGACGCCCTGAAGGAAAATGAGATAATAGGCTGTAATACACACGGGATTGTCCTGAAATTACGCATGAAATACGTCGTGGGCGATTTCATAGAACATGCAAGAGAATTGCAAAAGTACACTATTAATTACCCCCCTGCGCAGTGGTACGCCCTGTAGATGAATAGTTAAATATAAATTATTTGAATCGAAATATAGAATATGTACTAGGGAAAATTTACGGAATCAGAGAAATGATGGATTTGCAAAATTATATGAGCAATGTTAAACCGCGACCATCTCCGTGCGCAAATCGGTCGCATTCACAATGAAAGAATTATTTTACAATTATGAGACCTTCCAGATAGTATTCTCCTTTGTTGTTTTTTGGAGAGGCTGGAAGCCTGCTATTGCAGCAACAACCCATCACAAGACGATAACCACTGAATGCAACACTAACCGCCCTGGGCAGTTGATTGTTATAACAAGTGGAGTGGATTAATTAGAGCAGCAGCGCAACGATAAGAATATGGTGTAGGGATGAAACATTGACGCACCTATCAATACAATGATCAAATACTCTGGTGTCCGGAATCAACTTGGAGTCAAGTAGAAATGGGTTTTCAAGTTGGAATCAAGTACAGTACCCCTGCCCCATTCCCACAAGCTGGAATCAAGTAGGCTTACGTACCCGCAGTGTCCAGCACAAACATCGCCTATAAGGTCCCTTTTTGCAGCCCTGTTCTGACTGCCTTCGGGCACGAGTGCGCTTGACTATCTGCGGACCCCAGTTGGACCGCCTTTTGGATGTGACCTTCCCACATGGTCGTACCATGCCGGGCCTTTGGTTACTGTGTGAGGGAACTCATGCTCTCTATCAATCAATAATAGAGAAAGCTACCGTAGTCCTCGCCGATTTGAAACGATCCCACAAGTTGGAATCAAGCACTTCTCACAAGTTGCCATCAAGCTTGATTCCAACTTGTGGGAATTGCTTGATTCCAAGTTGATTCCGGACACCAGAGTACCTACTGGGTATCAAATACACAGCACATTCGCATTGATTATTTTGAAGTTCGTAAGAAGAAAGAATCAGAGACACCAATCAGACTAGGCATTTAGCTCAATCATGAAACATCAACGCGTCATGTAGAACTTGTTTAGTGCGCATCTCCGCAGATCACGTTCGCTTTGTTGATATTTTAGAATTACACAAACGGGCACATACTATTTACCATAGTAGCAACACGCCATAGCGATCACACTCGCGTTAATGATGATCTTTTTTTTCTAACAAGTCAAGAGAACATTAGATACACCAATCAGGCTAGGAATTCAATCCAACCATGAAACCCCAGTGCTCACATAAAATTAGAAGAATTGCAAAACAAACAAAAAGCTTAATTGTCGAGCCACTCCGATATCCATTAAGCAATATGGACTATTTTGGAACTGCAGGAAGAAAAGCGATCGGGATAGCCAGTCAGACTATGCGCTTAGCCCACCCATGAAACCCCACAGCTGGGCACAAGGCAAGCTAAACAACGAATTGCTTGGAGAGCCACTCCGCGAGCAAATCACATCAATTATACTACTTCCAGTAAATCAGTAAATAGTTCAGTAAATCAAAGTAGACACTGATCAGAACAGGCAATTATGAAATTCATGAAACCCCCCAGTTCTCCCATGCAATTAATAAATTAATAATTAATAATATAATACAATTAATAATACAAAAGTAAAATATATATGCCTGCCAAGCACATTCTCTTTTCAATTTATATAATGCACGATCCCTGACAGAGACATCAGAGACCCAATTAGCACAGACACTTAGCGCATACATGAAACCCCAACACTCCGAATCACCTAAACGATTAACTGCTTAGCAAGTTACTCCGCGAGCACATCGCATCAATTAGTTTTTGGAACCGCTGTGTACAGTGAATCGGGGAGACCAAGCAGAACAGGAAATTATCCAACTCAAGAATCCCTAGTGCTCCCATGAAATTTATAATGGGTTACCCCCCCCCCCCCCCCCCCCCTGAAGGGCATAATATATTCAACACTTCCTTGGCGAGCAAATTCACATTTTTTAATTAAATGCTTAGACTACGCGAACACATCGGAGATTTAAGCGAGAGCATACATAACACATTGATGAAACTCCAACGTTCCAAGGAAATCTGAAAAATTACCTGCTTGGCGAGCCACTCCGCGAGCACATCACATCAATTATACTACTTTTGAAACCACTCCGCGCAGAGAATCGGAGACGAAAATCACACCAGGACATTGGCCCATTGATGAAACACTAACCTGCTTGGCGAGCCACTCGGCAAGAACATTCACAGGGGAACGGAAAATCCTCTCGGGCTCTACCTATCGCTCCCCGCTTTCTTTAACCCGGCGCGACTAGCACGCGATCTCTCCGTTGCCCCAGATTTTATTTACCTGCTTGGCGAGCCACTCCGCCAGCACATTGGCATTGTTGATGGGCGGGAAGAGCGAGGGGAACGGGAACTCCGCCTTGTACTGCGTCATGCCTGCAAATCAATTCCCTTCATTGCCAATTTCAGAATTTTAAACCAGTGCGACTGCGCGCTTCGGCAATCCTCCATATTTCTAGAGTGAATCAATATCAGTGACAATTCATCACCCATGCGGAACAAAAGATGAACATAATATCCTCCTCAACAATGACTTAGTGTTAGACGCGTGTGGGGTGGGGTATTTCAAAGTTGTAATTCAATTACAGCACTCACCGCAAAATCATTGTTTCAGCAAACCTTGACCTTCCCTAGTTTTCAGCCAAAACCAATGGAAGAGAGGATTCGACTTTAACATTTATTCGACAGAATCATCAAAAACTAGAGAATTAATAACGTCGCCTCAGCAATGACTTGCACCTTTTCAATTCCAGAATTACAAAACCAGGCGACTATGCGCTTCGGCAACACTGTATCTTTCGTGTTTTTTATTCATACACAATGTCGGTGACACATCTCTCCGCAATAAGAAAAATTGCCTCACTAATGAAAGGATGGAGGGGGGGGGGTATCAGCATGATACCGACAAACGAATGTTTGACAACCCCCACAAACTCTCGTTTCAGCAACCCTTGGCCTTCCCTAGATTTCAGTCGAAACTAATATTACCGACATTGAGACTGCTGTACATATACCGCACGGATTAATTTATTATATGACATTAATTAATAAATTAATTAAATATCCTCCTCACCAATGACTTGAACCTTCCTAGTTAAAAATTTGCAAACCATGCGACTTCGTGTTTCGATACAGCTTTACATTCCCGAGGTTTGATACACATTCAGTAATAACCCATCTAATAAGAACAAAAATGATATAAACAAAACGGTTATGCTCACCAATGACTTGGACGTCCTTCGGATGCGTCAGGGCCGACGCGCAGTCCTTGTAGCGCTCCATGCCCATCACCTGAGAATTGATTCTTGATATTCTCTGATCTCTGATCTTTGATCCATCCCTCGTCTCCAATTTGGAATTCACCCAATGAGTACACTCAATGAGTGCATGCATTCCATGCAGGAACGCACAATACCAAAATGGCTACCTAGAGACTAGATCGATTCGAGCTTCAGCCTGTCTTTAAGTTCCACTGTTTCGCGACACTGCATCTTCGACTTTTCCAAATAAACAAACATCCATTAACCTTGCTCGTCATTCTTGTTACCTAGTGCTGTCATAATCTAGCAATGGGCACACCATTCTTGATCTTTGATCTCTAGTGATCTTTGATCTTTGACCCCCTCACCTCGCTGATCTCCCTCATTCGATCCGCTCTGTAGTCGAAGAAGATGAGCGTGTCGCCGTCCCGCACGCGGCCCTCCGCGCCCTGCAAATCAATCGATAATTTAGCTTTCAATCGATATTCGATCCATCGAACTACCGTAGTTTTAACGATCAAAGCCAAAACGCCTGCTCTGCCTATTAGGCAGATCGAGCACCTCGGATAATATAATGTTTGATCTAATCGATGTCACTTTTGAATACCGGTACATAGGTATTTTAAAGCCCTATGAAAAATGTCAGAGCGATACTCTTAATAAGTTTGAGGCCAGATTTAGAGCGAGTTCTTGTGCGGAACATTATTTTCACCTAATCAATCAAAAAAATCGAAAGTGCAAATCACTAAATACTGTACCTCTAGAATGATCGGCTTGAGGAACTCGTCCGTCTCGTTGGCTGCGTAGCGCGCCTTCACCACGTCCACCACCTGCAATGTTAGGGTTTCAATCAATCTTCATCATATTCAGTCGAAGCAACCATCAGTACAACGAAGGCGGTTAGCTGGCTAATAAACAAATTACATAAAAATTACAAACAAAAACAAACAAAAAAAAATTACAAACAAATTTTATCTCAAGTGGAAATCAGTGGGCTACCACGTCAAACACCAAGGTTTGAGTTTCAGCAATATATTATTTTCCTGTTTTTTTTAAACATGGGCAATATTGCCGTTGATCGTAGTTTATACCCCATACGTTCAAGAGTAAGTGGTAGAGCGGCGAGCCTTCACTACGACAACCACTTGTAAATTTTGCGTTTCACACGAATGCCACTATTCTTGCTACCAAAACCATCACCAATCGAATCTGCATTAGTCATTGAAAAGCGTAAGTTCAGGTAGTCAGTGGCGCGACTATTTGCCACAGCAACCACCAGCAACGTTTGGGTTTCAACCAGGTGTCGTCATACACCCGAATCAACAATCAGTGATCGGAGACTCATTCGCAGGAGTAATACTATTTGTTGTTGTTGGTGGAAGTGGCAAGTGAAATGCATGTCTTGAATTTTCTGGCTTCAACCACATCTTATCTGCTGGGCTTTTGCTACGCTGTCAATAACGATGGATTGCCATTGCTAGAAAAAAAACATAACATTGTCCATTTTCGACACGTTAACGATCCCCCGCCCTCTTGTCCTATTCTCTACCGATCCATAAGCACGTCAATCACCAGCGAAGCTTGAATTTCAACCGGGTGCCATTCATTCGGTTGAAGTCACCAGTGATCGGAAGCACATTAGCCTCGCTACTAGACTATTAGTGTTTCGCTATCTGTACTATTCGCGTTTCACGCAGGCATCATCATCCAGTTTTCGCAACCACCTCCAATAGAGCGCGTGCCCCGGATATTAGACTAATAATCATATTTTGTCAAAAGGAAATATGCGGAACACCATGTGAACCACCCGTAACGTTTGCGTTCCAGCTGGCTACCATTAGTCTGGCTGTCCCGATCATTGCCAACATAATTCGAATAGGATCTGGCATTTACACTGAACACTATACTAGAGGAAGTTACGTGGGTTAATTTTTCCCTTCCACAACACTCGAGTTTCGTCCATCTTTCATCTGTTTGGTCACGCGCTCATCAGCAATATCATGACCTTGTCAGAGTTCACCCAAACGTTCCCCTTGCTCATCACATTTCAGTCAACCGTTACCTGACTTTTTATAGCTTCAGGCTTCCTTCACCTTCCAACGTATCTTACATTGACAATAGATTCGGAATCGGTCAAGCAAACCTCAGTTTTCTGTTTCATCCTGATCTTATGCACGGTACTCGCCTCTCCCCAGTGGTACCTTTCCTCCTCGCTTACACAGCACAAGAATTTTCATGCTATCTCTGCCTTCCATTTCATTAACCCGCCCCATCCCCGTTTCACCCTCATCACCTTATCCACGGTGCTCTCCTCTCCCTTGCCCCCGATCATGGCCTCGTAAGCGACGCAGATGCGCTCCCATCGCTTGTCACGGTCCATCGCGTAGTATCTGACAAGAAGGAAGAGTACGTTCCGTAACCAATCGATTAACACGAGCTTACCGTAGTAATCCCTCTATCTGACTTCTACTAGGTCCTTCTGCCAATCGGCAATCCCTCAAATACAGTACCCGCCAACTACGGTCAATAAATATCTCACAAGCTACCGTATTCCCCTCAACTACCATACCTTCAACAGCCATAAAACTGCTCGACCATTCGATAATCAATATACCGTAAGCCGATACCGTAAGCCTCAACCTCCCTAGCCAGCTTGCCGTGCTTCTCAGTCAATCAAAACTACGCCACAATATCTTAGAAACTATTCTCATATGGTTCCTACCCGCCCTCCAATCAATCGATATCTCAGAAACTACCGAATTCCCTCAACTACCGTACCTGCCCACAACGGTGGCCAGCTTGCCGTGTCCCTGGGCAACCAGGAAGTCGATCGTCTGCTGCAGGAAGCCCGCGCCCGAGGTGGGCGACGTGTCACTGAAATGGATAAAATTATTGATGTTCTCGTGTGTCCATCCAGGATCAACAGATCGAGAAAATTCAGGGACCAAACGATATGGGTGAAACCGCGATACCACAGGAAACATCTTCTCATATTTGATTGCCGCCGCAGATTTTTTCCAGAACTTACTAGGCTGATCACTTATCATTCCAGTTTCGTAGAATAATTGAAAACACATCACCCAGCACGTTATTACTTCAATGTCAGTGCTTCGAAAAACCTCACGGTACATCTACCGGAAAGTGAAAGTGTTCTAGACCCAGTAAACATTGTAATTTCACCAACGGAAGTTTCGTGTTTCATACTCCCCTTTAACTCCCCACTCATCATCTAAAGCCGTTATATGACGAACAGTTGTTTGATAACAACACAATACTATATTGGAATTCCCCTCTCCCCCCCCCCCCCCCCCCCCCACCTAACCCGGCGCTATTTTGCTTCGATGTTTCTATAAACCTCACCGTCCATCTCCGTAGAAGTGGACGTACAGCTGCGGCACGCCCAGCTCCTTCGTCGCCTTCACCAGCGCGAACAGGTGATCTGTTAATTAATTAATTACTTTAATTAATATCTTAATTAATTCATCATCCATCTTTCTCAAAACAATAGCCACTGGATACAGTAAAAAAAAAGAAATTATGATAGCAACTGATACAGACCCCCCACCTTATCAGTGATGGACCACACTATCAGCCGAAGATCAAAGACCTCCGGTGATAGCATAGCCATCGCACGGAACTTTGCGGCTGCCCTAGGGCAGCCTCTCGACAAAATATTCAAAATCAAGTTGTGGCCGCGCACCCGTTCCAATCGACCTAATACCAAGGGCGCGTGCTAGTCGCGACGGGTAAGGTACCGTGGGGAGAGTCGGGCGGAGGAAACGGTGCCTTTGCGCGGGACCAGGAGGAGGAGGGCTGCCCTAATCTAGAGGGAAGATCGCGACTTGCGAGTCACGTGTCCCTTTCTTTGTCTCCCTTTTCACTTGTTGTCTTGCAGTTTCACGAGGTTTACTAAACGAGAGGGTAGGGCACAAGCCAATCAAGCTTCGGGGTGAACATTCTCAATCAATCAATTTGTAGCACCGTACTCCGCCCCTTCTCACCAGCACCGTTCACCCCCACCTTTCTAAAGCTTGCTTGAGCTTGATTACGACGCTATCCAGACAAGGCTGGCTGTGCCGCCCCCGCGTCCAAGTAGCGGGGTTAGTCTGTCCTGAGTAACTCAGCGACTTCCCACAGAGGACTATCCGCCCGTGTTGTGTGCACGTGGTGGGGGATTTCTGACCTATTTCTTAAACCCCTTGGTCTGGGTGGATCTGAGGGCGGGCGGGGTCGAACTCGTGACCTTTCGAATCGCAGTTTCTAGGTAACTTGCTGTTCCACAATCCCTACTCTACCAGGGAAGGCAACAAGGATTTAATGTGTTCTACATATCTATTAGAAAAAAATATACCCACTCATTTTCAAGGTCAGCCCAAATAATCAATATCCTGATATTACTGTATGCCCTCCCCACACTCGCGTATGTGCGAGTGCACTCCTCCGTCACTGACTCGACAGCAGTACGAAGTGCGCTCCACTCCCATCATAATTTTCTAGGTGCCGCACTGTTCATTTTCTAGGTGCCTGTTGCACTGTTGCACTATACCTATACTTCCCAGCCATTTATCAATGAGCTAAGGAATTCGGGAATGTTTCTACACACATAATATGCTTAGTATCTCATAAGGGAGCAATCGATAACTAGCGTACTCGCCAATGTGCGAATGCACTTCTTCCTCACTCTACCCGTGCTCTTACTCACACAATACTTCCAAATTCCTAAGGGAGTCATTGTTCCACTATCCCGACTCCACCCGGGAAGATCATTAGCGGAAAACCTCTCGTTTGCCCGTTCCAACAATCCCAACGCATCTATCTTTCTAGGTAAGTTACCGCTTCACTATCCCTACGTTGCACAGGACGATAACTGGGGATAATTTCATGTTCTTTCCAGACTCACAGGCACATTTTATCCACGAAATCATTCCAAAATACGCCTAAAATCAATCCATCGATAATTCTCGACAACCGAACTCACCCAATATGCGAGTGCACTTCTGACACTGACCAGCCCTGCGAGATGCAGTCTGCCTGTGCTCTTACACACCCAACCCCGCTAAATTTCTCTATGACTTGATGTTTCACAATCCCTACTCTACCCGGGAAGCTAACTGGAGGGTAATATCTGGGACTTTCCAAGTGAGAACTTTAACCACCCAATACATGCGTGCTTTTAGAATCTCAATAACTACCGTACCTCCCCTCCCTCCCAACCGTACTCACCAATATGCGAGTGCACTCCTCCATCGCTCACGAGTCCCGCCAGGTGCAGTCTGCCCGTGCCCTTCTTCGCGCGCTCGCACGCCGCGATCAGGTTCTCGTTCTTCACCTGCAGATTAACTAATTAATTAACTACTTAATTATTACAATAATAATCGAGAACAAGCGATATTTTATACTGCCAACAGTAATCAGTAACAGTATTCGTTTCTAATCGAAAAAAGGACGTTCCGTATTCCGTATACACACTTCTCATTTTCACGTTTCACTTTCACTTCATCCGCAATTCGTCGATTCTATGCCGATACCAACCTGGCTCTCATCTCGAACAAAAATAGTTTTCCTCGAGTCCACAAATCAGGGAGTTTAGTTGTGCTTTCCGCATTCCACACTTCTAATTTTAAGTTTCAGCACTACTACATTCCCGAACCATCAGTTCTTACCCAAAAGCTGTTCTGCGTTTTCTTTGAAAAAACCCATCATCTCGAACAAGCCCGTTCTATGATCACATGATCGCGAGTGCTTTGTTGAAAGGCGCGCCTACCCCTACCGTGTTCTAATCTCCTCAATACAAATACAAACCACTGACCACGGTGTTCTGTCGACAGGCCATGCGCCATTTCAAAGTCATCTTCCTACTTCGCACAATCCAGAGTTTTCCTGGTTTCATAAACACTCCATCCCAGAGCACGCAGCCCGTATTCAGTCACAGAAGCTTCTCTCGGGATAAAATAAACTTAGTTCAAAGTGTCTCGCCCGAAATCACTTACATGGGTGTTCTACCGACAGGCAAAGTTCAAATCAAAAATACTCACCGTTACTTTCACAATCAATCGAGGAGGTTTTTTCCAGAGAAAAAAATTAAAGTGTCCCTCCCGAAATCACTGACCAGGGTGCTCTGTCGGCAGGCCTCTCACACTCCTCATTTTCAAGTTTCACCCTTACTACATCCCCGAACACTATATTCATAAACAATATATCATCGTGATCAATCTCAAGTAATGAGCCCACTGACCAGGGTGTTCTGTCATCCCACTTCTAACTCATCTTCCTACTTACCACAATCCAAATCTTTCCTAGTTTCAGCATGACAACATCTCTGAATCTATGGCTCGATTAACAATGATATACTCACAGCCATTAAACTATAACCTTTACGTACTACAAATCACGTACCAGGATGTTCTGCCGGGCCTTACCATTTCGAACTCCACATCCCCACTTTCCACAATCCCGATCGTTCCTAGTTTCATCACAACTTTAACCCCGAAGACGAGATTTACAATCAATAAAGGACAATTTAACCGGAAAAAAATAAAAATGTTTTACTGTCTAAAAACACTCACCAGGGTGTTCTGTCGGCAGGCCATGTTGATCCTCACAATGTCCTGGTAGACGGGACGGCCGGAGCCGATGTTCAGATGGCCGACCTGCCGATCGTGAATTGATTTATTTTGTGTCTCTTGCGTTTCAATTCAATTGTCAATTCAGAAGTTGCAAAGCACCGAAATATTGCAAGCAGAGCCCATGTTGGGATGTTTCACAGCCAATCCCATCCTGCCAAGTAGCCGTTTCACTAATCCTACTAGGCTTGGAAAAAAAATGTTTCAAAATTATAAAGCCCAGGAACAGAAACTGCTATCCATACTCTCCCACCTATTTTTTGTATCCGATTCTTCGTTTCACTCACCGTACAATACTCGAAAATATGTCTTAATGCGATAACCCTCGAGCATGTATCATAATAACAACAACACAAATGTTCCCCATTTTCGAAAGTTGCCTCGCTGTTTCATTAGCTCTACTAACCTTGAAAGATTTTTTCATGTCAATAACGAACATCCGTTTGATATAAATATAACTCCCAATCCCACATAAGCATACACTATCTCTTAGCATTATTTTGCTACAGAATTCTACTGATGCACGTACAATACTCCACTCTCATCTCCGAATTACTCATCAGCGCAGGAAAAGCTATCGAAATTATACTACAAAAAAGTACCGAGAGTAAAAAAAGTACCGGGGGTTGGTAGTTCCCCCGTCTACACCCGAACCAGTAGATCCAACAAACTACCGTAACCCCGACCAAGTTACAGTACCCCTACCGTATACCCACCCCTTCTCACCTCCGAATTGCCCATGAGTCCCTCGGGCAGGCCGACGTGCTCGCCGCTCGCCTCCAGCTGCGTCCAGTTACCTGTCATTGTTATTGTTATTATTATTATTATTATGATTAATTTAATTCATTCGTATACCCGAATGATAGCAATGTCTATAGCGGAAAAGCTCACCCGAGCACAGCCCGTCCATCACCGGGGTCTTCGCGTTCAGAATGGCGTTGCCGTGCGACTCCTCCGAGATTCCCCATCCGTCGATGACGATGAGGCACACCTTGTCCGCCACTTTACCGTTGTTCGCCATGCTGAAGAAACAATTAATAATTAAAATTGAATTAAAACGAATAAGGGAAATGAACAAAACATGAAAGAGCAGAGAAAAAGGAATATTGAGAACTCAGTAGTTTTCAGTTTCACACAGTCAATGTATCCCAAGGAATCGGAGAATATCAATAAGTGGAATCCATCGTATTCATAAAAAAAATAAAGAGAATCCATCCGGAAAACACTGTAGAGTGAAACAAACAATGAAACAAATCAATGATGAAACAATGAAAATGTGAAGCAAATCACAACCCATAAAGATGAATCGCTCCCGCCAATTTCGGATATCATATAGAAAATAAAACGGAAATAGTAGGAGAGTAGCAACAACATGAGCAAACTTAGAGAAAAAAAATAACAATCATGAATGAACCATCCGAAATTTCATACAGGCAGTAGGAATTCACAAGAAAGAATGCTGTGTGAAACCTAAACTCTCCTTGGCAAAAGATCCATTCTCTCGAAAACACCCACAATACAGATAGATAACAACAAAAGTGGTGCGATATCACTCTCACGCTCAGGAAAATAGTGCAACCTTCTAGAACCATGCAGGCAAATCAATAAAACCTCGGAAAGATCCCCATCAAAAACTTTAAAATTGATACGCGTAAGAAACACGGCACACTACGTCACAATACTCCTCTGAACTCTCCTAATTCGCGCGTTTAATTAAGATTTACGACCCTTTTCCCTTGGTAATACTGACAATTTGATTCCCGGTCGATAAGGGGTGGAAGTACATTCTCGACACAAAACATTCTCGTCATGGCGCTCAGAGAACCGCCACAGTCCTTCCATTCCAAAACAATGGCTGTCTGGGATCATTGATCTCCTTTCCCTCTGCCATTCTAGATACAATGCCGTGGGATGAGAGTGTGGGGGGGGGGGGAGGTGAAAACATGCGAAAACAAGTGAACAACAACAAAAGTGGCGCGTCTAGAGACTCTCGGCATTTCTCTCTAGAGCCGACGAAATACCCTCGCTTCCCCTTCACTCTATCCCTCTCCCTCCCTCTACCCTCTCCCTCTCTCGAATCGATGAAACCCCGGCATAGAACGTGCGAAACGCCAACTTGCCTGCACTTTCAAAACCCTTTCACTTCCCGATCAATAGATGAACTACCGTATACCTCAACTTTCTGTGGCACACTCGGCACACCGTCCTTGTCGGCACCGACCGTCTCCTCGGCTAAACGATTACGGTAGCCGGACAATCGATAATTATCGACAACTAACCGGTAGGTCGGGTAGGGCTTTTCTACAGATATTCGTGAAGGACCGTGAGAAGATCATGGGGTCGTGTGGTGTTCCGAGTAACCATCGGGTCCCCGTGTCAAATTCAGTGATCAAATCGCCAACTGTCCGTCCCTTTTTTCCCTCACAAAACATTCCACCATCCGTCTCCCCTTTCTCCCAGAATACCTCATTTCTCATTTCCCCGACCGCACTTTAGTCTTCTCGCCTCTGATCAACATCCTCATTACACTCGCATCCCTCTGCCTTCTCCTTGCCACGCAATCAATAATCGATCTCATAGGTATACTGTAACGTTCTTGCGACGTGTATCGCGTGTACTGTACTTTCTGTCTTCTTACACACTTCACTTCATTCCTTCACAATGTGATATCATACACAGGCGAGAGAACATGGGGGAACGACAAAACGAAGAATATAATGATGAATAGAGGGGAAAGGGGACACACATTTGTTGTACAACATGATCGAACTTCGATTAGTAAATATATTGACTACCTAGGAAAGATAGACATAGTGGAGGAAAGAGGTGTGGTTATAGAAGAGGCGGGTTTGGGTCAGGGTGGTGGTGTGGTGTACAGACTATTTACAAGGATGGTGAGGCGCGTGTGTGCCAAGCCGTTGGTGAGTTTTGCCAATCGTCGGCTGCGTCGGGAGCACTAGGTGCACCACGACGCACGCACGACTCGTTGGCTGAGGTTACTGTAGTAGGTGTGCATGTAGGGAGGGCGCAAGGGGGTACACTGGTGAGCAAATACAACTTGTGGAAATAAGAGATAGAGGTGGTGGGAAGTGGTCTCAAGGCATTGGCAACTGTTTAGCATAGATGTAATGGGCGGGGGGTGGTGGTGCGAGCGAGCGAGCAGTGGGAAACGGCGGTCACCGTAATCCGCACCACATGACATCACTCGCACCATAAGGCGACACGATATATTCACAATTTTATGAGAAGTAAAAATAGGGAGGTGCTTGAAGGTATCAACTTGAGTTGGAATAAGGGGTGGGATAGGGGAGCATTTCCCGAAAGAGATATATCGAATAATCGGACTACCGTTCACCTAACATCGCTCCTACACCACCGCACATCCATATTCTTTAAGCATCTTCAATAGTGTGGGCGTGTGCGGTGCAGGGCGAGGAATGGGGTAATACAGTAGTGAGGCGGGGCAATTGATAGGGGGCAATATATTGATCGAGGATAGGGGAGGCGTGAGAAGACACACAGAGACACACACACATAACAAAAGAATAAGCGGGATTGTTTTCAAACTTCGAACCGATTAGGGGGGTGAAAGAAACGAACTATTGACTGGATTTGCATAAGCGCGCGCAAGCGATCGGGAAGAAGGCAGAATAAGGTAGGTCAAAAAGGGGGGGGGGTGGAGTCAAGGGTGGGGGCTACCTGTTATTCGATTGGGAGACAGAAAGAGATAGCATACACCAATAAGGAACATCGATAGAGGGAGGCGAATTGAATTGATGAGAGGGCGAAATGAACCAATTATAATCAACGAGGACCATACAAAAACGACCACATTTGATTGAATACCTAATTGAGAGCGAGTTCTGTGATTTAGAAGAAAGGACGGGGCTGTACTTTGTACAAATCAACGGCTCCTGCACACAGTACCTTCAAGTCTACCGTTCCCCAGAATGACCGTAGCCCTACCCCACTCGTGTATCGATTGATGTGCGAGAGATGTGTGACAATCAAGATTACATCTTTACATATCAGGAATATCGAATGGGGGATGACGAATATTATATCAATTAGCAGGATGGATGAATGAGGACGGGTCAGTTAAGGGGCGAGTAGACAAAGTCGGACACTATGTTTACAGGAGCAATGACAGGAGGTGGGGTGGGTGAATAAGTTGTTGTTGGTTTGTTGAGTTCGAGGAGGGAAGGGGGCCTGATAGGCGACGGGGGTGGGGGCCAAGTATATAGGGCGAATAGAGATAATAATAATATGAGAGAGGACAATATAAGGGGGCGGGGCTTAGCGGGGAGAGGCGCTTGTGTAGCTTATTTTGAACCGGATGAGTGTGATTTCCAAGAGATAATAGAGGGAGGGAGTGGGCGGAGCTTCTCTTCCTTAGATTCGCTGAATCTTCTCCGCCACGCACACCTGGTTGTTCTTCGCGATTTGCTCACGTTCCATCGTCTGCAAGGAAAATCGATAAATCAATACATCTACCGTAATCCCAGCAATTAAAATCAGTCGTCGATAACAGTCTACCGTAGTCGCTACCGTACCTTGTAGTCAAAGTTGCACGAGTGCGCCGTGTCGTAGCGGTGGTCGCCGCAGAACAGACCGCCGCAGCGGCACGAGAAGCCTGCAAATCGATAAATCAATAATTTCCAAGACCTACATCAGTCAATAAATCGATATTTCCGGGACCTACAGCAACGAATAAATCGAAAATGTCTCCACTCACCAGTGAGTCCGACCCTCTTCTTGCACTGTCCGCATCGGTTCACCTTCTTGGCAGGGGGTCCGGCGTCGGGCGAGGGAACGGGCGATGCCTCCTCGAGGCACGTCGCAGAACTGCAATAAGAGCAAGGATTGAAACCGCAATCCACCTGGCTAGGCAAAGAAACAATCGATACAGACACACACACGCCTTTCCAGATTTTGGCCCAGCACCGTTCATTTCGGGGATTCTCTACCACTTTTCCAGCTTCAAAATGATACAATTTCAGGGAAGGATGCACTCTTGCCTCTTTTTCTGCTAAACCCCTGGGCCAAAACAACCAGACAGAGCGCGCGCGTGCTTCGATCGATGTAAGCAATCGATAAATCGATAATCATCAATTCGATGGACCTCTCATTGTTTTGCTCTTGTTGATTATTCACCACCGTCTCATCGTCATCATCATCGGCCCTTTTCCTCTTCCTCAAATGAATCAAGAGATAGACGAGGGGATAACTCGAACAAGAAGCACTCTCCTCATTTCGCGTGTTCTCTCGCCAGTCAGAGAAAAGCGAGGGAGCAAGCGGAATGAAGAGGGGGCAACCTCCCGACAAGCCATCCCCCCAAAGATAGACGGCTGGGATTGAGGGATTAGACAGACGCAACAAGGGACAATCGAGTGTTTCAGCCAAGCACCATATAAGAGATGAGGATGAGATGAGATGAGAGATGAGTCGAGGTGGTCCCGTCACAAGTCACACATGGGACGCACAGTAATAATCATGCCCCCGCAGTGGATATCGCAAGCAGTTATCGATTGGTGGTTGTGGTGTGGCTACCGTAATCCGTCGGCTACGACTACTGCACTGCGCTCACCTGCTCGAGGATAGGGTCACTTGGGCAGTGGCTGCGGCCGATTCCAACTTGGCCACCTGGTCCTCGGCCGACAGAGCGGCTTGCGAGCACGTCATCGGCTGAAACAGAAAATCAATAAATCAATGATTCCTATAAAAAATTATGAAGCGAAATTTAGGAAAATCGGTCGTATCTATGAAAAACATTCAACAGATAACGAACTAGTTAGACACTAACTGACACATTGTCTATTTTGTAATCAATATAAATACAGTAGAAATGTAGGCCATCCATCCATTCAGGGACAAATAATTATGCGCCCGTCATCAAAATAATTATCCACCCTCTCACTGCGTAATTGTGTGTGGTGCGCGCACATCTCTAAATAGAAGGACAGGCAGACTGAAATCCCTAGCCATTAGTCGTATTCACCATTCCCCTCCTCTTCCTTTGAACAAGGAACTTCCTTCCTACCTACCTAGTAATCGGCCACTACAAGCTTCGCCCCGCCCTACTTTCCGTGTTGGCTAAAAGTGTTCAACGTATTCAGAGATCGCTACAATCCCATTAAATTTTCATTATTTGTCAGAACATTTGGACTAGGTCTCAGACACTAGTGTGCAAAACAAACTTGACAACCTGATAAAATACAGTCTACTTTTGATGAATATCAGTAAAAGAAAAACTGCCGATCCCCCTCCACTTCAACGCAAATATTATGACGACTGCCGCAAGAATTCCCTTCCCCGTTCGCGGAAACAATATTCCCACGGCTATTCCGTGTTCAGAACAGGAGGCTATCAAACAACGGATTTCCTACATCCTTCTACGTGATAATTATTACATTAAATTAATGAAAATACAAAAAATAATAATTAAAAATCAATTTACATTAATCACCTTCTCGGCCGAGATGGTCGTCGTCGTCGACGTGGAGGACAGCGCGGGGGCTGCCGTGCTAGTCTCCGATGCAGAGTTGCTGCAATTGACAGAACCATGAAACTCAAAAGCACCTCGTTAAAAAGGGTTGAAAATTGGACAATTTCAATGGAGATTTAATAAATTTAAATTATTAATTTAATTAATTAAATAGATAATTAATAAATTAAAAACCCACGAAGAGGAGGTGGACGAGGCGGCGAGGGAGGACGACGACGACGGGGAGGCGGCCATCGTCACGGGAGCGGGCACGGTAACTGCAATGAGCGGAGAGGGATTAGGGAGGGTTCAAATCACTTTTTTTTCTTAAATTTTGAGGTAAAATTTCATCAAAAATAGCAATAGACAAGCAACCGGTAACTGCAAGAAAAGAAGGGAATTAGGAGGTTTAGATTTTATTAAAGACAAATATTTGATTAAAAATACGCAAGAAACGGCCACCGATTATAGATATTTTTAGATTGCAAAAAAATTATCAACAGAACACGTCAACAACACTTGAGCCCTTTTTGCACGTTGGTTATTGATCGCCGATTGCAGGAATATGAATATCGAAACACAAAACCACCAGCGTCAATTGATCAGCGAGCTCAAGTGAATAGAAACTTTCAGCTACTCTAGTCACAGAACCTCTTTAGCTCCTCCTCCTCCCAGCGAAAAGCGCAAACAAAACTCGTGCAAACGGGAGGGGACTAAAATAAAGTCAGAACCAACAGACCGAAGAAGAAGAAACTTTTTCGCTCTGGCACTTTCTCCACTCTTGAGCGAACACTGCGCTCTCGTCGAAATACAAACACCACGGGTCAGGGTAGGTAACCAGTTCTATCTGCCCCTCTAATCGATACTTTCTCCCCATACAGCACCACCCAATCGATAGCAATCTCTACCCTTCACCACCCCGTCCTATTCGTACAACCACCATTCCCCCCCTCCCTTTCCTTTCCATCGATAAGATAAGCCCCGTATCTCCTCTGCCCAATCACCACAAAGTCTCATGATCAGTGCCCGTCATTTCTTCGTTAAAGCCCGTCAGAGACAGTTATCTTTGCCTTCGTAAATACCTCGCTCCACATCATCATCCCACTTGCTCAATAATAAACATGACGCAAGAATGAGAACGCGAGCGGGGGGATATGGAAGTAGCTAATTACTCATCACATCTAATCCTGTACATGGTGCGTCAATCCGACATTTTCCACAAATACTTCCGCTACTTACATAACAAAACCGTATATTTAGTAAGAACGTGGGCATCCATCTCAAAATCCACCATTTCCGTGTGTAATACAAGCAAATTGAATACTATATCTAATTTCCCTCAAAACCTCTCGTTTCTTACGCGAGAAAACCGTTATATTTCACATTAAGTGAGTAATATCGTCGTCATCCCTCTCAAATCCCTTCGTTCTGCGCGTGCATAAGACACGACACGCCAAGACGACGTGGGCTTAGAGATCGAACGAGATGATGAGGAGATGGAAAACGAGGGAGGAGGGAAATGATGGCAAGAAGGAAAAGACGATGAAAACGAAGAAGAAGACGGAAGAGAAGAGGTAGACGACGGGGAAAACAGTAGAGAAGGAGGAGGGAGAACAGACAAGGTGGAATGGGAAGAGGAAAATACGGGAGCGAGAAAAAACGACGTCACCGAGAGGGGGTGTGGATATGAGGAGAGAAGACTGCTCTCTACCACATGGTGACCAACTAGGGACCATGTGGTGGTGAATAGGGGCCGTAAATTGAAAAAAAGTAGTAGGAAAAGAAGGAAAAAGGGAGAAAAAGAAGAGCACAAAGAACAACTGGCTATTGACGACGAATTGGACTGGGCAGAATGAGGGGACGAAGGAGGAAGGAAGGAAAGGGGAGAGGGGGGCAGGCACAAGTCCCTCTCTCATATTTTCTCCCTCTTCTTATTCAACAGCATCCTCTTCTTCCTTCTCTCACTCACTCACTCTCAACAATCAACATCGAATGGAATGAGACGACAGAATCTCAAAGATGAGGATGGAATAAGAAATACGGAAGAGGAGGAGGAGGAATCTTCTAGCCTCCATCTCATCTCGCCCCCTACTCGTGTGGGAGGATGTGTTGGCAATCTCATATCCGGGACCGCATTCTAGGCATTAAGCAATCGCCAGAAACCGAGGCAAATTGCCTTCACACGCGTTCTTATCCATCTCACGCTTACGCAAATCGCAAATCAGAATCGCTGAGAGGCTTATCATCTCCCCCAGAAGGCTTCCCCACACTCCTCGGCCTCACTTCGCGCTCTAATCCCCACTTTTCCCCCTTCTTCCTCCTTCTCGCTCGCCCAAATCTCTTGAGCCTTCGCAGACACGTCACGTTTCACTTACGACACAAAGAAGAAGAAGAAAGAAATTGAATAGCCTCCCCCCCCCAACGTTCCAACGATTACCACTTCCCTAGCCAGCCCCCCCCCCCTACTTTCCCTGTAATAAACCAAACCACTACTACTCAATTCCTCCCTTTTCCACTATGCATCACACTTCCTCCTCTACCTCCTCCCTCCCCTTTACATGATACATCTGTCCCTCGTGTCCGCATTCATTATTCCGTTCCGCTAATCGCCTTTCGCTTCCCATCAATTCAATCGATTACACTCGCCCCACAGTAAACATCTACTTTGTGTGCACCATCCACTCTCCACTCGCTCCCTTTCTTTCCCCCTTTCCACTCTATTCAATCGACATAAACATGCCAGTCAAATTGGAAAAATGAGGCAGAGAGAGAGAGGGAGCCTTCCATTTCGCTCACACAAATCTCACATTGGACAGTAGATCAACCCCGAGTGCCCACTCTTTCTTTCCCACTCACAAACACCCCTTTCACACAATTCCCGTCACTCGATAACTCTCTTTCTCGAGCAGCATTTTCTCTTTTCTTCTTCTTCTTCTTTTTTTTCTATTTCCCTCTTTCTCCCCTCCACTCCAGACAATACTCTACTACTCAACTACAATGATATCAGATTGTGGGCGGGTGTTTTGTTTCATGAGCGACAAAATGCGGAATACACCCGCACCACAATCGGCAAATCGCCTCGCTTTCAACTAATAATCAGCTGTAAGTAGAGATCATTTGCCCGATATTCACTTGTCGAGATCCTCACCCGCTCTTCAATACTCAACTAAATAGTGTGGGCGAAGAGGAGGCTAGCGGCCTTGATCAAACTGACAACTTTTAGTAAATTAGTTCTCGAAGTCAGTTCAGATAAAATTAAACAAAAATTGGCAAAATCTGCTTCTACTTTCGATCATGTTACTTATTTCTTAATAAAAACATGCTATTTCCGAATTTTAGTTCAATATTTGCCCCGCTAACAGTGCTGGGCTATATCCCCACTCCTGGTTGTCCGAAACGTTTTTCGTGGAGCCCCCTAACAGAAAATTATAGAAAAAAAAGCGGAGCCCCCGACCAACTAGCGGGACTTAGCCCATCAGTGCCCGCACAATTCGTGTTTCATCGTGCCCCCATACTCACTAGCACTAGAGGACCCATCCCTATGGATTTTTACGGATCTTTTCTGAAAACGTTTTAGTGGCATCCGGTACGATTCATGTTTCATCGTTCCTTTAACTACTCCTCTGATACTTACTCGAGGGGCTGATGCGGGCGTCCTGCTGCACCTGGATGTGGTCCTTGTAGCACTTGCTGCACATGCCCTCCGTCGCCGCCGCGCCAAAGAAGCCGCAGCTGCAGACAAATAGCAAATTTAAATTAAATCAGTTCACGATCAGAATGGTTAAATTAATGGACAAAATGATTGTTCAATGGTTAAAAATAAGTCATTTCACAACCGGTCGCATTTCATTTCTGAACTATAGCGTGATGAGTCACATCAGATGAATAAATTAACATTGCGAAAAAATGATGTTTTTAGTCTCTAGCACATGTTTTGTGAAAACTAATAACTGTTTATTTACAGAAAAATATTTTTAAAAGATCAAATAACCGTACCCAGATTTGCAGAGGGTGGTCTGGGGCTGTTGTTGATTCTCCATTATACGGTGTGCGGTGTGGTGGTGTGCGAGAGAGAGAGAAACGTCGAATCGGATCACTCGGGGATCAGCAAGTCACTCGGGATGCGGGCGTTGGTCAACCTGCAAATAAAACAAATCAATATTATACGAAAAAAAAAGATGCATTTTCCATCATATTTGTCGAGTGGCAAGCGAAAGAAACGACAACACAACTATACGAGCCACAATTTCTGGTGGTAATAATAAAAAAAAAGTAGTAGAGTCATGAACGCTACGACTGAGTGATTCTTATCAGAGTGGTGGCGCAATCAATGTGATAAGGACGGGAGAGATGGAAGATGGAAGGAGGGGATGAACATAAAGGGAGGAGGAATACGAGGAACGAGAATAGGCAGAGAGTAGGAGGAGGAGGAAGGAAGTTGATGGTGATGGGAGGGAAAGGGACGAGAAGAGAAGAGAAGGGAGAAGAGGGGACCACTAAGGAACGAACGAAAAAAGAAGGGGCAAAGTAACTGAGGTTGAATCGAATAGGCAACTACTTGTGTTGCGTCAATCAATCGCCTCTTTCATCAGCCATCGCTGATTCATTTAGTCTTTGGATCCCCCCGTCACATCTCGGCTTCATCTCCACTTCGAATAACACTCCCCATACGAGGGCGGTCACTGCGAAAGACAGAGAAGGAAAGCGAAAACGACGAAACGAAAATGAACGGGGGAAAGAAGGGGAAGGGAAGGGGGGAAGGAGAAAGAAAAGAAGGGGCGAGGCAATACGAGGGGACGAGTTCTAACAGCGGAGAGGAGAATGACGATAGTTGTGTGTCCCATGTTCTCTTTTCTCCTTCCATCCCATCCATCCAACTATGGCGTTCAGTTCGTGATAACTCATATATCACCGTAATCCCC
Source organism: Pristionchus pacificus (assembly GCA_000180635.4). Classification (NCBI taxonomy): domain Eukaryota; kingdom Metazoa; phylum Nematoda; class Chromadorea; order Rhabditida; family Neodiplogasteridae; genus Pristionchus; species Pristionchus pacificus. The sequence goes on from CM026579.1 coordinate 20,648,847, forward strand.
TCTAGCCTTTCGCTTCTAGAAGGACAAATGCACTCTTCCCTTTCCCCGATAGTACAACTCCATTGCTCTCTTTTTCCATTGCTCTCTTTTTCTCATTCCACATTCCCGGCAACACGCGCTGGGGCAATATTCACAACGCATAAATTTTGCCATTTACACTACCGAATTCAACCAGTCTAGAATCACAATAACGCAGGAAATGAAAAGGTGCATTTTCGAAAATCTCTTATAGAAGGTTCCCCCGAAAGCCCACCTCCAAATCATCATTACGTGCGTTTTCTATGCACTTTTCTTTCATCATTGAGTGAAACGCAAGATGGGATGGGCACTTTCGGCTGCTGCGCTCAGAGATTCTCTTCTCCCTCCTTCTCCTCGCTCGTCTCAGAGCCTAAGCTATTCCCGAAGCTTCGTAGGGCCTTCGATCTAGATGGGCAGAGAGGATAGGCCAAGGGAGACTGAGGAGAAGAGAAGGAGGAAGCGAAGTGGGCCCAGAGGGAGGAAATTTTCTCTCTTTCGGCGAGCAACGATCGACATTTTAAACGCATTTTACATGAAATTTAATAATTTAAAACGGGTATTAAAGGCGAAAATTACCGGCTAGAAGGCGTTCCTTAGAGGAGACGTGCGAGACTCGAATCGAGTTGGTTGGTGGGACGATTGGGGGGGAGGTGGGAGATCTCTCCTCGCACCGATCCTGAAGAGGACGAGGGGGTAAAATGAGGGGAGGAAGAGGGGAGGGAGAGGGGGGGGGGGGGGGGGGGGGGCGAGAGGAGGCAATGAATCGAGAATGAACAAGAAGAGGAAGATGATCGATCGTGCAGGGTGCAAAATGCAGAGATGGGCGAGAGAGCGGGCGAATGGGAGAGGCGCAGAGACAAATTGATTAACTAATCTGTAGGGATAGAAGAGGGCGATTGGGAAGAAAGTAGTGATAGGAATAGCGATAGAGAGATAAGTAGGAATGTTCCAGAACACAAAGTATTAGTGATGACACACAGCTCTCTCTCAAGATAATAAAAGCTCGAGTCAACAAGCCGCCAAAACTATGAGCAATCCCTGCCAAATTACGTTTTTTCATTCATTCGAATTAGTGTGACGTGTGTCTCGAACAATCTTCTCAATATAGAACGAGGACGCGCTCTTTTCGAAAATCGACTGGTTAGAGAAAACGAGAGAGCATGCGAAACGAAGAGACGCACAGAGACCATTTCTAGTTCCTATAACGTTATTGAACGAGGAAGACGCCGCTTCGGATAAACAAAAGCGACGCGGACGGGAGAGAGGCGAAACCAAACCAAAGAACAGGCAGAGAAAAGCGTTCGGCAAACAGCCAAGTCCATACATCAAACATTAATCTGTGAACTACACAGTACACCATGACGACGACGAAGGCACACCACCACCACACCGCCGTCATCATACACGACGACGCTCCGAGAGGGGAGACGACAGAGAGATAAACAGCTATTACATCGAGAGAGGCGGCCCGAGCGTGTCACAAGATAGGGGCAGGAGGAAGAGGTCGGAAGGTCGAACTATCGACGGGAATGCGAGTGATTCATTCACGTGTCTGATCACGGGAACTGTCATCCGGATTCCGGAACTACTCCATTTCCCGATTTCCATCTGACCGAATCATGCATTTCCGCTATAACCAAGGGTCCAAAAAATGTGAAACTGCTAGAGGAAGGCTGTTAAAGAAAAATGCGAGTTCCCAGCCAATCAATCTGACCCAAATGCCAAATGAGCGCTCTGAAATCGGACCCCCGAGGAATGCCCCTAGATCGGGCGCACCCTCCCTCTCAATGGCACCGTTCCTGACCTCAAATGACCTCCGAGTGCGCGCTGCTCTGCCTCCTCTCCCCTCCCCCGTCCCACACTGTGCCACGCCGGCCCCACTCTCTCGTAAGGACACGGCGGGTCGGGCCCGATCATCCCGGGGCAATCACTCTTGACCGGCCATCCCCCTATTTCGTCAGACCGTGGGCTAGAGATCAGATAAAATAAAGAGAGCGGGAACAACATCAAATCAGCGCACGTCATCAAAGGCTCGCTCGCCCTTCCCCGTCCCTTGATACACGCCGAGTAGTGCCTGTTTACCCGACACGGGCCCCAATTCCCATTTCAATTCCCAGGGTGGGAACCCGATAACACACAGAAACACACATATTCTGTACCACATTCAAAGGGGGAGGAATGGGGGAAAGAAAAGAGGAAAAGGGGCAGAGAAAGAACGTCGTCAACCTATTGCACACCCGACGCATCAAAAGTGCACACCAAGAAGTGCAAATCCCCTTCGTCCCAGTCAGTCCAGAGGGAGGAGGGACTAGGCGGCGCGAGTCTACTAGTGCCCCTGTCCTTCTCTCCCAATCTCCAGATGCAAGAGGGGCGAGTAGTACCAAGTAGTACGGGCAAATAGTCAGGCTAATTCGGGAGCCTGTAAGAGGGCAAGGGCGATCCAAAAGATTACCATTGGAAAGAAGGAAGAGTAGATCAAGGGCGGGTTGTTTACGTTTCCCTAGCGATCGATTGGCTGGCACTATTTCAACTCACATGTAAACAACGTAGAGCAGCAGGCCGTAATTCAGCTACTGTAGTACTACAAAATAGTACAGACAGCGAGGGAAGCGAGTCCGCGCTAGGGGCAACCATCTAATGACTGCTCCCCTCTGTCTAAATGGGTCTGTTTCTTTGTGCTAGCAGAGCATAGGAAGAGGGGGAGTGGGATGGGGATCCAACCGGATCCGAGAGAGTGTGGTGCGGGCAGAGGGCCGAGGCGCACAAAGGGAGGCTCTCAATCGATACTCTCCCCTTGGGGCACAATGGCCCCCACTCCTAGCACTACTTGGCCCTACTCAATAATTGATGCCAGTGAGAAGGAGTCGAACTGCAACACTCACGCCAGTTATCCCATCGATTTGGCCAATCTATCGGCTCGTAAATCCCTTCTCCCGTACTCCCAGCCCTCATTATGGTCACATCATCTCACGTCACATACGCGCGCTTGCTTGCTTACTAACGAGATGATACACTATACGCGCATCCAGTCTACATTCCCAGAACCAGGAACCTCCTTCCACTCCTATCCCAAAGGGAGGAAGATAAACCGAACGAGACACATAATGGGGGAAAGGGCGGGTCGTTCTTTCCTTTCCGCCGTTGTCCCCATCGTTCAGATGCCCTCATCTTAGAGAGAGAGAGAGAGAGAGAGAGAGACGAGGCGGGGGCAGACGAGGGAAAAGGGAAAGGGAACGACTAGAAAACAGTCAGAGTCCATTCTCGCTACGGCGCCACAACGCACAACAACCACTGCCTGTGCCTCTCCCTTCTCCCTACTCGATCAGACAACACTAGTGAATACGTGGAACGAAGAGACGCGGTCCGCTCTTTCCTCCTCCTTCCCTCTTTCATCTCTTTTCCCCCCTTCTACCCAAGTGTATGAAATGCACATCACGAGTCACACACACAGAGCACATACACTCGAGGGAGCAACGACAGGCCACACCACGGGGAGGGCGACAATTGCGAATTGTCACGCGCGAAGGACAGCGCACTACAAAGACTAAACCCATTTTCAACGTCAGCAGCTGCGCAAAGAAGGTTTACCCCATGTCTAACGTCAGTACCACCTGCGTCTGTTCTCTACAAGTCGACCAATGGGAAAAGTCGCTGTCGAGCACACCACACACGTCAGCCTGCGTCTTTTCTCTATTGACTCGTCTTCCCGTCTCCCTTTCCTCTGACGCTGGCTGGGAAACAGCACACACGACATACGTCTTGAGAGACTCGACTACTCCATTTCCTATTCCCGAATGATATCGCCTCGTCAGCCGGGACCAGAGAGCCGGCAAAAAGGGAGAGATTCCCCGGGCCCGCATGCTCCAGATTCCTCTCATTCACGGTAGTCTGCGTCCCGACACCTGGCACCACAGGGGACTCTCATCCATTCTTCCTCTCGCCTGTTAGAGAGCGCGAGATAGCGTGCGAAACAAGGAGAGGCTCTCCCCAATCGCCTCCACTCATCAACAAGAGTGAGAGTGCACCGGCGGGAGGGAGGGTACCACTTTACTTTCCCCAGACCCGGTCTGTACCATCCCGTCCCGGGCCCTGCCCCACTGAAACTCGAGCCATTTGCCCCATCAACCGCCACAATAACCATAATTCGCCATGCAATTTGAGCACCAATTTTCGAAAGCCCCTTGAACCAGCCAGGTGATTTAAGCATAAAAATACAGATTCTCACCAAAATCAACCCCTCTCCAATCAATTTTGCTCTTCGAACTCGCTCCCCCATTCTTCTCCAGTCGTCTCCCCTTTCTCGATCTTCTGCACACCTGGAGATGGCAAATACGGAACTCCCCTCCTGTCTAGCTCTTCCGCCTCCCCTTCCAGGGGTAGATCAAAGAAGCTGAACAGCCTCAAGCTCACTCCATTTACCCCAGTCTTTTGCCCTGACTGGCTAGGCCATCCCAGAAGGCCACTCTATCCTCTATAAGGTCGTGGCCTCGTTCGACCTCGGGTCTTAAAGAGAGGGGAGCAGACGCTTAGATCTCTATCGGGTGAGAGGCAAGGTCGGATACTTCCGCTCTGTATCACTTATCTCTGCTAGAGGAGGTAGGTCAAACCAATTACTTATTACCCAATACAAACCCTTTTCTAAAACTGCTGCATCCCTTCTAGAGGGTAGGTCACGAGTATATGTCACGGGGGCCCTAAAGAGTGACGATCGGGTTGGGGAAAGAGGAAGGAGTGTCTCTTTCTCCCTTCTTCTCCTTCTCCAATTGCTATCCCTCCCCCCTTGCTGTGGCTGACAACGTTAGGAAGAAGTGGATGGGTCAGAGAAGGGGCGAGAGATCACGGGAAACGAGGAGGCATCTGGCAATTAGAGCGACGAGGGAGCATGCGAAATGGGGAGGCCGGCGCCCGGCACTGACAGTACACCATCCCATTGCAGTTTAGAGAGGACGAGGAGAGACGACGATAACTAGTACTGTGTACTCGCTTGCACTCAATACTACCGTACTCGATTACCGTACCTTGTTATCGATTTGTTCCATTTTATGGACGGGGATACACACACACTTCATGCCACGTACGCCCTAACACTCGTTGTCTCGTTGTGCCGTCAACAAACAATATCGATTCCCTTCGTTCCCCTCTTCCTGCTAGGCCCCGCCCCTTTATCGATTTTCCCGCGCTGACGAAAAAGCAAATCGATAGGGTCCATCGGGGTCTAAACCCTCCGCTCCGACCATTAGTCGATTAGTGCGCCACCCTACCTACTCCCTCTCACGTGACTACAACCACACTTGCTTTTCCGACCCGTCCGGCAGCTTAATAACAGCACCACACCCGTTCCCAATCCAACTCGGCACTCACTAAAGGCACCCTGACTAATCGCTAACCTAAACTTAGAAAGAAACCGCGGCGGCTGCTGTAATACAGCGATGACGCAACATGATGACAATTGCGAAAGGCCACTTTCCCGTGTTCTAAACCCACCAAAACCAAGGCAATAGGGGTAAACCAGGGCGTGGAATCGATTGGTAGACATGAATTTGACTAAATAATTGCATAAATAAGGGAAAAAAGGAAAAAAAGAGGGGAGAATAGCAGTCGATCACGAGGACGGAGCGAGGAGCGAGTGTGTGTCTCTCCTCTCTTCCCCCGCTCTGACTCCGCCCCCTCGGCGAGGGAGAGCAGACAGCGCGCTATCGGACGAGGGATGCCAGCGGGGCGAGAGACACGCCAGAGAAACAGCGTGCATTGGGGGAATTGGCCGGGCCGGGAAATAGCACTGTCGCTTGGGAAAGCATAAATGAGCATCGCGACTGCTGTACTTTCAACAAATAATTTACCGGGTTTTGCGCCTGCCTATCGGATCGCCGTATCGAATCACATGGACTTATCGCGAGAAATGCGCGCGTTTTATGGGGCAGTTGCGCCATCGTTTCTTGCCGCCAGCCGATACGCGCGAGGTGAAGCGCGCACGCGTGCGTGCGTAACAAAGAGTGCTCGAGGGAGGAGAAAAGAACTAGAATGGGTGCTGAGACGAAATTCGTGTGTGTGCCCTTGATGCCCAAGGAGGAAAGAGACGAGACGAGCGAGTAGACAAGGGAGGAGGAGAGGCGCAAGAGCCTCTCGTCATTCATTCTATCGAGAAAGACGAGAGGAGAAAAGGGAGCAGAAAATGAAGGGAGAAGGAGGAAGAAGATGGGGGACTGTGGGCTGAATGCGCATTGTACCCTATCTTCCCTCGGGCTGACTGGCGGAATAAATCACCCCGCACCCAGATACAATGGGCGCGATGAGAGGAGGATTCGCGCCAGGTGGAGCGATGGGAGAGAAAACAATGAAAATGGGTCAACCAAGCTGCTAAAACGATTAATTGGTGCACCTACAATGCATTTTCGCGCCGTGTCGCTGAATAAAAACGCTCCCAACGATGCAAATTGCAAAAGTGGTACAGAAACGGAGGGAAAATGAGAGGGGAAGCCACAATTTCGCGAAATTTCATCAAAAATTGCTGTAAACAAACCGGTAAAATCAGGAAATCCGCAGAAAATTCCCGCGTGATGACTGTACTTTTTGCCAATATTTTCACTTACAGTACTTTTTAGAAATTCTCTGTAAGACTTTTTTCATTCAATTTTCTACAGTAATCCTCATCTCTCAACAATTTACTGATCGCACCGCTTTTTGACCAATTTTTGCAGATTTTTCGTACTTATTTCTGTCAATACATAGTTCATCACTCGTAGTACCACATTACGACGGCTGGGGGAGGGAGCAAAGTCTGAGTGTACAACCGCTCGCTCATTTATAAAGCACAGCTGCATCTTTGTGATCTCTCGGACCTCTTCTGTCAACTTCCTCTTGCAAAGTGCACATTCGTATACCTCCATTAGCTTTATCTCTACATATAAATTACACTCTGGCCCCGCTGATCTATTCACTTCTCGTGACTAACCACGTGAAAGTGAACAAATCAGCGGGACAATCGATACAAATCGGCGATTTACACTCTAAAAATAAATAATTGTGTTGCTCTCAAAGGGGCTTAGGCTCTCGACTCCTCCTCGTTTTTGTTAATCCAATACGCCAGTACTGTCAATAGAAAAGAGCACAGTGGGGGGGGGGGGGGAGATAGGGGAGGGGAGAGGGCAAAGGGTAAAATAGAGAAGAAATAGGAGAGAGATGTGGGGCAAATATTCAACTGGAACTGTGCTATTGATGACTGCACAATGGGGGGGGGGGTGGCTATGTGATCACAGGCCATTCTAGAGTACCTATAGCTGTCTATTAGATGGTCAGACAGAGCGAGAGAGCACGGGAAACGGAGAGAGCCTGGCTGTCGCTCACTCAAACCCCCTCTACTACACTCAATCACTCGAATCCCGTGTTCATTCTATCATTCCAATCGATGAAAGGGATGGCTTCGCTAGAACTAATCTCTTCATTTTGCACAGTCTCTCTCCGATCAGACGATTAGTCGCCAAGAATTCCTAACCGATACCCAGTGCGGCAAAGTTGCGCGCTGATCATGTGTCATGGTCGTCATCAATTCGCACTCACCACTATCTTATCGCGCGAAAAAAGTGCCTCGGCTCATTGATATGCCGTACCGCGCCAGACTATTCCTCCGGACAAAAGAATACTCTCCGGCTCTCTCGCTGGTCAGACAGTGCGAGAGAGCGAGCGAAATGGAGAGAGTCAGACGCGATACAGACGCTAAATTTAGCGAGGGGCGATAGTATGCTGAAGTGAAGTGAGAGAAGGGGGAATCAAGTGGTCAGACAGCCTCTCCCTTCCTTTCTCTCTGTGTAATAACCATCTACTCCCTATCACTACTGTTAGAGCGTCGTCAGAGGGGACGAATTGGAAAAGGAGGAGTTGAGAGCACAGACATCAGGGACGGATACCTATACAATCGATACACAATGTAACACATACGAAAGTTCACCGCTGAGTGTGAGGGGAAACACAAGACTTAGTCAATCGATATTCGAGTAATTGTGGAATGGCATGGGGATATTACGATAGAAAGGGGAATAAGGCAACCTTAAGAGGCTAATGTAGTGCTGTGAGGGGGGCCGGGATTTGTAAAGGGGTCCTGGGGGATTACGGTAGCCTCAGTCCTGCTTGAGCTTGGGGGTGTTCACAAATTCCTCGCCGTTGAAGAAGATGAAGGCGAGACAGAACATCACGACCGCCAGCCAGAAGAGAGTCGCCGAGAGGTTCTCTGCGAAATGTAAGCATAATAAAATAAATTCCACGAATTGTTCTAATTTCTCAAGAATGTTCGAGTAATTCTTTTTATACAATGAAACCCTACCTCAGATTATTTATTTTTTTTTGCAAAAGCCATCGCTCATCTGAGCCATGTGAGACACGCAATGAGCAAGTGATCACGAAAATAATTTAGATTTTTGAAGAAGTGATCAGCAGCGGTCGGCTTATTATCGCTAAACTAGCTAATAAACTGGGACAATATCAATCTCAGTTCGTTAGCAAGCTGCATATTTTATTGTAATCTCGAAAAACCACGATGCATCGTTCATTGAGCGAATACTAGTTCAAGTGACATCAATGAAACTCAAAATCACCAAATCCTTTTCAAACAAGCATTGTTTTACGTCCGTTTAACAAATACCACCAGTCCACAACCATTCCTAACACTTTTTCCCACGCCGACAAATCGTAAACCTCACCCGACACGAGCAGACACAACACGACCATGGCGACGGCGAAGGCGGCGGCCACGATGGCCACACCGTGGTAGTCGAGGGCGAGAATGGTTGTCTCGAAGGTGGACGGAAGGTGGTCGGGATCGACGGGGAAGTTACCCAGGAACAAATCGATCGAGTCCTGCAAAGGATACCGTAGTCAGAAGGAGGGGGATTACTGTAGGTAGCAGATTGAAAAGTGATTTTGAGCTAATGTAAGAATCACAACTTGTGGATTGATGCTTCGGGTGGCCAATATCCTATATAACGCGCTACTCAGCTAATTATCGCATGATTACGAATCGTAAAATTTCAAAACTATTACAACTAGTACAACATGTGGTTTACTGCTTCACCCGTGATCCATGTTCTGTCATTTGCACGAAAAATCGTTTGTTGTTAACCTCATAGTACAAAAACAAAATAGTTAAATGAAAGCTACAACCCCCCCCCCCCCCCCCACTGCTACATTACCTGATGGAACCGTCACTTACAATGAAGTATCACTAATCGATAGAGGTACCGTACCCCCCCCCCCCCCTTCTCCCTCCTACCGTACCTGTCTATACCCATCAAAGTAGTGACAATTTCACTAATCGATAGAAGTACCGCACCCCCCCCCCCCCCCCCCCCCATCTTACCGTACTGATCTGCCAATTTAGCTGTGTCGACTTCATAAAGCGATAGAGATACCGTACCCTACCATACCTGTCTGTATCCATCATTGAAGTTGTTCTTGAAGTATCGAGTGATCGCATTCACTCCATCATTGAGGGCACCGCCGTACGTGCGCTTGCCCAGACGCGTGAAATCGGCCTGTAAGAGATATTTTTAAATTTAAATTAAATAATTAATATAATTAAAGTGATAGACTACCATTGATAGCCCATGCTACTATTATGTGATTAAATGGTTGTTCCCAACAAAATCGACACTCGAATGAATGTTTCACGCATCATACTTCCTCACATTTTCCAGATTAGGAACAATCGGCATCCTGTGAACATCAAACAAAAATAATTATAACCAATATGAACAACTATTCCTAATTATCCAAATCTTGAAGTGCGCCGTTCCCGCGCACAATCTGCTGCACTCGTCCCCGTCTTTCAATTCCCATTTCTAGGCTAATGTTTTGTCCCAACCCTTCGGAGACATGCTTCACGCAAACCTACATCCTCACATTTCAAGAGTACGGTTAATAATATGTCCTCTAGGCAATTTAACAAAACATAATCATTTTCACTGCAATTAAAGTAGTTAATATAATAATTAAACAACAATCCTAATAACGACCAGCCATTGCTGTGGAATATCTCCACTAGGTTGTGGGAGTATGGTGCCCCCCCCTCCATAAAAATTCTTCAAAATCTACGGAGCGCTCGCCATCCTGAGGGGTTTGAAACCAGTGGGACCAAACCTTGAGTGCGCCCGTGCTTGCGTACTGTCTGCACCCATTTCTAGTATTTATTTCCCATTTCTAACTCTTTTTTTTAAATTTTGTAACAACAAAATCGCCATTCGGAGACATGTTTCATCCACCCTACGTCCTCGCATTTTAAGACTAGGAGCAATGTCGATCTCATTTCTGTTACTAAATATAATAGGTCAATTAACTAATTGTAAATTGAATAACTAAATCAACTAAACAAGCCCAATTATGAATAACATTGCGTGCCCCCGTGCCCGCGTACTGTCTGCGTCATTCATTTCCATTTTTATCATTTCTAACTCACATTTTAAAAGCTTGGTCCTAACAACATCACCATTCGAATATATGTTTCATAGACCCTACTTCCTCGCACTTCCTCGAATGGATTCGATTCCATCTCACCCCCATTTGCTAACAATTTACTAAATATAATACACTTAATTTAATTAAGTAAATAAGCCAAATGCCTCCCAACCTTGAGCGCTCCCGTGGCCGCGTACTGTCTGCTGTCCTCATCTCTATTATTTAGGTTTATTTCTCATTTCTAACCCATAATAAAAAAGTTGTTCCCTACAAAAATCGCCCATCGGAGACATGTTTCACCCATCCTACTTCCTCCAATTTCAAGAATAGGTGCAATGTGCATCTCCTTTTGACCGAATACAATCACACTAATTTTAATAATTCAATTAGCTTGATTTAAGTAGGTAAATAAGCCTAATCGCCTCCGTCTTTCAATCCCCATTTCAGGGTCAAGGATTTATCCCAACAAAATCGCCCTTTCCGAGACATGTTTCACGCGTCTTACTTCTCAGAGTTAAAGTTAGGGCACAATAAGTCGCACAAGTCGGAGATGAACTATGATAATCAAAATCCCCTCCCAACCTTGAGTGCTCCGGTGCCGGCGTACTGTCTGCTGCACTCGTCCCCGTTGTCCGCCCACAGGAACTTGAACACGCGCTCGAGCTCCTCGAGGTCTGCAAGTGGAGCACGGATGAAACACCAATCTCGACGGAAAGGCAAAGTTAAGTTGCTGCCACGACCAAGGCGATTGCACATTCGTCAGAGGATGACCACGCTTGCACGAAAGTTAGCATGGGTAAGTTTGTAACATGTGCACTAAAGAAACAGTTGTTGGCTTTCAAAAGAGATCCAAAAGTATTAATTGCATCAACGCTTTCCGTATAGCTCATAGAAGATACTGCATCGGCAATATTGCGGGTAAGAATCAACTTAAAAAAAGACCCAAGTTGAATTGTATAAATTCAGGTGCACAAACAACAACATCATTCTATGTTTTATGAATATTTTCAAGATCACGTCACATACTTATCACGCCTCTCACCTAAGATTCGACCTGAATCTGTCAGCGAGTCAAATTTCGAGGTTGATATTTTGACAGTTTTGGGGTCCACCAAGCCCTACTAGACAACCTATGAACGGAATAGTTCCATAGATCATTCCCGACCGAGCTGCAGCACCGGTCGGCTGCAGCCTCCTAGCTTCAAACCCAATTTTCAGCCCTTCAACGTAGTTCTAGAAATGACGTTTCTGAAAGAGCTAGGGCTATTTTTCCAAGCTCTATCCCTCTGTGTTGATCGTTTATCGATATCTTGTTTCTAAACAGTGCTATACAGAATGAAGTATAAGTAGAAAACCGCTCGAAAACCCACGATTTTTCTTTCACAGATGGATAGCCCTTGCGATGACGATTCGAATGATATGTCTGCGCTCGCAAACGGAGAGGAGTGAGCAAGGTTTCATTCCAGAAAACTGTTTTTCAATTTTTGAACTTTATTTTCAACAGTCTATTTCCGTTCCATTTCACATTTTTGCGAGCAATGACCCGGCGTCCAGCTCTGTATTCTCGATATGTTTCATCTGCTTTCAAAAAAGTCGCATTTACACCGAGTTTAAACATTAAAGTAGAATGAAACATAACGAATAAATAAGAATGAAGCCGGGTCATTGCTCGCAAAAATGTGAAATGGAACGGAAATAGACTGTTGAAAATAAAGTTCAAAAATTGAAAAACAGTTTTCTGGCATGAAACCATGCTCACTCCTCTCCGTTTGCGAGCGCAGACATATCATTCGAATCGTCATCGCAAAGGCTATCCATCTGTGAAAGAAAAATCGTGGGTTTTCGAGCGGTTTTCTACTTATACTTCGTTCTGTATAGCACTGTTTAGAAACAAGATAACGATAAACGATCAACACAGAGAGATAGAACTTGGAAAAATAGCCCAAGCTCTTTCAGAAAAGTCATTTCTAGAACTACGTTGAAGGGCTGAAAATTGTGTTTGAAGTTAGGAGGCTGCAGCCGAACGGTGCTGCAGCTCGGTAGGGAATGATCTCTGGAACTATTCCGTTCATAGGTTGTCTAGTAGGGCTTGGTGGACCCCAAAACTGTCAAAATATCAACCTCGAAATTTGACTCGCTGACAAATCTCTTTTATTCTGAGTCGATTCTTAGGTGAGAGGCGTGTTATCACGTTGTAAACACCAGCCACTTTGGTCACGATATCCTCCTAAAATCAATAATCGATATACCGTACCCTCGACCCTCCTTCCTCCGCTCAGGATGCCCAGGAACGCAAGCTGGTCCGTAAGCGACTCGCGCGCGATCATCGATTGCACCTGGGAATCGTTTAATTATTTTCACGACGATATATTCTCGACACATTAAACTTACTCGCTTCGATTGCTCATCAATTTTACATGACACCTCAGCCCACCTAGTCACAATCAGCAGCCGTTCGACAGATTATTGCATCGCATTCTAGCTTAGCATCTGAAGGAGGCTACAGATGAAGTATCCCCATTCTCGTTGACGTATTATCCTTTATTGAACGCACGAACTTCTCGTAACCCACCACACCACCCAGACAGAACATGACCAGATCCTGAAACCCCAGTCTACCCAACCGCCTTTGATTACACCGTTTTTTTCCCGTTTCACTCACTTCTTAAAGCTCTAACAAATTTCAAATTAATGGTATTGCGGTGCTTCGTATCTTACTTATACAAAAAGATGATACAGTGTGTTCTCACCACATTGGTCCTGTCCAAACATTTCATGAATCTACCATGCCGCAATTTACAGCATTGCAAGCTGCTGTCAAACAGTTTCCCTCACTTCTGCTAACCCGATCAATGTTACACATAAATGTAATACAGTACATGCAGTTACTTTACCATCTCGGGGCGCTAACAAAAGGGTGCACTAACCACATTCCTAATCTGACTAGCATTTGTTAAACACACATTTCATCGAATCGAGAGGATACTATAGTGGATACTCACCACATTGGTCCTGTCCAGACAGTCCATGCAGTTGCTGCGATAGATGCCCTGCTGCATGCGGCCGCCGCTCGGGTGGTCCGGCTGCGCAGCGAAGAATCTGGAAGCATGACTTGATACTTTCTTTTAAAGCGGGACTCAAAGGATAATCTATGAAAGCAGTACTTTGTGCATATCTCACACTCTTGCGGCGACGATATTGCGGGTGCGAATCAAGCTTCAAAAACAACCAAACGGAGCATAGTTTTAGCAGTCAAATATTCGAATATAATTAGACATGCATGTACAATCTCTTGTCAATTTTGTTTATGTTTGCAATGGCGGCTAGAGAGTTGTCAACGGCAATAACTCGCTAGGGGTATATCATACGCATGTGACCACGATATCGGTCGAATTCTAAAGCAAACCCAATTAGTCAAACTACCAACCAATTTTTCGAATAAAAAATCAATAATACTACCGTACCCGAACTCGGTGATCTCCGGCCTCAGCTGTCCCTTGAGGACGGAGATGCGGTCCCAGTTCATCGCGTGGCACTCCTTGTGGAAGTCGAACGGGTTGTATCTGAAGAGTAATATTTTTTCACAGCCCCAAGCTACAGCTAATAATCACCAGTGGCAAACCAATCGTTATTTTCACCATCTTCCTCAAATTATCAACTCTAAGGCATTTTTTTAAATTTAGAGAATAGTGTTGAAAAGCAGAAATCAACAGTATTTCGAGCTTGACTTGTAATTTCTCACCTCACAAACGGCAGATTTGCCTGGAGTAGGATCCTCTCCAGCTCTCCGCCCACGCGTCGCTCGCGACCTTTCGAGTTCACCAGATTCACGATCACCTGGAATTAATTATTTGTTATTTCGAAAACGTCACCAACTTCATTCCATCGATCATTGCCCAAGTCCCAGTTCATATGATATCAATGAAACATGCAATCAGCATGTTTCATTTTGGTAACTGGAGATTTTGTTACTATTTTACCTACATGGACTACATGCGATCAACCATTGCGGAAGTCCCAGTTCATATGATATCAATGAAACGAGCAATCCATATGTGCATTAATATTGATAACGGAAGATTTTGTAATTATTCTAACGACAAAGGCTTCGTTTCATTGACCATCGCGCAAGTCCTAGCCCATGTGATATTAATGAAACGTGCAATTAGCATGTCAATTGTGATTTCTGTTCTCAACGCTATGAAAACTGGAAAAATTGTGGTGGAAACAATAAATACTTCTTCTGCACGACTTTTGTGTTTCATCACTAATACGTATGCAGGAAATTCACCCACAAATAATGCAGACGCGGTTCTCGTTTCAGCTAAAAATATCACAGTCCAATACAAAACTATTCCAATCGCCGTTTCTTTCCCTGTCAATGACGCTTTCACCCCCTCCCCCATTTTTCAACGCTGTGCCCCGCACATCTGCGGCTCAGTGGCCAGTTAAGGTCAGTGGGTTCTGTTGAACACCACGCCACCTCATCCCCCCCCCTCACCTGCTTTCCTCTGTAGTGCTCGGCCTGGCTCTTGAAGTGGCGGACGTACGCCTGCAATGCAATCAATCACAATTATAATCCGTCAACTCCCGATATTATCTCGCCCTACTTCAACACACCTCTAAATTACAGCAATATAACTATGAGAAAGGTCGTTATGAAGTGCATTTATCGAACAAAAAAGAGGAATGGGCAAAATGGGCATCCATATTTTCCAATTACACTTATACTAGTCATGTTCCAAGTACACTATGTGAGCAGCAAACGTTTAGGTGTGCTGATTCTTCCGCGACTTCGACATCAATGTCCAAAAAACACAAACTACTCCCCAGACCACCATAGCCATAACCAAAATGTGAACAATCCAAAAAAGGGCGCAGCTTGGTGCCTACGACCTCATCATCCCCCCTCCTCCCATACCTGCAGCTGGTCGTCGGTCGGCCGCAGCAGCGGGCACGGCTGCCATCGCAGATTGGGTCGCTGCGACCAGAACAGCGGGATCGACCCGCGCGTCTGCAAATGGAGTACTTACAATTAGCTTTTGATCTTGTATTTGTTTATCAGAGAAAAATCATTATGAACTATTCCTATTTGAAAATCTGATGTTCCAACTATAATTATTCGGGCCATGATGCATTTAAAGCGCTAGTAATCGACCCGCCACGCCTGCAAATCTTCCATTGACCAATTCAGTTTTATACTTGCTATCTTTGTGCTTCGCGCACTATTCTTATTTAGTAAAAACCTAGGAAATCGATGCGTGTGCGAATTGAGCCATTTAGGCTAGTTTTTTCAAGTCAACAATAATTGAAATGTTCACAAAAGCCTTTCTCAAAACGTCCATCAAACTATTTTTTTAACGTGATTGGTCGCAGCGTTTCAAAGAACACGCCTATATTCGAATAGAGCGTCCGCACGTTCCAATCGTCCATTTCAGTTTTCAGCCTACAATCTTTATGTTACACGCAATCTTCTTGATACGATGAAGATCTCAGCATGCGATGCTCCTGAGGATCACAATTTACACCTCCCTACCAACCCCCTCAGCGGGAGTACTACTGAATTGTCCTTCGATAGCCATTTTTAGCACCGTCGATTTCATTTTTTAGGCTGCTACTTTTGTGTTTCACATACTATTATAGTCACGATGATGACCAAGAACTTCGATAGTCTACTTTCTGCTGTTGCAAACCATCTACTCATAATCAGGCCTTCTGATATCAGCGATGGTTACCGTATTCGGCACGATCGATACCTGCAGGAAGGCGGTGACCGTCTTTTGTCCTCCTCCGGCCTGTCCGTCTTTTAGCACCTCCACAATCTGCTCCGTCTCCACGAAATTGGCGCAGTGACCCTCCGTGTTCACGCCCCGCTTGTAGAAGCGAACGCCCGCTCTGAAAAGAGATCATTGATTGATTATCTACAAAATATGGCTATAGCAAATCCCGTCATGTGTGAAATGATCAAAATTTGGGAGACTCAAATAAGTATATGATACATGTGAAGCATTGAATCGACAGTGTGGTTTATGATACTCACACATAAACACCACTATATTCTGCAGATCATCGTTCGTTTATGCACGCCAAAGGAGATGAAATCATTCATTTGAGAAAAGTCAGTTGATCTTACTAATCCTTGAAACCTGGAGGAACCTAGTTGTCGACTTTTGTTACAATTACTCGCTCATGATAGTTCAACTTTTCCGCTCACTTTTTCCTGCAACACGAGCAAAACCTAGATATCAAACGTCACGAAACTTTCGCTGAAGAATCTATCGATCAATTGAAACCACCGTATGTATCAGGGTAAATCTTATATCGATCACGCTACCGTACACCTAATCAATAAGATTAAAGTACTGTACCTCTGTGTGGATCGTCTCATGAAGAAACTACCCAGTTCATCATATTGATCGCACTACCGTACACCCAATCAATACTCTATTTTATTACCGTACCTCTGAATGGATCTCCTCGAGACCAGGATCAACTTGAATCGATGGGCGCCGATCTGCTGTGTGACGCTCCCGAAGAAGCCGTGCATGAGCGGGAGACAGTACGGGTGGGCCTGCGGAAATAATAATCATACAACTAATAATCATAATACAAAAATGAATCATCATCAACATCACATTAACCAACTCTAAATTTATAATATCAACGAGGCACACACCTGGATGCATTCACCTACCACAAATATTCGTAGGAGCTTTAAAATGTTATGAAATAACACGAACAATTTGTTCCTACTGAAATACACAATTATTGCGATACTCAACAAATGCTGTTGGTGAAATTGCGTTTCGTTGCTAGTATAGATAGGAACGGACATAATTGTAATCAGTTTAACAGGAATTCCTATTGTAAACATAGAAAAAAATGAACCGCTCATCCCGAGCACTCCTCTTATTAGCCTCTCAATGTCAGTCTCACAAAGAGCAACAATTGAGCTAATGGTTCAGCCAAAATCGCACTTGGTGGAACTCAATTTTGTTACTACTATGTCTTGCAGTTCACAGAAGTGCGCTCAGTAGAGCAGATGGTTGGAGTCATACAAAGAAACCACCCACCCGGGCACTCCTTTCACAGACAGCCTCTCATATTCAGTCCAACAACAAACAACCATTGTACAATCTAAGGTTCAACAAAAAATGCTCTTGGCAGATTTCAGTTTCGTTGCTAATACATACAGCAGTTTGCACAATTGGGATCAGTAAAAGCGGAAGTGACATCTTCAATTTCAATATTTACACTCCTCAACCCGGGCACTCCTCTCAGACTCTAATTCTAACAACGAACAAAAATTGAGCTAATGGTTCATCCGAAATCGCTTGGCGGAATTCAGTTCCGTTATTTCCATATCTCGCAGTTCACAGAAGTGCGCTCAGTAGAGAAGATGGTTGGAAAGTCATACAAATATACCGCTCACTCCTCTGTCTTACAACAAAGAACCATTGAGCGATGAATGATTCAACAAACCAAAATCGCACTTGATGGAATTCAGTTTCGTTGCTAGTATACATACGAGTTTGCACAATTGGGATAAGTAGAAGAGGAAATCTTATCGCTAAATTAGATACTTTAAACCCCTTACCGGGCATTCCTCTCAGCCCCTCATTCTAACAACAAACAACTATTGAGTATTGAACAAAATCGCACTTGGCGGAATTCAGTTTCGCTGCTAGTACACAATGAGCTTTGCACAATCAAGATCAATTAAAGGAACGCCCGTAATCTTTAAATTTAATAATTAAACCCCTCACCCCGGGCACTCCTCTTAGTCGCTGCAGGCAGTACCCGTTCCACGTGAACCGCTCCTCAGCCTGGAATTTTGAATCAATAATATCGATATTAAATAATAATTAAATGGTTAAACAGGGGAACTCAGAACGTTCTTTAAATCTTTGAATGGAGATTGATTTATGATAATTTATATTTAAAAAATTGGAATTACCTGAATGCTAACGAAAAACTTACTAAACGTGCGCTGCTTAGGTACTATAACATCTTGTATTCGACTCGAGGCCAATTTGTTGAAGTTAAAAAGCAATAAAAATTTATCAAACTAACCCTATCGATGAGACTTCTCTGGTAGAATTGGGGCGTCGCATTCTCCGCCATCCACTGAAAAAGAGTGGATTGTATGAACAACTGAAGCGAATATTTGAATCCCCTCTCCATATTTGATAAAATGCTGCTGGGAGTCACATGTGGAGAGGTTACAGCAATGTAGATCAAGTGGAATCATGATTGTTATAATTTTAAAGAGTGAAACTCGTATTAATTGACGCACGCAGCGAACAGGCTATATCTGGTCAGTGTGAAACATGAATTCCGCTAGAACCAAAATTCAAAATGTTCTAAAAAAACTGTAACAAGGGTTCGAAAGATCTTGGTTTGAACTACGCGATATGGAAAGTTGTTTACTAACTCTGCAATTGAGTAAATAAAATAGAGTAACCTGGAATGAGTGGGTGATATCGGCAGTGTAGGAGAAATAGAAGCCGTTCGTGCCCAGCACTGTATGGAGCATCTCCGTGAATTGACGATTGAACCAGTTCTGGAATTATATATTATGAAAATTTCAGAAAAAAACATTGACATATATCCATAGCTCGTTTCCATAGACACCATCAATCAGAGATCAAATACTACCCTCAAAAGGACCTAGGCATGCCACATTTAGAGCATAATTAGAACAAAAGTTAGAGAAAATCATACCACAATTATACAAAACAGAGAAAATAATACGAAACCTAGGCACCACATGCCCAATAATCTTCAAAATGTGTAAAAGCACGCCACAATTTAAGTTTCATGACATGAGTATTTGACCTCTGACATCAATAACTTCAGTGATAATGTTGCGCGATAGGAAACGTGAACTGGCGGTTGAACCAGTTCTGATAAATAAAACTGAGTAAGTATAAGTCATCGGAAAATACGAATTGACACTTTCGAGTTTCACCCATTGTTCATGGTGGAGTCTAATGGATGGTGTGTTGATTTATCGAGTATCACAAAATCACAACAAACCACAGCAAACCACAACAAAATCACAACAAGCTATTAAAACTTCATGCCATATCTATCTGACGTAGAAGATAAGATAACCATGAATTGTTTATTTTACACTGTGCTTCCCAAAGTCATTGTCGCATGGAACAACCCTTCAATTCATATTCAACATGAAACACGAAGTGACCGTTAAAAATCGCAAAATCGCCCAGAGTACGATAAGAAAGTAATCCAAACCTGCTTCTCCGTGAGGTGCAGGGTGGTCTTCTTGAAGGGAATCACTTCCGTTGCGAGGACCTGCAATCGATCGATACCATAATCTCAATGAGATACCGTATTCTAGATGAGATACAGTACCCCTCACATAGTAGCACCTTTACGAGTGCTTTCAGAAACTTTATAGGCTATTCCAAAGTAAATAGGACGTTCAGAAAAAAAAGACGATGTCTAATTGATCTGCATCGATTGGATACATCACCCTGTGCAGAAGTGCTGTATGTGGACATCATTAAGAAACTTGAAAGACTAATTGCAAAGAAGAGCTCAGAGTGTGATTTATCGATATCGATTAGCTGCCGTACTCCTACCGTACCTTACACATAAATGATTAGTAGAGACGATTGATCGATACCGTACCCAATAGTTACCGTACCTTCCAGATATCGTGTCCATTCAGCTGCCCGACCATCTCGGCGCTCTTGATCACGATTAGTGCTTGACCTGCAATTTTAAGATCCTTATTCATTCATTTATATTTATCTCTTTCAGATCATAAGATAAATCTCCAATATCGCTTCTTCTTACGCAAACTTGGTTTTCTTAGTCCTTACAATTAGAGTTGGTGAGAAAAGAGATCCTCTAGAAAGTTATCGTGAATCTGATCACAAACAAATTGTTATGCTCCAAAACTGATGTTGACAAAGTGGATTTGCGCTTCAAGTGATCTCCTTATCACTGATAACAATTTTATGAAGGGGTTGAATAAACATACCTGACACCAGCTGAATCGTTCCGATGACACCATAGATGAGGAAGATATCGCAGTCTCCCAGAGGGATCTGGTTAGACGACGTCTCTGAATGATCCTATCGTTAGCGTAGAAACAGGTCATCAACAACTACCAAATATTCCAAGGCATAGCAGAATGCAATATTTTTAAAGAGGGTTGGAAAGCTTCTCTTGCAAATACACACGGTTTTCGGAAGACTATCCTATGGATATGTGGCCAGATTTACCAAATCCCCGTTACATTTCCATTTGCTCTTTATCCCATACAAAAAATAGAATTACAAACCTACGAGACCTATCGCATTGGAGTGCCTATCGATCTGCAGGTGCTGATTCGATTTGACGCCACCGAAACGGTCGCATGGCTCGATGTACAACTTGTCCGGAGACACGTACCTGCAAAATTTGAAACATCAAAATGAAAATTCAAACGCCTTTTTTAATTTAATGAAAATGCTCAGTTTCATCCACTTTTTTGTTCCGTAACTGATCAGGGTAGGAACCCGAAAGAAATCATGCCTTAACAATTCAAAAATAAAAATAACTTACAGATTGTATCGTTCATAAACGGCATTCTCCGCGGGTGCACTCATTGCATTCTACGATGGATGACTCGTCTATCGGAAGGAGCGATACGCGCTGAAATGATGACAACTCAGAAGAATGGCAGAGAATAGGAATGGAAAAAAGGAAAAGAGAGTTCTTCCCACGCTCAAATAGGAGTGGGAAAGGCGGAATTTGTTATCTTCCCAAAAGATCGAGAGAGTATGTGGCAAAGACGATCTCGTTTTGCCCTAGTTCTGTACTGGGAATGCAACAAGAAAGTACTTGACTATTTAGACAATTGAAAAAGAGAGTGAGGGGGACAATCAATCAATAAAACGAAAGGAATGAAATCACAAAAAAAATATTTAAAATTTTTTTAAAAAAGAGACACGCCTTAAAAAGTCAGTAGTCGATTTGGTGCGTCAGCAAAATTGCGGGCGCGCGAAATTCTCGCTTGCTGGCGCGTGACTGGTGAGCTCTTTCGTTGAAAGGAACTCGGATCAATCACGTTTTCCTGTTGTGCAAGCCCAACCAACCCCCTAGCACTTTACTATCTTTATAGTTTCTTACCAAATCTCGTTGGCTTTATGTCTTTAAGCCTTCCGTATCTCATTTTCAACAGTCGGTGTGGCTTTTTTGTGAACAGAGTATGGGTACAATTGAATGTTTGGATTTGCAGTGCTCTATGGGCAGCCAGAAAGGCCCCGAAGTCGACCTGAAGCCAGGCACATACGACCTGAAACTGGGCGGGTCTTGGGATCCTCCTTCCAGAGACCAAACCTCCTTCCACACATTGAAATGTGAGTGTCTTTGTTCACTATCGATTGACCAGCCCACACATGAAATTTACACAAATTTACACAAGCGGTAGAATAACTACTGAAACTTCGTTTCTCGAAAATCGAAGCAATATCTTGTTCCATTTTGACTACGATACTACTTATCGTCGAGCTATCTCTCAATGATCTTATCATTCAGATGATTTCAAGCCCAAGTCGGTCGCAAACGAGACCGAAACGTATGTTGCCATGGGACAGAACGGAGATGTACAGGTGAATGCAACTATTTGCTTGCGCTAGATCATCCAGAGATCAATTGATGTGACGATTCTTGAAAAGAATTTCCACTGGGTTGTTTGCCGAATGTAGACACAGAAGTGTGGAGTCGTGTTAGCGCTATCTTTGAATGAAGAGCATCGATCTGTAAACGTACAATTGATCCAGTTCCATTCTGAAACACGATTGTTCCAGGTAGCCGTTCCGGCCGAGAACGACACCCTCACCATGTACAAGGGAGCACAGAAGAAAGTGAAGGTGCGCTGAATCCTGTTTTGTAGTTTGTAGTTTGAGCTAGGACAAATGACTGGTACTACGATCATCTTGTTTGTATTAAAAATAGAAAAGGGCCGTCGAGAATCCGCTTCTATAGGCGTCGTTCTATGGATACTGGATCAATGGATCCTGAAACATGCTCGTCGTTCGGGGATTTTGTCATATATCTTTTTCATTTATGATTATTCAGGAGGCTCGAGAGTGCCTGCTCTTCTTCAATCCTCGGACGGGCGAGGTTCGACTGGAGAAGGTCCAGTCGAATATCACGGTGAAGAAGACGAGGTGAGTGATCGATCAACGGTATTGATGAAAACGAAACTGTCTAGCTGCTGGCTTGCAGTATGCCACGTGCAGATATGGCTCATAACAAATCTCGAATCACCCGCTAAACTCTGGTTTCTTATGGGCTATATCATTTGAAAACGCAAGCCAACATACTGATCAGAGAGCAATCTATTACAAATAATTTTAAGAATTCCTCTAGAGTTGTCATGAGTCTTTGCACAACGTATAGTGCAGACAGATCTAAATTCTTGACACATTTTGTAATCGCTCGTTTTGCGCGCATTATCACCTGTCCGTCGCCTGTCAGAAACATCATTTCCATGCTACGAAAATGAAGGGTTAACAAATGTTTGATCAGACGAGGTACATATTTGTGATCACCAGTGACGATTGCACGCTGAATGCGAACTTGAGATACCTTGGATTTTTTTCTATTTGTGATTCTTGGTATACTACAGGATACTAGTGTACAGATGAAAAATCTAAAAGAGATGCGTCATCGTATCTATTAGTGCCCTCTTAAGTCATCGTAATCAGGGGTCAGATGATCAGGTTATGAAACCGAAAATGTACTATGCTATTACAAATATTGCGGGTAATTGCACTTGCGGTGGTTAGGTTTCGGGAAATTTCCTCCGTTTTTGTCGATCGGTGCCACCGATGCTTGCAGCATCGGTACCATACCATGTCCATAGCATAGCATACCATAGCAGCATACCATGCCGATATGCTTTTCTCTCATTTTTGTTCTAATTTGTATAAAAATGTGGTATGCATAGGTCCTTTCGGGAGTGGTATTTGACCTTTGATCGTAATGGAGTCGATTGCAGACCGGGTGACGCGGAGCCGGCGACGGAGCAGTACCTGCGGTCGGAGATAGCCCGGCTGAGGACCACGTCCACGAGCAGGTGGGATTCATGCTGTAGTAATGTGTTTTTTTATAATATTTAAAAGAGTGAGCTCAAGTTAGCGATAAGTCTGTCTAATTCCCGATACCTAGATCGTTTGAAACGTGAAGTACTTTGGAAGTGATGCCCCTTGTTCACTTTCCTACTAGCGTGGTCTCAATTGTTTGGTACCCTAGAATGAAATCGAAGACTCTTATCAGGTGGTTTTCCTGTCCGAATAGGAATTTCAATCATGCCAAACATCTAAGTGACATTATTGGTCGTATCGCTATAGCAGAAGGAATTGATTGCTAATATGATACATTTAGAAAGCGCTTAGTGTTGTCGGCTACATATGCATTTGACATTCAAAAATGTCGACAGTTCAAAACCCGTAGTTTCGCGTTTCACCACTTCCTTGTATTCCAGAAAAATACTCTATTCTCGATTCATCGAACTTTGTGAGTAGAACGCTAAAATATTTTAAAATATCGAACCAAACCTAAGGAAGATCAATGCAAGCTTCCCCCCCCCTTACCCTGGTAGATAGAATAATTGAATTGAATCTTCTTGCCGTCCCGATACTTCTGCCCGCGACCACTAGACGCGCCCGATTAGAAGGAAAAGGAGCCTACTCCGAGTCGATTACTAAACCTTCCTTTCCAGACCCGCTCCCTCCACTCGCGACGACTCGGCCAACTCGTCGATGAACTCATCCATGATGAACAGCAGTAGTGAAGTGGAGAGGAAGAGGTTGGATTTTGTTTTCACGCCACACCCTCAAAATTCGGCAAGAGCAGTACGGGTTGGAAATGATTGATTTCTAAGAATAAGCGAAGGCCATTAAATATCATGAACTCATCCATGATGAACAATAGTAGTGAAGTGGAGAGGAAGAGGTGGGATTTATGTTTATATTTTGATTGACATGTTCCGTGATCATGATCAGTGGAAAGTTTTTTTAACCATGATAAATTGTCGCTGAATAAATAATCTCACTAGAATAGGTTGTTCCACAATGAGTATGGTCATGATTAGCAATATGGATCCGGGCTAGCAGAGGTGATTAGTAATGACTCATTACAATAGCATGAACTCATCCATGATGAACAACAGTCTTGAAGTGAAGAGGAAGAGGTTGGATTCTCATTTGAGAGCTTCATTTCGAAAGAACATGGCCATTATCGTATTTTGTATGTTTGGCAATCGTAGGCTGGCACATATCAGCGGATAATTTCCTGCTAGGATGATCATTAGTTCATGAACCACAAATCTCACTGGAAGATTTTTGTTCTGGTTTCTGTGCCATATCCTGATAGGAAATAGCGATGATCATTTTTTTTACAGTTTTTGACAATAGCACACAGATGCTGCGTACATTAGCGGATGAAATCCCAGACGGATAATCAAATGTTTCTGAACCACAAATCTTACGGGAAATTTGCTAAATCGGATTTCTTGTATTATTGGCAGAACCTATTTATGAGTCTTAACCCAATAATACTAAAAATAAATCAACTTCATCAGGAAATCATCCTCCTCCTCGTCCTCATCCTCTTCCTCTTCCGATTCCTCCTCTGACGATAGTGAGGACGAGGAGAACTTCAAGAATGCCGGAGGGCTCAACGTGGCGTCGGCCCAGCAAGTACCTCAGCAAGCGGCCTTCCAGGTATCGTTTTTGAAAAATGTGGACAGATATAAAAGGTACAGCCCAGGTTCATTTGTGTTTCACTGTCAAAGGTGCTGAGATGTTCAGGAATAGTTAATACTGGTGTTGTCTGTTTCTCCGTAAAAACATGATTAATAAATACTTGCGACCCTTCTGCAAAAGTGAGCACCAATGGCATAGATGCGCATAGTTATCTTGCGTTTTATTATCGCGCCTCAAGATCCGCTTCGGCCCAGCAAACAATTAGAATGGATGAGAAATTGCTCAAAATGCCGAAATTCGAACCACGTCGCTTCGTGTTTCATCTCTAGTTGATATCATGGTAAATAGGTCTTTTTTTGGCCTGGTCACAGAGAAATAATAAATTAGTTGCGGTTTAACTGCGAGACATGGGAAGAGCGTACCCTGTTCTGTCGCGCTTCATGATCAATTAGTGTCACAATATATTTCTTGATTGCGATGAGGCGTTTGGTCCCGGTTCGTACAAAACAATTCAATTTATGCAAGGGAGATCATTAAATAGTATTCT
The DNA here is from genome assembly GCA_000180635.4 of Pristionchus pacificus. Classification (NCBI taxonomy): domain Eukaryota; kingdom Metazoa; phylum Nematoda; class Chromadorea; order Rhabditida; family Neodiplogasteridae; genus Pristionchus; species Pristionchus pacificus. The sequence goes on from CM026579.1 coordinate 20,674,584, forward strand.
GAGACACAAAATTTCGAATGTTCAAAACCCGTTGCTTCGCGCTTCATCGCTATCTGGTATAGCCGACAAAGCGTCGATGTGAATAATGTTCGGACTGTCGTCGTTAACAAATTTAGAATAAATTTTTATTATAATATTATGATCACTAATTCGCAGCCGCCCGTCTTTCCTCCCTCTCATCCGCACGCGCTCTCCTCGCCGGCGGCCTCCTCGCCCATGGAGATGAGCGACGTCGACGACGACTCCGATGATGAGGATGCTATGATGCTCCAGAGGGTACGGTAGTTTTATCGGTTGATTACGGGGTAGCTCTGGTACGGTATCCATAGAACATTATCGTATGGTTGGCTATGATAGGGTACGGTAGTCAATGTCCAAGATAAGTAATCTAGATTGCCAGTCAATTATGGTGAAGCCGCTGGAATTTCTTGGTGGGTTACGGTAGGAAGAATATCGATTGCAGCTGACCGAGGCCGCTGCGCCTCCCTCCTCCTCCGCTGCTCCACCTCCTCCTCCGGCCGAGTCGATGCCACTATTCGACATGGGGAGTCCCCCTCGTCAAGCTCCGCCCCGTCCCGCACCAGTGGCTAAGTCGGCCTCCCTCTTTAATGATCTGGCCCTGAGTGAGAGTTCGGACGAAGATGATTAACCATCTCTTAGAGTTCGAAATACGGGTCCCAGTCTCTTCATCTCACGTGCTATCTCGTATCTCTGAGCGGTATGAGAGCGCGTGAAATGAAGAGACGACGACCCGAATTTCGAACTCACCTCCAGCCTTCTTTTTATTTCCCCGTTTTATGTAGTGCAGTTTAATGTAAATGCTAACGTAATCTGTCGATTATATATTTCTAGTCAATTCTTGGTCCCCGTAATTATAAGTGCCCTTCGATTCTATCCATATATATGTGTGTGCGTGTGCGGCTAGCTAGTGTTACCGTAGTCAGAGATAGTGTGCATCGATTCGGTGTGGTTTCCTAATGGTCGTCCTTCAGTGGAATGGCCTTATTCTGTGCAGCTGTGCTGTGTGATTCCCGGCTTAGTTTCAGTCTTTTTCGTCTTTTCCTTTCAACTGGTCTTTCCCCCTGGCTTTTGCTTCACTTTCCTCCGCTTTCTTATTAGAAAGTCTCTTCTCTCGGTGGGTGTTCTTGTGTCTGTTTCCAAATGGAATAACAAAGTTGCTGAGTGGGATTCGCCCCACGAACTAATAAAGAATGTTGTTGAAAAAAAGTTTAGCAAATACACAGGCTCGGAACGCTAAATGGTGGTGAAAACAACAGGTTTAACGTACTTTTTATCGATTCACAATCCAATAAAACATGAACAAGGACCGTACTAGGGTGAGAGGATGGAGTCAGCGTCCCGCGATAAAGTGAGAAAGGGTCGAGTGAAAGAATTGTCTAGAGGAAGGAAGAAGCTCTGGTGCATTTTGTCATAAATTCATCGCGGAATGAAATTGGGAAGAGGAATGCAAGCAATATGAATCAAATTCAAATCGTGAGGAAGTCGAAAAAGAAGAGGTGAAAGTAGAGTTCAAAATACGCCTTATCGATTATGAAACGAAGTGGCAAGAAGAAGAGAATGTTTGAAGTGAAAAGTCGAAGAGGCGTATTTTGAACTCTAGATTCAATAACGACTCGTCAGGGACGAGTATAGATTCGCTTTCATGAGGAAAGCTGTTGATTAGGCGACAGTCTTCACGCCATCGAGCACTTTGTTCTTCTGAAATGAGCGAGTTATAGATTCAAGCTACCGTCGACTGACAGTAAACCACTGTTGATTAGCCCTACAGTAACAATGTGCGATTGCCACCAAAAAATAGTCATACATTCCCCCCTAATTTATTCTGGCGAAAGATCGCACAAAAAATAGGGAACAGTCGATAATCCTGAGCCGAAATCGTTCGGTCGCACCCCACTATCGATTGGCGTATACTATGAAAAATCGATAATCCGATAGCTACAGCATCCTACACTACCGTACCTGATAATCACTCCTCGTCCAGGGGGCTGCCTGATCTGATGCGACGAAGAGGAACACGATGTTGGTTACGACGATCACGGCGGCCGCCGAGTAGAAGATCAACGACCACTGCAGGTATTGATTAGTTAGTTATCGATTCGCTACCGTAATCAATCCCACTACGGTAATCCGAACAACATTTGAAGATCAGCGATCACTGATGTTATCGAGTGATAGACTATCACATTTTTAAAATGATACGATTGTAATTGCACACCTATTAAACTATTCCGCGCGTCAAATGCGTTAGCTCCGCCCACTTTCACTTAGTTTTGCGCGTTTTCCTCCTATTTTCACTATCATTTCTTAGTTTTTAATGATAAAACATGATTTCTGGGATAGTTTAGCGTTCATTAAGCACCACTTATATAATTAATGCTTAATTTTTAACGCGACCGTAGTTTAATAGCAATTTCGTTACGCGCGGAACAAGAAACAACTTTGCGTCAAAATGTGATACAGTGTCCTCGAAGTATCGATTCCTAAACAAATCTAATCGGGAGAATTCCAAATGGCTGCAGTTACGAGAGAGAAAAAGAGCTTTGGGAAAGGCATCACACCGGTCTCATAACTAATTGTCTACCGTACTCCTTTTTTTTGTAAAGTACCTGTTCTGGTGTGTTCGAGCTGGCTACGGTGGCCACGAACGGCGGCAGGACCAGTGTGATCACACAAAGGATACCGTTGAGCACGGACATGACGAACGGCATGAACTGACGAGCGACCTGAATGAATGATACGGTGAATACGGTAATCGATATTCTAGAAGTACGGTATCGATTATTTAGCTAATTAATGATGAGTTCGAAATAGTGGTAAGTGTGTCTCTTCATTCCACGTCACTCAAGTCTCTCTGAACAGCGAGAAAGTACGAGGAATGAACATACGGATTCTTTGTTCTTACCGCCATAACCATTCGATCATCACTCACCAACTGCGCGCATCGCACCACTCCGATGACGTTCAGCCCGGAGAATACGATGGCGGCCGTGTAGCACACTTGCGAGATGAGCGGATTGGTCGTCTGGGAAAGATCAAAGATCAAGAAATTAAAGGTGGGATGAGTGTGGGTTGGTCATCTGATAAAAATCAAAGAACAAAGCATGAGCGAAATGAAAATCAGAGTGGCATTGATCAAAGCTCATCGGAGATGCTCAGGACCATGTGTAAATCTCTTGATGGCACTGCAGCATGGCTACTAGATGCTCAAGGTACAAGGTCGAAAGATCAAAGATCAACTCTCACCGAAGCCATGACTATGTAGCAGACGGCCATGAATCCTTGAGAGATGGAGGCGAAGAGGATGATTCGAGCCTGAATGGGGGTGGAGTACGGTGATCTAAGGAAAAGTATATTACTATAGGTTCATGACATGATCAGTTCGATCAATAGCTCAGCAATGTGCGACGAGCGCATTATACGGTCCCTTCACACACATGTAAATCAAAAGGCCAGGAGTTCAGTAGGACATTTCAACTATTTCCATCGAGCGCTTAAATATTTTCTCGGAGTGCTGAAACTGATATCGAACCGGCGGAACTCATTCCTCTTTTGCAAATTGTGTGAAACTCATTCGAATTTTGATCTATTCTCACTTGTAAGGAAAATTTACAATAGCTGTCTACAGTATCTAGCAGACTGCCTACATCGCTGATTATCAGACACGTGGAGTGGTTCGACAGGGACATTAGGATCCAGCTCAGTATCCTACGGTACTCAAATAAGTACAAAAGTACCGTACCTTCTCGCTCAAGCAAGTCGAGTGGTCCGACAGCGGACCGGTGAACGCCTTCAGTGTCGCAGAGAGGATGTAGGGAAGAGCGGTGGCGAAGCCGGTGGATGCGACGGCGAAGTTGAGCACCTGAGTTGAAATTAGAGATCAACGATCAAGATAATTATTAGAGATCAAAGATCGAAGTGCATCAAGAATTCATCCTGAAACTCAGATTTTTTTTGGATAGATCAGCAGGAAGCACATAATCGAAGAACCGAAACCATTCCTCTATTACATCTTGCGTGAAACATATATATCCGACAATGCCGCTTGCATTTCTCATTTTTAAAGAAATTCTAATCAAATTGATGGAACTGCCATCACACTGCAATAACACCGTACCTTGTTCAGGTAGATGGGTCCGAACTGTAGGAAGATTTGGAAGCCGAGATTGCCACCGATGGACGACAGCCACACGCCAAGGACGGCGGGCGAGGTGCAGATGGCCAGGTACGGTACCGACCTGAATTTGTCAATCGACTTCTGATTCTTTTGAGATGCAGTTGGTCGGATCTGAAGAGTTCGGTAGGTCAGAAATGCCGATCGACAACTGTTTTCATATTTTCATGGCAATCGAAATGGCCAGATAGGGAACGGATCTGAGGAATTCGGTAGGCCAGAAACGTACAACTACTTATGTGATTTCTGTAATGATACTGTAACAGTCCAAAATCGAATTAAAAATTGAAGATGTGCTCACCCTCCCTTGGCCTCGTTCTCCTTGCCTCTTTCAATGCGCGAAAGCTCCTTTGACGAGACCTTTCTGAATACAAAGATTTTCAACACGATAAACTATCATTGCACTCGTTCATTTGTTTTGAAAAGTACGTCTCTTCATTTTGCATGAACAAAATTTACCATAGTGCACAGAGTCCGACGAAAAATATTGCACTAACCTGTGCATGGCCGGTTCGTCCTCGTAGAAAAAGAAGAACAGTGCGAAGAGAGCGAAGGTCAGACCAGCCTGAATTAATCTCTTCATTTCCCATGCTCTTTTTTTTCTTTTCTAACCAGAAAAATATCACATGAATGATGACGGCTGGCAAAAAGGAAACACTACCTTATCAGAAAGCACTGGAGAAAGCACTGCACAGCCGGGTATGTAGTCCGTCTAACAGCTGGCCTTACCAGTGGGTCCCACCTAGCGTTGTCTTACGACGTAAAATCGCTTGACGTGGATACAGCTTTATTCTTATTCTTTATTCACCACATAGACAGTGTGCGTTAAGGGCGGTATGGAGGCAACAGGTGGTATTCGGGCTCAGACGAGCTTTTGGACCTTATCAGCGCTCTATTTGCCCTCACCCATGTGCAGCGATGTGGTTAAGGAGATTGACTAGAAATCAATTGGGCTCTGCCCGCGTAGGTTCGAATCCTGCTCGCTGCGAATCCTTTTGCCGGCATTTACCTGGAGGAAGAAGACGCCTCGCCAGCCGAACGGCGACACGCAAAAGGCACCCGCCACCGGCATTGTGAAGATGGCGCAGAACTGAAACACAATTTTTAAACTATTCATCCCGTGGTGTATCCCCGCGCCTTTTTCCAATCGTCGCTTCTTGCATGGAAGCTCCGTGGTGTGGCTGGCGCCGACGTTTTTTCAAACGTCTCTCACCTGGAAGTGCATGCTGAGGATGCTCATGTACAGGCCGAACTCCTTGACCGGCGCCCACGTCAAACACACCGACCCTGCTGCGGACATGGTGAACGCCATCGCGAATCCCTGACGGATACAGTAGTCAGGTATCGATTGAAGGGTGCGGTAGGATTAGGATAGTCAGTTATCGATTGGTCGTGACTGCATTACGGTATCTACACGGCAATTTTACTGTGATTGTGAAAAGATTATTCATACCTGTGCGATTCTCGTGGCGAAAATCAGAGGGTAGAAACCGGTTGCCACAGCGAAAGGAAAAGCTGCTGTGGCTGCAGCCGACGTTAGACCGTACACCATGAAGAGGGTTCTGGAAGAGAGCAAATGGTGGCAAAAACTTTTCGCAGCGAGCAGGATTCGAACCTACGCGGGCAGAGCCCAATTGATTTCTAGTCAATCTCCTTAACCACTCGGACATCGCTGCACATGAATGTGTGCACTAACGGGACGATAACGATAGCTATATTTTTTCTGGTGTGCCAAAGGGTTTCTCTGATCCAGAACATGGTTCTAAATCCTGGTTCCGACCCAAACCCCGGCTGCCCATACCTGGTTCCGAACCGTTGGATCAGCGCCGTGATGGGGAAGGTGCCGATGAAGTTGCCGATCGCAGAGCCGGAGAATAGCAGATTTCGAAGGGTCGAGTCGTGCAGCCAGTGAACGGCTGCAATGGCGACGTTTGGTAAACGTCGGCTACACTTCCATTATTTCTGCTGATTCGTCCCCCAAAATAGCGTCCCTCACCAGCATTCCGAAAGCCACGCATTGTTTTGCAATGCAATCGGCTCGGGAGCTCGAGGGTGATCAGTGAAGTGTCACCCCATCAGCAGTCGACTCTTCAATTTCCCTTCACTCTCTTCATTGCCTCGTCTTGATTTGCATACACGCAGCGCCCTGGGTTCACCGGACCCGCTAAGCGCATTGGCACGGCGAATTTTTGGAAATAAATCATCCAGAGGCGCTGATCTTTTCATTCCAGCACGCCGATGTTTGGTGTTAGGGAACCGACAACGCATTTAGAATTGTGTTTATCTGAGTGATTACTCTAGTCATTGCCGAGTAGGCTCAAGGTACAAACATTATTTGAAGCGGAAGCCCCGGGTTCGATTCCCGGTCTGTGCATTAACCTTTGCTATCTCAAATAATGTTTGTACAACGCATTTAATGTTGTCTTTTTTATCCTGACTAACGGTGATGATTCTGCGAGGATAAAATGTTTTGTTTTGTTTTAAAATGTTTAGCGCATTATGATGCTCAAGCTTGGAATATCGTACAATAGTCTCTTCGCTCTCAAAATCAGATGGATCTTGATGGCACTTTTTTACTCCAGAAAGACACTCTCTCCTTCTCACCACTGTCTCTCATCGGTCAGACAGCGCGAGAGATCATGCGAAATGAAGAGAATCCCCTTGCAGCATCTTCTCTCTTTCTCTGGCACTCTCTCAAATCACGGTACTATCTATCTCAATAAGCGCCTCGACTGTCCGTCTCTCTGTTCCGCGTTGTCTCTCGGCGGATAGACAGTCCGAGAGATAAGGTGAAATGAAGCGACCAGAGATGAAGCTGAGCTCTCCTTGATGGACCATAACTATTGCCCTAACGACGAGATGTCATGCAAAAGTGAGAGATCGGTCCAGGGGCCCTGGTGGTATAAAAGGCGCTGCTTTTCCTTCATCACTGGGCATCTCTTGCCTGTTCGACCACCCCGGAGGAAATGGGGGAGGTCAACAGTGTAGAGTGCCCGAAACGAAAACAGATCTCGACCACGGGATGATCTTAGATCTCCATCTATGTTGGTCGCAGTAAGAATCATTGAACGCGATATCATTTTGAAGTTATTACTACAATCTTCCATCGGTTAATTATCGAACTTCTCTCAGAGGCTTCACAATCATCTGGAACCTGCTCCTAATTAAAATAAAGTTTTTGAAAGATAGAATACGGGATCCAACGATTCTTACCTCCAGTTGCATTCCTCCCATCCTCATAGCCCTCCGGCACGATATCCTCCATACAGATGACAGTGAAGTTGAGAATGAGTGGATTGGCCAGACAGAAGGTCAGCGCGGCCGTGGTGAGACAGAGCACGACGAATCGAGTGGAGTGAAAGAGCACCTGCAGGAGGGCGACGATTGGAATATGGCGGAGAAAGTACACCATGGGGTTACGGTTGGCACACCATCCTTCTTATTTAGCTAGTATGTAATTCGCAATCGATTTGGCAATTGATTGGAGAAAGATTCTTTCGAAAAATTTTGAAATTTTTTTTTGATGAGTGCTCCATTTCTGATTAGGTTAACCTACCGGGAATCCCCTCTCCTTGTTCGACACCATGACTGCACCAGTAGGCAGTAGTTACCTGCTAATTGTCGCTAAAACCAGAAACAACTGCAGGATGGAATATTGGAATAATAGACGGAACGGTTTAATCAAGATTTGAGAGTGACAAGTAATCGATCAGAGAGTCGAGAGCTCTCAACTGAACGAGCTATGAGTGCTTGGACTCACAATCAGTTTCGGTTAGAAAAAAGCGAGAGAATGGATAAAAATGAGAGAGTATATCTACTATGTGATATGTGAGAAAACGAGCATCTCGGCTATCGACTGAACTAAGCAAAGTCCCGGTCTTCCCCGTTCCGCGTGCTCTCTTGTTTCTCTGGTCTAAGAGATACTAGACGATCGGTGAGAAAAGTAAGACTCTTCGTTGGAGTATTCTCTGATTTCTCGACCGTCGAGATATCATTAAAAATGAAGAGAGCGCAATTCTTCTTCTTCTTCTTCACCACACTGAACACTTGCCACACGGACTGCGGGGCGAAAATATGTGAAAGAGGATAAGGGAGAAGGAAGGGAGATCAGGATCTTAGGAGATGTCAATATCTATGAGGAAGAGTATGTGCATTTTCTTTTGTTTCAGGAAAAAAAAATGTTCCAAATTTGGGTGCGAGATAAAATAGTATGCCATGACGGAAAATAAAATCGAAGAAGTGCCGGAGGGACACTACGCTGTGAGGAAGTAGTATGCAATACCTCTCCGGATGTGGCCGACCACTCATCACCCCCGGCACAATGACCATACTGATTCATTCTAAACTGAGCAAGAATCACCCTAGGAGACCAGGAGTGCTAATTGTTCCCTATTGTATTCTTCACGTGATCTTAGTAATACGTGACCAACAGTGCATCAGAATTATGGAAGGATGTCCTGACTCTCTCAATTTCCCGTGCTATCTCTTAAAATTAGAGGGCCAGAGTACCTTCGAATTGCGCAACCACAAAGAATAGTTGACACCTACTGAGAGGCAGGCATTGTTTGATCAGGACCAAGAAGAACAAATCGAGGGGACAATGTATAGGCCTCCTAAGGTCACGGCAGGTCAATTAGTGATCATTGGACGAGGCAGAATAAACAGTGCATGCGAGAAAATATAGATTGAACGAAACGTGGAGAAACTAAAAAAGATCTCAAGAACAAATATCGTCAGTGAAGTATGAAGTGAGACTATTCGAAGTTTTGTTAGGAGTCGAATGCAGATCCCACGGGAGGCGCTAGATTCGAATTGTAAGGGCAAAGATCCGTTATGCCTATTGGCAAGCCTTTGTAGATCACTTATCCGTCTCATAAGAATGTTTCTTCACGAAATGATTTTCACACTAGAAAAGTGCTAAAAGGAAGAGCAAAAACAAAATAGTAACATTTCACCCAAAGGCTATCACACATGCAATTATTCCTAAAAATCGTCGTTTTTGCACCGAGCTGTCAATAGCGGAAAGGTGGATGCTAATCAACTGGCACTGTGACGGTCTTTATATCACCCCTCCCCTTTTCCTGACTCGGCCAAGATTTGCATGCATTATGTCCCCCTTTTCGTCGCATCGACCCTCAATTTCGGCTCTCAACTTTGCACGTCTCTCCATTTCGCACGCTATTTCTTCGTCTATCCGACGAGGGATCACTTGTATTGAAGAGAGCAACCGAAACACTCCAATCTTCTGCCCGTGAATCCTGACGCAACGCATGTGAACAACGATGATAAATGGTGGGGTGCGGAAATTATGCGAGCGTTCGAGTAGGAGCGCGCGCGCTCGCGACTCTCTCGATTTTGCCTGATCTCTAGCACTGTCTGACCGACGAGAGAGCATGGAGAATGGAGAGAGCACTTCCGTCTACGTTTTTTCAGCTGGCCGTGTTCAGTGAACTGTCTCTCGGGCGAATTTTCGCCGACGGTAACCTGGTGAGATGGTTTGAATTTCGAACTTGACACTATTCGAGGGAGGGGGGGGGCGACAAATTGTTTCGTTGTACTATCACGTAACGATTCCAGAATTAGCTGTATTCTTCCTATTGGTCATTGTTTGTTTCTGTTGCAATGCCTTCAAAAGTTACCTCACCCTGCTCGAAAATGAGATGAGTAGTCGGCAAAGCGCCTTTGATCTTCACATGCTCTGATGCACTGTTGTGCAAAAAGGTCAGGAAAGCCCTTCATTGGCATTCCAAAACACGACGAACATCCGGAATCCCGTGATTTTTCTTCGAAAACATCAATTGTTTTGGAATTGCCAATGAGGGTCTTCCCCGACCTTTCCGCAATCCGCTAGAGTCCACTTTCACAATTGCACGGAAATCAGCTCTTGGTCTCTTCATTTCACCCGCTCTCTCTCCGGTCAGAGAAGCTAAGCAGCTACTGTTTTCGAATATCAGATCAATGGTCGGCACAGCTCCTTTGATCTTCACACACAGTGACGAACTTTTACATTGCAAAGGTCGGGGAGCCCTTTGCCTCATTGGCAATTCCAAAACAAGTCGCTGTTATTCGAGGAATCACGAGAGTTTTGCAAACATCAGGGTTCATTGCGAACCAAGAAGGATGAGGCAGCCTGTTATAATATTGCGGCACGCAGTTGGATGATTATGTCAACTTCTCCTGTACTGCATTGCTCTAATTTCTTTTAATGTTCTCAAACGTTTAGTAGGGCGTCCTTGTGTAGTGAGATAGATTCAGCTTTTGGAATCCGAACATCAAGAATATGGAATGATGAGAACGTAGAAAGCTGAAAATAGAAGGTAGGAAACGTTTGTTTTTTTTAAATATTTTTTTATAATGCAGAAAGCAGAAAATATAAAATCCATTAGTTTGAACACGGCACAGTATCATCTCTCTCTTCACATTCGTTACATTTTTTTATCTCCTCAAATCATCATTTTCAAGCACTTGCGATATACACGGGAAAAGGGCAGGTTGTTTCGGGAGGCTCTTGGTCCAGTGATACACATCACACATCACTCCCTCCATTCGTCACGTCCTCCCAAACTCTCGCTTCCCGGTGTACCTTTTCGACGAAACTTCCAGTAAGCCGATCGCTGCCTTTCAAGAATGACTCTCGATCGTATTCCGGTGGAAGGGACCGATCTTTTCACTCATTTTCAGCCATTGTTCATTGTTTGTTCATTGTTGTTTCAGCCATTGGAAGCCGATCAAACAGGGTTTACTACGTGTTTCCCTGTCCGTTCTGAACTGCACCTCATACCAAATTGTCTCCAATCATCCACCCTTCATGGCACCCTTCCGGGACGGCTATAAATGGGGGTAGTTACCTCATTCCTATCCACTAGTTATGATTGCCACTCTTCTACCTGATCCTCCGCCACCCAAAGTTACCAGGTAAGATGCACCGTGATTTCTCCGATAGAAGACGGTTGCCAGTCAAAATATGCAAAATTGTGAAATTCGTGAAAGCGATACGAGTGATATTTTTTCGCCAAAAGGGCCGCCTTATTTACGGTCTATCGAACTAGTTCACAGCTTTAACAAAATCGTTGAAACATATTCGAATTTAGGCACATAGCTCATTCTTCACAAAGTTTATTCATAACAGAATATCTTGCCAAGGCCCAAACAAATATTTTCAGAATTCAGAGTTAACATCATGGGGCCGGAAATAAAATCCGAAGTTAGACCCGGCGTCGAGAACCATGCTTTTACAGGCCATATTCGTCCTTCTTCCTGTTCTTTCTCTCCTCCATCTCCACTCTTCTCCTCCTTTCACTCGCCATTCTAGGCCATTTCTACCATGACCTGTCCACATTCAACGCCCATTCGATGGACATGGTAGAGCAGTTTACGGTAAGATGCGATCGATGAATGACTTTGCGGTAGCACAATCGTGGAAGGTACGAACCAGGTGGACTCATTGACTGACTTATTACCAACACGTTACAGCTACTGGAGGCCGAGGCCTGGCTACTGCTACGTCCTTCTCCCTCGAGGTCTCGTCGACAGGCAGATGGAGGGTACGAAGTGCGGACGACGGATAATGGACCAAGCAATGGTACAACGGAACTCATCCTCTTCATTTTCATTGCGGTAGATTGTCTTTTATGTGGTACCAAGGAAGCAAAGAAAAGAATATTTCTCTCTTCGAAACGATCTTCTCATTCGAGATAACGACACTGCCCCCGCAAAGGATACGGTAGTCAGCGAGAGCACCACTGTGACCGCTTCAACGAGGAAGACGGTCATGAGTACCGTAACCACTACGGTATCAGCAACGATCGATGGAAACGGGACGGGGAGCGAGCCAGCTGCGACTGCCGCCGGTGCTGGATCCCCGGCACCACTGTGCTGTGAGTCTTCAATTGCACAGATGATTTCTCCTTGCGAACAGGTACAGCAGTTAGTGAGAAAAAGATTGCGTTTTTGGAATTTTCATGGAACGTTCTAGAAATTCAAATGCAAGAATTTGGGATTTTCAGTGTGCGAGAAGCCTCCGACGAATTGCCCGCCCGGACCACCCGGGGATCCCGGCCCTCCAGGTATTCATCATCTTCAAATATCTCTTGTTTACGCTGTATTTTGGTAAAGAATTATCATCTTAATTCTTTGTTCTCCATCACATCAGGTGAAAACGGCGAGGACGGCCTACCTGGTGAACCGGGAGCCCCGGGCGCCCTCTGGGAACCGTCGGACAACGATCATGTTATACTTGTGAGGCATTTTACCAGATTTTTTTTTTAGCTCACTTAAGAAGTAGTATTGATCGATAGAATCCACGATAAAACAATGAAAAAAGCTGGATTAATCCACTTTCTTTCTTGATAGTTCGATGAACATCATTATCTAGCAGTTGAAAAAAAAGTGAGGATGAATGACCATGACTCCTTTCCTAGCTCGGTTGCGTGCAATGTCCGGCCGGTCCTCCGGGAGAGCCTGGCGATGTCGGCGACCCCGGCCCGGATGGAGAGGACGGCAAGAATGGTTCGTCTAATTTCCGGATATTCAATTCCAAGAAAATCCAGGGAAGCATTTACAGAAAATTGCTGCAGTTTTTATGCCCTCAAATGTGTTTGACGTTGATGAAATGATCTTTGATCTCTGCAGGAGAGGACGGTCTGCCCGGACTGCCTGGTCCTGAGGGACCCGAGGGACCGCCCGGCGACCCGGGTCACGATGGGTTCCCGGGCGCACCAGGTATCTTATGCGACTTGTATCACTAAAATGGGTAGTTAAGAACGCATCAATTTCCTTTCAGGCATGCCGGGCGAACCTGGCGAGAATTCTGAACGCATCATGAACTTCCCGGGCCCACCCGGACCACGGGGCCCGCCCGGGCAACCGGGGCCACCCGGTCGGCCTGGGTCCTCTGGTCCAGCACCCCTGCCGGGACCGCCTGGAGCCCCGGGCAAGCCAGGCAAGAACGGCGTCAACGGGCCTCCAGGCATGCCCGGAATGGTGAGCTATTTCGAGAATAGTATTTCCTCCCAACTTTACGCATTCTTTCATCGATCAGAAAGACGAGGAAAAAGGTATATGATAATCTGTGTATACAACTCTAGTAGGAGAGATGAGATCCATTCAGTTCGTTCACGAAAGTTTCGCACAGCAAAAGAAGGCGACGAGAAGAACAAATAATAAAAATCGTCATTCCAGCCCGGAGATCCGGGAGAGCCGGGCGAGCCGGGCCACTGCAAGTGTCCCATCGTCACGTACGAGGTAGGACAACAATTAGAATTGTTCTGGAAAGGCTGTGAGACTGAAATCATTGTGCCCATTACAATCCCATTACGTAGAATTGTCGAAACTTATCCAGCTTTATTCCAAAAATATTGAAAAAAATCGTCTCTTTATTCCCCGGATTACTATTCATTCTTTGCTCTTCTCTTCACAATGAAGAAAAGGATGTCTCTTCATTTTTACAGCCTTAGTTTCTAAATGCAATGATTGATTTTTTTTTGCTCAGATCGTCGAACTCCCCGAGACCACGCCCGCTCCCTTCTACCCTGCATCCACCTATCGGCCTCCGCCCAAGCTCGCACCGCTCCCTCCGACTCCTCGTCCTCCCCCGCCCCCTCCAGTCTACCGGACCGCATCGACTTACCGTACCCAGCCACCATCCTCCTCATCCTATCGTACCCCACCTCCACCGGCACCTCCTCCACTTCGCTCCCGCTCTTCAACGATACACCCACCTGCGAAGCCGAAATTCAATGGCAAAATTCAATAATAATCGTAATTGCTACCGTACTCCCAACGTATGAATCAATATTGTTCTCGCGATCAAAAGCATTGAATTCAGCCCCTTGAAAATAATAATGTGCTGCGCCTTATCAACCGATTCCGTCACAACATTTCTTTATCGGGACACAATAAATATAAATCATCATTCATTCTCTAGATCATCATATATTCTCTGAACGATAAAATCTGAGTGTGATGTGCGATCCATAAATTACTACATTATACATACACTAGTAATTCACATTGCAATCTACAGCGGGAAATTTAAAACCAACAGGCAGATTGAATAAAGAAACACACAACTAAAACTACGAATAAATAGCAGAATTGCGCAATTTGTGGGTTTACTATGACCGGTTTTGCATGGAAGAAAACAAAAGGAGAGAATGCATCAAGGGGATATTAATGATCGACCACACCATCGATCTCTAGTAATCAATTGATTACTTCAAGCGACGAAAAGTCAATAACTTACAGTAACCTAGTATCATTGAGATATGGGGGAGAAAGGTGACTATTATGCAATCTGATCGAGAGAGAAAGAGAACCACGGAATTGTGAAGAAAGTTCTGATCCGGGGAGGGTACGGTAACTGGATCGTAAACTGATTGTAAGAGGCAAAGAAATGACAGTGACTAGAGCAAAAAGAGATCAGCTATTAGTGCAGACACGAACAATGATTACAATGTCATGAGTACGGTAGGGAGTACGGTAGGGAGGGTGGGATGGAGTGTGCGGTAGGTCGCCGATCACAAATGGTTCACTGATTGAGGATGGTGGACAAAGTTGGCGGATCTCCTATCGTACCACTTCCTCGCTTCGTTGAATATGAATACGGTAGACGAGAGAGCAGTCAGAAAGATCATGTCTGCAATTATTGACAATTTGTCACACAGACACAGAGTTCAATTTTATAGAATATTCTCAAATGTGTTTGAATCGATAAAATTGTAGTGGCATGACTCCTATCATTTAGGGTTGGTCATATAACCCAAAATCAAGGATGTATTGCAATTGTAAATGCACTGTTCAACCGAAACAGATAAATCACCGGGATCATGTGCCGTACATTCATGTCTCCAAACCTCCCTCTAGGCAAGGAAAGTGCCTTTGAACCAAACCCTTTACTCTAAATTAGAGATCCTTCACAAAGGTTTACTCACCAAACGAGGACAATGCATCTGTCTGTAAGACCCCAGTCCCTTCTATTCTCAACTATGGATATCTACCAAAGTCAGGGACAGTAATTCCGACATCGTTATGAATGGACGTTTACTCACCAAACAACGACAACGCCTCGGTCTGGAATATGTGCTGCAATGGCGTCCAGTAGATGACTGCCAACTGACAGATCAGAGAGCCAGAGACCGACAGACAGAACGCACGATTACTGAAATTGGATTAATTATTATTATTTATTAATCATGAACGCTTACAAAACCATTCTTTTGAAACCCCTCGGATATTCACAATGTGGTTGAAACCGAATAGTGTCTATCAATGACGTAGAAAATATCATACTTTTCGTTTTCAACGGTTCAATGAAAAAGTTGAAAATTTCTGAAATTATATTTATTTTCAAAACGATTTTGAGCTTTCCAGCCATTTTGGCGGGATTTCCTTTTGGCTCTGTGTTTACAATTTACGGTTTCCTAAACGCACCAGAAATTAGCCATAATATTCAGTATTAATGGTGGAAATTTATAAAATCCCGGTGAAAAATCAACCAGAATATTTCCTGTGTTTAGCAGATTTTCAAGAATTTTCAGAAATTTTCAAGCGTGACGCGCTTCGGGTGCTATTGATTGTCAGCCACGTGCGATGGCAGTTGAACGCTGTTTTGACCGTTTATCTTGTTTAAATCGCTCATATTGCTTATTTTCTTGTTCCTAAACATTGCATTGAAGTAACCGAGTATTTCAGGAGCGGCGGTACGCCGGGCGAGCGCCGGAGGAGGTGGTACCGGTCAGTGAGTTTTCACTTGGTTTCTCTTCCTCAAATTCCCTACTATTGATGCATTCCCATAGTTTATTCTCGTCTTAATGATTGTACACAGGTGTAGCGGGCTTTCGACGGCTGGGTTTTGGGCGTGTTAGGGTTTTTACGGGATTTATGCTTTGGTCTTGGGGAACGTTCTATTAGTTTACATTTCTAATTTGATTACATAATTTCAGGTAATATGGCGGCTCGTCACGGTCTACAGTGACAAGAACGAGGCCACTCAGACCCGGATTAAGTTGCCTGCAGTGTTCCGCGCCCCCATTCGCTCCGATGTCGTGTGCTTCATGCATGATCAAGTCAGCAAGAACAAGAGGCAGTCGTATGCTGTTTCTACCAAGGCTGGTGAGCAGTTTATTGCTTGTTTTTTTGCCCGGATACAATTTTAAATTAAATTCTTACGTGCTTTTTTGTGCAGTGAGAGGAGCAAAGCTATTATAAAATATTTTCCACGTATACGATAGTTGATTTTTCGTACCTTACGCGGTTACTGATTGAATATATTAACAGGTCACCAGACTTCTGCTGAATCCTGGGGAACAGGTCGTGCCGTCGCTCGTATTCCTCGTGTTCGCGGAGGCGGAACGTACCGCTCACTACAGGGAGCATTCGGTAACATGCGTTAGCATCGCAAGGCGAATGTGGCCCGGAGGCCCGGGAGTAAGTTATCGAAAAGGTAAATTTTATAAATTTATTTTGGGGTTTAATTAATTCTTTCACGGTGGTCACTGGGTTAATTCTGATACTAAAAATATTCGCAAACTTTAAAAAAAAACACATTGCAGGTTGCTGAAATCCCTTTCATCGTTTCCGAAAGTCCAAGGAAGCAGTTTCATTCCTTCATCGCGCAAACCTCTGGGATGACGTCGAGAAGGTTTGCTATCCTTTTTCTGACTTTAATCTAGTCAACAGCAGAAACATCGCGTAGGGTTTAGCGTCATCATTTATTATTTGCTTATGTCTTTTCACCTATTCATTTTAGTCAAACTATTTTCTCAGCCTATTGTAGTATCGGAAATTACGTGTATCTGTTTAGGTGTACAATTCGAAGAAGATTCGGGCCGGAATAAGCCGCAACCGTCGCTTCAAGCAGAAGTTGGGACCTACGATTGTTTATGGAAAGGATTCTGGAGTTAAGCAAGAGTTATTTTGTATGTATCGTATTTGTATATAATGTGTACGATAATAATTTTAAAAAAATTATCCTTTGTTCGAATTTACAAGTCACGGTTTATGGGCATCATTATTCTCACTTTCGCTCTCACATGACATTTAATCATTTATCTTGTGTCTACTACTGGCACATTTTATCAATAGTTACGGTGATTTAATGTAATGACAGATTGACTCCAAAAAGGGCAACAATTTTAACAGAAGTTCAACTAACAAAACGATATGTCATCTAAATCATGAGATATGGGCAAACAATAGGGGGGGGGGGGGGGGGGGTTAGACTCTAATCTCACTGCTGTCTGAGAGAGTGGCCGTATCGTCGAACAAAGCCTGACGGACAGGCTTTCCATCTCTCATTTGAATGCCCTCTTCTTGTTCATCATCGCCGTCCCACATCCCATTCTGGTCTACTTCCATTCCATTCCCATCTTCTCCCATTCCATTGTCATTTTCTTCCATTCCATTTCCATCTTCTCCCATTCCCTCATCATTCTCTCCCTCGTCCATTTCCTCGTTGCCCAGTGCTTCCTGCCCCTTCCGTCCCTTCCGTGCTCTGCCCTTGTTCAAAAGGCGAGCAGTCATTGCACTTGAAGACTGCCTTTTCTGACGATCTCTCCTGCGAATTCCTGCGTAATTGATCAGTCTGTCAATAACGCTCCTCTGGATCATCCCTCTGTTGTCGGAAGATGAGATCATTCGTCGATGGAAAACTGCCTGGAAGGTGAACGATGTACAATTATTTTTATATTGCAATCTGATCGAGCGGATAATGCGATTACTGAAATAGAAACACACCTGAAGCAACAACTTAGCTTTCGCTCGATTTGTCCTTTTATTGTATGGCAAGCTGAGATCTTCCGAATCAATTGGATCTGATTCCTTATAGACTGTTTTTTGAATATCAGTAGCAAGAATAATTATGTTTTGATTCTTGTCTACTTCATCAATTTCTTCCTTAGTCTCTAAGGAGAGCACAGAAACTGATCGAAGCGCCAAGGGCAGTACGAATGCAAGCAACGTTATTGGGACAACCATTAGCAAATAGAACGAATGAATCAATATAAGATCGAGGTACATTAGCATGGTGGGATACGGTATAGATATATTAAACGACTAGTCGTTTCGTTACGATTGAAAGTCTACTCGGCATGGGTCGATTTCTTTTCCTTGATCAAAAGTGGGGATGGAAAAGAAAGGGATGAAAATGATTGAATATTGAATTGGAAGAAGCACCAGTAATGGCACAATCGCCCCTAGCATTAAGTCTCTATTTGTATGGCATTCAACCAATTTACCATATCTAAGTTCAAATATGTTTTGATACGTCAGTGTGTCGTGTGTATTTAATTCCACTACCTTTCTCTGTTTTTTTTGGATTTTTTTAAAAATCACGCTAACATCCGAGAAATGCCGGAGGGTACATTCATACCAAAAGTGCCTTTCGATCTCCAATAAATGACATACTCAAGCTTCGATTGCTTTGAAAATAGAATTATTCTCATCCTCGCACTTTCCTCCTCAGTGCCATGTCTTCGGAGTTGAATCTTGCCGAGTTGCCTGTGGAAGTGTTGCTGGATATATTCAGAAATGTTGCCCGTGAGGATACGAAAACGTAAGCATTTCTGTTTTATTTTTTTGTAATTTGCCAGTGATACTTAAAGAAATTGATGGGCTAGTAATACGATGGTTTGAGAAGACTAGTGACATACAACCTCAACCGTCGAATAATATGTCGTCAACATCAAATTTAGTGTGTCGCTCCGGACGACCCTTCGACTGGTGTGCAGCCGGTTTAACAATATTATCAGCGATCCCAACAATAATCGTCCCCTGAGCGAAATTCGAATGAAGATCGAAAAGATCACTATCGCGCAGGTTTGTGAACTACCGAGTTTTTTTATTATGAAACATAAATAAATTAGTCAAAATTTGCAGTTCGGCTCGGCTTTGGCAATTCGTGCATTTCATGGAACTTCTAACGAGCAAACTGCGCATATGAACAGAGAACGGATTTATAGCTATCCTGAAATTCCCCTGCTAAAAAGTGGAAGGGAAAATCCGGTTCCCTGGAGGTGGGTGGGTCATTGTAGTCAGATACATGGAAAACAAGGAGGCGGTGTGCCATTTTATTTCGAATGCTCTGGATTGTCTCTGAAGCTCTTGATTGATTTCAGTATGAGCTAACCAATTGTCATCGAAATATTTCCACTTGCGATGGAAGAGAAGAATTTTTTGATACATTCTGACACATAATTTCGCAATTTGAACCAAGAAGAATTGAATTTGCCGGAGTAAGATTATGCTTGAAACATTTATTTTAAGATAATTCTAAATTATAGATTGATATCACTCGCTCATTTATTTTATCTCTTATGGAATGCCTAAATGGATATCCGCGAATTCACTGTATCAATTTCGATTTATATGAGCTTTACAATATGGAAAATATAAAAATCATAAAAGCAGAATTCGGCAAAGATATTGACGTTGGAATCATGGCAAAGTGAGCTGGCTTAGTTATTAATTATATTTAATTCAAAGTAAATAATAATCTCAGATTTGCTTCAAACTTTCGCGCCCTGGGATTCATTCCTAAACGGTTCAATACTTTCGAATTTATTGAGAAATTGACAAATGGACCGGAGATCGGGGATTTTGGTTATTTGAATCCATTTGAAGATAGTGGAGAAGTAAGATACTCGGATATTTGAGTTGCCTAATCAATGCTAATCAGCTTACACCAATTTCTCTGCACACGTTTAGTCGTTTTTGGGCATTTCAATCAATTAAGTTTTCAACAACACTCGACCAATTAATAAATGCGATTGAGGTTTGTGCGGAATGTATTTCATCGTAATGGAACTATTTCAGTTAAGAATTAAGATTGGAAAATTGAATTGGGAAATATCATTGTCAGACGAGGAATGGGAAATCAGAAACTTCATGCAAAAAAATAATCGAGATTATCAAGTATGGGTGTCAGACATATTCAAACTTAGAATACTATATTGAATAACAAGATTTATCTATTTTAGGAAGTCGAACCATTCAACAATGATGATGCATTGCGCCTAATGAAATTGCATCAGTTCAATGGCGTTTATTATTCAGTTTTAATTATTATTACTCGACGTCATGAAGTGGGATGCTATCATGCAAAGTGTCTGAACCGTATTATTGATATGTTATTGATAAAAGATCTCGTTTATTATTTTGATAGTAGCGGAAACATTTTAAAGAGACAGAGAAGGATTGTAGTCGAACCGCATTCAATGTGTATTCAATGTTGAAATATTCAATGTTTCTGACACTTATCCTGACTCTCGTTCTGAAAGGAGGAGTAACAGGAGTGAATGTCAAAAACGCCCACAGCGAAACCCGGGACTTACAGTAGTTAGCTGAAGGATCTTTGCGCTTTACTCGAAACACTCGCTCTCAATAAAAATCAAAGATATTTTTTCATTTTTTCCAGTTATGTTTCAATTCTAATTCATAAAAGATGCACACTGGGCGCTAGGGATGCCGTTGCAATTGCATCGAGGGAAGAAGAAGAGGATGCGATGATATCGCCATCGAAACTGCAACCCTACTGGGCGCGTACAAAGGAAATCCGCCCATTGGGCGTACAGTATTCATTGCGCCCAACTAGGCGAATCGACCGGTGTCCGAAACCCAATTGGGCGGAATGGTCCAACTCGGGAAGCCTAATGCCTTACGCATAGTAATTTCCTCATCACTAACAAGCACTCTTGTAAGCACTCTTTTCACTACTTCTGTGATTCACAAGTGGCTAGATCTCTGATCTCCACCCATTACCATACGAACCCCACCCCCCCCCCCACTCCCCCTTTTATCGTGGCTCCCCCCCCCCCCCCCCCCAACACATCGACGGACCTCCGATACTGCCAATACCCATTACCATATCAAATGCTTCTCGTGATACCATGACAGGGTACCCACCACGACAACTACTGCATCTGCCTGGGATAAGGTGGACCCACCACGACGAATACTGTATCTACCGTATCTGCCTAGGATACGGTGGACCCACCACGACAACTCCTGTATCTGCCTGGGATAAGGTGGACCCACCACCGTAATTTAACAGGTAGGTCGTCAGAAAAAAAAACAGTTTTTTTTCTTTTGACGACCTCCCTGTCAAACGGTAGAATCAATCTATCGAGAACTGACTTTATTCAAAGTTGACCGAGGTTTTTTTGAAACCTTTGTGTGGCTCAAGTAGTGAGAAATTTAGGACAAGCTCGGGTGCATTATATAGCCGTATCTACCGTATCTGCCTAGGATACGGTGGACCCACCACGACAACTACTGTATCAACCGTATCTGCCTGGGATACGGTGGTCCCACCACGACGAATACTGTATCTGCCTGGGATAAGGTGGACCCACCACGACGAATACTGTATCTACCGTATCTGCCTAGGATACGGTGGACCCACCACGACAACTACTGTATCTGCCTGGGATAAGGTGGACCCACCACGACGAATACTGTATCTGCCTGGGATAAGGTGGACCCACCACGACGAATACTGTATCTACCGTATCTGCCTAGGATACGGTTGGTTCCACCACGACAACTACTGCATCTGCCTGGGATAAGGTGGACCCACTACGACAACTATTGTATCTACCGTATCTGCCTGGGATACGGTGGACCCACCACGACGAATACTGTATCTACCGTATCTGCCTAGGATACGGTTGGTTCCACCACGACAACTACTGCATCTGCCTGGGATAAGGTGGACCCACCACGACAACTACTGTATCTACCGTATCTGCCTGGGATAAGGTGGACCCACCACGACGAATACTGTATCTGCCTGGGATAAGGTGGACCCACCACGACGAATACTGTATCTACCGTATCTGCCTAGGATACGGTTGGTTCCACCACGACAACTACTGCATCTGCCTGGGATAAGGTGGACCCACTACGACAACTACTGTATCTGCCTAGGATAAGGTGGACCCACCACGACGAATACTGTATCTGCCTGGGATAAGGTGGACCCACCACGACGAATACTGTATTTACCGTATCTGCCTAGGATACGGTGGACCCACCACGACAACTACTGCATCTGCCTGGGTTAAGGTGGACCCACCACGACAACTACTGTATCTGCCTAGGATAAGGTGGACTCACCACGACGAATACTGTATCTGCCTGGGATAAGGTGGACCCACCACGACGAATACTGCATCTGCCTGGGATAAGGTGGACTCACCACGACGAATACTGTATCTACCGTATCTGCCTAGGATACGGTGGACCCACCACGACAACTACTGTATCTACCGTATCTGCCTGGGATACGGTGGTCCCACCACGACAACTACTACATCTGCCTGGGATAAGGTGGACCCACCACCGTAATTTAACAGGTAGGTCGTCAGAAAAAAACAGTTTTTTTTCTTTTGACGACCTCCCTGTCAAACGGTAGAATCAATCTATCGAGAACTGACTTTATTCAAAGTTGACCGAGGTTTTTTTGAAACCTTTGTGTGGCTCAAGTAGTGAGAAATTTAGGACAAGCTCGGGTGCATTATATAGCAAGTTCATTGGTTAATTTGAAAATTGAAAGAGTGTCAATGGTTTTGAGAAAAACGAAGCGCTTAGAATACGGTAGATAAAATCGTCAAACGTTCTTTGATCTCGCTACGAGCGCATCAAGCGCGCTCGTAGCGTGCACGCCTGATGCGCTCGTAATGTTGTTAATGCTTCTGCCTTCCCCATCTCCTGTTATCCCTAGTATAAGTCGTTTAGCTCGTATCGACATTATTTGAACTGTAAACTAAAACTAGGTTGATTTAGCAGTTCAATATCGAATGAATTACCTAATACTGTACCATACTGTGCTGCTCATTCATGGGCATACTGTATATTTTTATCGATATAGCAAATTAACAATAAATACAATCTCATTAACGAACGAAAATACAAATCTACGCAAACATTCAGTTTCACAAATAAGGTCTTTGACCAAAAACCAAAGATCAAACAAGACAGAAAAAATGCTAAAGTAGACAATTCCGTAAGGTGCTTCACTTGTGGGGCCGGCATAAAGGGCGCTGGTCTAAGGACCCTAGGCAAATGAATTGCACCGACTTCAGACCTTTTGGGCAAGTAATCCAGTGAGAAAACGTGATATTCGCAGCTTTGTATTTAATCGGCAATATTTACAATCAGTTAAGAAAGAACCATTCTAATTTGTCTAGTTCAGGCTAGAATCTGGCAAGAATTTCCTACCTACTCGCCTTTACCGACAGAAATAGACAGCATTTAACACGCATAAAACCTAATTAAACATGCTAAATATGAAACGAAAAAATAAATTGGTGTGTGAAAGTAGTCTTGCCTGTACCTCCTTACTCCGTCGCTTTCCCCGCTTCAATCGACGTCCGATATCGTCGCCAACCTTGACACAAATAAATTAAACATAAATTAACACAATAATAACAGCGCAATCATAAAAATAATTGATTAAAGCTTGAGAAACGAAAATAAAACTGGAGCCGGGCACAGAGCCGGCAAAAGGTAAAAATCATATTCCTTACCGTATCTCATTGTTGCTGCAGAAAAGTCGCGATGGGAGGCTTAACTATTGCGGGAATGAGTTTTTGAATGAGTGGGCGGAGCTTTCTCATTGTTTTTGAAATGCATTGGGAC
The DNA here is from genome assembly GCA_000180635.4 of Pristionchus pacificus. NCBI lineage: Eukaryota > Metazoa > Nematoda > Chromadorea > Rhabditida > Neodiplogasteridae > Pristionchus > Pristionchus pacificus. The sequence goes on from CM026579.1 coordinate 20,698,411, forward strand.
CTGCCTTTTCTTAGTGTTAATACTGTGGAACCCTAGCTTCACCTCACTGATCTTTGACCACATTTTGTTATTGTTCTCATCTTGTATTATCATTCTCGCGTGCTTATTCGAGTGTTGAACCTTTTTTAATCGATAATTCTTTCAAACATAACCCCGGCCTTCCTCATAGCCAATCCTTCTGGAGTACGGATCGTTCTACGCTTCGAAAGATACGTTTATTCATTGTCTGGAACTTTCGTGCGATAGTGGTCTAGGAATCTGAAACGTTTATGTCTCTCCTATTGAGACGGATAGGTCGGCGGCCGTTGCGCCTTGCCATGGCGTGCATTTACGTTAAGAAATAGAGTTGGCAATACGGGCTAAGCGGGCCCGTTATGGAGAGGCGAGGGGAGAGGAGGCTAAACGGGCCAGTATTCCTAAGCGGGCCCTTTTAGCTCTCCCTACGCTCGTCCTCTCCTCTCCCCATGGAGAAAGGAAGCGCACTCTCTTCAAATCACACGCTCTCTCGTTGTGCCTGTGCTTCCCTTCTCCAAATGGCGAGTGGAGGAGCTAAACGGGCCCGTTTAGGAATACGGGCCTGTTATCCCGTTACCGTTTAGCCAACCCTACTAAGAACAAAAAAATTTTCTATTTCTGAACTTTGAACCCAAAATTTCGATCTTTGATATCGCGATTTCCAAACTTATTTGTTCACCAGTGTAAAACATAGTGTGTAAAACATAAAAAGTGTAAAACATAGGCTGAACCTTAGACGGGAATGCCTCATATCTCGTAGTGCAATAGATCACGCGTTCTAAACGAATCAAAACGGGCCCGCTTAGCCCGTATTGCCAACTCTATTTCTTAACGTAAATGCACGTCATGGCAAGGCGCAACGGCCGCCGACCTATGCCTGTGTCAGATTCGGGAAAGCAAAGAACAAAGTAAATGCATGTTTAGTGCCTCCTATGCCGTAATCAGAAGCAAGATAATATTTATTAAAAGTGACATACAATATATTCATCTTGGGATCGTGAGTACTCGGAAGAATTGGATGACTCTTGCGCTTGCTGTCGCCATCTTTGACAGAGTCATAGGAGTCAAATAGTCCTTATTTTTTCTCAAGCATATACGACTAGAACGGTCTAGAAAGAGAATAAAGAACATTTTAGATGAAACACGACTTCACAATTTCTAGGGTGAGATACATCCATGCGCTTAGTAATAAAACTTCTTTGTACATAGAGTATCACCCCTAGATAAAACTAGTGACTTTCATCATAACCGATTCCGTCTCAATAGGAGAGACGTAAACGTTTCAGATTCCTAGACCACTATCGCACGAAAGTTCCAGACAATGAATAAACTTATCTTTCGAAGCGTAGAACGATCCGTACTCCAGAAGGATTGGGTACGAAGAAGGCCGGGGTTATGTTTGAAAGAATTATCGATTAAAATGTTCAACAGGCAAGTGATCAGAACAACAACAATAAGTGATCAAAGATAAGTGGGCAAGTTTTCAGGCTATCAACCTTAGGTTCAACTGTGGTCGGTAATAGGAAAAAAAAAATCTCGTATAAATTGGCCTCAGGGGTTACCTTGGTCCTTTATACACCCTTTGTGCCCCTCTATCTGACCCTTTCCCTCGCGGCTCATCTTTTTTTAAAATTTATTTTAAATTTTTGATGATTTTGATTGATTTTTTTGATTTTTTTTAAATATTTGATCACACATAGGAGGCCGTTTTCGAGAGAATCAAACAAAGGCCAGACAGCAAAAAGTTCGAAACAGAGGAAAGTAGTGTTTCTGGGACATTTCAGGCAGATCAACTCGATAATCATTATCTAATTTGATATAATCAAATTTGTGTCTACTATAGCTCGTTGAAAAAATGCAGCTTTGTGCACGTTTCCCTGTATATCACGCCTGCCACGAGAGAATCGAGCTAGAATAGCGATTCTTGGGAATGGAGCAAAAATCGTGAAATAAGTTAATTTGGGCACCTCTTGGCATGTCCTAACATCCCCCCCCCCCAGTCCCATTGTAGATATCCCTACGCCGGGTCGGTATCCGGGATCCCCAACTTTCACCTGCAATATCTCGGTTCTGGTGCTTTTAGTGAAAAATTGCTCTAAGAGTGACCCCGCCTACTTTCCCGATCTCTATTGATCTACACCGGTTAGAAGTCATGAAAGTATCTCTGAACGGTGCTAAAATGTAACAAGATTTTCTCAAAAATTTAGGCAAAGGAGGGGCTTTTCGCTAGTGTGCTTAGAATCGGAAAAAAATTAACGATTGAATACCGAGGTGTTATCCTCACTCGCTAGCGAATCGGATGGTCCTAGAAACACGAGTTATAAAAAATTATCGAATAATAAAAATGCCGATCCTTTTTGGCCTAGAATGAGCCGAGTTCAATATGAAAAGTGGTCATTGTTCAGGGATTGTATCATTCTAAGTATCTAATGACCATGAAATTCGTCTGAAAAGTGAAAACGCATTCTTTGACAAGTCTTTTGATATATCAGTGCGTTCGCCTAAGAATCGCACAAATCCTGGGAATTCCGGTACAGAAAAAAGGACCCCTTGAGACAAACATATATTATGGTAGCCCAAGGTACCCTGCATCGATTTCTGTTATCGTCATGTTCCAATCAATCTCATTTGCATAATTACATGCATCCAAAGTTTAACTACTTTTCCACATTTCATTGAATAATTTCGCGGAAACGCGTCCGATTGGGCTGAAATTTTGGCTACAGCCTAATCTTGACATACTGCATCCACCTGTGTTTTCAGATTATGCAAATTCCAAATTTGAATTTTATAACTAAATTTCAAAGCCTGATTTCTCAGAGATAAGGCCGAACACCTCGCTAATTTTTTGATATGTTATGTCAATTGGTGTGATCTGCTCAGAAAAAAAATTTCATTCAATTTCGTTGTCAGACTGAGAAGTTAGAGCCTGAAAACCGAAGTTTTCCTTTAGAGAGAAACCCCCTCATTTCGACCCATTCGCCGACCCGCGCGGTGTGGAATGAACTCATTCGACGAATGAAATGAAGCGAATCGAATATGTTTTAGATCAAATTTATTACTAATGGTAGAAGATATTATTAAATTCCTCTTCAATCATGCACATCATGATCTCTTCATCGTCTTGTCTGTTCACTAGGATAGTTTCATCCTCTTCTTCATCATCATCATTGCCCTCCTTGTCATTGATAACATTTGTAATCAAATCCCATGTATTCAACTCTTCGCCAGCCTTCGCCTCCGTCCCTCCCACAACACAATCATCTACTTCTTCGATACTACGTTTGCGTGTCTTGCTATTCGGAGCATTCGTAGATACAGTCTTCGTTGGCCTACCGCGTCCTTTCGAAGCAGGGATTAAAGAGAGGGATGAGTCAATGCAAAGAGGGCGATTTAAAAATTTGAGTACGGATTAGCACCGAAAACAGGGAAATATAAAATGCAAACGATTCTCGCAGCAAAGATAGCCGCAAATCACGTGAATTTCATTCGCGTCTCTCTCATTCCACACCGCGCGGGTCGGCGAATGGGTCGAAATGAGGGGGTTTCTCTCTAAAGAAAAACTTCGGTTTTCAGGATCTAACTTCTCAGTCTGACAACGAAATTGAATGAAATTTTTTTCTGAGCAAATCACACCAATTGACATAACATATAAAAAAAATAGCGAGGTGTTCGGCCTTATCTCTGAGAAATCAGGCTTTGAAATTTAGTGATAAAATTCAAATTTCGAATTTGCATAATCTGAAAACACAGGTGGATGCAGCATGTCAAGATTAGGCTGTAGCCAAAATTTCAGCCCAATCGGACGCGTTTCCGCGAAATTATTCAATGAAATGTGGAAAAGTAGTCAAACTTTGGATGCATGTAATTATGCAAATGAGATTGATTTGAACATGACGATAACAGAAATCGATGCAGGGTACCTTGGGCTATCATAATATATGTTTGTCTCAAGGGGTCGGCCGTTCGAAATTGACCATTAGACATTATTTATTCAAGTCTCAGGAGGTGTATCTGTTGAATAATGTTCTTCTTTCACGTATCAGGGTTCTTCTGCACTTACCTTCCCAGTTTTAGCACCCTTCACAATTTCGTTGCCCCATCAAACTTTCCATCGTCCTTGCGTTTGCTTTTTCGGTCATACGGAGCTCAATTCATAATATTTTTAGCCCTTCGGTCATCGTCTTAAGTCGCCAGTTTGGAACAATTGAACGTTTTGTACTTTGTTCGTATGCCATCATTCCCCGTTACGTAACAAATAGTCGCTGTCTTTCTTTCTTAGTGAATTCCAGCATTCACATCCATAGATGAGACTAGGTTCCACGCACATTTTTTCAGACCCTTCTCATTCATGCGGTCGGAAAAATTAAAATAATTCCGAACAAATTGAGCGTTCTTTCGAACAAGAACGAACGAAATTTCATTCATCCTCGCTTTTACTGTTCAATGATCGGCATTGTTCGATCTCGCAACACAATCGATAATGTTACAGTATTCCTTCAAAAAAGCCCGAGCTCACTTCAACAGAACATTCCGAGAAGAGAAGACGAAGCTCACCGGTTTGTAATTTCACCAAGTTGATTATCTAGGCCAGAGATCTGGTATCTCCCAGTGAATGAGGTAATGGGTTCCCAATGGGTGTGAGAGAGCGTGTTGGTGAGGCCCGCGACATGTGCAACCCATGATCAGGTGGAAGATAGTGTTTCGCCTGATATTCTCGTGAATATCCTGATATTCTAGTGAATATCTATGTAATGCCTGAATTTCAAATTGATTGCTTTTCTGGTTCAAAAGATATGCAACATTGAAAAAGTGCCCGGTGACTTTTTTCCGCGGGTGTAGATTTGTGAAATTGCAGATCCCCTACTCAATTATTTCGCCGCCCATTCTCTGAAGTGTTGGGGGAGGGGAGGGGTACAAGATGAGTTCTCGCTCATTCCATTTCTAACTGTAGGTGAAATCTGCGAAGGGAGAAATTATCCAAGCAAATCATAAATGTCGCATATCAGTTCTTTCATGATTTTTTTCATTATGCAAACGCTAATCTTTCCGCAATTCCGGCCCATATCTACTTTCACTTTAGAAACAAGCGCAATTGCCGAGATAGGTAGTTTTTTTTAGATAGACGAGCGAGAGAGGAGAGATGACGTGGTCGCCATTCGACCGCCTCCGGTGCGGATCCACTTGAAGCGAGGTAAGCACCCCCCCCCCCCTTCTTCACATTTCCTCACATTTCAGATCTCATTCTTCCCGTCTACGGGGATACGACAAGGCGTGTTCACGTATCAAGAGGCACAGCTGCGACTCTCTATGACATAGATCAGTCAAGGCGGTATATCGCCCTGTCCAAGGGACCACTTCTTGATGTGAGACAAATATTCGGTGAGTGTAACACGCTAAATATATATTTTATCTACGATCAAGGAGCGACAGAACGCCGTAATAATAAGGTGTGAGAGAGATATGTAGGTGGTGGAATGACTCTGCCTCAAGATGAGAACGAAAAGGGAGGGGAAGGGTGGTGCGAAAGGGTGAATAAACGATCGAATAGATCCAATCAAACAGCCCCATCTGTCTTCATATGGTCAGGGAAGGGAACCGAGGAGCAGAAACTCGGAGCTGACCACGTAGATTCACCTCCGGTGACCGATGATATACATCTCTAGAGCATAGGGATTGGAGGGATGGAAGTGATGGCGTGGAGGAAACAGGTATAATGTCGCCGTTTTTCAGAATCTCTTCTTCCTCAATCGGAAAAAGCTGAAGATGCCTTCGGACAGGTACGAAAACACTGCGCAGCAGAAAAGCATTATTTGTTTAATATTTACTTGTTTATTTTCACGTTCATTTTATTCTTCGCCACAAAATGGCTCATTAAATAGAAGATTGGAAGCGATAGATTAATATTCGTATTGGCCATTTTGAAACTCAAAAGAATTGGTTAATGACGGGGTTATGGTTTGATTTGAGGAGGAGGGGGGGGGGGGAGATTAGCCGAAATTAGCTAATTCAGTGCTGATACAATCCATAAAAAGCGGTCCCATCTTTAGAGCCGAATTTGAAGAAAATTTTTACTCATTCGATTCTGGAAAATGTGAAGCCTTGAAGAACATAGCTGGATAGCTGTTTGCGAGAGTGACTCGATATTAACGTTGCAAATATCAAAATGCCATCTGTATTTTGCAGGACCTAACTTCTAGTGGCGCGCAGCGGGCTGCAAGTATCGCCATGGACATCGGTTCGACTGCCGCAGACAAGGCCAGCGAGTTGCATGGAGATTGGGTTAAAATACTAGATATCAGATTATGAACCGAAGTGAAACATAGAAAATGAGGACTCTCTCGTCTGTATATTGCAGAATCAGGAGAAGAGTAGGAGATAGTAGGCACTTTTTGTGTTGGAATCCAAGGAGATTGCATAGCTATGATGTAATTGCAGAGCAGGGACGGCGGTCTGCTATCGATGTTGCAGAGCAAGACGACCAAGAAGGCGGAAGGTGATCATTTTTATTGTAAATTCCTCTTTTTCTTCATTTGAAACCTGAAGGATTCGTGTTCCAACCATCCTACCCTAGCAAGGAAAACTGAAGGATTCGTGTTCCTACCATCCTACCCTAACAATGAAACCTGAAGGATTCGTGTTCCTACCATCCTACCCTAACAATGAAACCTGAAGGATTCGTGTTCCTACCATCCTACCCTAACAATGAAAACTGAAGGATTCGGGTTCCTGCCTTAGCAATGAAACCTGAAGGATTCGTGTTCCTACCATCCTACCCTAACAATGAAACCTGAAGGATTCGTGTTCATACCATCCTACCCTAACAATGAAACCTGAAGGATTCGTGTTCCTACCATCCTACCCTAACAATGAAAACTGAAGGATTCGGGTTCCTGCCTTAGCAATGAAACCTGAATGATTCGTGTTCCTACCATCCTACCCTAACAATGAAACCTGAAGGATTCGTGTTCCTACCATCCTACCCTAACAATGAAACCTGAAGGATTCGTGTTCCTACCATCCTACCCTAACAATGAAAACTGAAGGATTCGGGTTCCTGCCTTAGCAATGAAACCTGAAGGATTCGTGTTCCAGGATTCGTGTTGCTAGGGTAGGAGTGTAGGATAGGATGGTGTGAGCCACTGTGCTGAAGAGTAGGAGATAGTAGGCACTTTTTGTGTTGGAATCCAAGGAGATTGCATAGCTATGATGTAATTGCAGAGCAGGGACGGCGGTGTGCTCTCGATGTTGCAGAGCAAGACGACCAAGAAGGCGGAAGGTGATCATTTTTATTGTAAATTCCTCTTTTTCTTCATTTGAAACCTGAAGGATTCGTGTTCCAACCATCCTACCCTAGCAAGGAAAACTGAAGGATTCGGGAATGTGGTTTGGTTTCTGATTATTTGTAGTTCACATTTGCAACAATTACCACATCCTTTTTCAGCTCGTACGAGGAAATGAACTCGCCGATCTACGAAGGAGGAGCGAGAGCGGGAGGGTTCAAGGGAGGAGTCTTGAGTGGATACGGGAGAGAAGCGAAGGGAGGATCATTCGAAGGCGAGGTAAGGGGAAGAGGGCTGATCGATGATGAAACTCGTCTGCTTGCGGAGGTGATATTATAGCTGTGAAAAGACATTCGCACGATTCTTGAGATAACCATTCGACTCTCCCTTAGGATTGTCAGAATGAAGAATCTTTCTCTTCATTCTGTTCACTCTCTCATCGGTCAGAATGACTAGAGAGTACGCAGAATGAAGAGACAGATTCTTCATCTTGACACCTACTCTCCATTCTCGAATTATCTATGGGAAGGGGGTATGTATAAAATGAAGATTAGTAAAGCTGAGAAAGTGGATAGAATGCATATTATTGTCCAGTAAATCGTGCAATCGGCAAGAATTGTTCCGATGTATCCGATAGGAATGCTATCTCCATTGGGTTAAAATACTAGATATCAGATTATGAACCGAAGTGAAACATAGAAAATGAGGACTCTCTCATCTGTATATTGCAGAATCTTCCGTCTCGCGGAGCGGTCGGCGACCTCAGACCTACTGCAACAGCGACTGCCATCGAGTTGCACGGAGATAATGTAAGTCTATTGTGAATTCGGTATGATTACGGTAGCTGTCGCTTACGGTAGAAAAAATAGTTCTCGCGAGTACTGGAATTTAGTTGTTGGGAATCAAGCATGTATTGAAGAAAAACTATAACTGATTTAACTAGTCCTAGTTGTGGCTACTGTACCTGGAGATTACGGTAGAAGCAGTCTACTTTGAAAAATACTAGAATGGTAAGAATTGGTGTGAGCCACTGTGCTGAAGAGTAGGAGATAGTAGGCACTTTTTGTGTTGGAATCCAAGGAGATTGCATAGCTATGATGTAATTGCAGAGCAGGGACGGCGGTGTGCTCTCGAGGATGCTGAGCAAGATGACCGAGAAGGCGCAAGGTGATCATTTTTATTGTAAATTCCTCTTTTTCTTCATTTGAAACCTGAAGGATTCGTGTTCCAACCATCCTACCCTAGCAAGGAAAACTGAAGGATTCGGGTTCCTGCCCTAGCAATGAAACCTGAAGGATTCGTGCTCCAACCATCCTACCCTAGCAAGGAAAACTGAAGGATTCGGGTTCCTGCCTTAGCAATGAAACCTGAAGGATTCGTGTTCCAAGCATCCTACCCTAGCAAGAAAACCTGATGGACTTGGTTAGTGAGTTTTGTCAGACGGACTATACTATAAAAAATTTAGAGAAACTCAAGCGTTGGTCGCCATGACGCCTGAAAAAATCGATAAATCGTTTCTCTTTCAGATCCTACGATTCGAGCTCGAACTCTCGCAGGCGAGATTCTGCCGATCTCGAAGTTTGTGATGGAAAATTCGGTAAGATTATGATAGATTTAGTATGAAAGTGTGGGTCAAGAGTAGAATACTGTAGAAAGGAAATTGCATTCCCGGATGGTCTACTAGTTGCGATGAGATTATGGCATCACAGACACACGTAATCAATAATCATGCATGGGAGAATTGTTTGCTCGAGTGACACTCGACGAGTACATTTTCGATTCACTCGGACCCGTTGGATCACTCTCCAGTGCTTTTGAAGAATTGTTATCGAGAATTGATTGAATTAGATACTCGGAATGACAACTCTATCCAGGAGTATGCATTTATTTTTTTCTCTCGATTTTTCAATTTTTTCATTCCAGTGGGAAGTGGGAGAGAAGTGTTACGCGCCCTGTGATGTGAAAGGAGCTATCCGATGGAGGGTCGCAGTGATTACTGTAAGTTATGATGAATTTGTTTAAATATTTACTATGTTTGCTTCTAAAAAAATTGGAAATTCTTCTCAAAACATCTTCATTTTCTATACTCGTTAAAGAATATCTTTTCGAATTGATTTTGAACGCTATTCAAAAGATTTGATACGTGCAAATACGATTCTATCTCAAAATCTGATCTAAACTTTCTGCATTGCAGGCGATATTCCTTGAAAAAGTACGTTACAAGATTGAAAGCACTGGTGAGGAGGAGGCCACCTGACCGACATGTTAGTTGGCAAATATCTTCTTTGGGTATACTGTATTTTAATGGGAGAAGCAACTAATCATTCGCGGTATCTACGGTTTTGATTGATAATGAGGAACGAATGTGGGAAGGAACAAACGGAATAGGACTAATTCGAACAACCGTTTTCAGCCATCCCAATCCCCCTACACGATACGATCAGAGAAGCGCCAAGCCGGGTCCTATCATGTGAGTGCTTAGTTATACCTCTGATAATTTGCTCGAAAAAAATTGCACTTTCGTATGCGTTGAAAAAGATAATAATTCATTATGCACTCTCTCTCTAGCTCGTTACCGGATCTGCAAGACCACTTGTACCGACAGCCAAATGCTCATATCATTTTTTCGTTTGAACTGAGATGAATTGGGGTTTTCGAAAATGTAATCGGGTTCCAGTGACCCACCATCCCATTGAGACCTAAGGTAGCCAGATATTAGTGGAACTTCTGATTTAATTAATAATTGAAGATTTCGTGACTTTATTCGCAGAAATAATTTCAGGCCAAGAGGATCAGGTAAAGGATGGAGCTTGATGAAGAAACTCGAGGAGAGGAAGCATAAGTAAGAAAAATATTATTATTAGTTCTCCAATAGTTTCCAGTTCAGAATTCAGAAGTTTGTTGCAACCATTCATTTTTATAAGCGGCATTATTATCTAGAGTCGATTGGTGAAAGTTGCATTTATTAATTTTGATATTATTTTACTCACTTTATATACTACAGTACTCACTTTTTAATGTATGAACTGATTTACATCTTACATCTTGAAATACATTCTTGACAGTTGATTACCTAATGTGAATTGATTATTCTGATTACTCGTATGAATCGATATCGATGCGGATATTGTGATCGTTGTGTTGTATTCATTTGAAAATATAAATTATCTTGCATATTTTTTGTACTTTTAGGAGACACACATATTGAAAAATACATAAAGAAAATGCATCTTTATCGCTGATATAGATGAAGAATAGGAAACGTTGAAGGGACGAAGTTTGGCACTTAAAAGTTATAATCAATTTGTTGCCTAGAAGGAGGCGCAACTATTTTATGGCTGCCTGGCACTCATTTTCCATTTTACAGCAGGCATTGGGAAGACTGTAGCTTACTTTATTATACAAATGATAGATGGTTACTCCCAACGTATGAATCGATATTGTTCTCGCGATCAAAAGTTCATTGAATTCGGCCCCTTGAAAATAATAATGTGCTGCGCCTTATCAACCGATTCCTCACAACATTTGTTTATCGGGACACAATAAATATAAATCATCATTCATTCTCTAGATCATCATATATTCTCTGAACGATAAAATCTGAGTGTGATGTGCGATCCATAAATTACTACATTATACATACACTAGTAATTCACATTGCAATCTACAGCGGGAAATTTAAAACCAACAGGCAGATTGAATAAAAAAACACACACAACTAAAACTACGAATAAATAGCAGAATTGCGCAATTTGTGGGCTTACTATGACCGGTTTTGCATGGAAGAAAACAAAAGGGGAGAATGCATTAATGGATATTACTGATCGACCGCACTTTATAGCCGACCATCGATCTCTAGTAATCAACTGATTACTTTTCGCTACAAAAAGTCGATAACTTATTGTTAGAGTAACCTAGTATCGAGATATGGGAAGAAAGGTGACTATTATGCAATCTGATCGAGAGAGAAAGAGAACCATGGAATTGTGAAGAAAGTTCTGATCCGGGAGGGTACGGTAACTGGATCGTAAACTGATTGTGAGAGGCAAAGAAATGACAGTGACTAGAGCATACAGAGATCAGGTATTAGTGCAGACACGAACAATGATTACAATGTCATGAGTACGGTAGGGAGTACGGTAGGGAAGGTGGGACGGAGCGTGCGGTAGGTCATCGATCACAAATGGTTCACTGATTGAGGATGGTGGACAAAGTTGGCGGATCTCCTATCGTACCACTTCCTCGCTTCGTTGAAGATGAATACGGTAGATGAGAGAGCGGTCAGGAAGATCAAATCTGCAAATTATTTACAATTTGTCACACAGACACAGAGTTCAATTTTATAGAATATTCCCAAATGTGTTTGAATTATTACAATACCATCACACTACAGCGACCTATTGTAGTTGATTGAACCCCAACATTAAGGATTATTCATGAAACATAAAAGTCGAGAGTGCGGTCTAGCTGAGACTTCAACCTTCTATCAAACCAGATAAAGTTTTATTCATTCCCGTCCCTATCCCCTCCCTCTCCTATCATCATACTTACAAAAGGTGGACAATGCCTCAGTAGTGTTAAGAATCGCTTTCCCCACCACCATATCACGGGTACACCCTTGCTCCCGATTCTGGTTAGGAGTTCAGCTTGCCAAACACGGATAGCGTTAATATCAGCAGCCATCAAGTCGAAAAGGTACCCCATCCCTCTCAAAACGTTAGTGGTGCACTCACCGAACAACGTGAGTGCCTCCGTTTGGAATATGTGTTGCAGTGGCGTCCAGTAGATGACTGCCAACTGACAGATCAGCGAGCCAGACACCGACAGACAGAACGCACGATTACTGCAACAAGGCTATTTATGGAGACAGGAAATGACGTAAACACTTGCGAACCCTGGGATAGGGTTGGCTTGTCAATCAAGATTGCAAGATCTTGAAAAGAAATAACTCAATTATCCCTTCTTGTCAAGAACAACGAGTTGTTTTTCAAGATCTTGTTTATTGAAAATTCTTGAAATTGGTCGACTCTCTCGCAATTTGCCTCATTTTATGATAAGTTTCATTTGAAATGGAAAACAAATTTTGTTTATTATTCGTATTCTTGAAATTTCTTGGTTGTTTTTCAAGATCTTGAAAAACAACTTTGCAATTTCCATTTCTTGACAAGATCATTCTTCGCCATCCAATCTTGAAAAGCAGTTTCAATCTTGACAAGCCAACCCTACCCTGGGATATATATATAGTGCGGTTGAAACCGAAGAGTGACAAGCTACGATTATGATTTTTTCACGAAAGGGATAGAACGCACGATTACTGTAATTGAGTTGATTATTGATTTAATTCGTCAATCACGGCGATGTCGTTCGGTGCGCAAAATCAATAAAGCAAAATCATTTCAACAAACTTTCTAGGATATTTGGACCGGGCTTGAAACCGAACTTCGCTAGGCTATTATTTTTAATCATATCGTAATTACCTATTGACTCCCACATGTTCAGTAATCAATACCGTAACCCCTACCGTAGTAATCCAATCTCCCAGATAGCCTTGGTTGCCGATCGACAACTGAGTGCATTCCACATATCGAAGAGAACGAAGCACGTGAATGTCATCGTCGTGTCACGCGGAGTTATCTCGTTGTCAGCTGACATCTGGAGAGAAATGATAAGGAATTATATACAATTAAAATGATCACATTAGCTTTTGTCACTACGAGTAGGCCTCTATTCTAAATGCTATCTCGTTGTCTGCCGACATCTGAGAAATGACAAAAGTAAGGTATAATCATGGCGACTAACAGTCGTCAAGCGATAGCCTAATAATTGAATTTTTTTGATAAAGCTAGACCGAGAATCACTGACACTACCTCTCTCATTGGTAGATAACGTATTCCTAGAGCATCCTTACTTGAATATCGGCATCGGAAACTGTGTCCCCACTACACTAGGACAAAGACTTGCTTTTAGTCTCTCACCTCCTATCAATGTAGAAAGGCTACCGTACTCCTTCTCTACCGTACTCTCCTGACTACTGCACCCCATCCTACCATACTCCTCCCCCCTACCGTATCGTACCCCATACCTCCTTGTAGAATACCCACAGCGTTCCGGCCACGATGATCGCCGCACTCGAGAGGATCTGCCCCACCAACTTCCTGATTGTGAGAAGGGATTGTAGGTTAATCAGAAAACAATTGAAGAAGATACTACATTTCCACCACACATAGCACTGATAGTACCCTACTGTTGGAGCAACCAATCACCATGTTCGAAATCATCTCTCCATTTCTCTAAATTTGTCAAGTAAAATCGCAGAAAAATGAGGTGTTCCTAGCAGGATCACACCGCAGGAAACCTTCTAGCCTAGATTCTAGGGAGCCCACAGATATCATATCAGGAGCACATCGAAATGAGATTGTCAAACATCAATATCTCTCACATGCTCATCATCAGACTGTTCATCTATGCAAAATTTAGCAAAAGAATGGTCGTAAAACGAATTTGACAACACTCTTTCGATTTGTGTTTCAGCTGGATCTAGTAAGCTGGATCCTTGACACACGCTAGTCACTCCAAACATGGTTTGTGGTAAAAAAAAAGAAGGTAAACACATTCTTCATGTCTTCTGAGTCACATTCTTCAAGTCTTCTGAGTCATCGAGGATTTATGTTCCACCTCTGATAGATCCCATGATATATACCAATTCTCTCGTCACCTGCTCAGCATCGACAACCCCGTCCATTGAAAAATAACCAAAAACCTTAAATAAATACGATTTTCGGCTCCCTTTCAATCTATGCTTCATCTCTGCTTCAATTCCCTCACCTGCTCAACATGGCCGTCCTCGTATTCCTCGGCGGCAGCCGGATGATGTCCGCGTCCACTGGCTCCACGCCAAGACTGCAAATAAAATAAAATATTATAATATTTAAAAAAAAATTAATCGGCGAAACACCCATAATTTGCAGGGAATTAAATTTAATTATTCAATTTGCCTATTTGCCAAGACTAAATATTAGGTTATTATCGAAATTTACTTTCATCAAATGATAAAAAAAATAAAAATAAAGACACGAAGCTCTCCGTAGAATTTGTATGAATAAAGTATATTTAATCTTCTGGGTCGACAAATAATTGCAGCTCTCTCTCTCGCATCCGCAAATTACACATAACTGGAACCAGAACTCGGCAAGTTTAGAAAAAAAAATAACAAAAATATACGTTCACATTCTCCCAACAACACTTTTTTACACGACGAATCGACCTATCATTGCAGCTTCCCCTCCCACTTACTTTCCATCATCTGCTGAAACCATGACTCACCAGGTTCGGAAACTTCATTCTCACCTTATCAATGATTTTTTTCATGGGGCAGAACAAGTGGGCGGCGCATATGCTCCCCATCATTTCGAAACTCCCCCATCCCCCACCCATTCTCACCTCTGTGCCGGTGGTCCATCCATAATAATGTTGATCCATAGAATCTGCATTGCATTTAGGGGATTCTCAAAGTGGAAGATCGTCGAGGCAGCGATTAGAGAGAGGGCTGCCACAGATCTGAAGGGAGGGAATAGTCTATTAGGAACAACACTCTATCCTTTTCCCATAATCGTTTCTCCAATGAGCTGAAATATAGAAATGATCAGAATTTTTTTTTCTTCAAATGCAATGCAGAGCCTCGTAACATTGCCAGTAAGCTAGCTAGAGCAGTCATCAACTGTTAGTGAAACACAGAATAGACTTATAAGCCACAGTCAATTTTTGTTCAAAATTTAAAGATATTTTAAATCGACCACCCACGAAGCAATAAAAAGACCACCCACGTGCTCAGTTGGAATCGCACGAAATTCGTAATGTTGTGGTAGATGCCCTTTCCCTCTTCGATGGCTTCTTTCAGTGTTGAGAAATCGTCGTCGCACAGGATCATATCTGCTGCTTCCTGAGAGGAAAATTGATTGATCTACCGTAATCCATTGAATAAATGAATACGGTAACCTACTGAAATCCCCGATCCCAATCGATTGGATTACCAGAAAGAATTGACAATCGGAACCAACATGCTTTCAACTTTCCAATAGCAGTGAACAATTGAATTAGATTAACCAACGTCAGATGCTTCTAAATCCCCAGTGATCTTTTGTGTTTCAGGCCGTTTATGACTTCACATTTGTTAGTTCGAATACAATTTCATAGCGAAATAGCGGAGGAAAATAATATCTTTTAAGCACTGCTCAATTCGCAACGATTACAACCCCTCACTACTTTCTCCTCCTTTATCGCATCATCTCCTATCTACCGTACCCCCCCCCCCCCCACCGTACCCTCTCCCATCTTCCGTACCTTGCACACATCGGTTCCACACTTTCCCATGGCCACTCCAATATCGGCCTTCTTCAATGCGGCCGCGTCATTCACTCCATCGCCCGTCATCGCAACCACCTCGCCCATGTTTTGAAGCGCCTGAAATGGATGCCGTTTTGAAATTGCAGTTAAATATTTTTAACAGATCCACTAATTCATTAGTTCAGTGGATTTAATTCGACAATCCTTAATCGTTCCCTACTCGTCTCGACTTCAAACACCAATAGACCAAAAGAGTGATCAAACGTGATCGCCTTACCAGGGATCTTATGAGTTTCACAACTTTTATGAGTATCTTTTGATTCCTTCCCGAATCGATCCCGGCTACTTTTCAAATTTGATTTTAAAAAAAGAAATTAAAACATTTGAAAAACTACCCACCTTGATGATCTTCAACTTGTGGCGGGGCGACGCGCGATAGAACACCGTCACCGATCGAATCACCTGAGAATATACGGTAAAATTAGGTAGATTACTGTGTCTGACTCTCTTCATTTTGAATGATATCTCGCTTGCTCTAATTGCTCACAGGCTCAATAATATTCAACGATTTGTTGCTAATTTAAAGTATTTATCTGCCAGTAGCAAATTTGGAGTTTTTTTCTACGAAAAGACTGAAATCGACAAAGTGCAAACTCTGAATATTGGTGTTTCACCGTCAACAGATATTGCGGAATGTGGGAGAGACATCAATTTGACGATCCTCCATTGTTCCATAAAAACAATTTGATCAACCTTCTGATTAATTCGGCATTAGCGCCAATACTTCTTCCCATTTTAATATTTCCTAAATGAGCTTAATTACTCTAATTAACTCACTAATTCCAGCTCGCTATCGCTCATTCGGTCCACTTCGTGCCCTGACAGACACGTGTCCGTCGACGGATTGTAGATGCCCAGACGATTGCCTGCGAAGGTTCCGGTAATTTTCTATTAAGTAATCAATAATCACCTACAGTACTCCCCTCTACCGTAACCCCTACAGATTAATCAATACCCACCCACCTACCGTAACCCCAATCAATCCATTAATCTGCTAAAATATCCCAATACCGTACCCCCCCCCCCAATCAATCGATAATCTCCCCATTCTCACCGATACTCTGTGCAGTCTCCATACTGTCGCCCGTGATCAACTTCACGTCCACGCCGGAAGATTTGACTGCCTGTTAGAGAGAAGGACTGACAATGATAAATTGATAATGACAATTGACAATGAGCAATGCAAGTGATAATGGTAATGACCACCAATGCCAATGTCAGGAAAAGTGATATATTTTAGTTGTACAAATGCTATCACCGAACTATTGCAAGCTAACCGCCTTCTCAACCTATATTCAACAGTTGAAACCGCAAACAAGCTCGCATAGAAAAATTGACACGCGCAAAGGCGCCCGATTCGCGGCTAGAATCGTCCATTTCTACATGATTCCTCTTTATGTTTTAGCTTCACGTACAACCTATTTATCACTAACACAGGGAGAGAGAGAGACCTCTTTTCATTGTACACGCTCTCACGCTACCTTCAGAACACTAGAGCTAGAGCGAGCTTCAGAACACTAGAGCTAGAGCGAGCTTCAGAACACAGCTGAATCGATAGACTGCTCACCGCAATAGCCTCATCGGCTCCTGGCCGGGGAGGATCGAGCATTCCCACACAACCGACGAAGACGAGAGAGGAGAGAGATGTGCCGCGGGCAAGACCGAGAACTGGGAAAAATGAGCGGTTAAGGAAGTTGAGATCGTACTTGCCTACTGATTGCCTACTGAAAGTAAGCAGTAATCCATAATGTTTTGCCTACGTCAGTGTGCTTATGTTTCACGATAATCTCAAATACGGTTGGCAACCAACCAGCACAATATAAAGGCCTTTCCCTACCGACAACATCTTTTTAATCTTGTTTTGTCCCATTAACTTCCTGCTTCACTAACACCTCAAACACATTCATGGACTAATCACGGCAATGTTACGAGCTTGTTGTCATCACCAAACACACCTCACTCAACCCATTATCAACATTTATGCCCATCAAGTGAGGTTTAAAGATCAAAGATCACCTCTCAGTCCGGTCAGGGCGGCATTTCTCGCTTCGTCCATGATCACTCTTCTCGTCGCGTCGTCCAATGGCGTCGGACGGATTCCGTCTGCAATCTCTCTCGTTTAGGCCTGCTATTTCTCTGATTGTGAATATGAGGCAGCCAAAACGATTTATTGGATTGTAAGGTGCTCAATCGCCATCAGTGATCAAAAAGTAAAAAAAAAACATGTCAAGTGCTTCGAGGTGGTTTTCTCCGCCGTTTCGTTATCTATTTGTCCATTTTTTTCCTACGTACTTTTGAGACTACCAGACGTATAAAAAAACCTGTCGCAAAAGCAATGATTTTCATTCGGGCACCTTTATATAAATTGCTGTCGGGTGCATTTTGACATGACTTGACATGACATGTAGTGCATTTTGACATGGCTTTTTGAGCACTGATCGCCATACCATTGGTAATTCAAACTGTTCAGTAATACCACCATGCACTGAAGCGTGAAGCTGACAAGTTTGTAAGCTATCTACATTTCTGTTCTCACAGCACAAATTCTGCCACCTTGAGGTTAGTTGTGTATCATCCTTTTACAGATTGTGCATTCAGAAATCAAAGATCAAAGGTCCAAAGATCAGTCCTTCTCACCTCTGAGATAGTACTCGCACTTCTCCAGTACTCTGTCCACGGCGCCCTTGACAAAGAAAGTGCGCGAACCGACGTCGCCCTGGGATTTAGTACTCATTAATTCATTAGATAATGAATAACAAAATATTATATTATATTACGGTGCTTCAGAGGAGCGATCTTATCATTGTATCTTTCATGGAGTTAGTTTCTTTAGAACAACCAAGTTAAGAATAAGAAAATTTTCCCAAATTTAAACTCGGTGACTTTCTGTTCTAATGACTTCTCTTTAACCAAGCGTAACCCTCACTTTGATATATTTTCTCCTAACAATCATTTGAATATCACCCTAGTATATCTCATATCTACGCTACGGTACCGTATGCCCAGTAAATAACCCACTTCTCGATCACCCTCCCCTTCCCTACCGTACTCCCTCCTACTCACCGGCACTGTCTCCGCACATACTGCCATCCACTTCGTTTCCGTCGTGAACGGAATCTCCTGCAGTCGACGGTACTGCTCACGAAGGCCCTCCAGATGCGTCTCGAAATGTGATCTTTGGTCTTTGGACTTTGATCTTTATTAGTTTTTAATTCTTCGCACTGGATTCACATTAAATTTTCCGCGACCGCCCATGATTCGTACTATCGGTGAAACGAAACTCATTCTTGCTGGTCAATACAAAAATCTTGTTTGAATCTTGATTACATCTTTGATATTTGATCCTGACAAAGCTATACAATGAGTGCAGGTTGTAGTTTTTATAGTGAAGTCGAAGGCGTCATCATCCCCGGAAAATATCACAAAAATATGTATTCACGTTGAAATGCCCACCCGCCACCTCGAGGCAATCACCTATTGCACTGGCCTCAGGTAACTAGACTGCCTATTGCTATCCTTATCAATCATGGTCTTTGATCTTTGACCTCTTCACTAACCTTTCTCGCCAATACAATCAACGCTCCCTCCGTTGGCTGTCCGATCACCGTCTCTCCGTCAACCTTCGCGTTGTTGCACACACAACCGACCTGGAAGGGAGGCGGATTAAAGTTAGTTATCGCCTGGATACCGTACACCCATCTGTTTTTCAATTGTTGCGACCACTTCTTCTACATTTCTCATTTTGACCCGTAACACATACACACAATGAAATATCATGGAAAAAATGAATAGTTTTCTTAGCAGTGAGATACTCCAACACTCTCTCTAAATGGTTTATAATTCTGTTAGAACGATTAATAGGCTTTCTCCGCTTCAACAATCTATTCATATTTTCACTACCGCATCTCTACATATAACCCCAAACGATCGATCTCCATGTTACCGTACAGGGGTACGGTAACATGGAGACTCTATTCTATCGTACACCCAATGCAACTTTACCTCGACAATCTGCCCGATGGCCGGATGGGAGTGGCCGATCACCCTCTCGCCTCGCAGTGTGCAAACTCCGTCCACTGAGGAATATCCGATACCGGATACCTGCAAATAACATAATATTACTCTGGTGTCCGGAATCAACTTGAAATCAAGTAGAAATGGGTTTTCAAGTTGGAATCAAGTGACCCATTCCCACAACTTGGAATCAAGCAGGCTTACGTACCCGCAGCGTCCAGCACAAACATCGCCTATAAGGTCCCTTTTTGCAGCCCTGTTCTGACTGCCTTCGGGCACGAGTGCGCTTGACTATCTGCGGACCCCAGTTGGACCGCCTTTTGGATGTGACCTCCCCACATGGTCGTACCATGCGGGGCTTAGGTTACTGTGTGAGGGAACTCATGCTCTCTATCAATCAATAATAGAGAAAGTTACCGTAGTCCTCTCCGATTTGAAACGATCCCACAAGTTGGAATCAAGCACTTCCCACAAGTTGCCATCAAGCTTGATTCCAACTTGTGGGAATTGCTTGATTCCAAGTTGATTCCGGACACCAGAGTATATACAATGTTTATCTCCAATTCAATGTTTTTCTCTGCAAAAGATGCATTTGTCAAACCAAGTGCATTCTCGTTGCACACAGGTCACAATTATGCTAGAATATCATCGTCTTTCTCTTACGTTCTTCGGAAACAAACAATTGCCTCTTTTCCATCGAAATACGAATATCGAGTACAATATTGATTTTCAAAGGGTGTATCTTGTACCATTATTGTTGCTCGCCCATCGCTCGCTTACTTGAATCGTCTTTGAAACTTTAATCAACATGTCTTGCGAAGTAAAAGTATTTCCTATCACAAACATAAACACGATTTCGAATTGTAAACAGTTGAAAACAGATCCGACGGCCTCCCTCCTCGTTCCCCAAATCCCACAAATTCTAGAGATCAAAGTTCAAAGATCGAAGATCACTAACCTCGGTCCTATCTCCCTCGAGCATCCCCTAGCCCCGCCCCTTCTAGAGATCAAAAATCACTCACCTCAGCCCGATCTCACTCGAGCGTTTCCCTAGTCCCACCCCTCCAAAGTTCAAAGTTCAAAGATCACTCACCTCGGCCCTATCTCCCTCGGGCGTTCCCCTAGCCCGACGCTTCTAGAGATCAATCTCCAAAGTCCAAAGATCACTCACCTCAGCCCTATCTCCCTCAGGCGTTATCACTATCACAGCCGTCATCTCGTTCTTCGTCAGTGTTCCCGTCTTGTCCGAGCAGATCACCGTCACGCAACCTGTGCAGGAAATAGATGACATTGGCCACTTTTTCGTCCGAATCTCTCCGTTGTACACGCTCTCTCGCGACTGTCTGACCCAACTAGTCCACATTTAGACCTTGTATTATAGTTTTCACAAATATCATCAATTCAAACTACTAACCAAGTGTCTCCACAGCAGGCATTTTCTTCACGACGGCCCTTCTCTTGGCCATTCTAATCACTCCAATGGCAAGTGTGACTGCAACGACGATGGGAAGACCCTCGGGAATGGCTGCGACAGCCAGACTGGAAATGTAGGACTAATTAGCGCTCTAGAAAGTTACCAAACTTTAATCGAGTTAAATTAGTTCGCAACACCCAATTTCGGCAGTGAAATAGACAGCGAATAATAGCTGCGAATTCCATACTCTAATACAAGATGATGACGAAAAAAGAGTGATGTTAGTATATTTCCACCGCGATGCCTACTAATATCGTCCTAGAACTGAGCATCCTTGCTTAAGCTATCATTGAAACACATAACACTTTGTAACAAATTTCATTCGCCATACCTGACTCCGATGGTGAACATGTCGAGTATCCTCCTTCCCTGCACGAGACCGACGACAAAGATGAAGGCGATAATTCCGAATGAGTAAATGGACAATTGAGTACCCAGTTGGTCCATACTCTTCTGCAGGGGCGTCTTCGGAGACTTAAAACATGCTATGATTAGCAAGAAATACCAATCATTAGAGCATTTCGAAAAACAAGTCATTATTAATTTTTAAATTCTGAAAAGATAAGGAAATCACGTTCCGAAACATTATAGAACATGTGTATATTTTCTACAAGAAGGCTTCGGAACATTGCACACGACACTCCGAGTAGGTCATATAATTGTGCTGAAACCTATTTTCACCGGTCAGAAATTCACTAACCAAAGCGCAACTTAAAAGACTTGGAAGACCGTAAGATAAGATTTTACACGATTTTTTTTTACATTACATTCTCTTCTCGAGTGCAGCAGGGAAATAAAGAATCATTTGAGATTTGTAAGCGTCACCCCATTTGTGTTTCACCGGTCTTACGTAAGACTGCGATTCGGAAAATTCTCGATATGATCAACCT
This sequence comes from Pristionchus pacificus, assembly GCA_000180635.4. Lineage (NCBI taxonomy): Eukaryota > Metazoa > Nematoda > Chromadorea > Rhabditida > Neodiplogasteridae > Pristionchus > Pristionchus pacificus. The sequence continues at coordinate 20,720,490 of CM026579.1, forward strand.
TGCTTATTAATTCAGTCACACGAGGAAAGGGCAAGTGCCAGTCAAGAAGATTTAAAGAAAAAGCAATAAATTCGAAAATCTGACCTCCTCCGCCTGTAGCAGTTTGTAGACGTCGCCGAACTGGGAGTTCGTCGCTGTCGAGATCACGATACCCTGTCGATTTATTTATTCATTTTTTTATGACCATGCTCTCTACGATGAATCAAAGCTGCTCATTACCGTCAGAGCTTAGCTCACACTTGAAACCCGACTTCGCCTAGATGGCAGAATTTGATTGCCCATTATTTTTTATAAGGTGCTCAGATGGCAGTAAACGAAATAAAACTTGCATCTAACAGTTCATGCACACCTGCAACTCTACTCAACCCAGACCAAAAATGATTTCCGAATGTAAATAACTTTAAGATATTCGAGACGGTGGCAAGAATTGATTGATGTGGGGCATCATCATTTTCGATGCACTCCTGCAACCCGATTCTGCCTAGAAGCTCCGTTATCCCTTCAGATTCGTTATCGACAAAATTGACATCTTTTGCTATTTTTCCGGGTTTTTCCGGGGCGTTCTACCGCGATTCTACGATGCTGCCATCATACCAAACTGACTACAAAATGAATCCATTCTTCGGTACCGTACCCCATCAACTACCGTACTCTCCCTGCCGTACCTTTCCATGTCCACTGCACACAAGTGTTCCCATGAAGACGACCGAGTGAAGGTGGTCAACGTGACCTCCGCCAAGAGGAGACGCGTCATGATCTGAATGGAGATCGATGATCTTTGATCTTTGATCTTTGATAGTAGTCATTTAACCGCATCTGACGGATAGCACGAGAGATTACAACAAATAAGAGACATTTTTTAAAATTAATGACTTTTTCTAGAACCATCTTCCGCCTCTACTTCGGCTCACATGAAGATTGAACCTTATCAAAACGATGAAACCTAACTCCCACTGGCGCCATCTCACCCATAAAATCATCAAATTCCGAAATACTGATACTTCCAACTCTGGTATTTCTCAAATTGGCAGCCAAAAAAAAAGAAAAGGGGGGGGGGCTTACCATCCTTCTCGCTCCTTCCACTTCCCACAGGAATGGCTTCGATCTGTTTCCTCTTCGGTTCGGTCTCGCCCGTGAGAGAGGACTCGTCCAATTGGAGGTGGACTGCCTACATCAATTGATAATTAATTATGTAATTAATAATATTACTCAATAAATTAGCGCACAATATTAAACGTTGAGTAATTTGCACGCGAAAGAGCATCTACAGTCCGGGTTGGTTCCCCAGTGAAAACAATCCGGCCCGGCCGGCCCCGGCCGGCCCCAAGCGGCCCCATGCCTTTTTGTGGCTCGTACAGAGCGAAATTTGATATATACTCAACGGCGTTGTAAAGCTCGTGTAATATACTATCGATTCATGATAGCAGATTTTTAAATAATTCTTTCAATAAATAGTAAATTGGTGTGGAAGTGCGTCAGTTTTTGCGGAAAAGTTAAAAAGTTAAAAAAAATCAGATTGACGATTTTACTTACCGTAATCTTGCGAGCTGTTTTTCGCAATACTTCATGCCAGTTCCCCACCAACTTACTATTTATTGAAAGAATTATATAAAAATCTGCTATCATAAATCGATAGTATATTACACGAGCTTTACAACGCCGTTGAGATTATATCAAATTTCTCTCTGTACGAGCCACAAAAAGGCCTGGGGCCGCTTGGGGCCGGCCGGGGCCGGCCGGGCCGGATTGTTTTCACTGGGGAACCAACCTGGACTGTATCATTGACAACCTCCGATCAACATACTACATATCAGTGACGAAACGAGAAAATCGCATGTTTGGTCATACAACTTCTACTTTCCCAACTTTTCCAGTCTTTTGCAATAAAAAGTGAACCGTACCGTAACCAGTCGGAGGTCGGCCGGCACCCGATCACCGGTGTGCAGTAGGACCAGATCGCCGGGGATTAGCTCGCGCGCCAGCATACCCACCTCACGACCGTCACGGATACTGTAAGAAGAGAAGTATGGCAATGAAGGATCGTAATATTAGTTTACATGTTTAGTATTCAATACCAAACAGAGGAGCATTGTCAAAACCACATCTAAATTCACAAGTTCGAGTCATCTTCGATTTCAATTTTTTTTAAAGATAATTTCTCCATACCATAGCAGTTTCACACTTCCTACATAATCATGTTTTATCGACCAATTATGATTTCGCTTCGGATTCCTGATTATGAAAAATCCCTCCATTCCAAAGACCCTCGCCCGGGAACCACTAGTCTATACTATTGCACCGTTCTTTTATTCACCACATCGTACTATCGTACCCCAATAGCTACCATACTTCCACATCGATCTCTTATACTACCGTAATCTACCGAACCCCAATATCTACCGTACTCACACAGTGCAGGTGGGCGGGACGAGCTTTCCCAGTTGCTCGAGTGTCTTCTCACTACGGTACTCCTGCACGAAGCCTACCGAAACCACGATCACCACTGAAAGGAATATTGATTGGTTATGGTAGTCTGTCTACTCCTTTTCAATCGATAATTGAGTGGTTGTCTACCGTGATACATCCGACTGGGTCATACCGTATTCCCCAACTACCGCAATTGATTATTGAATCGATAACTGACCAGCTACGGTAATACTGATGGCGTCATCGAATTGCTTCATCAGAATCGACACAAGAGCCGAGCAGAGAAGGAGGGCGATCAGCGGGTTTTTGAACTACAAATATAATATTTATTTAGTTGATATTATAGTATATAATTGCTCATCAATAATGTTCTTATAGATTGTATACCATCATGACCAGGACAATCAACACTCAGAAGCCAGGCGCAGTGCTTTTAGTACGCACTTGAAACATAGAAATGCCTGCTCGAATTGCAATTCAACATATCGCCATCATTTGCAATCATCTTTTTTTTTGTTAAAATTAATTATGACCATTCTGTCAATCGAAAAACCGTAATCTACCGTACCTGTTCCGCATACTTCTTCCACAGTGGCTCCTCTTCCGGGGCATCAAACTCATTGTACCCGTGCACTCCCCTCCTTCTCGCTGCTTCTGCCGACGAGAGACCCGAGATGGCATCCGCACGCAGGATAGCGCATACTTCCTGTGAGTTATTGATATTATAATAAATATCAATAATATCGCCCGGATATTGGGAACTAACATAGGCCGGGTATCGCAGTGGTTGTGTGCCAGAATGCGAATCCGATGGTCACGCGTTCGACCCCCCCCCCCCCCCCCCCCCCCCGTGCCTACAGATCCACCCAGACCAAGGGGGTTAAGAAATAGGTCAGAAATCCCCCACCACGTGCACACAACACGGGCGGATAGTCCTCTGTGGGAAGTCGCTGAGTTACACAGGACAGACTAACCCCGCTACTTGGACGCGGGGGCGGCACAGCCAGCCTTGTCTGGATAGCGTCGTAATCAAGCTTTTTCCACCTGCAGCGTCCATAACATCAGTTTTCCCAATATATAATACAAAAAATATAAAATATATAATATACAATACAAATAATTAGTTCCCACCGTAATCCAACTACCATACCCCTACCATACCGCTACACTTCTCTCAGCCGCATACTCTCCTCGCAGCGATACGCTCACTACACTAAAACTCTACAACCACAACACCATAACTCCTTCTTCACTTCCAAATCATCCACAAAGCTACCGTACCTTGCGGTAGTCTCCCCACTAACGTACTCCTACCGTACCTCAACACTCCTCTCGGCCGCATGTTCTCCTCGCAGTGATTCGATCATGATATCGTTCTTCTGCTCCTTGCCCGCTGCAGTAGGCCCGAGCTGCGCCGAGACTGCAATTAGTTACTCATTTAGCTAATTATTTACTAAAACTTAAATTATTTTTGCGCAAAACTTACAACGCCTCGAGTTATGCAATTTAAATCCAGAATTTATCCCCGCCTATTAGTGCTTCAAGTGCACAATGTCAATAGCACGTGCACAACTTTGCCGATTCGGCTGTTGGTATATAGAGTATGTAAAATTTAATACAAAAAAATAGAATAATGATTAATCAAACACAATGCAAATATTCAGCCCTTGAAATTTTCAACAAACATTTTTTTTCAATTCTGCCTGTATCTTTCATGCTCCACTTGCACTACGAATGTACGAATCAGTTGCTCGTGCCAATTTCATCACGCGAGACAGTGCATTAATAACCATCGAAATGTTGAACAATCATAGTATCGGTAAATTTATAAGCAAAACGAATATCAAAAATAACCAATGACTCACTCTTCTCTCCTCCCTCTCCTCCTCCTCCTCCGACCACACGAAAAAGCGACGCGAACGGACGGGCTGCGTCGCGGTCCTGCACGGAAGAATGAGGTTATCGATCGATGAGAGGGTTACTGTAGCCTACAATACCTCCTTGCCTGCTCTAGTGCACATCGAAGGACCCTCCCGTATCCTACCACACATGCTCACAGTTAATCATTGTAGGCATCTATCGTAAAATGCCATTGAGACACAATCCTAATCTTTCACACGTCCCGTCCTACGTCATCATGTTTCATCAACCCGAATCAATTTGTTCGAATTTGCTTTTGAAAATGCCATAAATCATCTCAACGGAGTACTATCGTCTACCGTATCATCGGTATAGCTAGGTGCACGACCATATCCTGCCCCCCGCACTCTCACGGCTCATAATTCATCTCATCTATCTTACCCTGTAAGCCCAAACTGTTAAACCCGAATTGGGACAACCCCAACGATTTCCGTGTTGCATACTCCCTACATCATCCTCTATCATCGTAGCACATTACAAACACCATAAACATGAACTACCTCCACTGTATGCTCTTACGTACTCTGTGCTACTGTAGCATGGGTTACGCTATCCCTTCCTACCCTGTGTTCTCACATCCCAACATTGTGGCATACTTGAGGGCAATTTCTACCCCAATCATTTCGTGCTTCACACTTCCTTGATCGTCGTGACGCATCAATCTGCACGCGATCATGTATCCAAAAAAGCTTCATTTCGCACTCCGGACCAGTGTTCGAGAAGCATGTCAACATTAGCCCAACCCCACTCTACCGCACCCCAGCCGGCGGCACCGTGCCGTTCGTCTTCGGATGCACGTCGGCCATTGTTGGTAGATGTCAAGCTCTCGGGTGGGGCTACTAATCGATATTATCCGGCGTTCAGGCTACTATCGACACCATGCCGGGACCACCCTGATAACGTGTACTGTTTATTTGACGGATGACAAAATCAACACGCGAAAAAGCGAGAAACGCGCGAGTTAGGAGGGCTGTTTCGTCAACTCGTCAGTCGAAAAATACGTGAAATAAGGAAGACGTTCGCGAACTCCCTTCTTCTCTCAGACCAATAAAAGGAGGGCGATGACGACGTATGCAGTCGGGGGGCAAGAAGAATACGAAGAAAGGGAGGAAGGGGAAATGATGACCGGGGATGTGAAATTTGAGACGGCGGAAGAGGAATATAAAGCGATGGAAAGATGTCTAGAGTCATAGCGCCTACAATGGGGAAGCAGGCTATGATCTCTCTTGTGCTTGCGATGTTGTTTGCAAGAATCAGCATATGAGCGGGAGAGATGGTATCACTATGATGTAAAAAAAATTGTCTGATATTCCATTGCAAACCTGTAATCTCTCCGATTAGCACGCACACTCGCTATCTTAGACTTGGGAAGAAAGACAAAGTCAATAGGCAATGTCACGAAATGCAGAGGCGTTTCCGGCAGCTTAAAACGCACAAAAAGGTGTGCGTGAGACTTGACATGGCCTACAAAAACAGGCATACATCATAGCAGAAGAGCTATAATAGGCGAGATGCTGAGAAGATCAAAGCCCTAAGGTAGAAGAAATATAGCATTTGGCATGAATAGTTCGATGAGAAGGTAATGTTACTTTTTATCGATTCTTGATGTAAGTGCGTATCTCACTTCTATTTCCGCGTATCACCCTTTCCTCTCGCTTTACAAGCCTGTCAAATGTCTCCGCTAATGAGCGAGAGCCGAGCGAATGTAATGATCAGATTATTCGTTGAGAACAGGTGAAAGGGAGAGAAAGAGACATGCGTGAAGAAAGAAGGAAAAGGTGATATGAGGGAATACGCGTAATTTCCGAGAAAACAGATGACTCAACATTAGGGATGTCTATACAGAATTTATTCCGTAATTCCGACTCAATTCTCCCTCTCATTCTCCGATTACATTTTTTTCCGTAATCGGTCTAAAGAATTACGGAATTCCGTAATTCCGTAATAAATGGGACAATGAAGAGTGGTTGAAAGACACTCATTTCTCTCCTTCTCCGAGGTGCACCGGTCTCCTCAGATCGAATACGGAAGAATGAGAATTACGGAATTCCGTAATCATTCGAAATGGCCGCATTACGGAATGATCGAAACGACGAATGCGAGAGGCGTTTTTTTCTCCGTTTTCCGTTTAGACAACCCTACTCAACATCATCGAAAGCCTTCACCTTACGATGAACCGAATCAAAACATCTGCGAATGCACTAGACTCTAATCCATCCGAAAAGTAATACTGATAACTCTTAAAAAATTCCCGCCTTGTAATCATCAGGCGGCCATCATCAGACTATTACATCGAAAAGCGAAACATCAATAATCCTGTTCTCTGATGATTTTCTTAGATTCGTTATGCTCTGCTTTGTATTTCCTAATATTCTAGCATTCACATATTCAACGAGCAAAAAAAAAGAAAGAGATTAAGGAGGCGGAATAATAAAAGTCAGCGGGCACAGGGGGGGGGGGGGGAAGTCTCCTAATGTACACGGGTGAGCGGGCAGAAACGAAAGGGGAGCAAAAAGGGGGAAATGAAAAAAAAGAGAGAGACTGGATTCGGATTAGACACGCGCTCGAGTATGAATGAAAGGCATTGTGGGACAGAATCATTGGGTTCATCCGAAAGTAAACATGTAAGAATTAGGACTCTCACGCGCCAGAACCGTCTGCGCTTCGGAAACAAACCCATTGCCGAATTGTGTTTCACCAAGTTCATGTTAATCACAAAAGTGGGGCTCAATCAATGATTCAATGCTGGCTAATTAAAAAACAACAATTTTCGAGCTCCGGGATCCCACCAAGTTCCTGAACCGCAAAGCCTTGCCCATTTCCTAACGTCCTCTAATCGAGAAACCATTCAGGAGCCAATTCACCTGAGCCAATTCAAAATCATTGCCGACCACAATGGGCAGCGCCCTAAACACGACTCGGAAAGGAGGGCGGGGTCATAAAAAAAAAGTAGAGAATGGGGCTGGAAAATCCAGCAGTAAGGCAAGACGAAATAGCACGCAAAACTGAGAGAATCAGAGCCAAATCAAGGAAGTCAACTACATCTCGTTGAAAGGCAGGGGCAATAAAGAAGCACAATGCACATAAAGGTGGTAAGATGAGGTCGCGTTAAGACAAAAAGGACGAAAGCGGAAGCAATGCCAATCATAAAGTCTCCTATTCACTACAAAACTGCTATCTTTCCGCTCATAATGTTCGCATTGTGATTTTAAATAACGAGTCGCTAAAATCGTTGGCAGTAAGAAAAGATGGCTTTAGACGAAAGGGCGAAAATGGAGGCAACGCCAACTAGAAAGGCCAGCAATAAAAAGAGCTCGACGCTGGGTGCATTTTGCCGATTAGAAAGCGGGAGGGCGACGATAAAGGAGGCAAGTTTGAATGCAGCAGGTGTGCCAACACCAAAGTTGGCTCACAATAGGAACGTCACTACAAAGAAGAGCACTCTCTATTCATCCTGCTCTCTAGTCTGCTATAACCGATGAGTGACCACGTACAGTGATGAAAAGTTGATCAAGGTCGGAAACTCTTCAAAGACTCGCCCAAGATTCTTATTAATGATCTCTATCATACTCTGAGCGGCAGATGAACAAGGTTCAATGCTCGGAATGAGACGATGGCCACGGATGCCAAGTAATCCGAACGCCAAAAAACTCGACAAAACCAAAGAACCTTGACTACTAGGACCGGCGATTGCCGAACACCTTATTCTCTAAAACCGCGGCGGAACGGTTCTGCCACTTGCGTCTCCATCATTGTCTTTCCCTCACGCCTTCCTCCCTTCCTCCTCTCTCGCTCTCTCCAATTCCCGCAGTCTCTCTTCATCTCCCACTTCTCAATTCATAGCGCATTCATGGGAAGTGACAGAGTCGAGTCGTAGGTCATCTCAGGCCTCTCGCCATATTTACCGGCTCTCTGCCCGGCTAGAGCACAAAGGAGAATAGGCAGAATGAAGAGGTGTCAGGGAGACAAAAGTGACGGAGTGTGAATAGATGCGAATGGAGATGAGGATGATGATGAAGAGGGAAAAGGGCAGAATAGGCCTCGACCTGATCTTAATAGTGAAAGAGAAAGGGGCATTCAGCACACTATGCAGTGCTTTTTTTTCAGGATTGAGACAAGTGAATACTCTCCATCTAAATGGAGGCGAGCAAAGACCCGTGAAATTTCTAATTCTCATTCGTGTAAACTTCTTCAAACGCCGTTGTTTTGAATAGAAGACGCCTCCCTCAGTCATGTCTAACGCGCGAGAAGTTCAGTCATAACGGATCGAATAATAGAGATAATATGTTGAAAGGTCTCGATGATATCTCGGAGATGCGATAACACGTTGTTTGTTGTTATGTCAAGAATCGAATAATCGACAGACTCTTTTCAATGTATGTTTTCTCGTTGGTCAAGCTGAGTAACAAGAGAGCACGCCAAAATGAGATGCTGAGATCATAATATCGAGCTACCTATGCACTTCCGCATACAAATATTCCCCGACAAAGCTATTCTCGCAATTCATTATCGTGAAATGACTTGAGTTTGAAGTGACGCACCCTGGCGAATATATGTTTCAGTATCTTATCTAGGATGGACAGACTGTTGTTCTATCAATATTGTTGCATTGAATAGTAAAAAATAAATACACGCCAAGATACCCGGGAAAGATGTCCTGGTCTATAAAACGCCTTCTAATTTCTCCCCCTGCGCACTTCCCGCTACAATCTTGCGTCGACGCTAAGAGGCGAATGCATAATATAATCGATTTAGCTCTCGCCTATTAGAGAGAGGCGAAGTGCTAAGGGGAGCAGATTGCCCCGTGAATACATCAGATACGGGCGAGATTACTGAGGAGGGGGGAATAAGGAAGCATCGTCAGAGATTGCACGTACTTTCACGCACTTTGATCAAACAGATCAAACATAGTTTCGAAAATATGCCGCAGAACAGTTTGAGGGCAGTGTACGGCTATTTCCAAACTCTTCCTATGAAAGAAGGAGGAGGAGAAGGAAGAATCAAGCTGGATAAGCTCCGCCCTCTCCTTTATGGATCTGTCAATCCCGTAGAAGAGATAGAAGCGGGGAACGAACGAGCTGAACTACACACTAGTGTACGGACTCCGTGTTAGAGGTTTGACCACTCAGAAGCGCCCTGAACAAATTGATTTTGTTCTTCGCACTGGACAATGAACTATGCTTGGCCATTGAGCATTCAGATTTTGAAGGTGGTGATCGTAAAATACGAGAACCCTGTCGCTTCGCGTTTCATCGCTTGATGATATTACAGTGACTTATCTCGGGATATTATTGCTTCGAGAATCAGTGAAAATAATAATATAATGAACTGACATAAGCCTGAAAATAGGGTTAAAAAGCGTTAAATTAAAAGTGACCGCCTCGTCGCTTATTGTTAGCAATTCAGAGCTTGATCACATTACGACGAACAGACTACGCAATACTGCGATGTTTCCACGTAGTAGAAAAATACCAAATGGCCGTGGTTCACTATCCATTTTATACAGCCTTCGAACTGCCCATTTCCCCTATCTTCCTCCTCCATCAACAGAACAGAGTGCAAGAAAAGATGAGAAAAGGGAAAAAAATGAAAGGTCTAAACAAGAATAGCGAAAAGATCGTCAATGGCTGCATTAATCATCAAAATATCCAACGAAAAAGAGGAGAAAGGAAGCATAATAGGGAGAGGGGAAGATGGCTTATCCCGTCTTTCTTTTCTTGAAGCAACGATGTCAAACGTTCAACCTATCGACGGAAAGGTGAAAGATGATTGTGTATTGATTATCCATATACCAGAACATGGGTCAACTGCTATAAACTCGGAGGCTCCTCAATATCGCTACCTAGCCGTGGAAAATATAAAAAAAAAATCATGCCTCGGGATGGCTCGATAGTGCAGACATAATAATAGTATGTCAACCAAGCCATGGAAAATATATCACGACAACAAGGAAGGTTTCGTCGATAGTGCAAACATGGATAATCCTTCCTCCTTCCCAACTCAAAGGTGCGAGCTCGGCTCTCCTCCTCTCGATTAGAGTCGTCTTTCCTTCCTCCTCGCAGGGGGTAATGCAATTAGAGACGACAGCCTTCTATCCAACACGTCTAGGTCTCTTCATTTCGTGCACTCTTGTGCTTTCTCTAACCGACGAGAGATCACGCTGAATAAAGAGTGCGCGACAATTACTCGTGTAGGCGTCAAACATCAAGCGAGGAAAACGGTGCGGAGTGTGACTTGTTGAGACATGACTTGACATCACATCGGATAAAAATGCATTCACATCGCTCAAAATGGACCAAAAATATGTGAAAAGGTGGGTGCAAAGTGGGAAAAAAACGTGCCTCGCACTCATTAATGCGGCTATCCGGAAAATTGCGATGCAGAAACACTCGCATAACAATGAGCCAATGCACCGACATTGAGACACTAACTGCTCGATATTAGCTGTTATCGATATAATTATAGAAAATCGAGGCATACCGAGCTGGTAAGTTATTCGCTACAGAAGTGGATCATAACTTCGGCGTTCCCGAATGATGTTTACTTCCGAGAGTCGAGGGACTCCGAATAACAATACTAATGCAACGAACAGTGTCGACACGTCTAGACGAAAATGAGGGAGACGATCCTCGTCATTCTCCCCACTATTTCCGTCGGAAAGTGGTCAAAATGAGAGGGGTGGTCTCCCTCATTTGCGTCGAGACGTCGACACTGTTCGCAACATAATGCTGAACACAACTGTAAGCTGATGGAGAGTATTCACAACATGTCAACATAGATTCTGGATTCCGGAAATATGTTTCTAAAAAAGAGGCGGCTAGACCCGAGTACAATTTCCTATCCGCCCATGTCTACCGACACCACCTTCCGCCTCACCTGGTAACGCGAACTACACCTTACCCCTCAAAAGGGGGGCGCAGTCTCACCTACTCAGAGACAGCGAGAGTGCATGCAAATGTCAGAGAGTAAGACTTGCGAGGGCCTTTCACCTCCTATTGGAAGCGCATTAAAAAAAGGTAATAGACAACGGCCAAAAACACAGCAGCAAAAGCGACGATTATTTCTCGACTCGACGACTTTTGTTCAACAGCACGCCTGCACTTACGGGGGCATGAAATTGTCGTGAAAGACTAAGTTTATCTATTCTTCATGCTCTGTTGCCGGTTAGGCAGCGCTTGAGATCACGATATACAGAGAGACGCAGACGTGAAAGAGTAGCACGGATTTGCGACTCGGCCTATGAGTGAGAGAATGAATGAATGAGTGACGCAGGCTGCGCATAATAACGGCTTTGACTTGGGTAAAGAGCGGGGGAATTGTCCGAGTCTCCGCACCCAATCGGTCTCTCGCCGCTCAGAAAGTGCTAGATAGTGTGTAAAACGGAGAGAGGGCAGAGAGCCGACGGATCGCGAAATCTGGGAGCAGATTAGCCCTATGTGTAGAAGATTAGGCGTGCCTGAACTCGATGAGCTTACGAATTCGGGTAGGAAATGGTACTTTTCGGGCTGGATATACAATTAAAATTGCCATGATTCATCGATAAACCGAAGTTGACTTTACCAAACTAAAATAAAGCATCAAATAGAGAAACAGAACTAAAAAATAAAATAAAAAATAGAGAAACAGAACTAAAAAATAAAAAAAATTTGAGAAACAGAGAAACAGAACTCGCGACTACCATGTGTCAGTTATGTAGGGCAATGCTCGTTGTATTATGGTTCATCGAAACGATGTCGTCAAACTAAAACTAGTGCCATATCGTCACAAGCATGCACAATTACATCCCAAGGTTTCAAAATTAGAAACATTACTAGCGATTGTCATGTTTCACCCTCTCCATGTAAGACAACACTCTCTGATTCTCTAGTATCACATCCCAACATATCACAATAGTAACTCCTCCTCATTCGCATTCTATAGCTATTGCCTCTAGTCGCAAAGAGGAACAAATACGAGCGCTTTAATTGTAAGGAACAAGGAATGATAGACAAAAAAACAGGGGGTGCATATGGGTCAAGCGAAAGATGTTTCAAAGGTGCGAAATGGGGGAAGCATCACTAGCAACTGTCATGTTTCAACGACTTTACGTATCTCCATGACTGCGTTGCTCACTAATCCCTTCAGATCCTCGTTTGAAAACAGCAACAATAAAAATTTAAACCCCCACATCCACAATCTATCCGCATTGTCTCGAATAGCAAAAAGAACAGGAAACAAATCAAGAAACTGGGGCGCATATTAGCTAGGGTATTTCAAATGTACAAAATCAGGAAAGCACCTCTAGCGACTGATATGTTCCAGCCACACTATACAACAGAAGGACTGCGGTACTCACAGATTCCTTGTAGTAATCTACCAAAGAAAATGTAAAACATAGTTATCGTTCCCATCTACAATTAATCTTCATGGTCTCAAGTCACAAAAAGGAACGGCTTCGATCTCGCAAAAGGAACAAGAACCGAGACAAGAAACAGGGGGCGCATATGGGTCAAGCGATTAGCGCAGAGAAGAGGCAATAGTCAGAGAGATTGAGGAGTGCGCGAAGCGCAAGGACTAGAGACATTAAAATTATGACCATTTCTATCTTATCCGAATGGACAGATAAAACGGGAGCAGGATAGATCGAAACATTCCTGGATTAGAACGAAGAAGGCATGGAGGATGTGACGAGATGAGAGTTAGAGATGAGGAGGCACAAAGAAAGGGAAGCCCGAGATCGCTATAGAAACAAAAAACCAATTCTTCCACAAACTCCACGTGCTCTTAAATTCAGCTCATTTTCGCCCACTACCATTCCAGGTCGGGTTTCGTATAACCCGCCTACCTATTCCCGCTCCCAGATCCTTATATCTTCTTTGCCTACTTTATTGTTGACCTATTTCGCCGTCTCGTACTCTCCTCTTTTCTCGTGGTCTCTGGCCCTTTTCGAAATTTGAGATTCCTTGACATGCGACTGCTGACGTCTTCTCTGCATAATTGGGAGGACATTCTTTCACTCGAAACTCCTTGATTAAAACGAATGCCATAAAACATTTTTTTTTGTAATTAAAGAAGATGTGCCTATGGAGCATTAACGCGAATTCATAAAAGATGAGATACGATTCCGACGAAACAGCAATCAATCAGTTTTTTTAGATAGCGCGAAATTCCTTGGCTAAAAAATGCGATAAAATATTGTTTTGTCAGCACAGCATACCGATCAACTCAGAATTAACGCGAATGCAAGATTGAGAAGATATGAGGAACACGAAACAAAAAAGTTCCTGCCTGCGCGATAATCCGCAAAAACTCATTAATCGGTGAAATATAAGGTAATGAGATTGTTGTCAGTATCAGCATTATAAAACGGTAGTATATGCATCATCAATCAACACTAAGACATGAATCGGCTGCTAACAACCTTATGAAACATCGTTCCTCATGTATGCTAGACCGCCGCGAAACTCATCTTTGGAAAACAATGAAAACGTTTTAAAAAAAGCTTGTCAATAGTTGCAAATGCATTTCCAAATTATCAACGTCAATCATTACTGGAGAAGATAATTAGCTAGTGAAACAGGAAACTTTCTCTACTTAAGACGGCGAAACATCTTGCTCCGCATAACAATGAATGAACTCGATTGTAGAATTACCAAGCAGTCCTTAGTCCTTAGGACTAAGGACCTCAATCCTTAGGCACCAAGCATCAATTAAGCATCAATCCTTAGGCACCAAGCATCAATTAAGCATCAATCCTTAGGCACCAAGCATCAATTAAGCATCAATCCTTAGGCACCAAGCATCAATTAAGCATCAATCCTTAGGCACCAAGCATCAATTAAGCATCAATCCTTAGGCACCAAGCATCAATCCTTAGGCACCAAGCAGTAACCTATTGACCATCAATCCTTAGGCACGAATGTTCACATACAAGAAATTTCCCCGTTCGAAATATACAATTTACGGCGAATATTCAATGAACACCTCTCAAAACGAGCGCGATAACCAATGAACATGTACATTTTGGTCACTGTTTCATCAAGAACGAGCGCAGATAACCCCGAGCAACAAACAAAAAAAAACAAAAGATAAGACCAGTAAAGGAATGCCAAACCATCCCCCCTCACTCCGATAAACCATCGAACCGCACCCATTTTCACCTGCTTTTTCCTCCTGTTTTTTTTTCCACCCGCTACCGTACCCCCCCCCCCCCGGAAATCAAGAAATCTACCGTACCTCTCAATTATCGATCGGCGCTGCTGCGACGAGCTGCTGGCCTACCCGTCGGGTCGCACGCCTTGGAAAAAATCGATAATTCACCGAATACCGTACTCGAAAAATCAATAATTAACGGGCTTGCAACCGTGGGGCGCGCAACTTACTCACACAAACTCTTGGGGAATTGCTGGATTTATTCAGCTCTTTTCGTACAATACAAAATAATCAATAATTACGGATTACGGTAGGTCAACAATCAATCGATAACAAATGGGGGTCGGGAGAGTCGGGGTGCTGGTTACACGTGTACAGATGGGGGTGGGGACAGCACGCTTCGCGCTGACGAGAGAGCGTGCTAAACGAGGAGGGTGGTAGAGAGCGAGACAGACAGAGATAGAGATGGGGACAGAGGGACGGAACAAAAAGCGATGCAATGTTCATCACTCTCCTCAATCACCACGCTCTCTCGTCTGCCAGAGAGGGCGAGTGAGCATGGAAAATTGAAAGAGTCAGACGATAGAGAAAAAGAGATGCAATAACAATGTGAGAATAGTAAGAGACGCGACGGGGTTTGAACAGAGATCGGAAGAGATCGAAATGAGTCCCTTGGAAAAAGCGAAAGTGTGTGCCTCTCCGTTTCCCATGCTCTCTCATCGGTTAGTGAAAACGAGATAGCAGGCAAATTCGAGAGACAGGCTCTCTCCATTCTCCATACTCTCTCATCATTCAGAGAAAGCGAGATAGCGTTTTAAATCGAGAGACGGCTCTCATCTCTCGTCACCTCAACACTAGGTGATTCGGTGATTCAAGCGAGGTGTGGCTCCGGAAGGAGATAGGCTCGTCTCTCCATTTCACATGCTCTCTAAGCTGATCAGATACGGCGAGAGAGCACGCGACATGAAGAGAGCCTACTCTCTAACCGACGAGAGAGAGCGTGGAGAATTGAGAGACATTTAGACAACGAGAGGGAATGATTACTAGAGATAACGACGACGCTGGAAACATTCGCGCGATTACGGTTAACGCCTTGGTGATTACAAAAATTCGAAAAACTGTGTGCAAGACTACGTTGAATAGTGAAACAGTGAAGAGCCTGGATCAGGGAGAAGGGAGAAATAAAGGGGGGACTTTCCATGAAACGTGGAAACGTGTGGCTAATAGACTGTGCGAGAGGGAGCGCTGGGATTGACTAGGAGAGGAGGAGAAATGGGGGAGGAGGATAAATATGAGGGTAGGGGACACAATTGGATACCGAGAATGGGATGGGCGCTCATTAAAATTAAGGTGAATTCAATGGGAGGTGGGTTACGGTACGAGTATCGATTACGGTAGCTCATCTGGGGGTACGATACATTATCGATCGGTGGGGTTACTGTAGACCAGGGATTACGGTAGTCAATTATCGATCGATTAGTCCTTCCACAGCTTGAGCAGGGCGTCTTCTCCGTAGGTGGCGATCAGGTTCTGGTGCGGGTGGTGCGCGATGCCGAGCAGCGAGTGGTCCGACAGCTGAAAAGAGATCGATAAATCAATAAATCCCCTGATCAGTTAGGATTACTGTAGGAACATCCCCCCTTCCCAAGCCATCGAGCTTTTTTATATCAGAGTTCACTGCCAGAAGAAAGCAGGGTGTGAATATTCCTGATGAAGCTCAATCATTCTATTCTCACGTTTGTTTCTGGGACTAGGTGAATTACGGTTACTAGGGGAACTGAAAGGTGCTCGGCTATAGCACGGATCAATGTTTCTTCATCGCCGGGTTAAAACAATACATACCACTACACACAGATTCACGCTCAATAGCTCAATAGCGTCGCATTCCCGACACTAGGAGGAGTGCGGTGTCTAGTGGGGCCAAAATGCGATTGACATTGGCAAGCACCGATCATTGTCCATTCATTCTGAGGATCTCCCATCACCACTTCACCACATTTGCGTCACTTACAGTTTGCGAGGTGCGGTCTCTAAAGGTGATTGCCCATGGCATGAACTGATTCTCCGTCCGCCCTGGGCTCAAAATCATATCATCACATTGAAGCTCAACGCTCAAGACGTTCTCGTCATACTCCCGTAACTAGGTGCAATGCGGTTTCTAGCAAAAATTCAAAGACGATTGACCATGCCATGCTTCGATTACCGTCAATCCAATATATACACCAACCACACAATCAATACACACTCAATTATCACGCCACTGTCACATTTCTCGGTCACCAGGAGGATCGCGGTCTCTAGACGAACTCAAAGGCGTGCACCGATCACTGTTACTCCGCCGCCTATAATACAGTCCTACCTACAGTTTAGGCTCAATCCCCTTGAGGTGAATAAAAGTTCCTAGCGTAGTTCCCAAGCGAATTTATATCACCTGCATCGATAGCTCATCCATTCACATTCTAATACATATCACACACTGAAGGAGCATTGAAACCGATTCGATCATTTCGGTTGGACTGCCGCACTAGGCGAGCTGCGGTCTCAGGCGGATCCCAAAGGTGATATAGAATCACTAGCACCAATCCTCACTTGTTTCCAGGTCTAATACAATTCTATCAGTATACAATGAACGCATTGAGGACGCTCACATCGGCATTCAATAGCATTCGCATTCCCGTTATTAGGTGAACCGCAGTTTCTTGCCGAGCCTAAAGGTGATTGAAAATCGCCCGCACCAATATTCCTCCGATTCCTATCACCATCCACACATTCTACACATTGAAGCTCAAGCATTGCGTCAGATTCCCGATGCCTGGTGAACTGCGGTCTAAAGGCGGTTGAATTTGGCATTCATCGATACGCCTCCGATATTGTCTTCAACACATCTAATTTACAATCTTACCTATCAATCCCACACGTTTTGCGCAATTCCTTATATTCGCAGAAACAATTCATAATTTACACAACCGCACTGCACTAGACCTGTTCATCCCCCCCCCCCCCCCCCCCCCGACCCGATAGACGATCAATAGTCCGACTCTCTTCAATCCAAGTACTCTCTCAGCCCATCTGCTCTGGAAGAGGGCCCGATCGTTGCAACCCCCCCCCCCCCTCCTTCCCCTCTCCCTGCTCTCCATCCCAGATAGGCATCTTCATTAAGTACAGCATCACCATTCTCACAAGACGCACCGAAACCCGCCTGCGTAGATCAAGCGCCGAGATAGCCCTCCTACGACGGCACAAAATCGCACACTAATGTGACGAAATTTGTTTTCCAAAAATGATACGAAAATAGTTATAATCTCAGATAAGTTAATTCCCTTCTTCACTTTCCGCCTAACGAACAAGTAACAATGCAGAAATCAGTACGTCTCGTCTCTATCACTAGGTGGTGTGATGGTTCTAGCAAAATGCAAAGGGCGATTGGTTGCGGCATGGTTTGATTATTGTGACGTTCGCGATATCTAAAAATAAGCCCTTAGCGGTTCTGATGCATCTCCTCACTAGGCACTTCGCGGCATCAGGCACAGAACAAAATTGCTAGCAGTCGGGATCAATTGATCCGTGCCCGTTCTGGTATTCACAAAAAATCAAATGCTGATATATCCCCGGTGTTTCACCGTACTATCGCCACTGGCCACATCACTGCTTCATACTGAGCCCATAGCCGCGAACGATTCGAATGAATTGATCAACTTGACGGTTATAAGCCACTCTAATTCAATGCATTCTGACCACTCTACTGAATTAGCACATTCTCATCACTAGGCGCATCGCGGCATCACACACAGTCCAAAGGAGCGAGCGATTGGAAAGAATTAATCGCTGTGTGTTGCGAGGGCTTTAAAAAATAACTTGACCCGCCACGATCAATTAGCCAACATATAACCATTCCATACGGAAGCGCACCCCCTCCCCATCGATTCTAAAGAATCGAAAACCAACCGGCAGTGTGCTCTCCAGTTGTCCACTCAACATGGAGAAGCAGTACAGCACGTGCTCCTCTCCCCTTACCCCCCCCCCCCCCCTCCCTTCATCCCTATATCTCTATCGCTGCAAGCACCTTTCCCAGCTAGTAAACACCCAACATCCGCAAGAACATAACCATGAGCTCATTACAAACGCTTTTTGTGTTTTTGTATTGTATTTTCATACGTTAATTAACGAATTAGGTTACACTAACCGGCAGTGTGCTCTCCAGTTGTCCGCTCAACATGGAGAAGCAGTACAGCACGTGGTCCTCTCCCACTGCATACGTCCATTCGCCCCTCGGGGAGAGCGAGCACGCGAGGAAGTCACCGCCCTCGCGCTTACCCGACGACAGCGTCCGGATCATCTGCAAATACAATAATACAGTAAAAAGTTTCCCACCGATAAGTTGTTTTATGTTTCAACGGCATCATGAAATATTTGGACAATGCCGATAAGTAATTATGATGGCACATTCACCATAGAAAACAATCTTTCACTTATTGCACTCATTGCAAGCGTGCTTTTTAGTCCAACCACCTAGTGGTTCCCGGGTTTCGATCGTTTCATGAAATATCGGAACGTTATACAAAGATAATGTGAGAGCGACTGCCATCAGCTTTTGAAAAATCCACTTCTAAAGCTAGCGACTTACCAATAAGTTATCATGACAGAACACCAACACTGAACTTTCGCGTTTCAGCGCTTCCATAACATCCAGGCCAAATACCGCACATGATTTTAGTCACCTGCTTCGTAAAAAATAATCAATCTCCCGCCTAAGGCTCTGGTGCTCATGACAAAAGACAACTATCTAGAGATCAAAGTTCAAAGATCAGCCCACCTGTCCCTGGAGGTTGACGACGAAGAGGATGGGCGACTTGTTGCAGACGACGAACTGGTCCGTCTTCGGGATCGAAGCGATTGAGATCACCGCCTTGTCTGAGAGCGGACAGAGATCAAAGATCAATATTGAAGGTGTATATTCATCTGTACCCATGTCCATATTACCCTCCCCATTTAACCCGCAGCCATAATCGACTATTAGAACGCTAACCCTCCTACCTCACCTACCACTATATTACAGATCTTCCGATTCACTTTCGGCCACACGGAAGGCACAGCCACAATCGTGCACTAGAGCCCACGAACCGTAACCCCCAACCATACCTAACAAGATCAAAGACCAAAGGTCAAAGTTCAAAGATCGAATCTCAAATCTCACCTCCGGCCACTCTGAAGGCGCAGACGCACTCGGTCGTCTTGAGCGACCACACGCGCACGTACCCGTCCGCCGAGCACGAGATCTGAATTGAAGCATTGGTAATTAATTTTTTTTTCTAATTAAAGTGTTAATAATTAAAAGTAAATTTAATTTACACGGGAACTAGACACGGACTGTAATTCAGTTTGAACAGAGAATTTCCCCAACACACAATCTGCTATATTTCGCGTTTCGCCTCTAGTTGGTATTGAATTGCGCAGCGTGCATTCGATTACTGTTCGGGGGATATTCTAGAAAAAAACTCAGTTCTGTATGAGAGAGGGTTATTTCATGTATCACCGATAGTTGAATTCACAAGGACTAGCGAGCTTTCGTTCTGTGTTCGATGTCTAAGGGGAAATATCAAATAAATCACGCTTTGTCTGTTTGAGCACCAAAATTATGCTAAATACCCCTGATTATCGCGCTTCATAGCTCGTCCATAATAGGGGGGGGGGGGGGGGGTAATTAACTTTCGTTAATCCGTGCCGATCGTTTTAGAAAAAAAAAGAATCGTTAGTCGACGTTTTCCATCCGTCGGCTACCGTAATCTTGCCAAGTAAATAAAAACACGCACCGCCTGGTGGGCGTCCTCGCTGTAGACGACGTCGCTGACGAAGGATGCGTGGCCCTTCAGCTCCTTCAGGCACTTGCCGCTCTTCAGCCCGTGCACTCTGTGAATATTTTGTTTATTAATTACTTACTTAATAATTAAAATAGTAGTATTCGCTTGGTTTCATCTGTTCTGACTTCACCCGAGAGGTTGCGGCACCAACACTTCTACCTGGGCATGCCATTTCAGAGCGCGTTAATAATACTCTACCATGAAATGGGATTGATAATTCACCGTGCGACTTGGAACAAGCGATATTGGGGCACCACCACTTCAACAACTAGCCAATCATCATCATGTGATAATTTATCGGCGATTTCTGTTGAGAAAAAAATAACCAATATTTCTCTCCTATCATCACCCGGGTGATTGCGCCACCAACGTTTCTACTTGGACATGAACATTCACAGCCTACTAATAGCTCTCCATTACTATTCATATGCACAAATGAAATTCATAATTCTATATGCGACTGTGGACAAACGTGTTTGGGGGCACCGACACTTCTGCAACTATCTCATCTGTCTCACGCTGTAATAGGTGGATCGAATTCGTTGGAAAAAATATAAAAATCTAAATTTCCTTCCCATCACCACCCGGGTGATTGTGGCGCCACTGCTTCTACTAGACACGAAGCCATACATATCGGCGATCGTTTTCCGTGTCGTCTCTGTCACAAAAATAATTGAATTTCGCATTTTTCTGATTCGTAACAATAACTTGGGTGATTGGCGCACCAGCAGTGCTACTACTAGACAGAGAGTCCGACGTGGCAATCAACTCTCCGATTCCAATTCCAAGACCACAAATCACACCTCACCTGATCACATTATCATTGCCGGCCGTCAGCAACTGCGTGTTATCCCTCGAGAAGCGGATCGCCGTAATGGCCGAGGAGTGCGCGCGCTCGAACCGCCGCAGGCACTCGCCCGTCTGCACCTTGTACACCTGAGAAACAACATATTTAAAAATTTAAATAATTAAAAAACACATTTTGAATATTGAATAATTGCTGCTAAAGACTGTCTACATCTTGTACACCTAAAAAAAACATAATTACAGCGTAATTAAAAGACTAGTAAAAATATAAATGACAAAAGTAAAATAATGATCGGCAGATGCTGCTTGCAAACGTAAACTGGTAGTCTTTATTATTACTATGCATTTTATATAATAAAAGAACCAATCCCTTAATATTACAAGACATTGTATCTCATTACAGGCGAGAATGTGCACTGTGATGTATCAACGATAAAACTCTAGAAGCGCATGTCGAATATCGACCCTGACTCTGGCGACCCGTAATTAGATAAGTAGCTTTCTTGAAGAAACAGATAGCCGAGATTGTGTAAAATCATTTCCCACTACATTACTAGGCGACAATGTGCAATGTGATGTAGCCGACATGTTGCCGCGACATGTAGCTCTAAAACGCCATGCCGCGTTCGAAATAAAAATAAGTCTAGTTTCGGTAATGAATTTCTACACCACTCATCGCCTCTGGTTTGCGACGCTGCTCTATTTTGTTCAAACTTCGGTCAGATCACAATCAGTGGCCTGTGCCATCACACCTCCCACTTCACCGATCCCACAAGACTATTGACAGCACTCAGCTTGTGATCATCGCAGGATTACCTCCTCAACACACTAATTAACTCCCCTATAATCTACGCAGGCCGTGACACAGAGCGTAAGGCTGACCTCCCCAAGCTCGTAACTCGCCGTATTCCCTGTTATACTTGCAGTAATCTGGCTGCCTACAGTAGCTTGAGTTCACTGGCGAACTTATTTACCGTAACCCTCCTCCCTACCGTACCCTGATTCCTCCGGTAATCAACGCTGCTGTGAGCATTACCCTTACTCGCCACAACTATGCCCCTTACCGTAGCCTGACATCTTCCAACTACACTATTTCTACCGTATCCATACCGTATCCTCACCTTGATCCGGTGATCAAACCTGCCGTAACCCTTCTTCCTTCCTATGTACCTACCGTAATCATCCCCCCCCTACCGTACCTTGATTCCTCCGGTAATCGACGCTGCGGCGAGCATTTCCGAGTCGCGCGAGAAGGCCAGACACATCACCGAGTGCTCCATCATCATCAGGTTGTCTTGCGCCTGAGGGAATGCAATTAATTAATTAGTTTATTATTAAAAAAAACAAATAGAATGCTCTGGAACCATTAAGTTGTCTCGCGACTGAGCGATTAGGGGAATTAATTAAGCATCAAACCATTTAAATTTCTATAGGTCGAGCTCGGATCACCTCATTGTATCCTGCACTACTCTACTATCCACGACGGAACTTTAGATAAGCATATGGAATAAGAAATTTTAGATTCGAGAGTTCATCCTCATATTGTGTACTATATTCTCTTTTTTAAACGAGATTAGCCAGAAGCACTGCATATGTAATTCTCAGGCTTCGTTACTAGGCTGAATGAAACTTTCAACGACAAGGTCAAATCAGAATTGGGCTCGCAACTAAACTTCGACATAAATTGTTTTTGAGAATATAGGGGATCATGAATAAATTACAAGGCTAAATTTTCCACTACACATCCACCAACGATGGAACCGTAGAAACCCATGTCGAATCTCTTCTCTTTGAATCAGGTACAGTAAATATTTCTTATTGCTGAACAGAAGAGACAAATTGTGGAACCATTTTCTCATTACACATCTAGGCGAGATGTAACACGAGACCACCATGCAACGTTCGACAATTTCTGTCCCTGCTATGAACGACTCACGTCGTTCTCTATATTATTTGTTCTGACTATTTGACCAGACTCTATCACACAATACCGTCCCATACTCTATTCCTATGCCACGTGGAACAGTAGATCACGATCTTCATTCGAAAAATGTTAGCAACCAACCTGATACTTGAGATCCTTGCGCAGCTTGCCGTTCATGAAGTTCCACACCTGCAAATTCGCAATTTAACCATAATAATAAACAACTACGAAATGTTAATTTACCACTTCACATGAACGTCCACCAATAAACATGACTATCGATCTTAAGACAGCCAGCAATCTTGTGAGAGACCAGAAAAACCAGAAACCCCACCACTTTTGTTACTACTTCACTCGAAACGGCATCAACTTCACCAATAACGTCTCATCCTCCTCGAACTACAGACAGCACAGTTTCTTCCCTATAGCGGCAAGACTATAAAATCAAAAACCGTCCTATCTACCGTACCCATCCAAACAGCTACCCCTAAAATCAATAGCACCTAGCCTACCGTACCCCCCCCCCCCAATCCTACCGTACCTCAATGAAGCCGTCCTTACTGCCCTAACAATAAGCGACTACCGAGTTCTCTCTACCGTACTTTACATCGGCTACCGTACCCTGGAAAATCAATAACGTCTATCCTACCGTGCCCCCAATCCTACCGTACTCTTCAACTCGACCCTGACTACCGCAGTCCCCTACCGTACCTCGATGAAGCCGTCCTTGCTGCCCGTGACGAGGAACTGGCCGTCGGGCGAGAAGATGGCCGACATCGGGTACGAATCTATAATACACAATAATAATAATAATAATAATAATAATAACAATACCAACATAAAATAAACAAAAATTATTTGTATAATGCACTACAATAGCTTATCGGATTTCATCTGCACTGCTCCTTTTCATAACTTCTATGAAACCTCCAAATTCCTGGATCAATTTTTAAAAAAATTAAAGGACGCTCCATCATTCTCTAGTTTTGCCATATTTTCGGATTTATAAGGTGAAATAAGCACAAAGAATGCATCGCCCCGTCCCTCTAGCTCTTTCGTTTCATATCCCATCGAAACCGAGAACTGATTGGGACATATTTGCTATTGTTCCCCTGTAAGAACCTATGCAACATTTCCCTCGAAGCCGTGGAATCACCACAGCCAGGACCGTGAAATAGCAAAAGCCGGGAAATCAAACACATCCGGGACCGTAAAATAGCAAAGCCGGAAGGAACACTCACTGGCGCTGAACTTGATGTGGCGGGCGAGCTGTGTCGGGTACGTCTCGTCGATCTGCTCGCGAATCGCCGCCTTTCCACGGAACAGATCGATCTGGGTGCCTGAAAAGGATACGGTATTGAGAGATACGGAAGATACAGTATCCGTGCTGATTATCGAGAAGTAACTTTATAATTATTATTCCGACCATACTGATTGTATTATTTGGTACCATGGTAATCTTTTTTGTGTTTTTTTTTGTGATCATTTGTTAATTGCGTAAAATACCTGAGTTGGAGAGATCAGTTCTACTCGAGGTGCCCCGTACCATTATATCAACGAAACATTCAAGTGACTGGACCAATTGATAAATTTTTGTTCGGTCACTACACCAAACAAATGAGTTATTGTACAATAGCCACTGCGTCAAAACAATCGACTACTTCCCAAAATTTTGCCCAATCATAATGCCAACGAAACATGCAAGTGACAGGTAAAAATACAGTGAGCTCGTTGATCAAAGCAACCTCGTTTTGCGGCAGAATACTGTTATGTCACTGATTATTCAAGGCCAAGAGAGTTGCCTGAGAGGAAGAAACAGTTGTTTGCACAATCAAAACGGTTTAGCAGCCATCACGACGGTTGGGAAGGGGATGGTTGCACCGGCGAGGGAAGGGGACTCCCTCAGGCGAGGGGTCAGTCTATCAAATGAATAGGCTCATAACGACTATTAATATTCTTTTGCCGAAAGCCTTATCGAAATCGATGTCCACCTGTGGTGCTCCCTATCATAATGCCAACGAAAACACCCAACTGACGGGGAGAATTCGTAACATTGATGTTCGATCACAACATCGATCAAATGATATAGGTTGTTTACTATTTCTTGTAAGCCCACAGTGACAAATCAATGACTGCTTCCCATGATCCAAGTGACTGGTTGAAAAAAAAAGAATAAAATGAGCCCGTTAATCAATGACTTTCGTCATCAGGGGATCAATGATAGCCCAGACCGATTCAGATCAGAGATGGGCGAAAATTTACAGCACTTCTCATTTCGCAATGCTCTCTTGCCGGTGAAAAGAGGAGTGCGGGAAAGTTTGCTCAAACTCTGATTCAGATCGGAGAGCATCTTCTACTGTCCTACCTTACAATTTGAGGAGCAGAAGGGACCGTCAACAACTACTTTGAATCATTATTGTACAATTTAGGAGAAATGGAGACCAATGAGAAATCAGTTTCTATCCGTCGTATCATAATGTCCACGAAACGTCCAAGTGACTGGGTCAATCGATAACATTGAGCTTTGTTCTCTCCTTCAGCATTTCAACATTATTATTGTTATGCATATTCGTTCAAATAGCAGCGCAGCGCTTATCGAGCTCCGCAATCGGTTCTCCCCATCATAATGCGAACGAAACATGCAAGTGACTGGAGTAACTGTTGAATTGCGACTCGCTCATAAACCTAAAGGGAGCGGTTATTTCACTTTTTTATAACCCTAACTTAGTTATTTTCCTGGCATGGAATTTATATGATGCATGATCAACTCCGTACAGGATGAGAGCAGTCCCAGACAACCATCATTCCCAAACCCGGCGCTTCTAGCAACCACCCCTAACTCAAATACTGACCGGGCGGGAGCAGTCCCTGGTGCTGCTGCCACTTGAGCGACTGCGCGAGGAGGGCGAGCAGACGCGCGGGCGGCACGACGTTGACCTCGGACGAGAGCGACTGAATTCATTAAATTATATATATATATTTATCGTATGTGTAAAAACAATCACGAGTCAAGGGAAAAATTGGGCAAGAAATATTTCATCAATTACGATATATTAGTATTTGAACATAGCGGAGCAACGATTGCGATTCAGCAGTCACTGCTGCTCATAACGCAATGCCACAACGCCAAACCACTAGGAACCGTCACCATCCTTTGATTGCTGCATTTTCATTATTTTCCTACTTAGGATAATTAAAATCACTGGATATAAAATGAAGTAATTTGAAATGATAAATTAGCTTTATTGACCAGACCAGACTCTATATCATTAGCTCAACCGCATTTTCCCCTACTCCTATCGCGAACTAATAACATCAATCTCCCAGGAAGCTTCATTAAGTGTTCAATATTTTTTTACCGAAACACCTCCAGTGTACAACTTAAATTCTAATTGAACAACCATGACAGGAATTTATTATCTTTCCTCATATCCCAAGCCAGCAACACTAATCTTCCAGGAAGCTTGAACAAGTTTTTTTTTTGGTCTACGCTTTCATTAGATTCCCGTCTATCCACTACCCTATGCCCTTGCCCTCCGCTTATAATTTCCCATTGGCAAAACAACAACAACAACAACAACACCCACCGCTCCGATCGCCTGTCTCCTCTTGTCCTTGCTCGTCTCTCCGTACAGATCGCGCGGCTCGATGTACGGACGCGCCAGCAGGTTCTCCAACCGGCCGAATCTTTGCAAAATAACATTTTAGTATAAAAAAAGTTGCAGATTCTACCGTAATCGATGCTACCGTACACCTTCTATATTTCCTATCAATACGACGTTCTCCCTGCCGTAGTCAATAATCAATACTACCGTGTCCTCTCATCAATCAATACTGCCATCCTCCTACCGTATCCCCAAAACCCCTCACCAATCGATACTACCGTACCCCTACCGTATCCCCAATACATCCTACCGAATCCCCCCACTGTACCTCTCCGGGTCGATCTGCTTGAGCAGCAGCATTGGGTCGGACTGGCGGAGCACAAGGCGCGCGCTGCCCGTCTCGCGCAGCTCGATCAGCTCCAGAATGATCTCAACAATTTAGAAAATAAAATTAAATCAAATAGTAATATTTTTAAAAAAAATTAAACAGAAAATGTACGTTGAATGAGAATACAGTTAGTTTGTTTGATCTATTCATATTTTTTACATAGAAGATGTCGAGACCACACACTACCAACAACCGAAAGTCAGCAAACTTATGGCACGGATGGTACACTGAAAAACCTAGTCACGCACACAACATGAAATACGGGAGAAAGAGAGAAAATAATATTCATACAGCAAGAGTGCTACAAACTCATTACCGCGATCACGAAGCAACAGCACTTAACCACAAGTTGAAACACTAATTTCCATACTCGAATTTTCCATGCTCAGAATTTTTCCATTCATAATACCGTCGTTTTCCTGTTCTCAGCCTCGACACTCTCGCATTATCCGACAAGCGTGCATTATCAGAGAGCATGCAAAAAAAAGAGAGAGGCAGATCTCTCCATATCATCTGATCTCTACGTGGTTAGTCAAAGTGAGAGAGCACGCCAAAAGGAGAGAGTCAGACGCAATTTATCTCGCTATACTGCACAAGCCCAGAACTGAGCTAATTGTAAAATAGCTTACATGATAGTTTAACCAATCTCAGGCATAATCTAATGTGACTAAAGATGACTTTTAAGGTACTTGGGCTAATTGCTTATTGATTATTGCCTAGGCATTTGTTTAGGATCAGTACTTAGCCAACTAAGGATCAGTACTTAGCCAACTAAGGATCAGTACTTAGCCAACTAAGGATCAGTACTTAGCCAACTAAGGATCAGTACTTAGCCAACTAAGGATCAGTACTTAGCCAACTAAGGATCAGTACTTAGCCAACTAAGGATCAGTACTTAGCCAACTAAGGATCAGTACTTAGCCAACTAAGGATCAGTACTTAGCCAACTAAGGATCAGTACTTAGCCAACTAAGGATCAGTACTTTTTTTCTTCGCTCACCTGCTCGTACAGATCGATGAGCTTCTTGGCGGGCAGCTTGAGCGGCTGGATGATCTTGAGCACCGTGTCCCAGTGGCCTGCGAGAGATCAGAGATTAGAGATCAAAGATCAATGCTTAACTTTAATCACTGCTCACTTTACAGATCACGTTACAAACGGTTACTTCAAGGAAGCAACATTATTATTTAATAAAAAACGGAAATGTCAACCAGGTCGTTTAGCGCTTCATCACTACTTGCTTTAATTAAATCAATCCGGCAGGGTATCGAGGGAAAAATCAAAGATTATAGTCCGAGGCGTATGTCTTTCTAGATCGCCTAACATGCAACTCCAGATGCTTCAAATAAATCACAATATAGAACACACTGCGAATCTCGCGTTTTCGCGTTTCACCGTTCCTTGTAATTCCGTTAGTTTAATGTATTTCAATAAGAACAAAGTGAGGGGTACGAAAATTTGGAAAAAAATCAATGTGCCTGTTCAATACGCATATGTTTTCTAATTAATTAAATTAAATCTAATTTATGTCCGCATTGTTGGTATGATTGTGGAGGGGGATAAACGCATGCAAGTGTTCTACATGGCAATATAATGAACGACTAGAAACCCAGTTACTATGCGTTTCATTGGTTATTGGAATACCGAGAGTTTAGCCCCTTTGAATAATAATGTATAGTTATCGAGTTGACAGAAAATTTAAAAAATCAAGCCGCTCAAAACCAGTCAAAATAATGAGCGAATGGAAACTCAGTCATTTCGCGTTGCATCACTACTAGGTATAACGAGAGTTTTTTTGTTTTCTAACAACAAAAATTATATAAAATACATCGTTTATGTGCACGAGAGTATCCCCTTGTATTCTACTCTTTTCGAGCACGTAGTCTTTTCGCGTTCTATACTAACCACTGGAGTCTAGTTGGTTCCCCAAAGAGGTTCTTTTCGATCACAGACCAAAGATCACAGACCAATGACCAAAGATCAACGATCAGCCCACTCACCCGAGGTGATCTCGTGGCAGAACGAGTCGATGCTGTCCACCGTGTTCAGCGTGATGTTCGTTTCCTCCTGAATATAAAAAATAAAGTAACTGTTTTAAATTCTATTTCAAATTTTATTTTGAAGGCCCAAAATCCAATGCATCCTATTCAGTAAATACTAAAATACTAATAGACTATTTATGAGACGCAACGTGTGTTGAGACATTGAGATGTGAAACGCACAGATTGCCAACCCAGTCGCTTCACGTTCCTCGTCTACCAGATCAACCTGACCCTATCGTAGCATCAATGATTGTGCGGAGTGCATAGCAAATAAAGCGTCGCTTCGCGCTTCACCGCTAGTTGGTATAGCGGATCCTGCCGTGGCATCAATGAGTGGCGAGGAGCAGGACGCACAACACCAATAGAAAAATTCAATTGCTAACAATGTGCCTCTTTTTTATAAAATACAACGCCTTTAAAATGCAAAAACGGAACTCAGAAATCACCAAACCCATACCCGAGCGCGGTTTTCCCTACGGAGGACGGGTCGCCGCCGCGTCCCGCTCGCTAGATCTATTAGAGGATGTGTGCTAGACGCGACTGGATAGAGAGAGCGGTGGGAGGAGAGAGAGGAGTGGGCGGAGTTAGGGAGGGGGCGCGGCAAGGAGCTCCCTGGCTCAGGTATTTGGTCCAAACCTGACGCTTTGCGCTTCACCTATAGCATACATGGAAGAACACAGAGCATATTCAATTTTACTGTACATAATTTATTAGTATTATTATTTATATTATTGTAAACATTCCTAACATTCACTTACCTGCATTGTGGGCAGCGTGCGCATTGCTTTCTAATGATTGTTAAAGCCCATTAACCTCCAAATACTATTATAATCTCATTAGTCCTATTTAAACAGAGTCTCCGTCTCTTCAAGCTACACCACCTTGTTCGCTCCACGCGTCTAACCCGGCCAGCCTATGGCACATCATTCCCTCTTACCTGCAGCGTCGCCAGCGTGCGCATCAGGTTGTTTTCCTTCAGGTATTGCTCGATCAGCCGGACCACACTGCAAAGGGCCCTTATTAGTTCCCATCGCCGAAGCTCCGCCCCTTCATTCGATTCGATCCCCGGTTTGCCTAGTCACATTTAAATCAACAAAGCAACTCAGCTGGAAAGAATTAATGGACGAGAAGTCGTCTTGTCCAAGTACTACTATCGGAGAATACAATCAATTAGATTAAAGTCTCACTACCTAATAGCAACATTCGTAACTCAAATTTTACAGGAAAAAAATAACTTACTCGGCCGACTCGATCTCAATAGACGTCATCTCTCCTGCGAAAGTAAATTATTATTTAAATATTTTTTTTTTTAATTTAAATTATCGGAATCAAAAATCCTCCGCCCATTGCAGATATCAAAACTAGAGCACAAAACCCTTTCTGTTCAATTCACATTTACATGCATCATGCAATCCAATTGAATTCTTTATCGATAGTTTACATCACGGAATCATCGAGTAAAAGAGAAAGAAAGAAACGGAAAACCAACCCTTCGCCGCGGGGGAAAACAGGCAAAAAAAGGATATATGATACTATTCTTACGAACTCTTAAGACAAGGAAAAAACGGAAGATTGGCTAAAACAGACAGAATAAATGTATGATATCTTAAAATCGGATAAATATTATTACGTATCTGCTACAATTGTACATATATATGAAATATTTACGCAATGGAAATTAGAGCAAAAACCAGGGAGAAAAAACGGAAAAAAAAAGAAACAAACTACATTCCCGACTAACAGTTTGGCGCAATAAATACTACAATATACGAAGGGAAGGGAGTTATCACATTGGTCACTCATCAGCCAGGAGTCAATCGATTCGGGCTGGCTACCGTAATCTCTCTGAGGTGGTACGGTAGGCTACCGTAGCCGCTTTCTTAGTGTTGCTGGTAGTACTGCTGCTGCTGGGGAGGAGGCACACCTGCAATTGGTCCTTAATTTTAAAAATATCCCGTTGAAAAAACACAGAGTCAACTAGTCCCTAATATATGGCTAGACGTGTCATCCTACTTATTGTTTTAGGAAAGGAGTCTCTCGCAACTACCGGCCTTTCACCCAATATCATACAGCATCGAACCACAAAGATGCCTGGTTGCATTTTCAAATCTCTCCTATCCTTGCAATCAAAGAAACGTTCCATTCTCGCCTCCAATAACAACAACAACAACAACAACAACAACAACAACAACAACAACAACCGTACCACCGGGAGGGGCGGGCGGGAAGGCCGAGGGCGGCAGGATCGTGCCGGGAGCGATGCTCGTGATGCCCATCGACGACAGCGACGGCATCGGGAACTTCAAAGAGACATTATCTCAGACTCTCTCCGATTCGCACACTTTCTCGCCCCCACCAACTGACAATGATTCATGGGAAATTATATCTCCTTTTATTCATTTTTATTTTCACCTTAACCGTGGAGTTCAACACAACTCGCTGTCGAGCCATGAATGCCACAAAACAATGAAACGCAAAATGGACTGGTACTTGAGCACGTAAACACTAGGTGCATCTCATCCCCTGTTTTAAAATTCATTACTAAATAACTAATCATAAGTCTGGATCATCAAGAGGAGGACCCAGGACGGATTCCTATCGGCTCCAGTGATCTAATTACCTGAATGGGCGCGGGCGGCGCATGCTGCTGCTGCTGCTGCGAGAACATGCTCGGCACGACCGACGGAATCTCCGAGCCGCCGGTGGGCGCTGAAAGCAGCAAAACAATAACAACAATTAAAAACAATAACAGCAACAAAGACTCACGGTTGAACACGGGCGGCGCGAACGAGGGCATGCTGCAATCGATGGGCTTTATTACCGTACTCTCTTCCCCGAATCGCCAACTAACCCCACTACCGTAACCATCGATCGATTTCCACTCCTACAGTACCCACTCATCCCCACTCGCAACTATCCTCACTACCGTATCAAACAATCGATTCCGCCCCTACCGTATCCCTCAACGCTATCGTAACTCACCTCGGAGGCGGCATCATGAAGGCGTTCGGGGGCGGGGCCGCGTACTGCTGCAGCTGGTGGGCGGAGCTTGCAGCTTGAGGGGGCGGGGCGAACGACGAGGGAGGCGGAGGCGCGTACGTGTGGGCCGGCATCGTGGGCGGCATCGAAGTGACCGGGGGAGGGGCGGGGCCTGAAAGGTCGCGATACACTAAATTACTGTAGTGCACTCGCTCAACGCTCAAATGCTCTAGTGTGAACAATTTGTACGACGTTTAGCGCAATATAACACAACAATGTTGATAGTTGTTTGCTTATCAAGTAGGTGGTAATCATTGGCGTTTTGTCCGTTGTCTGGTGTGCGAGTGTCTAGTAATAAAAAAATAACAATTAGTGCTGAATCCGAATTTAAAATTGACAAGAGTGCCGTTCATTGAAACTTCTTCCTAAAGTTGAGTACTTGCGACAATCTTGAAGCGGGAAACCCACCAGACGAGGGCTGGTAGATAGTCTAGCTTACACAAAAAAGATCATTTAATTTAAAATAGAACACAAATGGCTGTTGTCTGCCGTGTTGTTCTAGTTCTGTGAGTTCTGATCATTAACATTTCTGCTGATGGTATGGTACTTGTTCGATTGGTGAAGCGCGAAAGAACCGTACCAGACGAGGGCGGATAGTAGGGGTAGGAGACAAATATAATTGCTCAAAGATTGGAATGTCGAAAGCGTTTTCTCTTGTGAACAATTTGATTAGACATTAAGTGTGCCTTTCCTTGAAGTTCTTTTCAAATGTTGAGCACTTGATCAATTAGTAAAGCGCGAAAGAACCGTACCAGACGAGGTCGGATAGTAGGGGTAGATCACAATCAAATGGCAAAAAATGCATCGGAATTTGATAGAAAAAAATAAGGAGACAATTCGTAATCAAGTGATATTGAACTCGTATTCAAGTCAGGTGCATTGGAATTTCCTCCGAAAGTTAGATATTCGATAAGCTGGTGAAGCGAGAAAGAGCCGTTCCAGACGAGTGCGGGTAGTACGGGTAATAGGTGGCCCGTAGTTTTTTAAGAGATTTCTTGTAGGAGAGCTCGGCGGAAAATATTTCACACTACTATGGGGGTACCACACTTCTTTGCAAATTGTTCCGCCGCTGTATCACCTAGATACAGTGCCCTTCAATACGTACCAGACGAGGGCGGATAGTAGGGGTAGGAGGTGGCGGGAGGCGGGGCGCCGTAAGTGGGTGCCACCGGCACTGGAGTGGGCGCCGAGTACGGCGTCGGTGCAGCAGTGGGAGGAGCGAAGGATGCGGCTGCAGCTGCAGCTGCTCCGGCAGAGTAGTCGTGCACCGGGGCGGCTGCAAGTTTTCCACTGCATTGCCATTATTCAGGGTCAATCAATTTTAAAAAGATTGTCAGCCCGCTCCCTTGTCGCTTCACCAATCTCTCAAGAGTCCAACGTTCTAAAAAAAAATAGCAATTGGAAACTGCCGTATATATAAAACGAATAAATCGAGTTAAATCGGTCAAATCCCCGCTCTATGGAACAATTCGGTTTTCAACGCCTGCTCGCTTCACCAATGTCTCAAAAAGCCAGGTTTGTAGCATATGCAAAGGGTAACTGTCTGACATTCGAATAAACAAAAACCAAAAAAAAATTGTGGAAAAAATATCTCGAACACATCACATTCTCGCTTCACCAATCTCACAAGGACCCACACAGCGGAAGAAAGGCTAATTATAGCCAGCCGGTATAACAAGGACCTATTTAAATTTTGACCCCCCCCCCCCCCCCCTCTTCTAGCCCGTCGCATCTAGCACACACTCACCACTGCTCACGGGAGCCGGCGCAGGTGCTGCGTAGTTGTACGGCGACTGCTGCTGCTGGGCTGCGGGTGCCTGCGCAATTGCACATTGAGATCGGAAAGCCCGTCGCTAACTCGGCGCCGCTAACGCACTATCTCCTTCACATTCCCCTCCATTTCTAGCTCATCATCACTACTACCTTTCCCGGCCTTACTACCTACACTACTTCCCTGGTGCATAAATATTCCGGCTCCTCATCATCCACATTTCACATTCCCCCCAGTCTAAACCCGTCGCTTCTCTGCCGCATACCTGGTACGAGTAGGGCGAGGCGGGAATGGTGGCAGGGGCGGGAGATGGTGAATGTCCTCCTCCTCCTCCTCCGCATCCGCCCGGTCCATCGTGCGAGTGGCCATGGCCTGCTCCCGAGTGGTCGTCGTGCGAGTGACCGTGACCGTCTATAAGGAGAAGCCGGGGTTTAGGAAGGCCGGAAACCGGGAATTACCCAGCCATCTGCCCCCGAACAGTGAACTGTATTTAAGATTTTTTTTTATTTTTGCAGCAGCCATACCTCTCTAGCATTGGCCGTTGCCGTCTACCCTCAATATGGTATACTCGTGAGACTCGAACAAACGAGGGCTAATTAGCCGAGATAAATAATCATGTTTGGAGTGCATGAATCAATGGACGAGGAATCAAACATCCGAATCTATAATGCTTCAATAAGGTCAGTGAAACTCGAGAAATCCAGGTTTACTGTGCCCATCTTCTTGATACGCCCTATTAATCACCGACTATGCAGGCGGCATTAAACACATAAACTTCAATTCAAACAAAGTGTAATTTACTAGCCAGTGTGGTTCGTATTTCATAGAAAGTTCAAAAGTTCGATTGCAACTGATGATTGATTCAGCTTCTATCGCTATCTCCAAAAGAATACCTCGTTTGTTTGTGTTTCCTAATTACTTCAGTGCCTCCACCTAACCATGTCAACTAATGAAACCACTGTTCAATCGACTACTGCACCAATATCTCTAATCAGCTAAATAAAGTCAGTCCCCGACCCAACCCACCGTGATCATCGTGGTCATGGCTGTGCCCGTGTCCCTAACCTACTTTATACATTGATGAGCCGAATACTAACAAATTCTAATCATCAAATTAAGTCAGTCCCCAATCCAACCCACCGTGATCATCGTGGTCATGGCTGTGCCCGTGACCTCCTCCGTGCTCGTGCGAGTGGCCGTGGCCATTGGACGCAGGTGGAGGGGCGCCGTACTTCAATTAATTAGGTAATTAATTAGTTTAATTAATTAAAAATAATAATAATATTAATAGTACAAACAAAACAGATGGACGTGATTTTCCCTCAGCAGCATAGTTTTCGCAGTAGTTAAGTAATTAGCTAATTAACAATTTAATTATTTAAGTAATAAAAAAAAAACAATAACCAACCGGTGCCGAGATGGTCGTGGCTGCAAACTGGGACGCAAGCGAGCTCGGGTCGGGGAAGGAGAGAGGGGCGGGAGGCGCGATCACCTGACATATGAACGATGAATCATCCATTCACTTCGTTGTTTCACGCATCAGCCATATTTGGGAATAGTTAGCAAGAACAATGAAGCGCAGGTAGGCGATAGAAAAAAAGTACCCGATGACCCTCAGTTAGATCCGCGGAATTCAAATTTTCTAACATACACTATTCACTTGCAGGTTTCACTACTGAGCTATATCTTGATTATCGTTAACCAAAGCAATCGTCCGTGGAGTTCCGTTATTTCTATCAATTTCACCGTACTCCTACACTACCGTACCCTTGTAAACGGTGCAGAAATTGCCGGCGCCGAGCCCGTTATTTCGGTCAGTAAACTCGCAGCCGCTGGTGAGATCGAAAGGGCACAACGTGAGGGCCTACGCAAAATGACTCTGGGCATTCCTTCGGGCATCCGCAATTTTTAACCTGTCGCCTTTCCTAGCCCATCAATGACGGTGTTACCAACTTTCACCATTCACTTGCAGGTTTCACCACTGTTCCATATTTTGGTTCCTTTCGACCAGGGGTCAACTAGTACGTTAATTTTAACCTACCGTCCCGCTTTTCCTGATTTTGGACATAAAACGTACCTGCCAGAGGCGGGCCGAATCGGAAAAATCGGGGGGAAAATGGTTTTAAAAAAAACAGAGATGTTGTCAAAACGTGCAAGTTTTTTCGCCATGCGAGTGGAAAACGTACCCGCCTAAAACAATTGTTTTTACCTAGGTATTTGATCCCTGCTTTCGACCAAAACAATGTTCGGAGTGATGCTGCTTCAATAAAAAAAATACAACTCAACAACCCCGTAATATCTCGGTTTCTCCCTCACCTGGTCAATCTGCGCGATGCCCGTTCGACCGACGGGCGCCACGTAGACTCCGCCCCCTGCTGCAGCTGCAGCCGCAGCACTGGTCGGCTGCTGCATGAGCGTGGGAGGCTGGGGAGGCGGCGCGCCAGCGGGCTTCGAGCGGTCAACCGAGATCGGGATACGGTGCAGGTAGCCGTAGCCTGCAGCGATACTCAAGGTTTCACGAATCCATCATAACCGGCTAAATTCAGCATGAACAATGCATGAGGAATAGGCGCTAGGAAAAAAAGAAGAAAAAAAATACGCTTAAAAATACACCCATAAAACGAGTTTCATGCTACTAAAGGCAACATAAACCGTCACAAAAGGCAAGAGGGCATAGTAAATTTCGAGCCCGACTGCAAACCAGAAACAATCTACTAGATCAATCGAGTCAATCAATCAATCAATCAATCAATCAATCAATCGAGTGAATATTCGATTGAACCGTCATTCGATTGAAAATTCAATCGAATGACCGGGCAATCGATTGAGGGAGGGAGTCGAATGATTCTCATTTCTCGTCAATCGTGAAATTGATTATCGGTTTGGCGCTCTCTACAATCTACTCACCAATATCGCATCCGAGACAGCCCTCGCCGCCCCAGGCGGAGTTGGGCGTCAGCGAGACCTGAAATCAAGCGAATAGTAGTCATTCACCTAATTATCCTTCGGGAATTTGTCCATTATAAATACAGAGGCCAACGAAGTCTTTCGCAGGACAGACAACTCTCAGCACTCCAACACTGCCCTAATCTCTTCTATCGTTTGATAATATAACAACAAGTAAACAACAATAAAAACAACAACAACACCGCACCTCTCTGACGACGTCCGAGTCGACGTTGTAGACGTACAGCTTGAGGGGCTTGCCCTCGTTCGCCTGCACCAGCGCCGTGAGGTCCTCCGCTTGCGCGAGAACGGACCTGCAATTACTAAGAGATTCAACGTATTTTATGGATTTTTTGTTAAAAATATTCCCTGTCCCCTAACTTTTATGTTTCAACGGTGCTATATTGTGCTCCCAGTCGACAGCTCCTTAATGCATGCTCGACTGAAGTTGGTGATAATACTAATGCGTACGAGAATTCTCAGAACATGCTCGGTCACGTTGATCCCACGTAATGACTTTTGTGTTTCAACCATTCTATACCCCGCTTTTTTTTTTTTAAATTTGCTAACGCAATCAACTAAAGCAAATACAATCCCAAGGATGGTTTCGGGTTCACCCAATCTATAACAGCAACTCACTCCGCAGTAAGTAATCCGTGTTACTCTGCAGTCCTGCAATGCCAGACTGTTCCTACCTCCCCCTCGAAACTCTTCCTAACCCATCTAATAGATGGCATCTAATTTGTGTTTCATCCAATCAAGATTTACTCACTCCGCTCCCCGTATGTAATTTAAATCTCATGTTCATCATAACATAAATAAACATCGTAACACAGTCTCCAGCTAAATCGCGCTTCACATAGAAGACTCACTCCGCTCCCAGTATGTGATAATACCGAGAACTCGGGTCTAAGCACTAATCAACTCCCATGAATGGTTTCTGTTTCACCCAATCTCCAAAAGTAACTCACTCCGCTCCCAGTAGGTAGCCCCCCCCCCCCCTCCTCACAACTACCTCCTGTCTACCTTCAGTTTCATGTACAAATGATCTAGTCACCCCGCTTTCAAAAACTAATCGTCGCCATGTCGCTAATTTTCCCGTAATGCAATCAATTTTATCATAAAAAAAGTTCCTAACACAATCTGCGCTTCACTAATATACTAATCTACTCACTCGGCTCCCAGTATGTAGTCCGTGTTGCTCTGCAGTCCGGCAATGGAGGCGGGACTGTTCGGCTGCACCGTCAGCACGTGCCACACGTTCTGCGACGCACCGTCGAACGTGCAGAATCTGATAATAAGGAAGTGTTCAACAACAATTAGTTGATAACAACACAGGTCTTCCGTGGGAACGAAGGGAATTATTCTTGGCCCCGTTTTCGATAAAACATGGTAATAAAAAAAACAGTACTCCGAATAACTCGAGCATTTTTCATTTTCAGAACCTTGAGAGAATAGATGACCTAGTTTCAAGCCACGTTATTCACGTTTCAAAGAAGGCAAGTAAGGTTGGCTAATGCACAAAAACTGATAGATGGCGCGGAAATCGTATCAAAAAATGTATGGGAAGATAAAAATATAGTGAGTGTGGTAGGAAAGAGAGTGGATAAGATAAAATTTAGCAATGCAAATGGGTGAAATTGAGTTTCAGGAATAAAAAAGAACAAGGACAAAACTATTCACCTGATCTCCTTTCAAACACTCCTTTCAAATTAGCGAAAGAATGAAAGATAGAACAGCGAGCGGGTAATAAGAAAAAAAACCAAATCAGAAGAGTATTGCGTTTCACAGTAACTATAAGCTCACCTGATGGACACTCCGAGCAGGCCCTGTCCGCCCCACGTCTGCGACGGCACCACCTGCGTCTGGCGAACCGTCTGCGTCTTGCTGTAATTACATTCTCGTAAAACACAATTTATATTTAAGCGTCTTATAAGCGTCATGAACTTATAATTTAAAACTGCTCTACGACAACAAAAAGCTCGCGTTCACATTTGAATGAAAATCCGAATCGGAATTAGTGTTTGTATCGACGACCACCGAACTTTGACCTCAAGGAAGATCAATGCTGAATCATCGCGCGGTTGATATTTTGCTACTGCTTTTCCTATTTTGTTCTTATTCGGTTTAAATTATTACCTGTTGTAAACAGTGAGCTCGACGGGGCGGTCCATGTGCTGCTTGAGCACCTCGCGCATCGTGTCGTTGTCCTTGTCCTAGAAAGAAACGGCGATGAGTAATTACCTGACTCTCTCCATTTCCCATACTCTCTTGCTGATCATTGCTAGTTAATTTATGCGTACAGTAGGAAAAAAGTTGTATTTGAGCCCAATATTGAGGAAACTAGGTACATTTGGGCTTCATGGTCCCAGCAAAAGCAAGGAAATGGTCGTGTAACTCACAAGCCTCGCTTGTCCGATGCAGACAACGAAGTCGAAGAACGGCTCGAGGCCAGCCTGCTGTCCGGGCGAATTCTCTTGTACCTGGAGGATCCATGATACACACTTATTACATAAACATTG
The DNA here is from genome assembly GCA_000180635.4 of Pristionchus pacificus. NCBI lineage: Eukaryota > Metazoa > Nematoda > Chromadorea > Rhabditida > Neodiplogasteridae > Pristionchus > Pristionchus pacificus. The sequence continues at coordinate 20,759,868 of CM026579.1, forward strand.
ATAGGAAGCTGGATTCGATTGTAGGTTAGAATAATAGAATCGAATTAAAATAATCAACGACATGTTTGGAACCTTTTTTTCTGTTTCTACCAACAGTTCCGCATGGAAAGAGGGTTAGCGAACGGAAATGGCGAAGACAGATTAATGCCAACCATGAATGCCAGTGCCAATCCTAATCGATTTGTGCGAAGTTATCACATAAAATGCTCACTCTGAGAATGTGGTATCCTTCTGATCCTCCACCGGGAATCGGAACACTCTCGCTGGCTCCCATGGCTTCTGAAACAAGACAGATTAAGAAGTAAACAACCCTAAGAACAACGAATATGGGCGAAACACGTGGAAGTACGCAATAGTGTCTGTCTAGTATGAAGTGGGAAGCGATATCGACAGCACAGAACAGGTTTCACAAGGATATATCGCTGATAACACGGTAAAACAATCGAACAAAGAGCTTGTTGCATCGAAGCAACGTGGAACTGTCTCTCCAACGCAAAATGCCGTGATACTCAGTTGGCAATTTTCCAAGCACGGTTCGGGCATTTTCGCGCCACTTTTATAAAGTGGCGGCCAAATTGTACTCTCTTGTTTGCACGTTCTCTCGTTGCGTATACTCAGCAAAATTTAGTGTGCGGAAACCGCCAAATAGGCAGGCCAACAGTTGACACCATTGTTTTCGAATTTAATTTTTGAACGGCTTTTACTGACTCTTGCATTATTGACTTACCCGTTTTCTCTGCAGGAGATGGATCTCCTCCGGGGATACACTGCTCACGACAGTGACAGTGATGACAACGACCACGCGCTCGCCCCGCCGACGGGCACCTCGCTCGGGCTCGCCATTCAGGTCGGTTCTTTAACTCAAATTCCAAGCTTATTTTGATTGTTTCAGGCCGCTCCGTTCGTAGTTCCGGACGCCAAGAAGACGTACGTCGCCGTCGTCAACCCAGACACGAAGCAGCTCGATCACAACCCGAGATACGACGAACTGTTCCTGCCAGAGGTCAGAATTGCTCTCGTTTCTCGTTTTTGTTTCATTTAATGTTGCTCGAGTTGTTGAATAACCTCTGTAATGCTGGCCTTTCCCCGAGCAATCGAGACCCTGATACATCCACACTTTTTTGTTGCAATTTTGAACTTTGTGTTTAGTATCCCCCGAAAGTCGAAGATCCGTTACTAAATTTAGGGAAAGGCGCTCAATAAAACCTATTCCAGGCGGGTCCCTCAAACCCGTTCAAGACGGAGCGTCAGAAGGCGGCGAAGAACACGCTGACGGGCTTCGTCGAGCCGGCGCACATCAACCAGTTCCACTTCGACCGAGAGATTCGATCGTTCGACACCCTTGGATACGCGAGGAATCCGACGGCGGAGAATGGGGATAGCTTCATCGGTGAGAATTTACTTTTAAATATAAATTCAATGTGTAATGACCAATGATTGTCAATTTTGAGTATCTCTATCATGACACATTTATGTTTCATCGGCATTACTTTTAAATAAAAATTAGTTTTATAATATTTGATGATGTTTGGCCCCTGCTTTTTCCTAGTTATATAACGCGTTAACTTTCAGGTGACAAGCAGAAGGCCCAGGATAACAAGGGCGGTTCGCTGTTCGATTCGACGAAGACGGGAGGAGAGAAGAGAAAGAGGGCGAGAAACGACGATGCGGGAGACGTCGAGGGCTATGAGGGTAAGCATTTTACTTAATTTATATTTTTATTTAAATTCATTTATTTCTTTTTAAAATGAGTTTTCAGGGCCATGGGCCAAGTACAAGGATGAGAAGACGGTGGCCATTCCGGATCCCGAACTGCAGAAGGTTTATACTTTTTTTTATATAACTGTTTTACAGATATGTTAATTCTTTAGATGCGATAATTACAAATAAATAAGTTAATACGATCGTAAACTATCCAGGAAATGGATGCGATCACGGAGAAGCGCAAGAAGAAGTCGAGAAAGTACAAGAAGGAGCAGGAGCAGGAGAAGCACTCGGCCGAGGAGAAGTCCACCTTCCACTGTAAGTGAAACACAAATGAACCGGGTACTTTGAAGCTCACAGGAACTGCCCAAAATTGGCTATTTTGATCATATTTTGATTGGAAATGCACAACTTTCTTAAACGCCCAAATTGGTGAAATGGTTAAATGTTTTATGATCAATTAATTATGCCAATTACCCCATATTTTTGCAGTGAAAGAGGCGCTGGACTACCAGGGTCGCTCATTCATGGCCGTGCCCTCATTCACGGGCGTCAATCTGCGAGAGGATGCCGTGCCGGACCGATGCTTTATCCCCAAGAAGCTGGTGGGTTTCACTTTCAGATTACACTACAGAACTTTGATTGAAAGTATCGACAAAACATGTCTGATGTTTAATAGAAATGTCACGCAACGTTCACTTTCCTGAAATATTAACTCTTTTCTTCTCGCGAACGGGTGAAATATAGTTTCAGGAAGAACGTATAATGATCAACTACTTGTTGGATTAATATTTTAATTGAATTCAAATGAATTGACCCATTTGAGGTGCACACGTACAAGGGTCACTCGAAGGGCATCAATGCGATGCGTCTGTTCCCGAAGAGCGGCCATCTCCTGCTCACGGCATCCATGGATTCCAAGGTTACATCTTTTTTTATATTTTTAATCATCTAAATGTTTGCTATTGTTATTATTATTATTGCTATCGTGCTAAACTCCGCCCGTTCCAGATCAAGCTGTGGGAGGTGTACAACAACCACTCGATCATCCGCACCTACGAGGGACACAAACTGCCCATCAAGTAGCGTTTTTCAAAGTCAAAACATCTTTAAAGAATTTAAATTAATTTACAAAATGGGAAATTTGCAGGGACATTGCCTTCAACTACCACGGTACCGAGTTCGCATCCGCCTCGTACGACAAGTACATCAAGCTGTGGGACACGGAGACGGGACAGGTAATTTATTTTGAAATTTGTAAATTTAAATATTTAAAATTGTAAAATATCTTGTTTCGTTCAGGTCAAACAGCGCTTCCACACGGGCCACATTCCCAACTGCGTCAAGTTCCATCCCGATGAGGACAAGACGTTCATGCTGTGTGCTGGTGGGTTTGTGTTTCTACGGACTCTCCCCATTTTACACTGTCTCTCGCCGTCTGTGACTAGTGAGAGATGATGTGAAATGGAGAGACCAGAAAATTACTCCTATCAGCACTTTTGGATGCTCCAGTACATTTTCGCTAATTTTTTTGGAAATTGTTTCTTTTATTGAGAAACAAAGGAGGAATACCAGCGTTTCTTTGCTGAACTCTGTGATTTGGTGACGTTGTGAAACTCGAACTTTCCAGGTATGAGCAACAAGAAGATTGTGCAGTGGGACTCGAGGAGCGGAGATGTCGTGCAGGTTTGAATTATTTAATTAATTAAACATATTATTTTTGTTAATTGGTGAAATCAGCTCATTAATAAAAAAAATTAATTGGTTCAGGAGTACGATCGTCACTTGGGCGGCGTCAATTCGATCACGTTCTTCGACAAGAACAGACGATTCTGCACCACCGCTGGTTAGTTTCGCCAATTATTTTGACTCTCACAATTTCAAACTTTTCTAACCTACTACATTCGCAATTTACCAACATATTAGAAGAAAGATAGATTGACAATAAAGTGTCTAAATTTTTGTGCAATGTATATCGTGGTTTCATTGATTCCTTATCGTTTCAGTGTTGTTCTAATATTTGATTTTATTGACCATGTATGTCATATCAAACATAACAATCCGATTGAAGAGGACACCAAGGTGCACAATATTATAATTTTGTACAAAATGAATCGTGGTTTCACAGATTCCTTATCGTCTCACATTCAGGACTGTTTTCTGTATTTGATGTCATCCACAAGGGCTCTCATGTTAAAGATAAAAATGTGAAAATAAAATTTTCATATTTTCAGAGGACAAGTCCCTTCGCATCTGGGAGTGGGAGATCCCAGTAGACACGAAGCTCATCCAGAACGCCGGCATGCACTCGGTGCCCACGATGACGAAATCCCCGACGGGTCGGTACCATTATCGATTTTTATGCCCATGAGATACTGTAATGGGCAAACAAGTCACCGACGGGTACGGTATTCCTTGATTATCACCGACGGGTACGGTATTCCTTGATTATCGATTTTTTTAATATATCCGAATGCCCAAGTCGACATTGTATCTGGCAATTGTTCAACGATACCTAGTAATCGTGAAACGCGAAGAAAGGTGGTTTTGTTCATATTCGGGGGGAAAAATGGCTAGCTAGATGAGAGCGGCCAGCGACGTGGCGCCTTTGACTACCGCCCTTGATCTTGATTACTTTTTATGAAAGCGGTCTAGGTGACATTGTATTTGCCAATTGTTCAGTCTTACCTAGTAGTCGTGAAGCGCGAACATACCGGATCTAAAATGGAAAGCCAATGTTTTGCCTCACGATTAATAATTCTCCTAATCATCCTAGTCCTCTGCAGACAAATGGATCGTCGGTCAGTCGATGGACAATCGCATCGTGCTCTTCCAGCTGATTGAGGACAAGCTGCGATTCGCCAAGAAGAAGGCATTCAGGTACTGTAAACTTGATTCCTTACTTTTGCACAATGTGAGTTCTGGTTTCACTTGCTCCCTATGCTTCCTGACGTTCTTGTTATGTTGTTAACGTTGACATGAATTTGGAATCACAATAGTGTTTCTGAATATTTCAATACCGAGGCTTGCAAAATTTACAATGCGACTTGTGGTTGCACTTGCTCCCTATCATTTCAGACTTTCTTGTTTTTGTTGCTAATACAACATTGGCAAAATACAACAAATTTTTCCAATTATCAATACCGTCGCTTGCAGAGGCCACAACTCGGCCGGATACGCGTGCGCCGTCGACTTTAGTCCGGATATGAGGTAATTTATAATTTAAATTAAATTAATTAATTAAATTATTTAAATAATTAATTTATAAATTATTCGCAGTTTCCTCACATCGGGCGACGCCGATGGCAAGGTGTTCATCTGGGACTGGCGGACGCACAAGATTGTCGCCAGGTAAGATGACGTCTTCTGATCGTGGATTTTAGAGGGTCGATTCATCACTTGTCACTTTTTTGTTTCAGCTTTCGTATAGCTTCTGGTCTTTCGTTTCTGCCTTAATAACGTTGCACAATCGATGCCTAGTCAATTCCGATAATATTTCTTTATTCCTATTCTCCGGATTTCCGGCCTTTGTAATATTAGCTAAATCCTAAATCTATCTTCCCTTGAGATGGAAGGCGCACGAGCAGACGTGCATCTCCGTGCTGTGGCATCCGCACGAGAAGAGCAAGCTCATTTCCGCCTCCTGGGACGGCACGATGAAAATGTGGAACTAGAAACCCGCCTGGTTCCATCGGGTACCACTTGGTACCGTACCTCCTAACTGAGTTATAAATTGACTGTATTCCGAGAGTTATTGATTGACCCCCCATTGGAACCGTACCCCTGAGTTATCGATTGATCATTCTTCCATTGTTACCGTATCCGAGAGTTATCGATTCATTCCCTATTGTTAGCGTACCACCACCTGAGAATAATCTATTGACCCCATCATTTGCAGTAAAAAGAAAATTTGTTTCAAAAATGTTCCTGTTACACACGTATATTTATTTAGCCTATCGTCGGTTTTGTAACTAGAGGTTGTATCACCATTCACCCGGCTGCATGCTGTGCTCTAACTTTTGTATTTTTATTGTTTCCCTCGCGCCAGTTTAGTCGTTAATTGCCTTTAAGGCGTGCAGAAGGAATAAAGGATGAATCTCGAGAGAGTTGTTGTGCAAGAAAGTGCTTCGGTTTTGGTCCGGTTACGGTATCTGTAGTGAGTAAGGAATCGACAATTGATCTATTTTGATCTTTTGGTAGCTTGCATAGTTGACACTTATTTATACGGAATCTTGCGAGACTTCAATGGATAATTTACTGATACTTTTCTCCGATTACTGTATCCTAATAACACGACGTCAATCGACAACTGCCTAATTTGAGGATGTCCTCGCTGGTGTCGGCGGTCCGTCGACTGTCCACCTCGCTGCCCGCCTGTGCTGCGGCGCGCCAATCGCCCGTGCGTGGCCGATTCCGCGCCTGGAGCAAACCGTGAGTACGGTAGCGAATCGATAATATTTATTTTTTCCTGTTTTACATGAGTGTGGTTTATTGATGGAAGAACCATGACAAAAAGGTAGAAGGATAGTGCTCAAGATTTTCATTCGAATTTCGAAAGGAGCAGTTGGGTTGCTGAGTGGACCTATGTCAATCAAATTCATTAAGTAACTGATGTGACAATAATCGATAATTCGCAGTGTCTACGTCTCTCCCGAGCCGAAGGCCTTCGCGCTCGAGCCCGACTTCTCGTTCCTCGGTGAGCATACGGTAGCTAGAAGAGGGGAACGGTATCGAACGGGTACTGTAGCTCCTCACGTTATCGATTACTTTCGTTTTCTGATATACTCATTGATTTCTGAATTTCGGAGTATGGTATCGATTACTAAGGACCCTAGTCTAGGGTAGTGGATGAAAATGAAAATTTTACGATAGCTTTAGGTTTTATCTGTGTGGTACGGTATCGAGAGGTTTCGGTAGCTCTGGATTCAATATCGATCGTTCACAGATGGTCGTCCGTGCCCGGTCACTTCGCAGTTTCAGCTCGACTGGAAGAAAGACCAGCTCCGATTGGCGGTGAGGGGTTACGGTAGAACGATCGAAGATTACGGTAGATCTCTATCGTGGACTGATTTTTACTGTATCGATCGATTGTACAATGATTACTGTGGACGATGAGCATACGGTACTTGCAGAAATCGATCGTGTTATAAGGATTACTGTAGATCTGCATCGTAAACTGTTGATTACGGTATTTAAAACAAGGATAATTGCAGAAATCGATAGTGTCATCGTTGGCGGAGATTCGCGAGATGGAGAGAGTGCACGAATCGGCGATACGATCAGAGGAAGAAGCGAGACAGACGAGAGAACGAAGTCGACCAATCCCCAAGGGAACCAAAACCATCCAATGACGGATACGGTAGTCGAATCGATAATTGACTTTATGATCTACCGTATTCCCTGGACCCAAAACTATCCAGTACGGTAACTGTTCGTTAGTAGCACGTATAGAATGTGTATAGAAACATTGTTTGTGTTTGTTGTTTTGCAGTAATCGATAAAGCGCCTCAATTCAGCTTTCTGATACCCCATCTTGATAAGCGCACACAAAGGGATACTGACAAATATTGTATTGTATTGTAAAGCGCCTCAAATTATCAGGGATTATTTAGTCATGAAGGGGCGGTTAATTCTTCTTTTTGCTTGACTTGGTGGTGCTCTTGGCGGCAGGCTTGGGGGCAGACTTCGCGCCACTCTTCGAGCCACTCTTGTCCTCGAAGGCAACGTTCTCCGAGATACGAAGCGTCTGCGAAGGGATTATTGATTAGGGATACGGTAGCCTCCAAGTATCGAAGTACGGTAACCACGGTCAGCACCAAGTATCGATTGGTGGTACAGTAGCAACCAGTAATCGATTTATGGTACGGTATCTCTACCTGATAGCGAGGGTCATCGGCGTCGGCCTTGGCCTGAGTGGGACTCTGGAATGTGGTACGGTATCGATCGATATGGTGAGAGTACGGTAACGATTGATACGGAAACAGTAGTATCGATTGACGGGGTAGGTACGATATCGAATGATACGGTATGATTACGGTATCAATTGGTACGGTAGGGGTACGGTATCCATTGATACGGCATAGGTACAGTATCAGTTTATATGGTAGGATTACGGTATCGATATCTTACCGAGTAAACACGGTATCCAATGTAAGCGAGAACGAGAACAAGAAGTACGAGAGCGAAGGCCATTCTGGAATGGAGTACGGTAACTCTGAGGGGTACGGTAAGGATGGAGTACGGTAGTTGATGGATACGGTAACAGTCAGGGGTGCCGAGGCAGGGGTAGTACCACTGGTAACCTGGCAGGGTACCGGGGGTCCGGGGTACAGGGCAAACTCACTCAGAGATTTGGAGAGAGCCTCTCCGAGTGGCGAAAGGAGCTGAAAATGAAGTGGAAAATGGAAAGAGGAGAGCGAGATGAGGGGAGAGTGAATTAGTGAAGAACAATGGAATGAACGCAAATTGAGGGCTTATGGTATTTGCTCGGGTCGATTTTTAGGGAAATGAAGAATCGACTTATTCAAATTGATTTTCTCTTCTTCAATGAGAATTTGAAGAAAAATTATACCAGAGCAGCCTTCTTTTCTTCAAAAATTCAAGGACAGCTTCCCATCTATTATCTATCTATTGTCTATTGTCATCTATATATTGTCTGCTGGATAAAAAAAAGCATGAAGATAGAGATAATTCGTCACATTTTATCACAAAACCGGCAATGGATAATGAAACAGAATAAAATCATAATAGTACATCCTCGCTATTCTTTCCATAATTCGAGGGGAACTTCGTATTCGCTTCTCATACTCTTTCCTCTCTTCACTCTGGATTGTTGAGTGATCGGTTCGACTTGAGTGAAGGGAGGATTCTGAAAAGAATCTGGCATTTTCTCGATACATGCTATTCGAGCCGTAGACCCCAGCCAGCACTAGATGCGAAGTCTGCGCATCTGCCGTACACCACCCCCTCGAATATCTACAATATTCGAGTTCCCTAATTTCACGGGCTCTGAGATCAGGAATAGAACGTGTGAAATGAAGATACGTTTCCAAGTGGTTTCCAAGTTTCATACCTATCAATGACAATGACGAGTCCGGCACGCGATGATCATGCAGCAGCTTGAGCAGTTTCGTGTAGAACGCAGATGAATCTGCATAAATGTTCTCCCCACTTAGTAGAGTTCGAAATTCGGGTAATCGTCTCTTCATTTCACGTGCTCTCTCACCGGTCAGAGAGGCGAGAGAGTGTAGTAAATGAAGAGATGATTACCCGTATTTCGAACTCTACTACTCAGTCACTGTGCCCGACGAGCGCGTTCTAATTTCAATCCAATTGAGACAGGCCATATTATCTCCCAACTCTGTCCGATAAACACGTAACAGAGCTCAATAATAGAGACGGAATTTGCACATTTTCATTAAAGAAGTAAGGCTAGCTATGGACTATCAATGAGGCTTGGATGTGTCTACCCCACACACCAAAAGACGATGGCGTATCCCTTTACCTGCCGATGAGAAGTCGAGGATGGTGTAGTCGCGGAGGTGGGAGGCGAATTCGCAGCGCCTGCACACATTTTTGCTCTGATTTGAGCGCAATCGTCAGTTCGATCAGTACGAGACCTTGCGCAATGACCATTTCAGACAACTTTCTGAGGCCGATTTTTCTCGATTGTGGAAACGAACCATGACTGCGGGAAGAAGTGCTCGTCGTCGAAGGTCGTTCGTTGCTTCTCGCCGCGTGACCTTCTAAAAAAAATTTTCTTTCGAAATAGCTTGAAATTTCCATTTTTTTCAATACCACGTTGCAATAAATTGCAAATTCTCACAAAGACAGATCGAAATTTCACATACTTCATGATTCGTTTGTACATCTTATCGACGAAGCAGTCTACTCCATTCGAAACCCATTTTCCGACCTCTATTTCGTTCACAAGAAAATTTTGTTATTAAAATTATTAAAATTAAAGTTAAAATTATTTCGTTCTTTTCTATCAACTCCGATGCTTACTTTATTATCCTCGCGTACATCTTCTCCACGAAACAGTACACATCACCTTATGCCCTTGCTAAACCCATTATCGAGCTTCAGTTTCGTATGCTATGCTTCCGATGTCTTTCCAACACCAACTGCAACTCACTTTATTATCCTCGCATACATCTTCTCCACGAAGCAGTCCACGTCTCGCTTGCAGCCGCAGCAGCTATCCGGATGATGCTGCCACGTTTCCTCCCTGAAACATATTCTGTGATAGGTGGACTACTTTTCGCCTTTGCTAGATCCTCTTATCTAGGTTGAAAAGGGTAAAAGGTAAAGGTCACCCCATACTCTAGGCACACGAAGTCCTGCGGGACCCCATTGCTAGGGCAGTGACTACTTTATAAGGCGAATTCAGGGTGAAAAGAGTAGTGAATAATCTAGGATGTTCGCATCAGATCCCAAAAATATAGCGTAGAAAGTAGAGTTCGAAATACGGGTCGCCGTCTCTTCATTTCACGTGCTCTCTAACCGGTCAGAGAGGCGAGAGAGTGTGCGAAATGAAGAGACGGCGACCCGTATTTCGAACTCTACTTGATGCAGCGTACTTGATGCACTTGTCTACGTATCCGGAGATGAATCGATCCACCGGCTCGCGAGTGATCGCGAACAGGGTCGTGGTCTGAAAATGATTAGAACTATTATTTAGGGTTCAAATTCGCGCCAAAAATTGGGGAAAAATGACAAATGTTGCATTACGAGAATTCAAGGCGCTCAATTATGTTTCACGATTCTTATTATTCGTCGTTGGCTCAGTATCACAACGATGGGATGGGGATGCTCAACTCTAGAAAATAATATTATGCGACAAAATTTGAAAACTCTCAACAAGGCCAACCTTTCTTGTGCTGCATTTTTTTTCGCTGTCTTGAACCCGTCACCTTATCAACAATTGCCCTTTATCTATGCTGAACCAACCTCATTCCCATTCATCCTCTTCGTCGCTTTTTCTATTGATGAAGCCTCGTTGCGCGGGCCGCAAAATCTAAGAGTAGAAAAATGATTCATTTTGGGACCAGCAGACTTGACCGGGCAAAATGCAGAGTAAGTGAAGAAAGAATCTGACCTGTGGTGAAAATCCTCCTTCACCAGCCTCCGTTCTCTGCTCACAAACCTGAACGAATTTTGTAAGCTCTTATTTCAAACTCTTATTTGAATGAATACTGAAAAAAAAAAGGATTTTTGAGAGGGCTGAAAACCAACTTCTTTTCATCATGGAGAAAGCAGAGAATGGCCGTAAGCAGAGTGGAGAAGTTCTTCTCGATGGCACAACCGAGAAGGGAGTAGCGAGTGGCGAACTAAAATAATGTTGAATAAAAATTTATTTTATTCTTCTTTCTATTTTATTAATTGCCGCCATCTCTATCGCCTGCCAAAGAAGCTGGAGAGTATTGCAAATTTAGAAAGCCAGACGATTCTTCAGTCGCTAATTTCATCATCTTCGTATTTTTTCATCATAATTTTCCTGTCCGTGCTGACCTTTGCACTCGACATGAGAAATATCACTGTTTTTCATCTCTAGAGGACTAGGATGAATCACGGTTACACTGTCTCCCCTGTGATGCTTTCATCAGACGAGTCATGGTTGCACAGAACGGTAGGGGGAGGAGGGGAAAGGGAAGGAGGTAACGCCCCTCTCTTCTATCATCTCCTCAGACACATTCGAGCTTTAGGCAAGAGCTGCGGCCCACCTTTTCGCTTTAGTCATCGTTGTTTCACATTTCGAGATACTTCATTCTCAGCATTCTGATTAAAGGTTGCTTGTTGCAGGGCTCTACACGCCCCTCTCTGCTTGGATCTAACTCGAGCATACATGAAGAATAATGCCGATAACATGATCATATCAGATGGACTTTTCATTTCATTTCACTTTATATTGTTTTCTGTTCCACCTATCATTCCTAGATTTACTTGTGTTCTCTTCGTGATGTTTATTCCATGAATTTGTGATTCTCACTAGTCTGTCTAATTCCTCATTCCCCTAGATACGGACCTCTCTTCTCTTTTCATTGGCTCGATCGAGATCAGAGCACAAAACACCCCTCGCGGGGTTGAGTGTAAACTGACCGATTGAATTCCTCTTCTTAGATTCGAGCGAGTTCAGAGCACAAAACACCCCTCGCGGGGTTGCGTGAAACTGACCGATTGAATTGATCATCTAGGCCCGCTTTTCCGGGAGTGTGCTCAACTGAGCAGACCACGAATACCCCGCGAGGGGTGCAGTGGAAACTGCCGGTTTTTGTACGTCACCACTCTCTGTTCGATCTAGACTCTCCCCCCTCTCGTCTATCTGACTCCGCCCTCTCTTATCCCCTGTGTTCCAGAACCCCCCTATCATCGCTTCTTTATTCTCTTGCCCTGAGAAACCCGTCTCAGTTCTCGTATTCTTCAATAAATCGTTAGTGAGTACGAGTCGTTGTACACTACAGTTCACAAGAGCCACGTGTGTAAGAGCTCGAACATACGCACACAGAAACTCTTGGGACAGAATTGTATATATCGGAGGTCGAAATCGGAGGTTGAAATTTTAATGGAAAATCCAAATTCTGAATTTGCATTAACAAAATACATACCCGGATTCAGCACATCAAGATTAGCCTAGAGCCAATTTTTTGTGAAGATCGGACATCTCTCCGCTGAGTTACAACCATCAAAGTGAAAAAGTGGTCAAATTTTGGGATCATGTAATTATGCAAATTAGCTAATTATGACCATCTCATTAACAGAAATCGCTGCAGGGCACCTAGACCTATCATAAAATAACAGAAACCCATATGGTGATTTTTATCTGTACCGAAAATCTCGGAAATTGTGCGATTCTTAGGCGAACGCACTGATATAAGACAACCCAACGGCCAAAGTCATTCAACTCCACAGGTCCACGAGTGAGTCTCACTGTCGTATACTGTCTCTATTTTTTTCATCATTTTTCAAGACTTAATCGACCCACCCGATACCGCTGCTTGAACGGCACGAATGGTCGGGCGCAATTGTCCCGATCCGCTCCAGAGCAGAGGACGGAGGAGGAAGATGTTGAGCTGAACAGACATATTTGATTATTTATTCGTCTTCGATCGTGATATTTAAAAATTTACGAATTCACTCACCCCTTTCTGAGAATAACAATCGACGACAGAAAGAAGTATCCAAGCAGGCAAGTGGACAGTCTAACTATGCATAGGACCAGGCGCATTTGGGAACTGGCAGAGGCAAAAAAATCTCATCGCAGTTAGTTTACGAGAGGTGAAAGGAACGGAATTGGATAAGTTTCAACGGGGAATGAACATAGATTGTACTATATTTTTTTCAATTCGTCTTCGATCGTTACTAAGTAATAAAAAAAAATTATGTCTGTCTGTCCGTCTGTTTGTTTGTCTGTCTGTATGTATATCGTGCATTTTAAATGCTCAGCAAACTCAATGTGCTGGTTAGCGTAATGATTGTCTGGGAGAGAGAGGAAGGGAAGAGGTAGGGAGAGGAGAGCAGGTAGATCACTCGCCTCCTCCCGGCCTCTTCCTCCCTCCTCCCTCCACTCAAGGTCAGCTACGCGTGGAATTGAAAATAATCTCACGATATTTGTCTGTCACGCTCAACTTTTTTTGCTTATATCTCGGCTCAAAACGATCGTACAGCCTCAAAACTTTTTCCAACCAAGTTTTCATGAAAAAAAATTTTCGGAAAAAAATCGATGATTAATTTCGTCATCATTTCGTCATCATCCGTTTTTCCCACCGTTTTCACCGGAAACTCAACCAAAACGATCGCGCTTGGTACCAAACAACTCGAAATCAAAATTATCAAATAATCAATAACCAATTTCGTCATCACAATGTAATATTGCGTAATGACCTATTTTTCGAGCCATTTTCAGCTGAAACTCAATCGAATCGATCGTGAAAAGAGCCAAACCAATTCTTAAGTTCAGAATCGATGCAAACTGGTAATGTTTCGAAATTTCGCAATAGGGAAACGTGTTTTGACGCGTTTTAAAAGGCGCGCACGCGCTTTTGAGTACATAAAGCACTGAATTGACATGTGAGAAAAAAAAGAGGAATAGAAATACGCTTTCACGCTTGCGGAAGGCCCGTGAGGCCGAGAGCGATCCGAAAAAAATTGGGATGGAGCCACGAAGTGGCCCCATCCCATCTTTTTTCGGATCGCCCGAGGCCCCAGGAGCCTTTCGCGAGGGACGATGCCAACTCGGTCCGCGACTGTGAATATTTTATCTTCCAATGTAGTTCACTAGCCCAAACGTAGTTCAGGCCTCACGAGCCTTTCGCAAGCGTTCGCTCATGACTAGGATAAAGGCTAAATACGATACTAAATTTTATTTTCATTTTACAACAAATACAGTACCCGGCGTTTGAAAGGCTAACCTGCGAGTCCCTTGCGGAAGGTTCGTGGGGCCGAGGGCGAGCCGAAAAAAGATGGGAAAGGTGGACACGAGCCTTTCGCGAGGGACGATGCCAACTCGGTCCGCGACTGTGAATATTTTATCCATTCAAGGATTGGCCTATGTCCTAAATGCAATACCCGGAATTGGCCAATAATTCGAATATATAACCCGGCGTTGCGCGAAGCACTCGCAGAAGACTATCACAACCCGGCGACATTGCAGCCGCAGGCTGCTTGCCACCCGCAGGTTATTTCCAAAATACACAAATTGACTGACCTCTTTCTGAGAATGACAATGGACGACAGAAAGAAGTATCCAAGCAGGCAAGTAGCTAGACTAACTATGCATGGGACAAGGCGCATTCGTGAACTGGCGAAGAGGCGAATACACTCTTACCCTGTTACCCCTTCCACTTCCATTTCAGAGCAGCACTCTCTCCACTCCACGTGCTCCCTCACTCTGTATAACCAGCGATAGCATTACTCCTACGTTCTTTCGGGCTATCCGCCTACTAGGGGCTGTCTCTTCAATCCTCATACGCTCTCGTCGGTCAGATCAGCGAGGTTTTTTGTCGATATGAAGAGCGCTCCAGCCTGCCAGAGACAGCACCCACTCATCTCTTGAACTCATCAACTCTAACGGACTAGAGCCAACACAGACTAGCGATGGAAACGAGGAAAGTGATCCCGATCCCTTTATCCGGCCCATTCACTCAATTCCTTCGATAATCCGAGAGAACACTGCTTACATGAAGAAAAAATGGGCGATTTGCACACTTTGAAAGAGTGTAAAGAGCAGCACCAGTTCAAAATGAAACCAATTGATGCATAATAGTAACTGCATAGTTTAGGTATAAATAGAAAATGCAGGAATCAGTGAATATAGGATGATTCAGATGATAATCCATCGCTGAGCAATCGTTTGATCTGCCGGGTTCAAATCGTGAAAATGATGAGTTCACTCGAGGTGACATCACTTTGCGAACAGTTTACTCATTCTACACTAAAATTTAATCCATTTTAAAGTTTTATTGATTAAATTCCCTATAGTCAACAAGATTTGATTTCGCAGCCTGCAGCTCTGACTAGTGGAGATATTTCACGGATGTGTTCTATTTGACACCCCTAATCGAGTTGATTCCTTCCTGCCTCGTCCCCCTTCCATAGATCGGTCAGCTCAACTATCAACATGCAGAATCGGGAGCTATGAGTGTGGGGTGCGATAAGAGGATTGATTGCCTCTCCCTTGTGGCCCACTCTCTCTGCATTCCACGTACTCTCTCGCCATGTCTGACCGACGAGAGACTACATGAATAGGAGAGACTCTGATAATTATTCCTTGTCGATGCGCCAACCTCTCCATTCTACATGATATCTTCTCATCTGTCAGTGCAGAGCGAGCGAGTATGTGGAATTGAGAGACCGCAGGTATTCCCGTAGCCGCTAACAATCACACCTCACTGGCACCACACTTCATTTTTGCTTCCATCCATTTCCCCAAATGTTCCCGAACCCTTTGCTAATCAGTCCATGCGCATGTATAAGGCGGTTGTATTTCAATTATTGTTATTCCAGATCCCAATACACCGAGGAAAAGCACAGAAGAAAATCGATAATGTCGACTACTGTGCCCGAGAAGGGAGCGCGGCGTCCCACCGCTGCTGCTCTCGAGAATGGACTGAAGCATGATGACAAACCGCCGCAACCAGCGGTACAGATTTATCCTGATATCAAGGCATGAGCCTGCAGAAAGAAACATCGTTAGGGAGGGGATTGGGATCTTCGTGCTCAGTATCAAAGGGTTCAAGGGATGGTATCAGCGGTAAGTCGGATGGATTAGTTTACAATATAATGTGTATTCGGAAAAATAATCATATGCCTCCGCGGCACCGGCATATCGATTCCAATAGCGACGGAAACTGATGATTGAGTTTTCATTGTGAATGTCTGAGGGGGAATTGTAGAGTTTGAAATAAGGCAAATCGTCTCTTGATTTCGCCTGTTTTCTCGCCAGTGTTAGAGAGAGACAAAACCGTGTATGTGAAATAGAGAGACGGCGATCCGTATTTCGAACTCTATTCGGCTGGATTACTTGAAAATATAATGTATTCAACACCTAAAAATCGATTTCAATAGCGTGAAAACGTCAATTTTTCAGTGATAAGTGTCTCCAGAAAAATCGTTTACGATGATTAGAGGCGAGAGTCACTGAGAGTCGATCTCTCCTTCAGATTCCCTACAAGTTCATCCTCATTGTCCTGATTGGCATGACGTCGATCTCAGCCAACGGATTGACGACGTCATTCACCATCACCCAGTTTCACGAGTACGGAAATGGATCGGCCAGTGATTGTAAGCGCATTTAAATTTTAACGGTTTTTGATTTTACATCAAACTTTTGATGGTGTCTTACTTTCTTTCCACCGATATTTGTGGAAAGAAGCGCCTTTTGGGGGTGGCTGAAAACGGTTGTTGGAAGCATGATTGTCTCCTATTCCAATATTATTCCAGATTACAAGCTGTACGACTACGAGCAATCGGACGACGAGCACAACGGAATAGGAAGAAAGTGAGGCGTTTTATTGACTTGCAATCCCAGATAAAATTGAGGACGGAAGCTGTTTCCAGAGTTAATCTCTTGTTGAAAAAACATACGCCACGAATCGCAAAACGTTCGCCGGTTACGAGGCAAGAAAGCGTATCAAATTACTATTCCCAAACGTTTTTTTTTTGCAAAAAGAGAAATGAGCACAACGGAAAAGGCATAAAGTGAGTAGTATCTAAGTACAACTGTAAAATCGTTTTTAATTTGTTCACATGCATGGAGGGAATTGTGAAGAGATATGGTTTCTGTTCTTGCACCAGTCTTGAAACATATTCCACCCTCTCAGTCTTCTGGCGAGCGCCGTCGATTATTAGAGCTCGCATACAGTCCTGGCGATTCCCCCAGTGAAAACGGAGCGCTCCGGGTGACCCCGCGTGACCCCCAGTGACCCCACGCTTCGTACTCTTTCAATAGTTTTTAAAAAGTCGCCAATTTGATTCCATCGTGTTCAGCGTTCGATTCTGCATCGATTCATATACAAACATATAAAAATAATTAAATTTTAATTAATTAAATTAATTTTCAAAAAAAGTGAAGAATAAAACGATTCGTGCATCAAAGAATACACTTCCGATATTTATGCGCAGCCGCTGCAAAAAGTATTTGCTAAATAGCGTAAGTGTACTGTTCGATGCACGAATCGTTTTAATCTTCACTTTTTTGAAAATTAATTAAATTAATTAAATTTAATTATTGTTATATGTTTGTATATGAATCGATGCAGAATCGAACGCTGAAGACAATGGAATCAAATTGGCGACTTTTAAAAAACAATTGAAAGAGTACGAAGCGTGGGGTCACTGGGGGTCACCCGGAGTCACCTGGAGCGCTCCGTTTTCACTGGGGGAATCGCCAGGACTGTATGTTTCAAGCCCGATACAAATAGTCGGTTGAATGGAACGGAACGATTATTTTACCATCCACTACTATTATACCATTACTTTGCAGAATCACCCTGCTCAAGCGCAACTTTCTCTCGAATGTTATGAATAGCGTAGTAGATTGCATTAAATTTGAAACAACATTAGAAAACATTAATATTTGCAGCAGCACCCTGCTCAAGCGCAATTTTCTCTAGATTGGGATGGGACTGACAGTGTTTTTTTAAAAATCTTAAATGAGCTTGAAAGAACACAAAATAATTTACAGCATCACCCTGCTCAAGCGTAACTTTCTCTCAAATGCGGAGAAAGCCTCACTGATGATGGTGGTACCAATAGGCGCCATCCTCTCCTTCTTCCCCGTAGCGTCGTGCTATAAGAAGTTTGGATTCAGGTGAGTTTTTTCCGAACCTTAACCTTAGACGCTCCGTAGATAAGCTTGGGGACCATCCTTCTTCCCTGTAACGTCGTGCTATATAAGAAGTTCGGATTCAGGTGCGAGAAGAATTGAGATTTTTCTCTAAAACGTGTCCTTCTATTTCTTTCGAAATTAAAGTTATCAGTTATGTTTCAACCACATTTCGAATATTCGCCCGGAGAGAAGGAATCAATACAGTGCCGAAGTGTGATCTAAATCAAACACAAAATACATAGTTATGCAGCGCGAAATTACGAAGAAAAAAGGCGTCAGTTTATATATAATTTAAATTATATATTTCAGTCGCACCTTCGTCTTCTGTCTGGTCCTTTCCTCTCTGACCTCATTTGAACAAAAAATATTATACACTTTCTTACAATCCCACCCAAACAAATTGATTGTGAATGTTATATGGGCACCTTTAGCTGAGAAATCGCTGTGTTTTCAGTAGCACTTACGCCTTCTGTTTCGAGCCCTCACCTTATTTGAGCAAAAACTGTTTCTCTGAAAACATCTGACGCGTGGAATATGAAGTCATTCAGATGCAAATACAACTTAAATTCTAGTGTTCGAATTACGGGTCGCCGTCTCTTCATTTCACGCGCTCTCTCACCGGTCAGAGAGGCGAGAGAGTGTGCGAAATGAAGAGACGGCGACCCGTATTTCGAACTCTATTAAATTCCCAGTCGCACCTTCGTCTTCTGTTTGGTGCTCTCCTCTCTGACCACGGCCGCTCTGCCCCTCGTGAGCAATGCCCAGCTCTTCTCCCTGGCAATCATTGTCAGGATCATTCAAGGTTAGATATTTTCAGCCTTTTTGGTTTTTTTCCCCATAAATTAAACTGTTCTTAGAATTTATACAAAAAAACGCAAATAATTACGCTTCTCGTATTCCTTTCAGCCGTGCGAGAATGTGGTCACGACGGATAGCATGTTGTATCTAGGATAAACGTGCACGTATTATCATCATCCAGGCGTCTCCTTCGGCGCCTTCCTCCCAGTCATCGCCAAAGTCGGCAGCTACCTCTCCATCGAGGATTTCACGATGACCACTGTGCTGCTGTTCAGCTATCTGCAGGTAATCATATTCCTCGCGGAACATTAAAATAGTAGAGCATGTGCCATCACGATTCTCCCTCCTTTTGGAATTCAGATAAACCTTTTTTTTGTCAGTTCTACATCTTTGAAATGCTTATAGGGCTGCTCAAAATGCCAAAAAATCTCAAAATGATTTTTTTTCAGTTTTCCGCCCTTCTCCTCTTTCCTCTGGCCGGTGTCCTCTGCTGGTCCACGCTGGGATGGCACTCCGTACATTATATCTTCGCAGGATGTGAGTTTTTTTCGAATAGTTCGTATTTCGTATTTCAAAGTAACAGTTCGTATAACAGTTCGTATTTCAAAGTATCAAAGTATGTTGTCATGCCTACATATTTTTGTAATAAAACAATCACGAGGAGTTATCAATATCGCATTTTACACAGGCTTTCATAGAATGCCTGAAACGTACCCTCACATTGTTTTGCTTCAGTTTTTTTGGGGTTGAGGGGATGGAAGGAATCATTCCGAGTCAAATACAATTCAGGGACGATGTTCGTTACTCTCGTCTTCATTGCGTATCACTACTCGGAGGGATTCCAGCGGACCGTGCGACAGGGAAGACTGTTTGAGGTTAGACAATCCATTTTTGCAATACTTGAAGCCGTTCTTTCATTGTCCCTGTTACCATTGTCGACAGTATGTTATAGCAACTACGTTTTGAACGAATGGAGGACTTTGAAAATGTTGAAAACCTACGTAAGATAGGCTCACATCCTAAAATAATATATGTATTCGAAAGATCTTCTACGGCACGATGGCCGAACACTGTTCCTCGTCCATTCTCACGTTCCATCTTCCCTACCTGTCCATCTACCAGGACTTGTCTGTACGTCATTTTTTTTCTATTCGAGTTCAACAACAAAATGAACACCACTGAGAAAGTGTTTTCTGTATGCAACTTGGATGTAGCTGAGCAAAGGAATACTAATTGAATGGCCAATGAAATTATTAATTAGACAAATTCGCAGTTCTGGGTAGCCTTACCTTTCGCAACCGAAGTTATTATCAATTTGCCGACCCCGGGGGGATCGGGGGTAAGGCTACCCGAGAAAGCATTGGACAGCCGGGTATGTAGTCCGTCTAAACAGCTGGCCTTACCAGTGGGTCCCACCTAGCGATGTCGTACGACTGTAAAATCGCTTGACGTGGATACACCTTTACCTTTGCAGTTCTGGGGCACGATGATCGGCGCGTTCGGGTACTTCACCGCGCTGCAGATGAGTCTGCAGTACATTCCCTTGTTTCTGAATAAGGTAAGCAGATTAGGCCACTAGGTTTCTAGCTAGCTCATGGTGGGGAGACGAGGGAAATCAAAAAAAAATAATAAAATAAAATTTTTTAAATAAAATTATTTAAAAAATAAGGATACAGTCGAGTCAGCTGTACATCTTTCTCAGTAAGGTAGGCACGGTTCATACATTTCTATCATAATAAAAAGAACATGCAGGCATTCCGGATTGAGGAGGAGACAATAGGTGCTCGTTCTGCACATCAGTGTATCTATGCGAACTCGCACTATCTCTCCACGATACTCAGACTAAAACTACTGTATCGACGATACGCGGAAGTTGTCAGTGGAGCAGGGACAAGCTTAGTGCGAGTGTGACGCTGACTGAATGTACTGAGGTGTACGGTAGATGATGTACGGTACGGTGTGATTGCTCAGTGACGTAACAATAATAATTTATTATTACAAGCCAGGGAAAGGGATGGATGGGGAAGGAGACGTGATGAGGGTACTGAAGTGAGATCCGCGAGGGATACTGTAGTGAGTGAAATGATACCCGCGAAGGGTATTGGAATGACTGAGATCCTGAGGATCTATGACTGACTGTGAGGGTCTCGGCCCTGCACAGTGGATACTCGTGTATGAACGAGGAGAGGTTCGGTGTAGCTCCGTGATTGGATTGAATGAGATCCCGATCACGGGAATGAATGGGTGCGAGTGTCTTGGCCCTGCACAGTGATACTCGCAGTGAATCGCGAGGAGAGCAGCGAACTCTGAGGAAATGAGGGAGGGAAACCCTTTTATAGAGTTGAGACGGAGTATGTAAAGTGAGCGAGAGTGAAGAGAGCAGACATGCAAATTGATTGCTAGACGTGCTAATTGGGAAGATCAGACAGAAGGGGTAAAAGTGCACATGCAAATTGCGTTGGACGACAACGACAATATTACAGTACAGTAATTGAGGGTATTGAGAATTGAGTGAATTGTTGTGGTTGATTGGAAAGAAATAGCGAATTTCGTGAAAGTCGCTATACTCCCGCCTGAGGGAAATGAATGGAGTGGAATGAGAATGGAATGAAGTGAAATTGATTGACGATTGAAGTTGAATTGAGTGAGAATGATGAGAAGTTGAAATTGGAGTGAGAGTAGAATGATGGGTGTTGAAGGTGGAAACTTTGTTGACGGACGACTATGGGAATACAGTTGAATGGGGAAAACAATAAATATACAATTGAACGAGTGGTCCAGTTCGTCTGGCCACGGCTCGTCGTGTAGATGCCACGGCTCGTCGTGTAGAGTTATGACTGGTTTGAGTTGAATGGGCGGGTGCTTGGTAGCCGCGATAGAATCGATGATGGTATCGATTGACTGGATTGTTGAGTGAATGATCGAGACTTGTCGAGAACCCTCTCGCCAGCCTGTGAACGTGGCATGATTGGGCCATCTCGAATATGACATGAATTGAGGAATGAGCTGTCTAATGAGAGACGTTTGAGTTGCTTTGGATGATATTGCTAGCTTCTTTTTCGGGGCTGTGCCCGGAATGGGAATGGCCTTGTGAGACCAGCTGATATCGTTGTTCTCGATAGTCGAAAACTGCTCGAAATTGTCACAATCATTGATGTGATCCGTGTGGTCATGGTCATCGGTACTTTGTGATGTACACGATGATTCTGAACTGAGTGCTTGATGCACTTTGAATGAACTGTTTTTGATTGTTTGAATGACCAAGTCGGAATCATGTGAGATTGGAATGGATTGAATATTGGAATCATCCCCGACACTGCCACATATCGTGATGGATTCTGACTTGAGTGGAATGGTCGGTTCTTCCATGATTGAAATGGACTCGTCAAGTGATTGACTGGATAGATGATCAGCTGAGTTATTAGATGACGTGTCACTAGATGGAGATGGAGTGACAGTCAGTTCAACATGGGATGAAGAGGCTGATTTTGAGAGTGCTGTGAATGATGAGGGATTGAGTGCCAGTAATGACTGTGCCTCAAGATCGAATTCGATCATTGAAAGATCTTTGTTTATGAGATCCAGAACATGACGTTTCGTGGACTCAAAAATGAAATCATGAGAATCCGAGGTGTACTGAATGTTCTTGATGCGAATGAGCTCCTCACTTTTGATGTGGGAGTCAGTGAAATTGATGATCTTATAGTAAAGATCGATTGCAATGTTCATGTAGGCACGAATAGTGTCATCGATTGTGGTGTAGACTTGATCGAGATTCGCGTACTTGGTACGAAAATCGTGAAATGAATGGATGACGCCGTATTCACTTATTGAGCAAATGGTGGAAATGGCGTGATTGAACTGAGAATCAAGGAGCTGAAGGCGCTCATGTTGAGGCTCGAAAAGGCTGGTCATGGTGACCGAAGTGATTGAGTTCAGTGGTATTGAATGGATGAATGGGTTGCTGCCACGCGGGACTTGACTGGATGGGCTCTTGAATTGGTAGATGCACCATATGCGAACTCGCAACTATCTCTCCACGATACTCAGACTGAAACTACGGTATCGACGATACGCGGAAGTTGTCAGTGGAGCAGGGACAAGCTTAGTGCGAGTGTGACGCTGACTGAATGTACTGAGGTGTACGGTAGATGATGTACGGTACGGTGTGATTGCTCAGTGACGTAACAATAATAATTTATTATTACAAGCCAGGGAAAGGGATGGATGGGGAAGGAGACGTGATGAGGGTACTGAAGTGAGATCCGCGAGGGATACTGTAGTGAGTGAAATGATACCCGCGAAGGGTATTGGAATGACTGAGATCCTGAGGATCTATGACTGACTGTGAGGGTCTCGGCCCTGCACAGTGGATACTCGTGTATGAACGAGGAGAGGTTCGGTGTAGCTCCGTGATTGGATTGAATGAGATCCCGATCACGGGAATGAATGGGTGCGAGGGTCTTGGCCCTGCACGGTGAATCGCGAGGAGAGCAGCGAACTCTGAGGAAATGAGGGAGGGAAACCCTTTTATAGAGTTGAGACGGAGTATGTAAAGTGAGCGAGAGTGAAGAGAGCAGACATGCAAATTGATTGCTAGACGTGCTAATTGGGAAGATCAGACAGAAGGGGTAAAAGTGCACATGCAAATTGCGTTGGACGACAACGACAATATTACAGTACAGTAATTGAGGGTATTGAGAATTGAGTGAATTGTTGTGGTTGATTGGAAAGAAATAGCGAATTTCGTGAAAGTCGCTATAGTATCCTATACAGTGTATACCTAGTAGAGTTCGAAATTCGGGTCGCCGTCTCTTCATTTCGCGCACTCTCTCACCGGTCAGATAGGCGAGAGAGTGTGGGGAATGGAGAGACGATTACCCGTATTTCGAACTCTACTATACAGTGAATAGTATACACATATCCACAGCCGGCGGAATGTAATTTTATTTTGGTTTTCGCCTTCTTTTTTCTCGAGTGATTGCACTTTTCTCATGTCGCCCATTTTTGTACAACACCTGAAACTCATTCGAAGTAGCGTTTTTCGGGTGTATGAAATCGAAAAACACTGATTGCATGAAAAAACTGTACTGTATCCAAACTACGGTATAATTGCCTAAGCGTCCCAACCAAAGCTTTGGTATCGCTCTTCATAAAGGCAACAGAAGAGAGTTTGCAGGCGAAAGAGTAGCTATTCCTGCTCTTATTACATCTAAGGTGTCCCGTCCATCATCACTGCTGGTTTCCCTGATATCCCAGAATTTCCGAACAGATTTCCAGAACGGAATAGATTTCCCGCGGATTGATTGTATGACATAATAGAATCCATACCAGGTCGTCTCCTTATCCATCATCACCACTGGCTTTCTCTCTGCCCTTCCCCGACTGCTCGGATTCTCCATCTCAGTGGCCGCCGCGCTCAAAGTGATCCCGCTTCCGTGAGTTGCCCTACATCGCTCAAAGTCATTCCGCTGCCGTAAGTTGTCTTTAGAGTTCTCTTATTGGAAAATGATTTGTCTCCTCATTCTTCACACTCTCTCGTCGCGAGAGCAGTCAAATCCACTGCTCTCGCGACGAGAGAGTGTGAAGAATGAGGAGACATTCATTTTCCATTCAATTCAATTCAATTCAATTTTTATTCCGTTGCATGTATGGTATCACGAGAGATTATGACATAGTAATAGGTGATCGCAGAAACGGAGGTCCGTCGATGTAGTCGAATCGGTTGGGGGGGGGGGTGCAGGGGTGCAGCAAGGGTATGAGAGGGTAAGGGGTGGTTGGACATTGGGTGGGGATCAAAGATCAAGCCATTTGTGGATCACGGATGTAGGGAAAAGGGTATTGAGTGATGAGGAAATAAATTTGCGGAAGGGATCATGTGGGAGAGCTACAGATGAGGATTCTAAAGAATTCCAGGTAGAAATAGCTCTAGAAGCCAAGGTTGACTGAGAGTTATGGGGAAGGAAGGGTAAAGAGATTCTTAGGGGATGACCATTTCTCAGAGTACGGTTGAGAGGCGCGGTAATGAGAAGAGAGGACACGTCAAGTAAGTATCTCTTATGGATAATCGAGTGAAGGAAAACAATATCGGTGACAAATCTACGTTGTTCTAGAGTGGTAAACTTGAGGTCGCGCAAGCGCTCACTATATGAAACAGGGGGGAGACCACAGCGGGAATACAATCGGCGAGTGAAGTCTCTTTGGACTCTTTCTAATTCCTTAGTTAATTTAACAGAGCTTGTTGGGTTCCAAATAACAGAACAATACTCGATGTTTGGGAGAATGAACGTGGTAAAAGCTTTGGAATAGATAATAGGGCATTTGCTATGGAAGGACTTAAACATTAGGTTCATCTTAGTGCGAGCTTTTAAAACGACTTTGGAGATGTGATAAGAGAAGGACAAGGTGGGTGAGAAATGAACTCCTAGGTCTTTGACAATAACTTTCTCTACATTTCTGTCTTTTACAATGGGTTCGGCAAGGGGAACATTATTAATAGTGAAAATTCTACGGGGATTGTGTAATCCATAGTGAACAATGTTGCATTTAGTCTCGGATACTCCTAAATTCCATTGGGCGGACCAGTCGGATACTATATCAAGGGCACACTGCAAATCATCGGAACAGTTTGGGGCCTCAGCAAAAATTTTAAGGTCATCGGCATAAAACGAATAATGAATAGATTGTGGAAAGCGAGAGCAAATGTCGTTAATGAATAGAATAAAAAGTAGGGGGCCTAGACAAGAACCTTGAGGTACACCGGAGCGAACAGGTAACGGAGGGGAAATAGACGAATCAATGAAAACAGATTGACTTCTATTGGAAAGGTAGGAACGGAACCAAGAAACAAGATGGTCAGAGAGTCCTAATTGCGATAGCTTGAACAAAAGTAGTCTATGATCGATAGAGTCAAAGGCCTTACGGAAATCTATATACACAGTGTCGAAAGAGGATCGTTTGGACAATCTCAAATAATGGGAGTAAGTCTCAGCTAGATTGGTAGAAGTAGATCTACAATTGCGGAAACCTGTTTGGTGCGGGTCGAACAAACAGTTGCTATCTAAGAACGCTGTTATCTTCTCTATTAGAAGTTTCTCAAACACTTTACAAACGGAAGAGGTCAAAGAAATGGGTCGAAAGTCAGTGACAGAATTGCTGATTTTCTTAGGTATGGGTTTAAAGAAGGAGGAAACCTCATTTTTGGTCACACATTCTGAGAGTATGGAGTGATAGAGAATGACCACCCGATCAGATCCCAGTTTATCCGAAGTGACAGAAATGCCTTTGAATCCTGCTATGTATTTTCAAAGTTTGGGCCTGGACACAGGCAAATCAAGGAGTACTGTAGGTTTTCGATGATATTGATTGGTAGGCTGTGATTCTTGAAAAAGAAGAAACCGGCAACAGAACAATTGCAATCACGGGGAATCGAACCCACGACATCGGGATATCAACTCTTGGAGCTTTACCACTCGGCCACGGGAGGTGTTGACGGTAAGGCGGGAGTGGTAGTATACATAGAGGCAAAATGCGCGTGTCACTAGGTCAGACAGATTTTCTCACCAATCTCACCAAAGCTACTGATAGGATACATAGTTTGAGAACACGCGTGTCGCTGATTCAGACGGGTGTTCACAGACAGCTAATCAACTATGATAAAATTAAACATGAACTTCTCAAAACAAGCTTTATCGCCATATTCTCTCACAAAAGTAATCACACTCGTCATTGAATTTTCCACTATTATTCTTCTATTGCCTGCAATCGGGAATGCATTCTGACGGCTCTCTGTTTACTTGCCACAACCACCGCCACAATTCAACAATAAACTTTAAGTTTATTATTTATTATTTTTTGCACAATTAGTACACTACAATAAACACAGAAGAAAATAAATACACATTCACCCACATTAGAAAACTATCACAAGAAACTATCTGTAACAAAAAGGAATCGTCGTTACAAATCAATGTGGTGTGGAGTTTGGTCTACGGAAGGGGTAAAGGTCGTGGTAGGGTTGGCAGCTTGCAACTCGGTGTGTTCTCCCTTCCTGTCCTCCTCGGTGGTCTCTCCACTCTGCAATCATTGTTGTCATATATATAATCATGAAGCAACTAATACCGTTAAAGTTGACTTGAATCTACCGTAATACTCACTTCGTTCTGTGTAGAGTCGACCTTGGCGATGAGAACCTTGTCGGAATTGGCGTACTTCTCTCCGAGTTCCTCCCAAACGAGCACGAGCGACTTGCAGTGTTCGCACCTATAGAGACAAACAAATTTTAAAAAAAACAATGAAATCAGTTATATTTTTAATATATAAACGCCAGCGCCCTGAGTTCTAGGATTAAAGAAAAGAGAGGGACCACATAGCGAGACAAACAAGCGATAGGGGAGGGGGAATGAATATTTGGTGGGCACGTAAAGCAAATAAGTGCCTAACTTTAATATATAAACAAACGTATACGTTTTCATAGCGATCTCAACATACCACGGGGCATAGAACTTGACGAGCTGACCCTTCCCAGAGTTCTTGCCGATCTCGTTGAAGTTATTTCCGACGAGAACCTTCACGGGCTTCGTGTCCCAGTCCTCGGGAACCTGACAAGATATACATTAAACGATTGTACATAAGTCAATTCCTGAGCAATATTCATAAGCAACAGTAATATCACCGTACATCAGCAGACATAAGGTGCTGCTTGAGCTCGCCGGCGAGGACTCGCTCGTTGAAGGAGACAATGTTCTCCGTCGTGAGGTCGGTGAATTCGGGGACGAACCTCCAAATAATTACTATTTAATATACTTTGGCAAAATTATTTAAAACGGTACTCACTTGGCTAGGTTAGCCTCAAGGGAAAGGACAGAAAAGATTGATATAGATGTAATCTACAATTATATCCGATGCGATCGTACCTCGAAGTAGGCAACAGTGTATACGTCATTTCCCTCGGCAAACGCCTTCAAGTCATCGGAAGACTCAAATGCCACGGCGGCAGGGCCAGTCTTCTTCTTCAGCCACTTCACGATAGCATCGGCGTCGCGGCCTCTTGAACACGTTAATGAGTTACGGTATGCCAAAATCGGTAATCGATACTGACTTGTTACAAACAAACGCTCATCTGTACTCGGTGGGCTTGCCGGCACGGAAGAACTTGAGCGTGGGATATCAGCGAACCTGCAAAATGATAATTATTAATAATCAATAAGACATAATGTGCAATATTGATTTTCAATGGCACCGTACCTCAAATTTGCTGGCGAGGTCACCGTGGACGGTGGCGTCAACCTTGGCGAGCTTCACCTCAGATTCCTCGTCCTTGAGCACTCCAGCCGCCTCAAAATATCATACTCTTTAATAAAGGAGAGAGGCCTCCCGGTGTGCTGAGTTTGACCGCTATCGCGAAAGTCACGTAAACTGTAAACAAGTCGAGAGGTCACGAAACTGTAAACACGTCGAAACATGTCGCGCGCCCTCGAAATTTAGAAATGAGGAGCGAACTGCGTAGCGGCGAACCCTGTCAGCCGATTAGACCCCACCGAAGGCGGGGCGAAATCGGCTGGTCCATTAATATATTAACACGGCTATCGATGGTAAATGTACTATACCTTTCCGTGTTCGGGGCGAGCGATTTGCAGTATGCGCACTACCGTGCGTAGAACTCGACGAGCACCTGATATTGAGGGTGTGCCTCAAGCGCCGACTCGAAGTTGTCATGAATCAGTACTTTAGCAAAATCAATAAATCGGTAGTTGGATGGATGGGGATACCTTAACCTACAACATGCTTACATTGGTAAGGACGAGAACGTTCTCTTCCTCTTCAATGTCGACGGAGAGGACGGGAGCGACGACCAGAATGCCGACGAGTGCCAATGAGACGAGTTGATTCATTCGGTACGGACGAGGGGAACAAGTTGAGGGACGATCCCTGTAAATATATTTAATTTTAAACATTTTTAATCAAAATAAAATTTAAAAATAGTGACACGAACACGTAACGCCTCTCCGAGCTAAATCAATGACGAGAAACATAAAATCAATTGCAGTTATGAAATGATGCGACGTGGGATTTGTTTACGATGCCAACTGATATCAAGGGTACCTGCTGGCGCTGAGTGATGAGCTGCGAGTCGTTGAACTTGTCAGCGACGCTCTTGAGCACCTCATTGCAGATGGCGTGCTCTATAAACTGATATATGCTATATAAATTGAAACATCACGACAAGCAGTATCGCACGATTGTCACGCACAATGTAAAATTAGACCATATTGAACTCAAATTAGACCAGGGAACAGCTAGGAAGACGAAAAAAGCTAGGCGAACAAAGTGGATTACAAAGCACGTTTGTCATTGCGCTCCTATTTCTCTCAAAACCGATTATTCAATATGCCAAGCTGGAGGGACTGGATTAGCGCATGTCCTGGTATAAATTAACACAATAACTACCACAAAACGATAGCTAATTAGACAAATAAAAGCGATAAAAATAGGGAGTAAAATTCGAAATCGATCGCCTCAACTGGCGGACTGGGATTACGGTAGTGAAAAGATTGAAAGCGATCACAAACTGACTTTTTTTGCGGACACAGGGTTTTCGTGGTGAGACTCATGAGGTTTCCTCCTTCTTTAACGAGAGCTTGTTTCCATAAGGAGGGAACATCGCAAGTTGTGAGAGACTTGTTAAAGATAATTGTGAGAGGTGATAGTAAGGAGAGTTTACATTTGGAAAGGACGATACTAGGAATGTTGTCTGGAGTAACGTTGACTTTGGGTGAGAGGCTACGGAAAGCACACAAGATGTCTACTGGGGTGACAAAGGGAATGTCGAATATGGAAGAAGGGGTAGGTACGGGAGGAAGAGGGGAGTGCTGTGGGTAAGTGAAGGCAGAACAGAAAAAATCGGAGAAAGCAACACATTTGTCTTGATTGGTCAAAAGGGTGGCACCACTTGAATTAATAATTGCAGAGGGAGTGGATTTGGGTGCCTTGAGTTTACCGCTACAAAACTTGTAAAAAGCTTTAGAATTTGAGGTGGCCACAATTCGATTTTCTAAGTAACAATGGTAATCGAGAAGGGCTGAGTTAAAACGTTGGGCCATCTTATGACAAGCAAGACTATTCGGAACAATTCTAGCTAATTGGTTACTCTTAGAGAATAGAATTTTAACATTACGAGGGTATCTACACAAAGATGAGGGCTTAGAAAGAGGAACACACGAGTCAAGAACGTTGTTGACAAACTCGACGAAATAAATGAATGAGTCGGTAGCATTTAGATCACGTAAAGCAACTGTCCAGTCATGGTTAAAGAAACAACTATTGATTGTCGTCCAATCGGCTAATCTATACACACGAGAGGGAACATGGTGACGGGGAGGAGGGGATGGAATACGAAGCTCGAAACCAACACTAAGATGGTCACTTATGGGAAGAAGCGGAGAGACGTTATGAATGATGTCACGATCACAAAAGACTAGATCAAGGAAGTTGTTAAAACGGGTTGGGAAAGGGACGAATTGACTAAAGTGGTGGTCTGATACAAAGTCAAGCAGGTCGTTTTGGGATGGTGAACTGAGACCGAGCCAATCAATATGGGGTAGGTTAAAATCGCCAAGAATAATACATGGGAAGTCACTCGATAGTAAATGTGTGAGGTACGCGATAAAGGAGGAAAGAGACTGGGCAGGGGATGAGGGAGAGCGATAGACAGTGATGATTCTGATCTTTCGAAAAGGGAGATCATTGCGGTAATCTATATGCAAATCGACAGTTATAGTCTCAAATAAGAGAGATGAGAAGGAGGAAACAAGAGCAGGAGAGAGAGAATTGTGAACAATGAGCGACAACACCACCGCCTCTACCGTACTCATCAGAAATTACGCGATCGTTACGAAAGGAGAGAAACTCAGGGGATTGACCTATTAGCAAGGCATCGCTGTCACTAACATCTAACCAAGTTTCACAAAGGGAGATGATTCGGTATGTAAATGATGAGAGTAGGAAAGAGAGATGGTGAGACTTTGATCTTATAGAACGGCAATTTGCATAGAAAATAGACAGCGGGTCAGGGGAACGAGAGTTGCGAAACTGCGGGGAAGAAAAGTTGACAAGGGGAGTAGAAACAAGTGGAATTGCAACAGACATAAGTGGAATACCCTTGCTGCATGAATCCTACTTGGGCGGGTCATCCCTCTTCGTGCGAGTGGTCACATGGCTGACGGATGGAGGTGCACGTGTAGATGAGGACGGGGCAGCAGAGTGAGCATCAGAGACGGACGAGAGTGGAGTGGACGAGAGAGAGCCTGTAGAGGATTGATCGGCAGCGCGAGTTTGGGTGCGTGCCTCGTGGGTCTTTCCGTAATCATGGGGAAGGGGACGGGGGGTACGGTAGGAGATTACAGTGTAGTCACGAACTCCAAAGATGATCTTGCCTGCAGAGAGATTCTTCGTGAGTGCTTCACTCTTCGCTTCTCTTTCCAGCATCAATTGGTGAGGGGTCAGGTCTTTTCTCACATAGGAAGAGGGAGAGATGAGAGGAGGGGGATGACCCTTCTTCAAACGGATGCCATTGAGGAAGGTGTCCCTCAATTCCTTGGATTGGAAGGAAATCTTGATGGGACGTCTCTTCCCAGCACGATCAGATGGATGACGATGGTGGCTGATCTTTCCATCGGTGAACGCCTTCTGAACCACATCAGATTCCGTGTACTTGATGAGGTCGGCGACCAGCTTCTCATCCTTCTTCAGTGTCTCAGTAGGTGTCGATTCCTCTGCACTTCCGATGATGACAGCTCTCTTCTCCTTCTCTGCGTACTCGGCCTTCTCATCGATGGCCTTCATACACGCCTCGTACACGTGACGGGTCGTGCTCGCGAGAGGATTGGCCACGTGGGATATAGAGGGAGGGGTGATGGATGGAGTAAGCGACGAGAGCATATTGAGCACGTCCTCTAACTTCGACATCATCTTATCCACCTTGGTCGAGAGCAGATCGACACTCTCCTGGGAGGCGTATCGAACACCCGTACCTCCTCGAGCGGCAGTGGGAAGGGGAGTCTTAAGGGGTGACATTTTGCGCTGGGCCTATCAAGCGATGAAGATGGCTCACCTCGTCAGGTGGGTTATTAACCGCACCCTTGCGCCGGCACCCACTAGCCAGCTAGCGAAGACGAGGCGAGTTGATGACGTCGGCCGGGCGGAGGGAGGAGAGGCGAGGGCGGGGGGAGGAGGGGAGAAGCGATTTGACTAATCCCAGAGCGGGGGAGCCGCTCGGGATGGGGAAAATCATTTTCCAATAAGAGAACTCTAGTTGTCTTTCATTTTAGTTAGCTGGAAAAATATAAAGTGAGCAGTTTATCGTGTTCCATCAACAACTCCAACCCTTGTACCTATCGCAATTCTCTCACTGTCATAGAACCCCTGAAACACATACGGACAAGATGCATGTTCGGATCATCCGTTAGCCGTAATTTGATGACCTCTCTATTATCCTACATCTTTACCTCAGTTAGCAGTTTCTCTATATTCTTCTTCAGTTCTAAACCAAGATTCTTACTAATTCATTGCAGGCAACTAGGCAAGGACAAGCGGCTGCGTGTCCGCGTGTACAATAGCATATCCACCGTGCTGCCCGGTATGCGCATCAATAATACCTACGACATTGCAATCAATCACTGACTAATTTCTCGTATGAATTGTACTGAAGAGATAGGGAATCGATCTAATAGGCAGTTGTCTCGACATGTTCGAATTTATTGGCCCATCGAGACGAATGATCACTAGGCGTAATCTGCAGGATTACCTTGAGTACCCTGATAACATAATTAATTTAGACCCGCTTTAGCCAGCCAAAAAAATATGCCCGTTGCAGGCCTGCTGTGCATTTCGATCGCATTCTTCGAGCCGGATCGCCAGCCGACTGTTGTTATTGTGAGGGTTAAAAACAATAACAACAGCAACAACAATAACAATGACAATAACAGGAATAACAACTGCTTCAGGTGCTGTACACGCTTGCTTCGTCATTCCTCGGCTTTGCGGGAGGCGGATTCTTCTCTGCTATTCGATACAGATCGGGTGCGTTGCAGAACCGCATTTATAAGATTTTTTTGTGACCAGGAACTCTCACCCCATCGATAACTGCAGCACTCTTTAATGTTAGATTACATATAGAAAGTGAGACTCGACTTATTTTCAGTTCATATTTGAATACTTTGCAAGTGCGATGAGTTGTGCTAAAGCCAATATTTAGGTAATTATTTAAAGCCAATATTTAGGTAATTTTTTATAAACCTAAAATACAAAAATAATATTTATACCTATCCAGGCGCCTACTCCGTCTTCGTCGTTGCCAACGTGCACGCCGTCTGTCTCGTTTCGCACTTCTTCATCTCACTGCTGAACGCGCTGATTGCGAGGAATGAGGAGTACAGTGAGTGGTTTGTTGGAGGGGGGGGGGGGGGTGTTGGAGGGAGTAACAAATAGGATGTGTTTCATGACCTATATGAAAGTATAGATGATACGAAGGGAGCAATGTTTCGTATGTATATCATGGTCAACATTTTCATTAAAAAAACATTTCCAAGCGAGAGGCCGCTTTTTTCTTCACTTTTGTAGAAAGCTTTCAACATTCACACATTATTGCGCTTCATTAATCGCATTAAATACATTTTTGAATTCTCGATATTAGAACCATAATGAGTTGCAGACGAATGGCCGTCTCTCTTCGTGGCCTAGGACGTCATGCTCATTCTTTAGCGCATCCCATTTTTATTGTACAAAATGTAGAACTAAAAATAAATGAACAATTGTTTATTAGACAGCGGCGCCTTTGTGCAACTTTTTAACTTTAAATAAATAAGTGAAATAACTTATCGTAACATTGAAATGCTCAGAGGAGATGCTACGGTGTTTAGCACATAATACGGAACGTTTTATTCGCTAGCTCATTATTGATTATTACAAAAATTCAAATTTTCTCAGTAAGTGCTACCAGTGCCTCTAGCAAACGATTAGGAACAAAAGCTAGGGCCAGAGACCCTTCAGTAAAATTTTTCGAATGAACGATCGGAATCGAAAAACGCGGAACGGTTTAATATTTTACGATAATTTCCAGATGAATGGCCGTCTCTCTTCGTGGCCGAGGGCGTGATGCTCATCCTCTGCAACGTCATCTTCTGTCTCACCGTGAACACGGACAAGGCCGAGTGGACCAGGGAGGGATATGAGGTTGGTAGTTTGGTCTTTGATGTTTGATTTTTGGTCTTTGGTCCTTGGTCGTTTTTCCTAGGACTTTGATTAGAGACCGCAACGTGGTCGACGGAATCTATCGTAAGGGCATGTTTGGGTGGCCAAAGTATCCCTCTTGGTCTAAATAAGGTCAGACTTTTTACCGTTTGTCGATATCTCATCTCTGAACCGAGATATGAACCAAATCTCTACGAGATTTGCGTTCCTCAGTTTGGGAAAAACGGAAACCAGCGCTGTGCGCGAATTTGGGTACGATTTGTAGCTTAACATGTCTTTGCCACAATCGAAATATTCAACTCAATAAAAGCGTTGTAATCTCTGCAACTTCACTGATGCAATACAAAGTGATGTAATCTCTGATACGTTCCGTGATGCAATAAAAGTCGTGAAATCACTTCAAATTAATTATTCGTACCCAAATTCGCGCTTACTGTGACTCGCCTCGCCTCCTTATGGCATAAAAACGGTAAGTTTCAGGAAGTGAGTGTCTTATTCTCTAAATATTTGAGGGAAATCAGAAACAGATCCCCAGTACGAGAATCAGATGGTCAGAATTAAGGTTTTATAATTTTAGTTTCAGAGATCAATCGATAATTCATTAAACTGCAGTACAAAGGCAGACAGTCATAGGAAGTATGTATGCTATTCGGGCCGGGTTAGAAACACGGACTGAGGGAGACGCGAGGAGAGTCTCGCGTTGCGGGCCCCATTTGACTAGAAATTATTCCTTGGATCAGTTCGCAAAGGTTTGGATTTGAGGTTGCCAATATTCAACAAACTTTCTTTTTTCATAAACAGGGTATCAGAAAAATCACCGGCTCGTCAGAGTAAGCGCGAATTTGGGTACGAATAATTAATTTGAAGTGATTTCACGACTTTTATTGCATCACGGAACGTATCAGAGATTACATCACTTTGTATTGCATCAGTGAAGTTGCAGAGATTACAACGCTTTTATTGAGTTGAATATTTCGATTGTGGCAAAGACATGTTAAGCTACAAATCGTACCCAAATTCGCGCACAGCGCTGGTTTCCGTTTTTCCCAAACTGAGGAACGCAAATCTCGTAGAGATTTGGTTTTCGTGACTTTTATTGACTTTTGGAGTAAAAAGACACCTCTTCATAGCTAAATTCATAGAAACCTGCGCTATTGAGTGCCAGAATCAATGCGCGAAAGATCTCCCCCGCGCCTTGCCCCCTGGGCCTTTTACCTTACCCGTCGCGAGTGGCGAGTGGAGAGTGGCGAGTGCTCATGTTTGAGATGATTTAACATCGCATAATTCCTTGTACATTACGAACTGCAGTTCTCATAAATAATGCTAAATCAAAACTGTAATCATGTGTATACGGCACAAACAAAATGGCATTGAAGCAGATAAGAGAAAGCACAAAATTCGGAATCTTATCTCAATTTGTGGTGTGAGCAGTAGCCTAAAAGGATGGTCAATAGCGCCTGTAGCCAAACAATCAATGGTGTGGTCAATAGCTTAAAAAAATGTTATCATAAGCATCCATGGTCAAGGAATCCAACGCGTAAAATTATCATTAAAAAAGGTCAAAAATGCACATCTTAAGCGACATGTCAATCGCCGAAGACGTGTTGTATCGCCGTAGACTTGGTGTATCGCCGAAGACGTGGTGTATCGCCGAAGACGTGGCGTATCGCCGAAGACGTGGTGTATCGCCGAAGACGTGGTGTATCGCCGAAGACGTGGTGTATCGCCGAAGACGTGGTGTATCGCCGAAGACGTGGTGTATCGCCGAAGACGTGGTGTATCGCCGAAGACGTGGCGTATCGCCTTAGACGTGGTGCACCGCCGGAGACGTGGCGTATCGCCGAAGACGTGGTGTGTCGCCGAAGACGTGGTGTGTCGCCGAAGACGTGGTGTATCGCCGAAGACGTGGTGTATCGCCGAAGACGTGGT
This sequence comes from Pristionchus pacificus, assembly GCA_000180635.4. Classification (NCBI taxonomy): domain Eukaryota; kingdom Metazoa; phylum Nematoda; class Chromadorea; order Rhabditida; family Neodiplogasteridae; genus Pristionchus; species Pristionchus pacificus. Next base: position 20,795,875 of record CM026579.1, read on the forward strand.
GTATCGCCGAAGACGTGGTGTATCGCCGAAGACGTACTGTATCGCCGAAGACGTGGTGTATCGCCGAAGACGTGGCGTGTCGCCGAAGACGTGGCGTATCGCCGAAGACGTGGTGTATCGCCGAAGACGTGGAGTATCGCCGAAGACGTGATCAATTAAACTAAAAACTCCTAAAAATACTCAAAAAGCCTCTAAAAACCTTTGAAATGCTTCCTGATCAATTCCCCATCAAAGATCAACATGCTAATCGCCGAAGACGTGGCGTATCGCCGAAGACGTGGCGTATCGCCGAAGACGTGGCGTATCGCCGAAGACGTGGTGTATCGCCGAAGACGTGGTGTATCGCCGAAGACGTGATCAATTAAACTAAATACTCCTATAAAATACTCAAAAAGCCTCTAAAAATCTTTGAAATGCTTCCTGATCAATTCACGATCAAAGATCAACATGCTAAAAATGAAGCAAAAAGGTTTGCCCGAGGTTGGTGTCGAACCGGGGGAGGGAGCGCTTGACAGGCGATCCTCTTCGCCACTACACCACGAGGTCTCCTGAGTGGAGAGTTGAACGGACACACTATCTCCTCTCCCCTCTCCCCTCCTCACTCTTTAGCGCGTGCCCTCTCAAGGAGCAATCGTGCAAACTTTAAAAGTTGTTAGCGAGGCGCAGAATGCAGCTAAGTTCTCAAATCGAAAAAGTGAACCTTAGAATCACCCCAAATTCATTCACACCGGAATTGGTGACCTTAGCTCGATTGCGACATATTATTCAAAATAGATCGACAGTAAAAAACGGCCCCCCTTGACCCCCCTATAACTTTCGAGCCAGTTGAGATTTTGACCTGAAATTTTTTTTACAGCATCCTGAGACCATGGGCCAAAGATCCCGCACGGTTAGCCGAGCTTAGCCGGACTTCTAAATGTTTCGGTATTTAACACACAGAAAAACAACACACAGAAAATACCGAAACATTTAGAAGTCCGGCTAAGCTCGGCTAACCGTGCGGGATCTTTGGCCCATGGTCTCAGGATGCTGTAAAAAAAATTTCAGGTCAAAATCTCAACTGGCTCGAAAGTTATAGGGGGGTCAAGGGGGGCCGTTTTTTACTGTCGATCTATTTTGAATAATATGTCGCAATCGAGCTAAGGTCACCAATTCCGGTGTGAATGAATTTGGGGTGATTCTAAGGTTCACTTTTTCGATTTGAGAACTTAGCTGCATTCTGCGCCTCGCTAACAACTTTTAAAGTTTGCACGATTGCTCCTTGAGAGGGCACGCGCTAAAGAGTGAGGAGGGGAGAGGGGAGAGGAGATAGTGTGTCCGTTCAACTCTCCGCTCAGGAGACCTCGTGGTGTAGTGGCGAAGAGGATCGCCTGTCAAGCGCTCCCTCCCCCGGTTCGACACCAACCTCGGGCAAACCTTTTTGCTTCATTTTTAGCATGTTGATCTTTGATCGTGAATTGATCAGGAAGCATTTCAAAGATTTTTAGAGGCTTTTTGAGTATTTTATAGGAGTATTTAGTTTAATTGATCACGTCTTCGGCGATACACCACGTCTTCGGCGATACACCACGTCTTCGGCGATACGCCACGTCTTCGGCGATACGCCACGTCTTCGGCGATACGCCACGTCTTCGGCGATTAGCATGTTGATCTTTGATGGGGAATTGATCAGGAAGCATTTCAAAGGTTTTTAGAGGCTTTTTGAGTATTTTTAGGAGTTTTTAGTTTAATTGATCACGTCTTCGGCGATACTCCACGTCTTCGGCGATACACCACGTCTTCGGCGATACGCCACGTCTTCGGCGACACGCCACGTCTTCGGCGATACACCACGTCTTCGGCGATACAGTACGTCTTCGGCGATACACCACGTCTTCGGCGATACACCACGTCTTCGGCGATACACCACGTCTTCGGCGATACACCACGTCTTCGGCGACACACCACGTCTTCGGCGACACACCACGTCTTCGGCGATACGCCACGTCTCCGGCGGTGCACCACGTCTAAGGCGATACGCCACGTCTTCGGCGATACACCACGTCTTCGGCGATACACCACGTCTTCGGCGATACACCACGTCTTCGGCGATACACCACGTCTTCGGCGATACACCACGTCTTCGGCGATACACCACGTCTTCGGCGATACGCCACGTCTTCGGCGATACACCACGTCTTCGGCGATACACCAAGTCTACGGCGATACAACAGCGAAATCGCATGAACGAGTAGGTAACTCCTTGAATATTTTTGTTGTCGTTCAGTAGTTCGGAGAGCAACGATTGACGCTGAATGGATTTTACCACTCTGAAAATCTAATTCAAGACAACTATCGATAATCTAACCTCGTCAATCATAAATTCTAGGATGTTTTGCTGACTTGCACCAGAGATAATCATGCCTGTTATGAATATTTGTTGTGAGACATTTGGGCTCTACTACTTGCCTGCCACTGGTATCTCGAGAACGATCCAGTAGCAGAGACGGACTGCGAGCTTTTCAGCGACCTGAAATACACTGTCAAAAAATCGCCATAAAGCTGGGTCTCAATAATGGCAGCTCGTAATTGAAAACAATACTTTTCGGATTTATTTTCAGCTCTCAAGCAATAAACTTTCATGGTTTACAGAAGAACTCACAGTAACCTGCCGATGATTAGTCATCCTCACAATCGTCGTGTACTTGTAATGAAGGGTGCACGTAACAAGAAATGCCACTTGGATCATCGTTTGGAAGAGAAGCACCTGAAACAAACTTGGTACAATATTTGAATTGACATGGTCATGTTCGTTCTACGGACAGAGAACCATTGAGTTTTCAGAATGAGAAACTGGGCACAAACTTTTATGAAAAAAAAAGATCTAATACTCAAATCTGTTGATTCCTGTCTCTTTCACATTCGTATTTAACATGAAACGTATCCGTTATGAGGGCTCAAGTCCCAAGAGAATAATGCATGCTCGGTACAATCAAATTGCGGGTGAGAGTGGCTGTGACTATGAAAATGACTCAGCACTCCGACATGCATGGTTTTTTTTAAACTATTGTACACACATTTTATGCTGAATAATTCAAACGCTAAAACGAAGGTTGAACACACACCACACCAATGTGCATCCCTGTCTCGCTCCCGCAAATGAACCCCATGCACAGTTCGCCGGGCAGAGGGAAGAGCAGCACAGGGCACACGAGAAATCCCCAGCAAAAGTCGACGATGAGAATGGCGACCTGGAAGAGCATCGATCAGAGAACTGGTAACATTCTATTAATCTCTATCAGCGTCAAGTGCTTAGATACTCATACTGCATGTTTTCTAGTTTTATTTTCACTTCAGTTTGTGCATTACTTATGAGGCGGCATGAGTTGAAAACGTAGTGCCCCGTGACGTGAAAGAGTTTTTCGAGCTCTAGAAAGGATTGAGTGTCAAATTTCAGGACTAACATTTGACACTCAATCCTTTCTAGAGCTCGAAATACGGGTCGCCGTCTCTTCATTATTCACACTGTCTCGCCGGTCAGAGAGGCGAGAGAGTGTGCAAAATGAAGAGACGGCGATCCGTATTTCGAACTTTGATCCTCTACCTGCATGGCAATCAAATATCGTTCAAGCTGTCGTCCGTGCCAAGGCGTTTTAGTTTTCATCAAGTAGATTGCGAGTGCGCTGAGCAGAAGAGTGGAGGCGCCTATCACATTATTAAGCATCTCTCATTGGTCTCGTCAGTAAGAATTCAGCATGAGGAGCCCATTTGTGCACGAAACAAATGGGTATGAAGAACAGTTTTTTTTTTCCGAAATTAGGGGAAAAGATTCGCGAAGGTGCCGAGGTCTACCAAAAAAAAGCAAATTGTTACCGATAACGTGATGATAGATGGGCATGAAATCAATCCAGAAAATATCCAGAGTGACGTTGCTCATACTCGATTGAAATACCGTCAACTGAAGTTGAAAAAAGTAGGTGCGAACAAGCCATTCAAGCAAATAATGAGGAAACAGCACACATTTATAACAGCAAGTGCATGAAAGATAGTGGCCAGAGATCAATTTGTACGTGAAAATACGTAGAAATGGGGACCAAGAAGAAGTGTTTTCGAAATGACAGGACCTATTTTTCACTTGCCATACTCTGACACCAGCTGATATTCGGAGATTTACAGAAATTTCATCAATTTTTATCAACAATCGAATAAAAATAAGTGATGAACAATAAGAAGAAAGATTAGGTTCTCATCATTAAACAAACGGAAAAGCGCCGGAGACATGAGGAGAAAGGCTCTTTCTTTCAGCACGGTAATTATTGAGAAATAGAGAAGAATAACTAAATTCACTCGCGCTCATTCGAGTGAATCAGAAAAGCGAGCAAACAGAATAGCACAGTAGAGCTCGAGATACCGCTTCAGCATAAGTCATGATGAATCTGTATTTCAAACTCTAATAAAGAACGAGGCTACAAAGGCCGTTGTGGCATGGGGTCCTCACGATTGGGCACGTACGAAGTGTCCTGGAAAAATTGCTTTCATTGTCTGAGATCAAAGATCACATCATCTCGTTCCTCTTCGTCGTCTACCTCCCATGCTATCAGTTTTAGTCTACTCCGCAACTTTGCCGATCTATATATCAAAGTTAGAGAGAGCAAGCTCCGCCCACTTGGGAGGGATAGGGAATCAACCCAAAATAACGGGCCGAGGTCCGGCAAATCGAATTCTTAACCAACCTGGTCGATCAAGAGCGCGTTGGATAGGTCTTGGTCTAATCTTTCAGCTCTCCAAAGGGCAGCATGTTTCGAACACTCGAAGTAGGTAAAAATCGAGATAAACAAGTCCGGAATAGGCGAATAAGGCATTTATAATGCACGTAACAAAGCCGCCTTTTCGCAGGTTGTTCTTTTATTTTTTTAGAAGACTTTTAGAGAAGAAAACACAAAAATCGAATGTTTCTCCGAATTGCCAAACTGTTTTAAAGTTTTAAGTACGCTAGTAATTATTTGATTCCGGTTAGCGCTAAACACAGTGTGAGCTATAGTCAAATGAGGGAAGAGGGGTGAGAGACAAGGCTCTTCCCTTCTCCCTCTGCCCTCTCTCCCCGCTGTTTCTATTCCGTCGTGACTAGCACGCCCCCCCCCCGACAAGAGGGAATTTCCTCCCTAAATTGTCTCTCGCGACTGGGCGAAGCTATCGCCGTCGAACTTTGAGAATGAGCTCGAAATAGGCTCCGCCCACTTTTGGCTCGTCCTGGTTTCGGACACTTCTCTGTTGAGCCCAAATCGCATGGTTTTTTGCTTAGCTCCGGCACCATGTGCCGGAGCAATTTGGGTATGGAGTCGGAAAAATTCAACGTTATTTGACCCTCAAATAACGTTGAATTTTTCCGACTCCATACCCAAATTGCTCCGGCACATGGTGCCGGAGCTAAGCAAAAAACCATGCGATTTGGGCTCAACAGAGAAGTGTCCGAAACCAGGACGAGCCAAAAGTGGGCGGAGCCTATTTCGAGCTCATTCTCAAAGTTCGACGGCGATAGCTTCGCCCAGTCGCGAGAGACAATTTAGGGAGGAAATTCCCTCTTGTCGGGGGGGGGGGGCGTGCTAGTCACGACGGAATAGAAACAGCGGGGAGAGAGGGCAGAGGGAGAAGGGAAGAGCCTTGTCTCTCACCCCTCTTCCCTCATTTGACTATAGCTCACACTGTGTTTAGCGCTAACCGGAATCAAATAATTACTAGCGTACTTAAAACTTTAAAACAGTTTGGCAATTCGGAGAAACATTCGATTTTTGTGTTTTCTTCTCTAAAAGTCTTCTAAAAAAATAAAAGAACAACCTGCGAAAAGGCGGCTTTGTTACGTGCATTATAAATGCCTTATTCGCCTATTCCGGACTTGTTTATCTCGATTTTTACCTACTTCGAGTGTTCGAAACATGCTGCCCTTTGGAGAGCTGAAAGATTAGACCAAGACCTATCCAACGCGCTCTTGATCGACCAGGTTGGTTAAGAATTCGATTTGCCGGACCTCGGCCCGTTATTTTGGGTTGATTCCCTATCCCTCCCAAGTGGGCGGAGCTTGCTCTCTCTAACTTTGATATATAGATCGGCAAAGTTGCGGAGTAGACTAAAACTGATAGCATGGGAGGTAGACGACGAAGAGGAACGAGATGATGTGATCTTTGATCTCAGACAATGAAAGCAATTTTTCCAGGACACTTCGTACGTGCCCAATCGTGAGGACCCCATGCCACAACGGCCTTTGTAGCCTCGTTCTTTATTAGAGTTTGAAATACAGATTCATCATGACTTATGCTGAAGCGGTATCTCGAGCTCTACTGTGCTATTCTGTTTGCTCGCTTTTCTGATTCACTCGAATGAGCGCGAGTGAATTTAGTTATTCTTCTCTATTTCTCAATAATTACCGTGCTGAAAGAAAGAGCCTTTCTCCTCATGTCTCCGGCGCTTTTCCGTTTGTTTAATGATGAGAACCTAATCTTTCTTCTTATTGTTCATCACTTATTTTTATTCGATTGTTGATAAAAATTGATGAAATTTCTGTAAATCTCCGAATATCAGCTGGTGTCAGAGTATGGCAAGTGAAAAATAGGTCCTGTCATTTCGAAAACACTTCTTCTTGGTCCCCATTTCTACGTATTTTCACGTACAAATTGATCTCTGGCCACTATCTTTCATGCACTTGCTGTTATAAATGTGTGCTGTTTCCTCATTATTTGCTTGAATGGCTTGTTCGCACCTACTTTTTTCAACTTCAGTTGACGGTATTTCAATCGAGTATGAGCAACGTCACTCTGGATATTTTCTGGATTGATTTCATGCCCATCTATCATCACGTTATCGGTAACAATTTGCTTTTTTTTGGTAGACCTCGGCACCTTCGCGAATCTTTTCCCCTAATTTCGGAAAAAAAAACTGTTCTTCATACCCATTTGTTTCGTGCACAAATGGGCTCCTCATGCTGAATTCTTACTGACGAGACCAATGAGAGATGCTTAATAATGTGATAGGCGCCTCCACTCTTCTGCTCAGCGCACTCGCAATCTACTTGATGAAAACTAAAACGCCTTGGCACGGACGACAGCTTGAACGATATTTGATTGCCATGCAGGTAGAGGATCAAAGTTCGAAATACGGATCGCCGTCTCTTCATTTTGCACACTCTCTCGCCTCTCTGACCGGCGAGACAGTGTGAATAATGAAGAGACGGCGACCCGTATTTCGAGCTCTAGAAAGGATTGAGTGTCAAATGTTAGTCCTGAAATTTGACACTCAATCCTTTCTAGAGCTCGAAAAACTCTTTCACGTCACGGGGCACTACGTTTTCAACTCATGCCGCCTCATAAGTAATGCACAAACTGAAGTGAAAATAAAACTAGAAAACATGCAGTATGAGTATCTAAGCACTTGACGCTGATAGAGATTAATAGAATGTTACCAGTTCTCTGATCGATGCTCTTCCAGGTCGCCATTCTCATCGTCGACTTTTGCTGGGGATTTCTCGTGTGCCCTGTGCTGCTCTTCCCTCTGCCCGGCGAACTGTGCATGGGGTTCATTTGCGGGAGCGAGACAGGGATGCACATTGGTGTGGTGTGTGTTCAACCTTCGTTTTAGCGTTTGAATTATTCAGCATAAAATGTGTGTACAATAGTTTAAAAAAAACCATGCATGTCGGAGTGCTGAGTCATTTTCATAGTCACAGCCACTCTCACCCGCAATTTGATTGTACCGAGCATGCATTATTCTCTTGGGACTTGAGCCCTCATAACGGATACGTTTCATGTTAAATACGAATGTGAAAGAGACAGGAATCAACAGATTTGAGTATTAGATCTTTTTTTTTCATAAAAGTTTGTGCCCAGTTTCTCATTCTGAAAACTCAATGGTTCTCTGTCCGTAGAACGAACATGACCATGTCAATTCAAATATTGTACCAAGTTTGTTTCAGGTGCTTCTCTTCCAAACGATGATCCAAGTGGCATTTCTTGTTACGTGCACCCTTCATTACAAGTACACGACGATTGTGAGGATGACTAATCATCGGCAGGTTACTGTGAGTTCTTCTGTAAACCATGAAAGTTTATTGCTTGAGAGCTGAAAATAAATCCGAAAAGTATTGTTTTCAATTACGAGCTGCCATTATTGAGACCCAGCTTTATGGCGATTTTTTGACAGTGTATTTCAGGTCGCTGAAAAGCTCGCAGTCCGTCTCTGCTACTGGATCGTTCTCGAGATACCAGTGGCAGGCAAGTAGTAGAGCCCAAATGTCTCACAACAAATATTCATAACAGGCATGATTATCTCTGGTGCAAGTCAGCAAAACATCCTAGAATTTATGATTGACGAGGTTAGATTATCGATAGTTGTCTTGAATTAGATTTTCAGAGTGGTAAAATCCATTCAGCGTCAATCGTTGCTCTCCGAACTACTGAACGACAACAAAAATATTCAAGGAGTTACCTACTCGTTCATGCGATTTCGCTGGATACCGATCATGCTGGCGGCTTCGGTTGTTGGAGTATGTTTCACGGATTGAACGAAAGCTGAAGTCACTACCTCTTGTTGATATCATTGACTCAGTCAGGGAATACATGAAAAATTTAAAACGTGATCGGATTCCGATAATGCTGGTTGTGCCGGTTGTTGGTGTGTTTGCTTCTTAGTTACATGATTGCGACAATTACAACAAGACGTGTCTATTTTTTTATTTCGTTTATTGTTTTTCCTTTTTGGTTGTTGGTGTATGTTTCACGGGTTGCACGAAAGTTCAGCTCACTGCTCCTTAGCAGTGTTATCGATCTAGTCATTCGAATACCGGAAAAAATATTTGAATTGCATTGTCTTCGGAGTATGACTTATTTGGGCGAAAAAATAAAAATATTAGATGTAGATTATAAATATTGAACTGCAGTCAATGACTCTTACCGTTGGCGGATGTGCGTTCTTCGTATTTCAAACGGTCCGAATGTTATCGATGAAGGTACGTTTTCAAGACAGTTCAATTTTTTAAAATTATATGTAATATCATAATATTGATATATTAAAATATATTTCAATTTAGACAGTCTCAATGAGTGAGCAGACGCGTAAGGACTTGTTAACACGCTGATCATGCAGGTTTCGAGTCGATTTTGCTCGCATTGAATTAATTTTGAATGCTGAATTCCATTAACCTAGGGTGATAGCAGAATTGCTTGGTATCATTTGTCATAACTGATCATAAACTCGCAGTTCATTACAATTCCCAGCTCACAATTCCTCTGGTAATTCAAATCGTGCCTCTCTTCATGTACGTTTTCTCCATGGCCCTATTCTTGTTTAGTCCAGGCACGTTCCGAAAATTTTTAAACCTGGAAAGAAAATTGTTTCAGGATCACTAAACTTCGTATTATGCTTGCAACTTCTCCATGCCAGTTTTCACACAATGTTTCTGATTCTGACGACACCGAGTTATCGAGCGTCTGTGAGGCAAGACTATTTGTGAGAGTATATTTAAAAATAAATAAATAAAAAATATAAAAATTTAAGTCGGCGCAATCAGCGGAGAGAGACGATCGTCACTTCGCTTCCAAGTTTTGCGAATCGATAAACGATGTTTATATTCTCTACTCATTGTTCGCGTCACATCCGAATGTGTACTCAGAGAAAAAGAAGATACAAACGAAGGATAAGACAAATATAAATGATCTACGGATCACCTATCGAGCACTATTGTCGACAAAGTAAAAGACATTGAGTTTTTCGAAAATTTGGAGAATAATTCGATTTGCTTAGATAGTGTCTCATAATAATTCAAGCAACGCTCCAAATCTGCCTGCAGCTTCTTGATTTCCTTGCCCAACTGAAAAATAATGTAAAGATTATGTTGATGAAGTTATCGAGTGAAAATCTCTTACCTACTAAAATATAAGAAACCTCTTGAACAATAATACAAACTAAAACTGACCGCATCTTTGACTTTTTCCGAATCCTTGATAATGTCTTCCAATTGCTCGATTTTCTAAAAGATTATATTTTGAAACGAAACAAGAAAAATCCATCTTCATTAGGTCACCGTTTTGCTTGAGAATATCACTGACCGTTAGTCCATCGGCGATGAACTGACAGATGAAAGAATGTTTGGAAAAAATAATGAAAAATAGTGTTTTTTACACCTGCATACCTGAGGCGTTTAGGAGGAAGCAAAAGGTAATGAAGAGATGATTAGTAGAGCAATGCAGAAGGCGATCGGTGGCATGCCTTTATGGAAATCGGTCACAAAGAAATCAGAATCAACCAGAACAAGCATACACATGAAATTTCTCTGGGAATCGCATAGGAATCGCATGAAAAATGTATCTCTGCAAAGAAGTGTCATATTCTTTTTTTGCAAGGGTGATTCACGTGATTCGTGAGCTCCAGCGTTGCCTCACAACGTAGCACACGCTGATAATCTCGGGAATCGAAGCGCAATGATTTTTTTCAGTCCGAGTGCGTACGCCATACATTCAGGGTTTGGTCCACAACATTTTATCATCACAGAAGTTCATCCTCGGCATTGGGAAGTCCTGCAATGGCAATAACATTAGAAATGAGAGAGTGAAATTTACAGACTCACAATTGCAAAAATTGTGAACAATAATAGTGACAGAAAGAGGTGAGCTAAGGAAAGAGAGTGGGCCAAGAAGCTAATTCTCTGAGTGACTCACTTGGCAACGGAGGAGAGTAGTGAGCACTCTTTGAGAAGTGCGCGATACGGGAAGCTGTCTCTCTTCATTTCGCGCACTCTCCAACCGGTCAGAGCTGTGAGAGCACGCGAAATGTCATCGCAACTTGCGCCAAATACAGAACATTTTATCGCTCATAGCAACTGCCAACAATCAATTATTTCAAAACAACGATTCAACTTCGTCAACAAGCAAGAGAGCTCCAGCCCATGTCACTAAATGGACAGGGAATTTTTTCATTCTTGTATGGAGCAATGATCATCCATACAGTCCTGGCGATTCCCCCAATGAAAACAGGGCGCCCGGGGCTTCCCGGGGCGTCCCCCAGTGTCCCCCCCGCTTCTGGCGTCTACAGACCTTTTTCAAATTGGGCCCAATTTGTGTTTGTCGTATTCAGCGTTCGATTCTGCGTCGATTCATAATAAAAAATCAATTAAAATTTTTAATTATTATTTATATTTTGATTTTCAAAAAAGTGGCGAATAAAACTATTCGTGCATCGAAGAGTACACCTTGCGGTATTTATCCACTGCTGCTGCAGAATGTTTTGCTAAGTACCGTAGGATGTACTCCTTGATGCACGAATCGTTTTATTCGCCACTTTTTTGAAAATCAAAATATAAATAATAATTAAAAATTTTAATTGATTTTTTATTATGAATCGACGCAGAATCGAACGCTAATACGATAAACACAAATTGGGTCCAATTTGAAAAAGGTCTGTAGACGACAGAAGCGAGGGGACACTGGGGGACGCCCCGGGATGCCCCGGGCGCCCTGTTTTCATTGGGGGAATCGCCAGGACTGTAGAAGAGATGTTCCATTGTCTTCGAAAAGACACAAGTGTAAACTGTGAAATGATTCACTGGTCGCACCTTCGAACTCAGTGTATTTATTATTCTATGGTAAGGAACACAAAGAGTGCGATCGATCTCTGTTTCGTATCTTCATTTCTCACTTCAATTCAACCACCGAAAGGATAATGAGATCAAGATTATTACGGAAATAATTCAATGTGATCGAACTATGAGATCTCTTTCATCTTTCTTGCATAATTTCCATGTTCTTTCCCCTTTATGGTCTAATCTCGATAGATGAGAGAAAACGGAACAAGTTTATATCTGCCATTAATTCCGATCCTCGATTCTCTTTTCTTATTTGGAAGTGAGAGATGAGATATTGGAATGATCCTCGATCCTTTCCATTGTTTCATTACACGAAGGACGATACATCCTCCTATCCACAATGACCAATCGAATTGAGAGATGAAGAGATGGAGAAAGGGAAGTGAGAAGAGAGAATTGAACCAATGTGAGAGAACCGTTTATAGACGAATCATTATGCAAGGAAATTGAGTTGCCAAGAGTTGAATGGATTGAAGATGAGAAGAGAAGAGAGACATAGATTGATCTACAGTCCTGGCGATTCCCCCAATGAAAACAGGGCGCCCGGGGGCGTCCCCCAGTGTCCCCCCGCTTCTGTCGTCTACAGACCTTTTTCAAATTGGGCCCAATTTGTGTTTATCGTATTCAGCGTTCGATTCTGCGTCGATTCATAATAAAAAATCAATTAAAATTTTTAATTATTATTTATATTTTGATTTTCAAAAAAGTGGCGAATAAAACGATTCGTGCATCAAGGAGTACATCCTACGGTACTTAGCAAAACATTCTGCAGCAGCAGTGGATAAATACCGCAAGGTGTACTCTTCGATGCACGAATCGATTTATTCGCCACTTTTTTGAAAATCAAAATATAAATAATAATTAAAAATTTTAATTGATTTTTTATTATGAATCGACGCAGAATCGAACGCTGAATACGACAAACACAAATTGGGCCCAATTTGAAAAAAGGTCTGTAGACGCCAAAAGCGGGGGGACACTGGGGGACGCCCCGGGACGCCCCGGGCGCCCTGTTTTCATTGGGGGAATCGCCAGGACTGTATAGGCTGCACAGTCTGAATTCTTCAGATAAAGTGACATTCAGAATTCGACAGTTCTGAAAGGATCACAGTGTTTGAAAAAATAGCAACCGAGAAATAGAGAAACTCACAATTTTATCTTATTTTTTTCAAATCATCGGTGATTGCTGTAAGACTGAGGGCATGTAGAGACCTGTGATGCGTATCAGTTATAGAATAACGATTATTGAACAAAAACGACAAATTGAGAAGACAACGGTGAGTGAAAGGGTAGCTCATTGCCATGAAAGTGCTAGAGTGGACCAAGAAGCTACTCACTGACATTTCACTAAGCGCCTCACTAAGCAACAGAGGAGGGTAACGAGCTCGACGAAAGAGGCAGACAAATTAAGTTGCATTTGAGAGAATCAATCTTCCGATTTTGTAAAAAAAAGTGTACGTAGCGAAAGGGATGAATACATAGGCAGATAGAATTGCTTTGATTTGATTCAGAGTATTTTATCATCCACTTTATCGTGAGAATATTTTCCATTCCACTCGTAGCTGACCTTTGACGAACGTTCGAGGGGGCGGAGAAAGGAAGAGACGGGGAGGAGGCGGTAGATCATGTGTCCTCCTCCCCCCTTCCTTCCTCCTGCCTCTCTCCCAGACAATCGATAGCTCGCTAACCAGCACATTTCATTTGCTGAGCATTTCAAACGCACGATAAATTAAACACATGATCATTTCAACAAACTGAATCGATGGCGAACGAAGTAGTATATTGTTAATTTGAGAGTATTCTGGTTTGGAAATGCAGAATATCTGTGATCCGGCACATTCCATCAGAGTGACGAGAGTAGGAGGAACGAAGAGACGAATTCTCTATCTCGCCAGCTGTAATTACAACAGCGATCTCTGCTCTCGGATCATTAAAGGAGGCCGAGTGTAATGTTGAGGGAAGGGTGGAACGAGAAAATTGGTACATTAATTTTCGTATATTTTCCCATTTTCTTCTTTCTGATTGTTCGGAGATTTTCCCAACTGACATTCAGTACGTGCAGCAGAATGAGAGAAGGATTCGATGCGTCTACCTCGCCGAAAGATCAAAGATCAAATATCTCATAGATCGCAAATAACGCCTAGCTCTCCAGTCGATTCTTCGTATCTGCACAACTACAGTGCAACTACAGTTCATGATCATTGTTTATTCGTGACAAAACTTTCAACAATAAGACACTCCATATCATCCTGGAAGATTTTTTTGGAAGACTCGGTTCATCTGAATCCTAAGATGTGATCCTTATGTTATGAGAATGGACAGATACTGCTTCGTTTCGCCGCGAAATTTGATCATGACAACGATCTACGACCTTTTCCAGGTACTTGTTGTTAATTCTCAAGATGATTCCGATCTCTGCAATAATTAATAATGTGTTTTTTTCATTGAAAATCGAGGCACGGTTTTTATTTCACGTGCCCTTACACGGGCAACGACTGTAAAGAGCGAAACTAGCCAATCGAAATACCGCAACAAATGCTTTTTGCATTCACTGTGCCGTGCAATTATTCAGAAATGTGAAAATCATGCCTACCATTTGTAATTATGTGTTTGATCACTTCTTCCGATGTGGTAGCCAATCGAGTTGATGAGTGCATGTAAGGCCCTGAAATGCGAATTTCAAAGTTTAACAATAATCGAGAAAAATCTGCGAAAATGGTACAAATTAAGGAGCAAGTAGCGAGTTTAGTCGCCAGAGGAAGAAATAGAAAGTTATATCACAGCTATCAGGCTGACACAATGAAGAAAGCATCTGTTCATTTTTCGCGTATTCTCTCGGAAGGAAATGATGAATTATATGCACTCTGGCCGTACTTTTTTTAAATATCATTGATACTGTATCAAACGCTAAAAAATATACTGAAATAAAAAAAATGCTGAAAAAATAATATATGAAGCTAGAAAATAGTCAGTCACCATTGCAGACATTTGTCTACTGAGGATGAGGAACAGATGTCATTACAGCGCCCTGGGATCACTGATTATTGTGAGGGTGGGTCAGCGTAATTTGAGGGAGGGGCGGGACGAAGAAAATCGGTTAATATTTCATTTTTTTTTTGAGGAAAACCATAGACACTTGTTCCATTTAATTATTTATTTTTTTAAAGCCATTTATTTTGATGGTGTTGTGATAACATTGTATGGCTTTATCAATTAACCTTCCTAGAGTGATGACCGGGAGGGCTTTTATAGACCATTCTCGCTGCTTCGATAGTGATTGATAGGGGGCACAATCTTCAGATAACTGGTCACACTTATCAATTTAACGGGTAGGCTCTTTCTCGAAATTCAGCCATTTTTACAATCGAAATTCAGCGTCGCTTTCGTCGATTAGGCGAATGTGTGAAGAGAAGCAGCGGCGTTCTGCAATTGGAATTATAATTTTACAAAAAAAAAGTGTTGGGCATTATTCTCCTTGGGCGGGCGCGGCTACTCCAAAAAATTGAATGAGCCGCAGAATGATCAAACCTGCTCACCTCCGCTCTTTCTTACTGATGTAATGTGCTCACCCGGATAGCGGTGTCACAAGAGAGCATGTAGAACTCTGCAAATATAGAACTTTAGCACTGTAACTTTGTGAAATTACGCAATATGACTCGAGATGAAATGGGAAATGAGGAACAAATAGTAATCAGAAGGCAAGGACTATGAATGATAATATATATCACTGCTTTGTTTGCCACATCGGAGTGACTGATAAGAGGATAAGAGTCAGGAATGACTATACGAAAATAACAAGAGTCTATTTTACCGTGAAAGCAGCATGCCTCTGCCACCTCACCAATAATGTCCCTACGAATCGTGAGAACGCGAGTGTACATAGAAAATCAGGAAATGTTAATGGTCTGGAAAGGCTGGAGAAGCGAATCAGTCAATGGTTTATCGAGCGTTACAACAATACTACAATAAAACAGGATGGCTTGTGAAGGCCGTGTTGCTCGCGGTCTCAACGAACGATATCTGCTGAAATAGAAAAAATAATATAATTGAAATTAACAAATGTGATATAATTTGAAGATGCAGAAAAAACGATAAATCTTTTTTGAATAGCTCAAATAATGTACACATTAGTTCTTACTATAATTTCATATATATATCTCAAGAAAGATCCCTTATTATCGCATATCCACGAGCACCTGAAATGAAAACGAAGTTTGGTAAGACGAAAATGGGACCGTAAAGAATCCATTTCAAAATTCCTCTCAGCTCTCTCTCCGATCTGTACGATGCAAGAGCCGAGAGGAATGAAGAGACGAATATCTCAACCGGACAGCCCTAGCTGGAAAGTGGTACTTTCCAGCTAGGCCTGTTCATTTCGCGTATTCTCTCGTGCATGCGGAAGGAAATGATGAATTATGCACTCTGGCCGTACTTTTTTTAAATATCATTGATACTGTATCAAACGCTAAAAAATATACTGAAATAAAAAAAATGCTGAAAAAATAATATATGAAGCTAGAAAATAGTCAGTCACCATTGCAGACATTTGTCTACTGAGGATGAGGAACAGATGTCATTACAGCGCCCTGGGATCACTGATTATTGTGAGGGTGGGTCAGCGTAATTTGAGGGAGGGGCGGGACGAAGAAAATCGGTTAATATTTCATTTTTTTTTTGAGGAAAACCATAGACACTTGTTCCATTTAATTATTTATTTTTTTAAAGCCATTTATTTTGATCCACTTTGGGAAATGGTGTTGTGATAACATTGTATGGCTTTATCAATTAACCTTCCTAGAGTGATGACCGGGGGGGGGGGGGGGGGGTGCTTTTATTGACCATTCTCGCTGCTTCGATAGTGATTGATAGGGGGCACAATCTTCAGATAACTGGTCACACTTATCAATTTAACGGGTAGGCTCTTTCTCGAAATTCAGCCATTTTTACAATCGAAATTCAGCGTCGCTTTCGTCGATTAGGCGAATGTGTGAAGAGAAGCAGCGGCGTTCTGCAATTGGAATTATAATTTTACAAAAAAAAAGTGTTGGGCATTATTCTCCTTGGGCGGGCGCGGCTACTCCAAAAAATTGAATGAGCCGCAGAATGATCAAACCTGCTCACCTCCATGTTAAAATATAATATTCAACATTTTTTTCTGTTTTTTTTTTGTCTTAGCAAAACTATCCATCCCTCGTTAGTCAGTACGTGCAGCAGAATGAGAGAAGGACTCGATGCGTCTACCTCGCAGAAAGATCAAAGATCAAATATCTCATAGATCGCAAATAACGCCTAGCTCTCCAGTCGATTCTTCGTATCTGCACAACTACAGTTCATGATCATTGTTTATTCGTGACAAAACTTTCAACAATAAGACACTCCATATCATCCTGGAAGATTTTTTTGGAAGACTCGGTTCATCTGAATCCTAAGAAGTGATCCTTATGTTATGAGAATGGACAGATACTGCTTCGTTTCGCCGCGAAATTTGATCATGACAACGATCTACGACCTTTTCCAGGTACTTGTTGTTAATTCTCAAGATGATTCCGATCTCTGCAATAATTAATAATGTGTTTTTTTCATTGAAAATCGAGGCACGGTTTTTATTTCACGTGCCCTTACACGGGCAACGACTGTAAAGAGCGAAACTAGCCAATCGAAATACCGCAACAAATGCTTTTAGCATTCACTGTGCCGTGCAATTATTCAGAAATGCGAAAATCATGCCTACCATTTGTAATTGTTTGATCACTTCTTCCGATGTGGTAGCCAATCGAGTTGATGAGTGCATGTAAGGCCCTGAAATGCGAATTTCAAAGTTTAACAATAATCGAGAAAAATCGGCGAAAATGGTACAAATTACGGAGCAAGTAGCGAGTTTAGTCGCCAGAGGAAGAAATAGAAATTATATCACAGCTATCAAGCTGACACAATGAAGAAAGCATCTGTTCATTTCACGTATTCTCTCGGAAGGAAATGATGAATTATGCACTCTGGCCGTACTTTTTTGAGTATCATTGATACTGTATCAAACGCTAAAAAATATACTGAAATAAAAAATATGCTGAAAAAATAATATATGAAGCTAGAAAATAGTCACTCACCATTGCTGACATTTGTCTACTGAGGATGAGGAACAGATGATGTCACTGATCACTGATTATTGTGAGGGTGGGTCAGCGTAATTTGAGGGAGGGGCGGGACGAAGAAAATCGGTTAATATTTGATTTTTTTTTGAGGAAAACCATATACACTTGTTCCATTTAATTATTTATTTTTGTAAAACCATTTATTTTGATCCACTATGGGAAATGGTGTTGTGATAACATTGTATGGCTTTGTCAATTAACCTTCCTAGAGTGTTGACCGGGAGGGCTTTTATAGACCATTCTCGCTGCTTCGATAGTGATTGATAGGGGGGCACAATCTTCAGATAACTGGTCACACTTATCAATTTGACGGGTAGGCTCTTTCTCGAAATTCAGCCATTTTTACAATCGAAATTCAGAGTCGCTTTCGTCGATTAGGCGAAATCGTGAAGAGAAGCAGCGGCGTTCTGCAATTGGAATTATAATTTTACAAAAAAAGTGTTGGGCATTATTCTCCTTGGGCGGGCGCGGCTACTCCAAAAAATTGAATGAGCCGCAGAATGATCAAACCTGCTCACCTCCGCTCTTTCTTACTGATGTAATGTGCTCACCCGGATAGCGGTGTCACAACAGAGCATGTAGAACTCTGCAAGAACTTTAGCACTGTAACTTTGTGAAATTACGCAATATGACTCGAGATGAAACGGGAAATGAGGAACAAATAGTAATCAGAAGGCAAGTACTATGAATGATAATATATATCACTGCTTTGTTTGCCACATCGGAGTGACTGATAAGAGAATAAGAGTCAGGAATGACTATACGAAAATACAAGAGTCTATTTTACCGTGAAAGCAGCATGCCTCTACCACCTCACCAATAATGTCCCTACGAATCGTGAGAACGCGAGTGTACATAGAAAATCAGGAAATGTTAATGGTCTGGAAAGGCTGGAGAAGCGAATCAGTCAATGGTTTATCGAGCGTTACAACAATACTACAATAAAACAGGATGGCTTGTGAAGGCCGTGTTGCTCGCGGTCTGAACGAAAGATATCTGCTGAAATAGAAAAAAAATATATATAATTGAAATTAACAAATGTGATATAATTTGAAGAGGCAGAAAAAACGATAAATCTTTTTTGAATAGCTCAAATAATGTAATGTGCACATTAGTTCTTACTATAATTTCTCAAGAATTTATGGAATTTTCACGACAGTGGTTGTGGAATGTTCACGACCAGCACCTGAAATGAAAACGAAGTTTGGTAAAACGAAAATAGGGCCGTAAAGAATCCATTTCAAAATTCCTCTCAGCTCTCTCTCCAATCTGTACGATGCACAAGAGCCGAGAGGAATGAAGAGACGAATACCTCAACCGGACAGCCCTAGCTGGAAAGTGGTACTTACCACTTCTTCTTAATACAAAATGGTATCGTAGCCTGAGTTTTCATCTTTAAAAATGGTATCGTAGCCTGAGTTATCATCTTTATTCTCTTCTGCAATAAATTTCGCAATTCATGCCAAATTGTATTGAAGATCGATTACCTTTTATTATTTTGGCCATTTTTTAAACAATTTATCGCAAGTTCCGAGGAGTTGAGGGCATGTAGGGCCCTGGAAATACGAGCTTCAATTTAAAAAACCTAAAAATGGACGAATATCGCGATAAATTTGAGAACAAAATCGATGGAAAAGGAATGAGCATTGAGTGATAAGAGGACGTGAGTGATAAGACGTCTGCTAAACAGCTAACGAGGTTGTTGGGCGTACTTGTCACGATGATCGGAACGGAATTTCTTTTTTTTTAAATTCTGTCCAACGAGTGTGTTAAAATATAATATTCAACATTTTTTTCCTGTTTTTTTTGTATTAGCAAAACTATCCATCCCTCGTCAGTCAGTACGTGCAGTAATCGAGAGCACAACAGACTCTTTCACCCTCCGGTCCCATCTGGCCGTTCATCGCTGTGTTTATTAGGGATTAGAGCTCGAAATACGGGTCGGCGTCTCTCCATTTCCCACACTCTCTCACCTGGTCAGAGAGACGAGAGAGCGCGACAAATGAAGAGAGTCTCGCCAACCTAGTGCGCGTGTGTGTATGTGCAGGGTGTATAATTCACTTTGCCCATCATCCTCCACTCTCTCACTTTAGCCTGCTCTCTCGTCTCTCTAACCCCCTCAAGAGCGCATAGTGAAGAGATTCCCCATCGTACAACAAATAGACAAATTGCATTTGTGAGACCCCTTGTGCGCAAAAGTATAGCTGTCGAACTGACTCCCCCTCGCGCCTCGGGCAATACTCGACTCTCTTCATTCCTCACACTCTCTAGCTAGTCAGAGAAGGCGAGAGAGCACGCGGAATCGAGAGAGTCATGGGCAGTGACACCTCCGGTCAACTCTCCTCATTCGGCGTGATCTATCGCTGCTCTCTGACCGGCGAGAGAGCGGGCGAAAGTGAGAGAGTCTACCCGAATCTGTATAGTAGTGGGGCTTCATCATGAAAGGGCTGCGGCCCGGGTCATTTCCCATTACTCCATTTTCATTTTCAGTATCCTCCGCGGAATTGTGGTCATTCCTGCATGAAGTATTGTCGAAAATATTCACCGTCTCTCCATTTCACACACTCTCTAGTCGTGTGAGAGTGACACTCTCCATTCCCCATGCTCTCTAGACCGCTATGACCGGTCAGAGAGCAGATGAGAAATGTAGAGACGGGAACATTACTGAATGGGTATAGAAATCCTCGAATTACCCCCATTACGGGAGGGCGGAGGCAAAACAGCCGGACTACTCGGGTTATTTGCAGTCCACTATTAGTTGGGATGGCATTTATGGGAGGAACTTCATTATCTGAACTACGCAAAACGAGGAAACAAACACACAACTACTCTGCATTCAGGCTGCAACGTCCTAGATAATGTTGCTGATAAATTATTTTTTTTTTTTTCGAAAATTTCGTTTCGGTGACATTCAATGGGAAGCCCTACAATGAGAAAGTAGCACGCCCTAAATAGCCATCCCGGAGAGTAATACCGTGAAATGCTATCTTCATTTTGCTCTTTCATCAGCAAAGTCTTCGAAATAGCACTCAAAACGAAGTGTCAGGATGAGTCTCCGGCAACGAAAGAGTGTGTAAAATGAAGAGACCAAGTCATACCTAATTCTAACTGACCGCTCATCCATCATTTAGCTTGAAAGCCAATTATGAAAGACTCTTGTAATTCTCTATGCTATATCACACTTTCTCTAACCACCTTCTCTCAATTATGTCTCTCCATTTCACACGCTCTCTCGCCGGTCAGACAGGGCGAGAGATCAGGAGACATCGAGAGACTCTTCAGTCTCTCTCTCTCAGCGTACTTTTCCTAGCCCATTCACGCTAATGTCACAAACATTTGCGGCCTTTTTCTCCTTTTTGCGTTCTCGAGAGCACTGAATATTTCATGTGTCGCTTCCAGCTGCGCGTTGCGAGAGAGTCGAAACTTTACGATTAAGTTCGAATGAGGAATGAGCGTCGTCTCTACACTTTCTCGTCGTGTCTCTTACCGGTGAGAGAGCAAGAGGAATGAGGAGACGGATTGAGCAGTCCGATGGACAGAAAAAAGGCGAAATGCGCAAGCGCATCCGAGAAGAGGCAAAGTTCCTCCAAAGTCGTCCGACTCGATGTTTCCAGCACAAGGAGAGCATGTGAAATGGAGAAATGCAGATTATAGTATCGAAAAACGTGTTTCTGCCTTCATTTCCGATCTTTTTCTTTTTCGAGGTGAAAAAATCATCATTCTCACTATTCTGTCTGCCATGTTTCCGGATTCCATGAAGATAATCGCATCAAATCTCGAATACTTCCGTCATACTCCCCTCCCCTTCTCTGCTGGTCTTGATTCGTATCAAAGCGATGCTACTGAATATGATTGCTAATTATTCGGAGGTCTTCCATATTTCCTACTTCTCAACAGACAAGACATACAAGACGTCTCAACAGACAAGACGAGGTGTCAGACGACTTCCGAAGACGCCAAGCAATAGTAGACGAGGGTATGTGTTCAGCAAAGCGTTGCAATTATCATTCAGAAAACTTATTATTAATTTTAAGACTACTTGCAGTATCATAATCAACCGTTCGAGAAATCTACTAATTTGTAAAAAAAAAGGTTGCCTAAAACATATCTAAATTTTTTCAGTCAAGCTATGAATTATACGAAAAGCTGATTTCGCCGGTCAAAATGTCGATCAGACTCATTCCCAATTCCTTCCTGGTCACAGACATCTGTCTCCGCAAATACCCGTCTAAATATACGATACCTGATGACCTGACTCTCTCATTTCTCCATACTCTATCGTTTCTCTGACTGCCGAGAAATAATGCAGAATAAGAGACGAGAGCATTATTCTCGCTTGTATATACGATCATTAGTCGGGCGAAATTGGAGAAACTGCGAAATTCGAGAACGATAGTCTTCGACTCTTCATCTCGCATGGAAATCGAGTCTAAAATTGGGCACATTTCTGAATTTCACGTACAGAATTTGACGCTGTGGCTTTTTTGTTTTCGGTCAATTTTAGGATCTTTGAACGGCATTAACTATTTGAAATGCTCGCATGATATTTTACGCTAGAGCTTCTGCATACCTTAGCACGCAGACAGGTTTCTTTCTCTGTTTTTCTCTGTTATTCGCTCTTGTTTCCCCTCTGCTCCGTTCTAATTTTCACGAGTGCCGTAAATAATGAAATAATGCTACGAGCGAGAGCGCGCGTGCAACCATTGTTGCGGAACAGACACACGCGCAAAATATGCGAGGAATGCTCGTCTCTCCTCTTTTCCCGCACTCTCTCGCTCTGTCTGACCGGCGAAAAGGATAAGGCGCTCAAAAATAGGCTGGAAATTGCAGTCGTTCAATGACCACATGCGTTACAGTCCGTTGCAGAGTGCCCCCCGAAATAGGGACCGCCTTCGGAAAAGGCGAACGAAAAGGGAGTCACCGAAGTGACATTTTCCGGAACAAGAAAAATATTTCGTTTGGATAAACATATCTGCACCTTTCTACTCGGTATCGGCTGTATCGGTTTACCACTTCTCCTTATTCAGCTGTGCATTATTTCATTTCAAGTATTCCGTACAGTAGATGAATGTGCGAACTGTCGGAATGTGAGCAAGAATTTTGCATTTTCGGATACGGTTAGCAGGAAGTACCTCCAAACTATCGTGCAATCCCTACGTGACTCTTCCTTGACAGAAGAAAACAAAAAAGGACACTATAATCACACACTGACGTAAAATGGAGGGATTCTGAATAAAAAAGACTCAGCTCTGCAGAAACGAACGCAGAAAGACATAGAATAGCATGTCAGATGAAGTACCGGTAGCTCGTCTTTCTTCGAGCTCTAATACGGAATGCAGGAAGTAGTATCCCCTAAACAACATCGTGAAATTCCCCCCTAATCGTGCGGAAAGGCCATTTCCCCTCTCCTCTGTCCACCCTCCATTTTCAAGAGGCGAATTTTCGAAGGAAGGGAAGGGGCTAAAGGGCTCACCCCATCTCCCCGTGAGCCCAAATGGAAATCGTACACCATGAAGGCCCGCGGGAAGCCCGCTAAGACATCGCTTTTGGCACTTCCATTCTGCAGTGTTTCCATTGCGAATCGAAATTCGACACTCTTCGTTTCATGCAATATCTCACCAAAAGAGTATCAAAAACAAAAGAGCAGGAAAAGACGAAGTACTAGTTTCTTACACAAAACGACGACGTTTTTTTTCCGTTTTTCATGCATGTTTGCGCCGTTTCTTGTGTTTTAGTCCTTTCGCGTTTGCGAAGTTTCTCCAGGGACAGGGGCTTTTCAGACTCCTTTTCAGTCCTAATCTTCTCAAGAACATTTCGCTCGCTTCTTCTCATTTCAGCGGAAAAAGGGACGAAAGGGATGGGTGGAGAAGGGCCGTCTCTTCATTTCGCACGCTCTCTCTGGGATGTAGAGAAGCGAGAGAGCACGCGAAATGGAGAGAGTCATTGCGGAAGGGGAGGGTGTAGTAGTACTTTGTACTGCCTCAGGCTTCTTTCCCCCTCTTACTTTTCCCTCGCTGGCAGTCAGACGAGGCGAGATAGTGTGTGAAACGAGGAGAGGCACTCTCTCGCATCCCCGCTGTCGATAAGTGGGCGGAGCCCCGGCGGCACCCTTCCCTTCCCTCCCCCTTGCCGGCTTCAGAATCGGGCTCAACGCTATCATCAAGCAGCCGAGTTTCTCACACCGACATCATCTACCGTAATCCACCGTGATCAATCGATCAATCGATAATCGATAATGACCGTAATCCGCCTGTTCGTCACCCTGACAATCGTCGCCCTCGCAGCGGTTACTGTAGCGGCGCCGGCAACGGTATGTGTGATTTATCGATTGATTGCAATTTTATTGATTGATTGGGTACTGTAGCATTAGGTCCGCTATTAGCGCGATATTATTTTCGAAATGTGAATGCTAGATGGTAGTGAGAACTGTGAGTTATAATGCGCAAAGCGAGAGTTCCACGGTCAGTCCTTCGTAGATAAAGGGCATGGGATAATATTGTAGTGTGATTATTGATGATTTTGTTATTGACTTGATTGACTGTCTGCATAATTGAGTGATTCGGGCGTCTTTTGACCGTGGTGTGCGCCTGTGGGAGTTTTCGAAATACGGGCCGCCGTCTCTTCATCTTACGCGCTCTCTCACCGGTCAAAGATGCGAGAGAGTGTGTGTGAAATGAAGAGACGATTACCCGTATTTCGAACTCTAGTGCCTGTGGCAGTAAACAGGTAGGACAGACGAGCCAGTGATCATTATTTCTGATGGTGGTGGACAAACAAGTAAATGAGGCAGGCAAGGGGAGACGGAAGAATCCTGTCTCTTCGTTTCGCGTGCTCTCTCACCGGTCAGAGCGAAGAGGAAGGAGGGGTTAGGCTGGAGGAGGAGGATAATTCAT
The DNA here is from genome assembly GCA_000180635.4 of Pristionchus pacificus. Taxonomy (NCBI): domain Eukaryota; kingdom Metazoa; phylum Nematoda; class Chromadorea; order Rhabditida; family Neodiplogasteridae; genus Pristionchus; species Pristionchus pacificus. The sequence continues at coordinate 20,820,522 of CM026579.1, forward strand.
TACTCTTCCCCATTTCGCATGCCTCCTCTTTCCCTTTCGAAATGGAAGAGAATGCCCTGAACAGCATTGTAATTACTCATTGGAAAGGTCGCTAGAAGATTCCGTTCTTCTCGTCTTCTTTATTTTTCTTCCTCGCGGATTGTAGAAAAAAACTGACGGATTGTAGAAAAAAACTGATAATGCGAGAAATTCCACTCTTCGTCGCGCATATTCTCCAGGGCTGTTCGTTCAGTAAATGGTGGAGGAATGAGTCCGAATAGCATTCTTCACCCCTCATCTTTCACCCCCCGATTTTCGAGGCATTGTGCCAGAAATACGGATTCCCAGCGCATGCACAGAGGGGATGAGAGAACGGGGATGGCTCAAGCTCGGGAATCATGAGAATTTTCGTTGTTCGGTCACTCTGCGCCGACGATACTTCTGGTAGTATCATAAAGGTCGATAGAGTTGCTCTGCCATTTATCCGGAAAGTGCACTGTTATTGTGAGAGTTGAATTCGAAAAGCGAGAGGCATCGCTTATAATGAGGCGCATTTCACGCTAGCGAAGGGGCTTCCTGTGTGACATTTCGCAGTCCTATTCCGGGATGGATAGGCTAAAATAGTTTAGTAGTAGGAACTCGGGTAAACAGGCTAGCGGCCACGTTCCAAGTGCCAAGGGCGATACAATAGCCGTTCTTAGGACGATTGTAATAATATTTGTTCCATATTTCACGTGATTACCGTACCATTTCCCCGGAAATGACACGCTAGAGCCAGGTGCTTTTCAAACTATAAATTGCATTCTAGAACGTGGGCTGGACATTCAAGCAGGAGAAAACTTTGAGAAATCGTAGCGTTTTCGTACAGAAAAAGCTGTAGTCGCTAGGCAGTTTTCCTGTTGTTTTTACCGTTTATCAGCCATCTAATTCCCCGTAAAAGGTTCCCCTAGCGACACGAATCATACCTAGACGCAGGTGCTTTTTTCAGTACTGGGAAAAGCAGATCGATGGCAATGAAATTGTACGAATTTCCGCTTTTTGCAGTGTGAGTCATGGGAGTCAAAACAATTGTACTATAGTAAGAGACGACACGCACGAGCTTGAAATGCAAGTGTCTATACAAAGTTATTTACCAGAAGATCGAATCGCTCATTGTTATAACTATACGTATCACCTCGATGACATCAACCTTGAAAAATCATCACAGCGAAACTAAGCCTTCGAAATCCTCGAACGTCCAGAGATTTTTGCTCAGCTCTATTTCTTATTCAGAAATAGGAAATGATCCCCGCTTGCTTGTGAGGTTGTTTTCTCTCTTTCCTTTCGCGGCTTCTAAGGTGTAGTGAATAAATTAGGCTGTGCAACGGCGTCACTGTGTGCAGTAACGCAGCATACCTGCTTACCAATGGTTGCATAATTCATAGAGCTGAGCCTGCTTAGACCCGTATCCTCATCCGTCTCTCAAGGTTCAGCTGTGCTTGAAACGAAATTAGCGGAAAATCGGGTCGCGAATGCAATTGCACTTTTCGATTCAACGACTATAGACTGCGCTTACAAGACGTGAACAGGACTGTCAGAATTAGTCTCTTCGTTCCACTCGAGAGAATACCACGAATCAAATGCGGATTCGGCATCCTGTCAGTCTCAATTTCAGTGTACAGTCTCAGCCTCGGGGGGTGTATTTTCGCGGCCTTTGGAGCTCGGCTGGAGCTAGACAATAGGCTCACTGACTCATGGACTTTGTACCTCCCAATAGCATAAAATGTCGCGATGGCATTTGGAAAAGCTCTGGATATTCTGTTGATGTAGTATTCTTCCTCTTCCAATCCTTCTCCTCATCCCTCTTCCTTCCTCTTCCGGGGGGTTAAAGGTAGTGTGAGACTATGAAGAATAAACATAAACATGATACTAGAGGCATCAGTGTGCGAGTGAACAAAATATCCGTTCAAGTATTTTTCGCCTACTCTGTTTTCACTCCTCCTCCTCATCTTTCGCCTCCTCATCCCCTTCCTTCCTCCTCCGGGGTTAGCTGTAGTGAGAAATAAGCAGCAAACACTATCAAGATATTACCCTACATCCACTACTTCCATATCGTTGAATGGTCAAAATGACCTTTGAAAATGTTTGAGGCATCCTTGATGTTCTCCTTCTGAAAGCAATATCAGACTATTATGTTTTTTCGGGACTTCCTGAAAATCTTTTCCATGAAAACATGGATACGATACTATGAGAACGCTAGGGCACTCTGCTGAGGCATTCCCGCCCTTCTTGCTTTTGGGTCTCCTTTCACCCCTTCCCCCCCCCCCCCCCCCCTCATCTCTCCTTGCCGCCGGGCTCAGCTGGGCCAAATAAGAGCGAGACAATAAGAGTGGGAGGAAAAGGCGCGCATGTAGCTTGCTTGGTCAATGGAATACACTCATTCACACATTAAAATGATGCCACATTAGCGATGCGGGCACCTAGTCTGGTTGAGGAATGAATGAAAAATGTATCCGCAAGTTTGTGAGTCGACCTGAAACACGCAGTTAGCTATGCCGTCTCGCACTTTGCCGAGCTGAAAAATGAGAGATGACTCGAAATGTTGACAAGTTTCACCGCTCATTGCTCCCTTCTCCTGCCTCCCTCGGACGTCCCGCCTAAATTTCGCCTTAATTTGAGAAACTTAGCCCCATTTCGAGAAATGTTGCGAATGAAGGACGCGGCCTCTAGGACGCGGTCGGGTGGAAAAAAGGCGAAGGCTATTGACCAAAGAGGGGATTCCCGGGGGGAATCGAAGGGGGAGTTAGGCTAGGAGGAGAAGAAAACTGAATAATGATAGACTGGGCTAGACAGAGGGGATACTGAAATGGGGGGAATGAGCATACTTACTGCTCTTGTCTGGCTTTGGAGGGAGTAATATTAGAACTCATTCCTGAGCATTTCTATCGAACTAAAAAAGAAGTGCCTAAACGAATAACTACTATTCTTATTACAGAAGACGACGAAAACCGCAGCCGTCGCAACTCCAGCGAAGCCCGTCAAAGGTATTTTTCTTCCTTCTGAGATTTTGTTCCTTGCTTTTGTTCCCGATCTCTGTTCCCATTCCTGTGTTAGTATCGACTAAGGGGGGCGAATTGCGCGGGCACAAGAGCGGTTCTCACATGGTTTCCTGCGGCCAACAACACCTCTTCACATTTGTTCACTCCATAGAACCGACTAGAGCGCCTGGAAAACGGAGAGACGAAAAGTTAACCACACGCGGAAATCATTGCAATCTCCCACGATGTTGTGTGGGAGCATGCACATGCTGACATTTGCACGAATTACCTGGAAATGCAAGCTACCCTTCTCCTGATAAGGTTCAATGTATGATCAACCGGTTACGGTAGTCGGTCTATCCTAAAATAACATTATTGTTATAGGACGACGTAGATCTTATCGGAATCCGTGCACTTTATTTCGCCCACACTAATGGGCTTCGGCTAGAAACTAATGTACCGCAGCCCATTACTTTTACGGCCGAAAGTTGTTGTCTGATTTCGTTGAATTTTCACAGCCAATTCACAGCCACAGCCGTTCACATTTACATTCATAGAGAGTCGGGCGAAGAAAACTCCTGAAAGTGTAGACGAACTCGCCAATGATAAGGGGGTGCCATATTGTATCACGGGTCTGACCCTCTCATTTCACAATGCTGTCTTGCTCTGTCTGACAGGTACGAAAAACTCACAATAAGCGAAATCAGAATACTTCAGCCATAAAACTAATGTGCGGTCTTTCTCACCGGCGAGAGATTGATGTGACTGAAGAGAGTCACACCATTCAAACTAACATGGGAACCGTCTCAGGACACATTTCCCGATCTTTATGATAAATTCAAGGTCTACTAAGTTGACTGCGCTGATTCCAAATCTGTTTTCAAAAACTGCCACCGAAGTCGTTGAAGCGAGTTGTCGACTTCTGAAGTTTTGCATGTAAGGCCGAAAAATCACAGGTCCGAATGTAATTCAATCGCCTGGCTTCTCATTTCGTCTCCGATTCGAAATGGAAGAAAATAATGCATCCTCTTCATTTACCATGCTATATCGCTCCCTCTAACCGACTAGAGAAAAGGGGGATTGAGAGAGCAGAGCAAGTCAGAGAAGTAATGGCAGTTCGTGGCTGGTGCCCATTAGAGACTTCAACTTCGTTGGTCCAGAAGTTCAAGTCGGGGCTTGGATCCGGAACTCGTAGCCAGTAGTTAGCAGACGCTGTCCGAGCCGGGAATTGTGGCCGGTAATTATCCGGGGAATCTAGTCAACATGCGTGTATTAGAACAAGCTGTCGTTGACATTCAAATCAACGAAGTGCTCTGTTTCTGCGAACGAAGTTTGGCAAAGTGAGGATGAAATTTCCTCCCTTGAATGAATGCGAGGTCACGAGATAAGTTGTGGCGATGAACAACCCCGATTATATTCTTCTTTCTGAAAGTCCTAATCACCAGCTTCAACCAGAGAACTTCTGAGAAGAAGACACACTTTTCGCACTTCACACTCATCAGTAAACGATCACATGACGAGCCACAAATAAGCACTGTGAAATCCTCTCCCCTAAGTACTACTGACAAGCATGACTAAGCTGTTGCCGCACTCAATCTCTCGCTTTCGCATGCCTTCTCGTCTGTTAGAAAAAAAACGAGAGAGTGTGCAAATTGAGAGACACAGAGACGCTCTCGACTCGGTTAGACCTAGGGAATACGTGAAATGAAGAGACGGTGAGATTTGAGATGAGCTTTGTGACTAATACAACAAGACGTGAAAGGATACGATGCTGTCTCCTCTATACTCTATCTGACAATGAGTATCGCTCCCAGAATTCGCACTCAGGACATGACGCAGGGATGAATTTTTGGGTCACATACTCTCTTCTCCCATGTATGCATCTAGACGTCATGCAAATGTGCGAAAGTTAGAGCGTCATAGTAGTACGCAAAACAGTTATGACGTAAATTGATACACGAGGGAGTTTCGAGGCTCATTATCCAAAGTTCATCGCATCTCTCGAGTCGCCCCGTGATCTTTCGCTCTGTCTAGCTATTGAGAGGGCAAGTGTAGCCTCTTCATTCCACGCACTCTATTATCATTTCGACAAGCACGAGGAGTATTTCTTGACAAGAGTATCGGTCCCGTGATGAAATGAATAGTGAACTACTAGCCTTTCGAGGCGTGAATAGGGGGGTACGCGGAGTTCAGTCTAGCCAGGCAATGTCTAAGCACCATGCTTGTTTGTGAGTCGAGTGAGGGAGAATGTGAAATGTATAGGGTCGAAATAAACTGACGGAATGAAGGATCCGTTTGTTAATTTCGTCTAGCCTTTTGTGCATACGGCAGTCAACAGATATGTGACCACCGATCTATGGCCAGTTTGAACTGGGAATAACAATAATCGGTCCACTTCCCGTTTTTTCACCTGCCATTAGCGAGAGCATGACAGTATTCACCCAACTAAAGTCACCCTTGATCACTTCTATAGCCGCCACCACTAGCTGTCAACGCAGTCAAAATCACCCCCCACAACTCGCGACTGGGTAATTCGAATCAGCAATTATTCGCATTCCATCCGTTGGTTGCGTTAGAAGAGCGAAGGCTGAAGGCTAATAGCGTGCCAGAAATGGCAAAAACGAGTGCAAATGTGAACTAAAATAAGGATGGAGTGTCCATGTCTAACACGGTGTGCCGGGCAGTGTGCGAAATTATGTCTTTATTATCCAGATTGAATTTCACCTCCCCATTATTTACCGCACTGTGACTCTGTAGCTAATGTGGCCTCACCGACCAATTTCTCCTTTTTGCGAAGTGGCATTTCGCAAATGAATTCAATTCGCGATGCACTCATTATTTACCGGCCTTGGTCACTCATCGAAGAAATATGCATTGGAAATGAGGGTGAGGGAGGAAGGAAAAAGAGAAGAAAACATGCACGAATGGGGGCTTAATTCTCCGTTTCCAACGTTCTTTTTAGACGAATCGAATAATGGCAAATAATGAAATGATGAGCGGCATGTTACAAGCGTTCTTTAGTGTAGCTACGATCATTCGTATTCGAGAAAAAACATGTATCTACTAAGGAATACTGCGACATTCAAGGAACAGAGACAATGAAGGGGGACAAAAACACTCGAGAAGAGAAATAATGGGTTGTAGTCAGACAAATGAGAGAACAGCGGGGTTTGGTTGAGTCGTTTTATGGCCTTTAACAATTTCTGCCTCTTCACTTGGACAAATTCGACAATTTCGCATCAAATACGTTTAGAACCACAATCTAATTATGTCATTACAATAGATATTTTTTCCAGCTCTGTCCCCTCCGTCGCACCGTCTTGTCCGTCGCAACAAGCGCTCCGTCATCGTGCAAGTGCCTGTTGAGGTTGGATAATTAGTTAAGCAATTAATTAATCATTTTAAATTTAATTAATTAAATATTATTCAGATCCCGGACGATGTTGCGGAGGACCAAGAGCTCGAGGCTGAACTTAGTCGTCAGTTTATTTTAATATTTGTAATTATTAATTAAATTTTTTAATATTAAATTGCTATGCCATATTTCCATGCATTTTCTGCTGTTTGAATATTCCGCCTTCTTGAGGAACTCATCATGTTTTCAAGCAGGCGAAATTTCATTCCTCATTTTCTAGTTATGAAAAGGAAGACGGGGCTTATTGAAATCCGAAACCGAAGACTAAAGCTCTTCCTTATTTACCCGGGATTCCTATTTACGCGGATTCACAATCTGAACTAGGGCTGTGTCAGAATGAGCAACGATCCTGAACATCTAATTTCGAATGCAAATCTCTACAAAATCCATTTATCATTTACTCAAAATGCTTCCGGGTCTGTCTGGACTCCAAATTAGAATTCGAAAGGCACTAGTCTCATTTCCCACAGTTTTCCGTTAGACAGGTGAAAAAGTGAGGGAAATTCGCTTTAAATTCGGAGCAAAGAATCGTGATTGAAATGCACCACGAGTGAAGACCAGGGGCAATAATTTCCGCTCGAGATGAGATTGTCTCCGGTTAGAGTCGATTGCCGGGGTATGGTCGACCACTTTTATCTCCTCTTCTCATATTCGGTCAGACAGCGCGAGAGACTAGGGGAAATGTAAAGACCTTACCCGAATCGAGTCGAATCGGGGAGACCTTTTGACTCGGTAGTACTTACTACTGCGAAGTAACCAAGGAATTTGAGTGACAGAGGAAATAGCACGAGCCAAACGGGTAGGTAAGAAGGGATGGGCAGTGATTTTCAGACGACAGAACTGGTAAACAATCCTCGCTTATCCGTGTGGGAAGCACCTCAGGGCGGTGAAGTCACAAGTAGTTGATAATTGGGGACGAATTCGAGCTATTTGTGGGCGCTCCTTTGGACGGATGAAACGGGGAATTTCGGCAATCTGTACTCATTTTACAGCCGAGGATAGAAATAATTATTTTTTTCTTAGAAGACAGAGAAATACCGCTCTGACAAACTTTTTTTGAGCCTTCAACCAGATCCGAAACACATCCCAGAAAAGAGAATACTTTTTTCAGAAGTCCTAAAAAAACACTTTAGAAACGTGCACAGCTGTAAAAACGAACAATTCTATTTTGGGCCTATGAAAATAAGCGCTGTTAACTTTGATGTTGCTAATTGGGACTGTGTCGTGGCAGCTCACTTGCTCCCTCGAGACAGATCGCAAGTACGAATAACACTTGAAATAGCTGATCGCGCGCGATAGTGGTGAACTAGAGTTCTTATCGTAAAATAATAAAACGTTCCGCGTATTCCGATTCCTATCGTTCATTTCACATTTTGATTAGAGGGTCTCAGGCCCTAGCTATTGTTCCTAATCATCTCCTAGGGGCACTAGAAGCTCATACTGAGAAAATGAGAATTTTAGCATTAATCAGAAATGCGCGAGCGAATAAAACGTTCCGTATTATGCGCTAAACACCGTAGCGTCTCCGCTGAGCATTTGAATGTTACGATACAATCAGGGATAATTGTAGATGACCACAATTAGCCGTTTTCTCACGCTAAAGTCTTTTTTTTCATAATTAAAATAATAGCAAAATTCACAAAATAAAATTAAGAACTGAGCGACGAGCAACTCGAGATGCTCGCAGAGGTTGTGCAGAGCGAGCTGGACCGATTCGACCCTCAAGTGCCGCTGCAGCAGTATGAGGTGATGATTGCATTATTAAATTAAATAACATTACAATAAAAAGTTACAAATATTGAGAATGTGAAGGAAACTTACAGGTAAGGCTTACAGTTAGGAAGTGCCACTGCAGCAGTATGAGGTAACAGGCTTGCAAAAGATACCGATTAATCGTTTCGCGGATAGTAAAACACCAAATCAGTTAAGAAGGCAAACAAGGAACAGCATTTCTTTGTAGAGCAACATTGTGTAGGAAAAAATATGTATAGGTGCTTGCGAGTGCCTCTGAAGCGGTGTAAATTGTAATTGGCTATTTTTTTATCAAAAAAAGCAGAGGACGGACCATCCATAATTTTGATTATCATTTATCCTAGGGGTGAAACGTATTTGATTCGCGACGCAGTCCAATTATTTTAGCACGGTAAGTATTTACAGAAAAGATTTCTAATAACGCGGTATCACAAAAATAGCTGATTACGGTTAGGGACCGCAACGTGATTTACCGAATCAATCGTAAGGTCATGTTTCGGTGCTCAAAGTATCCCTCTTGGTCTGAATAAGATCATGCTTTTTACCGTTTGTCGATATCTCACCTCTGAACAAAGTTATGAGTCAAAAACCATGCGTGCGAGGCTCAACAGAGAAGTGACCGAAACCAGTCCAAGCCAAAAGAGGGCGGAGCCTATTTCAAGCTCATTCCCAAAGTTCGAAGGCGATAGCTTCGCCCAGTCGTGAGAGACATTTTCGGAGGAAAATCAGACCTTGCCTAGGGAGAGTGTGTTCTATCCACGACGGGTAAGAAAACAGCGATAGGAAGAGGGTCTGTGGGGGCGGAGTTTGCATATGGAAAGAGAGGGGGAGATGGGAAGGGACGAAATTTGAATACGCGCCAGCGGTAAACACCATAAGTCGGAACATCGTCACGCGCGTAAAGCCGATCTTTGAATGGAGCTGACAAATTCCAAACACTTCCAATCATCGAGATTTCTTCTCTGATCGTCTCCTAATAATCCAATGAATGAATTACGAAAGGGGGAGCCATGTCCGAACACTAGAAAGCCTTTTATTACGTACTCTACACCCTTTCAAGTCAGTTTTGACCAACTCAAACTAGTCCAATCATTTTCCCCCATTGGTCATTTGTGGGGAACGATAGTAGCTTCAAAACGCGATGTTGAACGTCCCAATCGGTTACGAACTACGGCTGTCAGCTCTCGGCGCAGTTTTTACCCCTCTTCCCTATCCCTCAAAAGTGGGCGGAGCTTGCGGTCTCTAATTACGGTTTGCAAATTACCAGTAGCGACTATTCTTCATTCTGTGCATGCTCGATACCTTCATGTGAGCAACTATGGAACAGATTGACAAACAGCAACACAAAAACAAAACAAAATCAAAACAACAAAACAATAACAAAAACAATAATAATTGCAGATCGTGGACATTCCCGTGGAGTACCTGTCGCCGCGCGGACTTCCGAGGTGAGGGCCAATTTATTTTTATAATTTAAAATTAAAATTAAAATTGTAAAATTAATAAAATATTTAATTCAGAGACCGCCGATCACTGCCCGTAGAGCCTATGGACGATGAAGAAGAGGAGCAGGTAATTTTTATTTTATATTTATTGTATTTTTATATTTAATTTATAACAATTTAAACATTCAATTACGATTCGTTACGCAATTCGTAAATTTTCTGAAAAACAGGTTGAGTTTCATTCATCCTTGACTTGAGCTTGAGGTGGTCGGAGAGTAATGCTGGTGAGGAATATTGTGAAAAAACTCCATATAAAATTCAACATTTTTAAGCGTGCGTATAGTGGTTTCCCAAAAAAAAAAAGATGAAACTGATTGGGAATTTTTTTTGATCGTAAACATAAGCTTTTTTTATATTTTTTATCTAATTAATTAATTTTCAGCTGGTTTTCGTCCCGCAAGAAGTGCTCGAGGAGGCCCTTATGGAGGAAGCACTAGAAGAGGCGGCAGAGGAGGAGTTGGCGCAGGTATATTCAACTATTATTTTTAATTTTTACTTATTTCAAGTGTTAGTATAGTGCCTACTTTCAAATACAAGTCACTGATCACCAGGTTAACAACAAATTACTACAAATTTGATCATTCCGTTTACACCTGCTATTTACCAGATCATCATGGATTACCAGGAACTGTACGATATACGATATTTAATTTACTCTGATTGTCAGCCAGGTGCAAAAATGATCAGACCATGATCAAACCAACACAGAGCATTTGTTATTATGGTGAAAACCAAAGTGGGCGTGGCCTATTTCTCAAAATCCTTGAAAAAAAATGGAAATTTTCCACAGGAACTGGACGACATTGAGCTGCGTGCACGCATCGGGGAAATGGCCAACATCCTCAACGAACGAGCCAGCAGAGGATCGCGACGACGACGATAGAGAGACGCGCCATCTGACTCTCTCCGTTTCGCACGCTCTCTCGCCCACTCTAACCGGCGAGAGAGCATGAGCTAGGCCTGCCGATATCTCTCTATTGTTAACGCTGTTTCGCGCCCTTTGATCTTTGATCTTTGATCTCACCGCCGTACAATCGGTGCCCCTAGTCCCCGGCCCCTGTTCCATATCCCCGTCAGTTTCTCTCTAGACTCTCTCCATTTCGCGTGCTCTCTAGCTTGCTCTAACGTGCGAGAGAGAGTGTGCGGAATGAAGAGAGCCTCCCCAAACCATTCCAAAGGCTGATTACCGGTCTTCCTCGTCTATCAACAAAGATCTCATCCCTTTGCACACTTTTGAAGTGACTACCAACCCTTCCCGATCTATCCTTCCATCCATTTCTTAGTTTCGAAATGCGATTGCCGTTTTGCACACTTACCACCAACTGTATGTAAAATGGCGATCGTGATTCGAACTCTACACAAATCGATCCTAAATTATTTCACCCTGTAACCTTCTATATCTTCTCCAGTAGACCCCACGAGAGAGATGAATGCACCCATAGCCACCACGGTGATCGATTAAATAAATGAGGTGCATACCGTTGAAGTGCACACGGTTTGAAAAGGTTCAATCATCATCCGAAATATACAACAACAAAAAAAATTACAGTGAAACGAGGAGAAAACAAACTTGCGATAAACACATGTTATATGGGTCATACCGCGAAAAATATACACACACAGAAACGAGGAAACGTAGGCACATCCTGTCTATTAACTGTCAGCAAACCAGAGTGCAAACATCGAAAATAGACTGATACTTATGGACAATCTGATTCACAAGTGAAATTCAAGGAATAGTGTTTCAAAAATTAAAAAAAAGTGTAAATTCGGACTAGATCTTCCCATCTTTTCCTTGTTTAAACTTACGACACAGATCTCGAAGAAACAGGGGGAGTGGGCTAAACTCTTGGCTTCCTTTGATTTCCTGAGTTGTCTGCTTCGAAAGGTAAGTCGTGAAAGATGAGCTCTCCAGCTTCAGCACACTTTCTCACCTATGGCTGAGAAATGCGAGTACCAAAAGAGCAGAGTCTCTTCATTTCGCGTGCTCTATCACTTTCTCTGACTCTTCGCCTGGAGCCACTACTTAACCCACTGTATGCCTCCGGCCCACTCAGTCTCATACCAAGATGCGGAGAGTTATCATTTCCTCCTTCACTCGTTCTGTGCTCATGATTCGTTCAATCTCCCTCTTGATCAGCATTCGACCGTTCCTCAACATCATTGACCCTTCTTGTCTAACTGCGGATATCTGTGCGAAAGAGCCTGCCTGGCCAACAGCGAGGTATCACTTAACTGCTATTGCCTATCTGCTATACTTTTTCACGAAGAATCGGAAGTATAACACGATTTCAGTGCGTCGCTTATGCCTTTGCGAACCTCAAGTGCGCCCTCCCTGCTCGGGCCGGAATCAAGCAAGTAGAGTTTGAAATACGGGTCACCGTCTCTTCATTTCGCACACTCTTTCGCCTCACTGACCGGTGATAGAGTGTGGAGAATGAAGAGACGTCGATCCGTATGTTGAAATCTTCAGGCAAGCCCCAGATCTGCACGAGCGGCAATCAGATGTGCTTTGTTCGAACGGCAGCATGTGACAGTGAGTTGAAATTCGGAAGCTTTTTTTAAACATTGAGCGCATTTATTTTATATAATGGGTTTGTCTTCGCATCTCATTTTTTGGCGAAGAAATTCACTTGAACAAATATCATTTTCCGTATTCTTGTAGCGGCTGCCACCTGTTCGGAGATAGTGATTGAACCGTGCCCGGAAGTAGAGTGTGGAACAATGGAGGTCACTCGCAACGGAAATATGTTGTATTGCGACGTTAACTTCTTCCACAACGTGTACGTCACTGTGAGTGGTAGAGTTCGCAATACGGGCAATCGTCTCTTTATTCCTCGTACTGTCTCACCGGTCAGAGTGACGAGAGATCACGCAAAATGAAGAGACGATTACCCGTATTTCCAACTCTAATGAGCGGCACTCCAATGAATGCACGCGCGTTTTCTAATATTTTAAGGGAAATTATTATATCTACGCTCTGCTTGATTCGGACGGCAACGTTCAGTTCGATTCTGAGGGAAACGTTCTGCTTGAACAACAATATTCCGGATGCTGAGAACAACGTACTGGTTACCGAAAAAGGTGAACCCAATATCCTAAAGTGCTTTATTTAACATTTCCAGTTTTCTGCGGCACCCAAAACTTTCCACCCTAATCTCGCATCTCTCGATCACCAATCGCGTTAACACCGCACCCTTGAGTCAATTTACTCGCTTCGTCTGCTTACTTTCACTAGATTCCTGTTGTTTTCAGCAATAAACCTCGATTGCTCTGATAAGATCGGAATGATAAAGCTCGAAAAAATAATATTATAAGATAAAGGTGTACCTTGTTTTTTATTCAATTTTTTTCTGTGAATTGATCTGCTTTAATTTTTCCTTCGGAGCAATTTAAAAGAATAGAGGAAGGAAGTAAATTGTTCAATCTTCTCGGCGCTCGGATGACTGCCGTTGGATGACAACTAATATTCTTTGAGGCGTTTTCTCTAAGCAAACGAGATAAAAACGTGTTTGCCAGTTTTCAGCGCGAGTAGGAGCGAGAAAATACGCACGTATCGTACATCGCTCCCATTACCGAACAAACGGCCTTTTCTACCTTTTTGGCCTTTTTTCCCTTTAAGCGAATTCACGCTTAATATTCTTGTTTTTTGTTTCATATTTTTTATCCACCCCCATAACTGGACGAATACAAAAAATGGCCGGTGAAATATTATTTTAAATGGGTGAAAAATTACAGACGTAATACAGAAAATGTACGGAAAATTTGTGATGACGTGAAGATTACGGTAGAGCCGTATTTTAATTGAAAATAGAGGCAACGGCTCTCATTTTTCACCTATTTAAAATAATATTTCACCGGCCAATTTTTGTATTCGTCCAGTTATGGGGGTGGATAAAAAATATGAAACAGAAAACAAGAATATTAAGCGTGAATTCGCTTAAAGGGAAAAAAGGCCAAAAAGGTAGAAAAGGCCGTTTGTTCGGTAATGGGAGCGATGTACGATACTGAAACCTTTAAAAAGGAAGCACAACTCGGGGGGGGGGGGGGCAATTTTATTCCCGTTTTCTATCGTGATTAGATGAGAATAATATTCCACATGTGTGCTGTTCGCCGATTCGTCGCGCATGAACTTTGAATGGTACCGAAACAACTAGTCGTTTAACAGGGGAATGAACAACCTTCACGAGAGACAATGCGGAATGAGGAGAGCGTTGAGAGATTTTCCTATCAAACAACTGGTTGTTTCGTCTTGTCATTTATGAACTTCCAGATACGTTCCTGCCACTCCTCCACCGTCCGATTTGGCTCATCTCAACATTTTTTTTAGAAGCATAGAACATACCAAACTGCTTTTAATGTTAAATTTTGAAAATTATTCTTTGTAATGAAAGCAAAGAGTCACAGGATGGATCACATAAATTCACCAGGATGTAGATCGCAGAATTCCTTGCTTACCTGGAATCGGAATAGCTGCTGCACGCGCCTTACGAACTCTGACGGCGTCGAGAAATGGATGCTTGAGCGCTTGCTGAACGCTCATTCTGCAATACGATCACAATAATAAAATGCTAATTTATTTATTTTTATCTTTCTCGGCGGAATGCAGTAGTTTAGCTTATTGTTTGGTCACCGCGTATTCAATTATACAGAGCTATACGCTGCTTCACGGGAATGTGTGTCAATAGCAATCTTCTCGTAAGTTCACCTCTTATTATGATCAAAAGCCAGGGTTTTCTTAATGAAATCAGCTAGCGATTTCTGGTCAGCCTCGATTTCCGCTTGAAGCCACGGTCTGAAAAGTCGATAAATGATCAGGCTCTCTCTCAATTTCGCTTATTAGATCGACAAGAAAGATCTAGTGAAATACACGGGACACATGATTGTTTGGATGATAGGCGTCGAATAATTGAATTTATCAGTCGTTTGATTAAAAAAAATAAGTGAAAACTCGCCGGCCGTTTTCGCGAAAATATTGGATGAAATCGATCCCTGGATTTTTACCTTTCTCATTCGCTTCCCGAAGACTTTTTTGCGTGCTCGCATTGTCAATCTGAAATGTGCCAATGAGCTATTGCTACTACGTTTTTTAATTAGTCCGGACATAGCGAAATTCCGCGTACTCAAATCGTTTAGGATGGATTTCTATGCATTTAAACAATACTTGTATCTGTTTTTCATTGTCGCCGGCTAAAAACGTCTGTTAGGTAGTATTAAATACCATTTAGAAGCAAGGCAAATATATTTGAACGTAGTTATAAGCATTTGGTGTGGTCGGGCGCCTTTTCCGATAATCGTCAATTTCCCCATACGCGCGTACAATTTATTTGTCAAGTTCTATGAAAAACAATAGTAAATGCTGCAAAAATTCATTGAATTATATCTGCTATGGCATTTGGCGATTAGTGAACTCAGAAACCAAATAGGAAGGGGGGGGGGGCATAAGGCGCAGGCCTATTTGTATTTTTACGATATGCACCTTTGAGATGACATTGTCCGGGATCTGGCCGCAGATTTCGATGGCCTTCCGCACGACATCAATGGGATAGGGAGCGATTTGGCCTTCTCTTTTTAGCTCCACCTGGAGTTTACAAAATAAGTGTAGTATTCAATAACAATTTTGCCCCTCAAGAATATACAACAATGGCTCTCGGATCGTAATTTCCCATTGCTGACTTGGAAGTCTTTGAGCAATACCGAATTCATTTACTTACTTCGAACAAAACATCACCAGTTATCATTTCACAGAGCACTGCACCGATCGACCAAATGTCCGCTGAATAATTTTAATTTTAAATTATTTTTTTGATTAATTATTTATATTTTTTAATTAATAATTCAGCAAACCCTTATCGTCGTAGGAGATTAGTCCTCGTTCTCCCTCATCCCACATCACAATAGTTTCGATTGCTCTGTAGAGACTGAAAATATGCGATTGGCGATGTATTTTTACAAATTGTTGCTTGCTAGAAATAGAATATTTCAGAATCTAAATTCACAAAAAAACTAACCATGTCCCCGAATCGCTAGTCACCTCTTGACCTCGTTTTTCATAGACACGAGCCATGCCAAAATCTCAAATATAAATATTCAACAATGAAAAGCAATAAACAACAAAATTGATACCAAGAAGCGTGAGCTTGCCAGCTTTATTGACGGCGAGGTTGCTCGGCTTCACATCTCTGTGTAAGATCTGAAAATAATCAATAACAAATAAAAAAGGTTTTCATTAAATAATAATAAAATACAAACATTTAGTGAGCTGAGATACTCGATGGCACGAAGCAGCTCGAAAATCATCCTCTTGAACGAATTTAGTGAGAAATGTTCGTCCACGAGCCCGTTTGCCTGAGAAACGGAGAAGGTCGTCAAAATAGCCAGACTCTCTGAAAATCGGTGTTCCGAGGTTCTTGAGTATGCGTACCCGCGCATTCGAAAAAATTTTTTTTTTGTTTTGTGTCAAACTATATGCACGGATTCCTCTCTTCACACTGGTCTGATCTAGCTATGTGGCTACTCCTTCGGAAGTTTTCATTTTCAGAATTTTGAGAAATATACAAGGAAAATTCTCAAGATAGGAGTGTTCAGCATCAAATTCTGACCTGGGAGCAATGATCACGTAAAATTAGCACTCTTGAGAGCTTAGAAAAAACAAAAAAAAACTGATATCGTCGAGACGTCGTCTGGAGACCACGGGTATTCAAGTGTATAAAAAAAGACTATTCCCATCGTTTTTGGCAAACTCAAGAACCTTGGTGCACAAAGTTGCAGGGAATCGAACTTTTTTGACTCTGCCAGAAGCCGGATTTTTGAGCAAATCGGCTCTCTTTGTTTCCAAATTCAGCAGCTGCCGTAAATCAGGACCCGCATACTCAGTGACCAGATATCTGCAAATATTCATTATTATCGAGAGATGTTTTCCATTTACGTCTGCTATTGAACGTTTCGATTTGACAATTTCTCAGGCTAAACCAACAGCAAATTTAAAAAATTGAAGTGACTGTATCAGTATATTTCTGATAATCATATGAATAGAGCGTGACTAACATCGTGTATGCCTCTCGTGAGCCTTCGGTATATGCGGAAACCCATTTCACAACGTTCTCATGGTTCAAGCTCCGAAGAAGTTGCAATTCGCGGAAGCATCTCTGGACCTGGAAGTGCATTTATATTCACTTCACGGAAACACCTGAACAACGGGTTCGGAACATTCGGATGCCATTCGGATCCCACTGACCAAGTCCGTAATGTCCTCAAACCAAAATGAACCGATTTTTGGTTCTCATTCAGTTATCATTGTAATGGCTTAGTATCCAATTCTCATACCATCAATAAAAAGCATCAAATAAATATTAATGCCCATTTTCGATTAGGCGAGTGACGAGCAACTTGTACTCACCTTTTTCTCCGTAAGAAACGGCCCCAGATACTTTTTCACGGCCACTCCGGCATTCTTATCGGTCTTGCTGACAAAACCGCTGCAATTTTACACATTTTACATATTAATTCAACATAAGCCAAGAAGTCTCACATCACTGTGCCATACGAGCCCGTTCCCAGTTCGAATGGCTTCTCATGATGGTCGGTGAAGATCGAAGTGAGAACGAGAAATGATTCGGAACAAACGCCCTCGCCTCCGGTGGCCTTGGCGATTTTCTTTCCCTTCAGATCTAGGAATTTCTGCAATTTTTATTGTGAAAAGGGAGAAAAAAGGCAGTATTACTCACCTCAGGTTCCGCCATGGTGCGCGCGGGAAAGTGAGAGAAATCAACAGCTAGAGTGACGGTAAAAGGAGGAGAAGAGTAGAGAACGAGAGGCCGTGTCACTCAGATAGTGATGATATGAAAGGACACCAACGATCAGAGAAATAAACGGTGATAGTGAGGGTAAAAGGAGGAGGAGAAGGGAAGGAGAGGGGTATTGTGTATTCATAAGGTAGAGAGTGATGAATGAAGCACATCATGTGGAATGAAATCGCCGTTTGCGCCGTATCTGTCAAGGGTCATAAAGGCCAAAGCCGAGTCAGGAACAATAATTATTGAAAACGCCGCGGAATGGATCACGGTATAGAGATGTGAACAACAAGTATGCCAGTTGAAAATTTCGATATTACTCGCTAGAGTTCGAAATACGGGTCGCCGTCTCTTCATTTCACACACTCTCTCTCTCTCGCCTCTCTGACCGGTGAGAGAGTGTGGAAAATGGAGAGACGGCGACCCGTATTTCGAACTCAAATATTACTCACATTAGATTCCTGCATGGCGGGGATCGCAGGGAGCGAAAGTGAGAGAAATAAACGGTGATAGTGAGGGTAAAAGGTGGAGGAGAAGGGAAGGAGAGGGGTATTGTGCACATTTAACGTAGAGAGTGATGAATGAAGAAACTGGGCTGGAAACTCGGTTACGTAAATTCACGTGCTTTTCATGTTCGAAAAGTCACCATGTTTACGGGGAAAGTTTGCAATATTTGATACTTTCATAGTTCTTTCTTCAATCATGTCTTCGGAAGAGGAAATACTTTCTCTCATCACTCAAAACGGGGCTATCGATTCATTCCCTATCCAGATGACTGCTTACTTGACGCTCGCCACTCTGCCGCACGATCTTATCAGAAGCATCATATGCATTGAGAAAGGATCTCTGGCGGTGAGATTGGTGAGATCTCATTCTGATTCTGAATCTACTTCATATGTAACTTAGTGCTAATGAAAATTCGCGCACATCTGTCTGGCACCATTCACGGTGAGAATCGGGATAAGTTCCATAAACATTTTCAAGTTATCAGTCAAACATTTTTCCGTGAACCCTTTTCTGTCGATGTAGAATGTAGCACATTACCAATTATTTTGAATTTTTTCAGGGGCATCAAAGATTCATTTAAACAAACAATTAAATCAATTGTATCTATGTATGTTTCCAGATCAGTCGTTCGTGGACAGCTGCTGCGGATGAGTGGCTGCCCGACCTCGAAGAATTTCATTGCGAAAAACTGCTTTTTACCGTTTGTTGATATGTTGTCTCTGAGCCGCGCTAGAGCCTGAGAAGTACGCGCGCAAGGCACTGGAGAAGAGGAGGGAAAGGCGAGACGAGAGGGAAGGGGGCGGAGCCTAATTTGCGTGTGTCTCTCTCCCTTCCCCCCCCCCCCCCACCCTCTCGCTCGCCTCTCCCCGCGCTTCTTCTAACAAAAAACGCAAGCCGGGGAGAAGTGATAAAAATCCAATTTCTTTTCTAAAAATCCTAAAATATTCGAATTAGTCAGAAAATTACTGCCCAAACGAAACTTTGATACTGCAACCCGTCAAAACGACCTTCCCTTCTTTTATATGCAAATTTGACCTAATTAGTGATCTTGTGGACTTTTTGGGCAGTGCTCAATTGCAAGGGGATGGTAAGAGCTATCCATCGCGCTATCAAACGTCCCATTTGGTTTAGAACGAGCCTTGCGTTTTTGCTTTCTCGCTTTTTGGCTAAATCATCGTCAGACGAAAGTGGGCGGGGCTTGTGGGGCCTATACATAGGAGTCGTTGAAAAATGATCTAATCAATGTTGTACAGTTATCTCTGGAATAAAGAATGATGAGTCTGCAATAGTGTGCGAATGCTCACATGAATGAGAAAAGTTTGCCAGGTATTTTGCTGTTAGGTAGGTTGAGAACTATGTCACCATATTCTCGGACATAACGGTTGTATGTTTCTCTCGAAAAGTTCATCCAACCCAGTGTTGTAATTATAACCCAACATACCCCCCTGGCATACCTTGCTCCCTTTCCAATCCACTACGGAAACGATAGAGACGCCGTCAACTTGCACGTTATTTCCTGCAAATTCAATACCCAAAGGAAATCTTGTGCTCTAGACTATATTCAACGTTAAACAAAACTCCTGCGATATCACTGAAATACGCAGTTTGTAATAATGATATATGCATGCATATTATCGAAAAATTGTGATATTTCCCCATTAATTCACTATTAGAAGCATCTGTCCTTCCTTCCTTATCTTCCCTTCTCCCGGCAGGGGGTAGATCATTGATCTCTTGACCTTCCGATCTCTCCTCTCCCAGTCTATTGATCGCTTCCCTTCTTCCCCCAGACAGCAGTCACTCAAACTAACGATCGGATGGATGCCTCTCTCTTTTCTCTTCGTCAAAATTGGTTTATTCCACACCCACCATTTAGCCTATAATGATATGAAATACTTACTGTCCCATTAGTTCATTTGCGCTATATATTGACTCGTTTCCGCGTTAGTTGTTTGTTGTTTACTTTTATCTTCTTCTTTCCCTATCTCTCTTGCTTCCCCACTTGCGAAGGGCGTCGTACTGACGAGGTCCACCCTTCGTGAGGCGGTTGGGTGTCTACGACCCAATGGACCGAAACATCCAGCCGCATTTCTTTAGGAAGACTTCAATTTTAGTTCCTTCCTAGCAGTATCTCTATTCTTTTCGTCTCTTAAACCACATTTCATTTTAATTTGACACTGCAACCCGTCAAAACGACCTTCCCTTCTTTTATATGCAAATTTGACCTAATTAGTGATCTTGTGGACTTTTTGGGCAGTGCTCAATTGCACGGGGATGGTAAGAGCTATCCATCGCGCTATCAAACATCCCATTTGGTTTAGAACGAGCCTTCTTGCGTTTTTGCTTTCTCGCTTTTTGGCTAAATCATGTCAGACGAAAGTGGGCGGGGCTTGTGGGGCCTATACATAGGAGTCGTTGAAAAATGATCTAATCAGTTTTGTACTGTAATGAGAAAAGTATGCCAGGTATTTTGCTGTTAGGTAGGTTGAGAACTATGTCACCATATTCTCGGACATAACGGTTGTGTATGTTTCTCTCGAAAAGTTCATCCAACCTAGTGTTGTAATTATAACCCAACATACCCCCTGGCACATCTTGCTCCCTTTCCAATCAACTACGGAAACGCACTCGAGACGCCGTCGACTTTATCCAGCTGTTGTGATTATTTTCTGTCAGCGGCAGGGCTCGAAAGTCTCGTCGTTTCGCGCAGATTGTCTTTATAATTATTGTTTTTGCGTTTTTTTTGTTGATGGTTGTCGCATCCACTTAAACATTTTCAGTTTATTGAAAAAATGTTCGAATCCGAAGAGAAATTTTACGACTATATCAACAGATTACGGGAGGAGAATGAGTCGCGGTATGATTTTTTTATAAAATTTCCCTCCAAATTGTTTTTCATTTTTCCGAATTACGGACATTCGCAGCTCACACTCAAGAACGTAATGATCTTCCTTACAATTAGCTCAAATAAACTATTCATTTAAGCTCGTCCATCCGCTTCTCACGCGCCTGCGGCGTGTGCCTCACGCGTGTGCCGCGTCGCCGCTGCGTCCTCGTCCCATGCGGACACGCGCTGTGCACCGCGTGCGCCAAGCGGATCCGCTGGGACGCGGACAAGGAAGCGCGAGCGATCGTTTGTCCGTTCTGCAGGTAAATAACATAGCGTACAGAGTAGTGCTCTTGTCTTTTCACTGTCCTTTACTTCTTTGGAAGAAACTGAAGAGTAATATGAACAATTGAAAAATACACGACGACACTTTCATATTAAAATTAGCGGCGTGTGGTTTCCGATGAATATAATTTCGAGCATAACCACAATTTTACAGAAGTGAAGGAAAGCTGGTTCACCTAAAAGAAGAGCTAATCAAAGAGCAACAAGATCGCAAGCAAATAACTGATACGTAAGTACTTTTTCACACCTCACTTTCCTAATCGATTGATTTCCAGATCTCTCAAGCTCACCGATGTATGCAAAGCTGCCAGGAACGATACGCAGACTCGCTATAACGAATTGGTCGAGCACGCCAAGGCTGCTGACAGAACCTACGAGGCTGCCGCAGCCCCCGTTGCAGCAGCAGCTGCAGGAGTAGCTGCTGCTCGTGCAGCAAGGGATGCTGCAAAGGCAACACTTGATGCTGCCGTTGCAGCATTCGCTGAGGCTTCCCTGGCCGCATACCAGGCCTCGAACAGCAATTCCGGCTGCGCTGGCGCATTTGAAGCAGCGGCAGCGGCCGCTGCAGCGGCTGCAACTGCAGCAAAGGCTTTCGATGCGGCAACCCTTGATGCCAAAGTAGCCGAATGGAGGCAGCGAGTAGATGTCGATTGGAAAGATTGTTTCGAGCGTGTTTGCATCAATGCTTGGAAAGCTGCGGATGCGGCAAAGGAGGAGCTGCAAAGGATGGTCATTGAAAAGATGCAGCTTGATAATGAGAACAGGTATGGTTTCGTTGTGTGGTACTATCCAAAATCAAGCCTCTTCACAAGAAATTAAGAATTGAAACTGGTTAGATCCCGGGTTCCATCCAGGAAAAATCAACAATAAATGCAGGAAAAATGTCTAACAGCGATATATTTGCAGCGCGGTACTCGGTCATCGATTCTCTCGACGCTGTCGCATGTGCGGCGTGGACCATCCGCCACGGCGCAGCGTCCTCACCGCCTGCGGACACGCGGTCTGCCGCGCGTGCGCGGAAGAGCTGATGCTAATCGAGGCATTGAAGAAAGCAGCCATCGCGGGTTGTAGCGCTGATCATGACGCGTGCAAAGCGGATGCGGATAATAAGCAAATTCGTTGTACTGAATGCGAAACAGTTGGAAGATTCGTGCCTTTGTTCGAAGAAGAGGAAATCATGGAGAACATTTAGAAAGTAGAAGTTTCATTATACCTTTTTCGTTTGTTTTGTTTGTTTTTGGCACAAAATAAAGTTTTTACTAGGGATGTCCAATCAATTCCAATACCCAATTAATTGATTTTGCGGCCGCTCAACCCCTCGGAAAATAAGGAATAAAAGTCAATTAATTGGTCAACCCAATACCAATTACCCAATTCATTGGTATTGTCTCTGAGTATTGAGTATTGAATTGAAATCACTAGTTTTTACAGTAATGTTTACAACTGATGCAACAGCAAAAACGAAAGGTCTCGGCCGGGATCGAACCGGCGACCTTCTGCGTGTGAAGCAGACGTGATAACCACTACACCACGAGACCATATGGTTCTGGTGTTCACATTCTGGCTCTTAGCATGGTTTATACCGGATTTCTCCACCTTATTATGGAGAAGTGCGGCTATGTTGTTCGCGGTGCGTTTGGGACCAGTGATTCAATCAATAAATATTCATTTACTAAGACTACTGATACAATGAAGTTTGATTAAAAAAGACGTGGTAAAGAAGTGGAAAAGACGTGGGAATGAATTGGAAAGGACGTGGATGGGAAGTGGAAAGGACGTGGATGGGAAGTGGAAAGTGAACAGACCGATTGGTGGTTACCGAAAACCTTCTTGAACGGGCGATTGGCGACGAACGGGTCCAATTGCTGGACGTGGTGACGACGGGAGCGCCGGGAGATCACAGAGCCTCGTCTGGCCTGCTGTGATGAAGACGGCGATGGAAACAAGTCGGGGCAACGGCGACCCTCAAACTTGGGTAATTAAACCCGGAATAAAGGATAAGCGAGGTAATAGTGGAGTGGAGGGTAAATACGACGGTATAAACCGAAGCAAGGGGGCAAAAAACGACAGAAACGGGTGAAAATGGAGAAAAAACTGGAAAAGGATTGATCGGGAAGTTGACATGGAAAGGTACGGTAGTTACCGCACGGTCAGGATGTTCTGTGTGAGAGTTATTTCATTTCGAAAACATCTCTTGCCGAAAGTCGCAACTACTAATGGATTGGAAACGACCCTTTGAGTCTTGGAATCATTATTTGATTATTGGATATTTGGGTATCGAATTAGATGGAAATCGATACACTCGGGGGAGTGGAAGGAAGGAGAGAATGGAATGTAGACGTGGATGTGTGAAGTGGAAGGAAGATGGAGTAGGCTGAATGCCCTTTACTATTGGAACAACGAACAACAGAGTCCATCAAATGATGGAGAAACGGACAGGGAACGAACAACGGATGATCGTTACCTAATGGCACAGCTAGTGAAGAACAATAAGAACGAACAAATGAACGAAGAAGGAAGAGAAACTAGGGCATGAGAGCGGGGTTCGCTGGACAGAACCAGTAACAATGGCGCTCTGGACCTCCTTGAGGAGTGACGCAACCGTTGGTGCACAGGTTGGGCTCACAGTCAACACGGTGGGAAGCGTTAAGAATGCGGAAGCATTTGGTGCATCTATTTGACGAATGGGTAATGGAAAGTCGGGCGTGGAGGCTCGTGACTACATCACAATTTCTGGTGAAGTGTCGGGTGCTCTTACAAAAGACACACTGTGGGTGATGGCTCTGGTTACGAGATATGGGTGAGCGTGATCGACTGTGACTCTTATGGGATTGGGCAGGAATGGGGTTGCGGTTTGATTGTCTGTGTTGAGTAGAGGTGGAACGGGGACGATTGAGATGAGCTCTGTTGGGGAGGTAACGGGGATTGGAAGGAGTCATCTGATTGGATTGGACAACGACCGGAGTAGTCACATGGGGGGGACGAGTTGTGGAAGGAGTGACATCAGTGGCATGAACAACAATGGGAGTGGGATCGACAAGATTGGTAGAGACAACATCAGAGAGACTATCTACTGACATGGACAACTGGGAAACGAGGGAATCAAAGTGTTCCTTGAGTAGGCCTACACCCTCAGTCACCACGTTGAGGACAATCTTTTTCATTTTCTTCTCTACTGAGTTGGTGATATCCTTCACCACTCTGTCGTGATCGAAGAGGATCTTGGGCTTCTTGGGCTTAGCAACGACAGTCGTGGGGACCGGCATCTGGATTGGATGATTGGATTGGGATCGACGTGAATGAGAGTGATAGCTAATGATGGAATAAATAATGGGATTGATTAATGGATGGATGACTACCTTGTTCTTCACGTTGGAAGGAATATCGATGGGCTCTGGCGCGAGGGAACGGTTGGGGTCTCGTTCCTCAGGAGTCTGGAAATGATGTGGAATTCGGGGATGTTATTAATTACAATGTGTTGTCACAGTGGAATCCTCGGGGGAGGGGATTAATGGTGAGGAGTGACCTTTTTGGAACGGGTAGTCATCGGATGGGTATTGATTGGTTCGGGTTCATCTACTGGAACAGGTTACTGCGTGGTGTTCTCGTTGGAATGGATTTCTAATGGAATAAGGAGATTCAGAGGACGCTCTATGACTCTGCCTGCATGCGATTTGAGAGTTGCAGAGGTGTTGGTGAGGGAAAGGATCTTAGCCATCTTCCAACTGGATCGAGGAGTATTGCCAGACTCATCAACTACGAGAACGAGTGAACCGCGAATTGGAGGATGCGTAGTGGATTTGACAGAATGGAGAGGATCTGATTTCTTAGAACAATCCCTGAGTGTGGTGAGATACTCACTGTGCCATCTGTTCCAGAATGCATCTACTATGGTAATCGATCGCTTGAGCTGCTGGATTGCAGCTTCTCTACTACTGTTCTCTTCCTCTGGTGGTCTATAGTCATTGTCATCGTCAGACAGAATGACAGAACAACCCAGGAAAGACTCTGGAGAAATGAGATCAATGGGTCGGAGAACTGGGCCATTGAATGTGTGGACATCATCGGATGAAACGTAAGTTAAGGGGCGACTATTGAGAAGAGCTTCGATCTCACAAATCACCGTGGTGAACTCTTCGCTAGAAAGCTTTTTCCTAGCAATGGTACGTGTGAGAGACTCTTTTATAATCTTGACTAATCTCTCATAAATGCCACCTTTCCAAGGTGAATGAGCAGTAGTGAATTCCCATTGGATTCCAAGCGTGGACATGAGGGTGTTCACATTGGGATCCTCATCAGGTTTGGCAAATAGCGTGCTCGCCATTTTGAACGTTGTAGCTTTGTCGGAAGTGATATGGGTGGGTGTTCCACGTCTAGAGCAGAACCTCCGAAACGCGAATGTGAATGAGGATGGAAGGAGTGAATTGACCACTTCGAGATGGGATAAACGAGTAGAGAAGCACGTGAAAACGAGCACGTACATTTTCTCATCTGTGTTGGAATGAAATGGACCTGCGTAGTCAACTCCAGAGTGCTCGAACGGACGACTCTTTCTCACTCTATCTACTGGTAATGCAGGAGACTGGGGGTATCGGAATGGCAAGTTGTTTGTCTTCCGACACGGAACGCATTGCTTGAGAACGGATTTGGCAATCTGCCTACACCTGGGGATCCAGTATTTGCGCTTCACTTGATTTAGAATCACATCAACACTAGCATGGGATGAGGAGTGGTGGATGTCACTAATGATTAGCTTGGCAAGAATGGAATCTGTCGAAGTTGGAATAAACACGGGCGATTTCGTTTCAGAAATCAGACTGGCGTTAGCGTGCGTGGATCTTCGACGATTTCACCCTTCCTCACTAATGGATCACTGGATGGAATGCATTTAGTTTGATGGAGTTTGATTAAGGAATTGAGCGCGAACCGTCTCTCAACTGCTGAGGGAACAGGTGAGGTGATTGTGGGAAGGTGCTTGAGTTTCTCGTGAATACTCGTATTCTGAACTCTGGATGCACATATCGATAAGAAACGGTAGACTCTGGATGTCACTGCAATAGCTTTGCGAAGTGACGAGAATCTCTCGAGCTTGATCACTGTTTCAATGGGAGGTACCACTGCCACAGCAGAGATCGCCATTGGGAATGAATCGATTGAGGGACACTGGATGGATGAGAGGTCGTCGTTCGGCCACGAGTCGGGATCATACTTCAGCCACTCTGGGCCTGACCACCATGCGTGCTTAGGATCGTTCATATCCTTGGCACTTAGCCCTCTGGTTGCGTGATCAGCTGGATTGGACTCGCTACGCACATGTCGGGGATGATGGTAAATCACAGGATTGAAGGAAGCGAGTTCGTCTCTAGTGTCATGAATTTTCTTGATGCGATTGACAACGAATACACCTGGTTGTTTTCTGAACTCTGGCTTGCACCAGTGCAACACAACGGCCGAGTCAGAGTAGAAATATGCATGGATGGGCTTCTCGGGGAACTCCTTCCTTAGAGCTTCCACCGTAAAGCGAACGAGCGTGTGGGCCGTGACAAGAGAGTCAAGCTCCATCTTTGGAATGGTCGATGTACACTTGATCGGCGCGAGTCTAGTTTTCGAAATCAGAAGGGTTGGTTGTGCATTGGATGACCAGCTATAGATGCAAGCAGCCATTGCCTGCTTGGAAGCGTCACTGAAGGCTACGAGAGTAATCTCATCGGAATCCGACAGATGAGCGTATCTGTCGATGGAAAGATTGAAATTCTCGAGCTCGGACATTTGTTAATGGAAAGTGGATCGAATGGTTTCATCAACAGGGTCATCCCATTTTAGCGAGGTGTTCCACAAATTCTGTGTGGTCAACCTTGGTGGGAGTATGAGGGGATTGAGTAGTCCCAGAGGGTCATACGGGCTGCAAACCGTACTTAGCATACTCCTCTTGGATACTTTACCACTCTTGTTGGAAATGGGAATGTTGATGGACAGTCTATCGGTAGTGGTATTCCACAGTAAACCAAGTATTTTCTGTGTTTCGTCCTTAGCTCGATCAGATTCGGGTACGATACTAAGGAAACTCGGATCGTTGGAAGCATAGTCTCGAAGGTTCATGGACATCGTTCCGAAGAGGCTCTTTGATTCAGTGTACATGAGGGAAGTTGGTAGGTCAACATTGATAATCACGTTGTCGACGTACAGATTGGAAACTAGCTGGTGGATGAGAGTCGGGTCGCAATTGGTGCCGTTCAATCTAACGTGGTGATGAATGACCTTGTTGAGAATACTGGGACTCGCATTAATGCCAAAGGGAGTCACACAGAATCTGAGAACGAGAATGTTCGAGTTGGAAGCTGGCTTATCAAGATTTTTAACCCAGAGGAAGCGCAGCATGTTGCGTTGCGAGTGATGTAGTTTCACTTGAAGGAACGCCTTCTCTACATCAGCTACAATGAGACATAGACGGGATCGGGATCGAAGCAATATTGCCGGAATTTGCTCGAGGTCGCTTGGACCTGGATGGATCATATCGTTCAATGAGGGTTTGTTCCTCAGATGCGCCGACGCATCGTATACTATGCGAAGGGGAGTGGATGCTTTCTCGGGTCTGAGAACGGGCTGGTGCGCGAGATAATGGATGATACCTTCATCATCGTTTGGATCGACCATTTCAATCTGTCCGAGACTGAGCTGGTCCTTCAGGATGGAATCGTAGTACTCAAGATTGGATCGCTGCTTGGAAAGAGTTCTTAGTGTGGAACTGAGCCTCGAGACCGCGAGATCAAAGTTGGACGGAAGGTCAATCTTAGCCTCGGGCTTGACTGAATATTGCACAATGTATTCGTCTCCCTGCTTCTCGACGGTGTCGTCGAAATGCTGGTTGACTAATGCATTCGCTACCTTGCGCGCTTCCTTTTCCGTTGTCTCATACACTCGTGCAATTGGATCGACCGCGAAAAGTCGCTCAATTTTCTCGTCGAGTGTTTCGTCCTTATGGATGGTTAGAGCAGATACTATTGGATCGAATTTTCTAGTACGGGGTCTGTTTGAACCGACAACGAGTGGTCCGATGGAAGATTGTACTAAACGGTAGCCACATGGAAGTTTTGTCTCAGTGGCGCTCTCCAGTAGCTCTAGAGTATCGCCAATGCTAAGCAGAAGGTCACTGTGGACAGTGGAGGATTCTGAGAAATGACTTGGAACTGATCCTATCGTAGCTTGAATGACCTCGAGGTCGTCCCTCGGTAGTGGATCAGTATAGATCGTATTGACTGATGCACCCTCTCTGACTATCGCCTCAATGTGAACCTTCCCACGATCTGTTACAATGTCAACGTTGACAATATCGTGGGGTGATACCTTGGACGGGTCACCATTGATGCCAGAGATGGCCATCTCTCGAGTCTCGAATGGTATTAGGGCTAGACGGTTCACTAGATCCCTGGAGATGAGCGTTGCTTGTGCGCCGTGATCGAGGAGAACATGGGCAGTAGCAAAGGTATTGGAAACGGGATTGGCAACAGTTGCTGTGGTTGTGAATAGACGCTCGGGTTGCTGCATAGATACCATATTGATCGCTGTGTTGGATGGTTTGTCGCAAATGGATCTGTGATGCTTGCCAGAGCATTTCGCACACTTCTTGCTGCAATCGGCAGAATTGTGTTCACTGGAAAAGCAGCAAAAACAGAGCTTCTTCCTTCTCAAAATCTCTTTCCTGTCCTTAGCTAGTTTGACAGTGGTGCATTCGAAACTATAGTTATGGTTACCACAGAAGACACACTTCGGACCTCTGGGTGCCTTGTGTGATGGAGGGGACGAGTTCGTGACCGACGATCTCGGCATGGACAAGCCACCAGAGTAGTTGTTAACGACCACTGACTTCTGGTGGTGGTTTCTATCGGAAATGGCGTTGATCATTGTCACATCCTCTAGCTCCGTTCTGAGCGTCTCTTCGATTAGTTCGAGAGATTCTAGAAGTGTGGTGGATCTACGGCGCCAAATGACTGGAATGAATCGTGGATGGATGCGATCAGCAATCTGTTGCTGCATCACAAGACCATCTAGCCCACAGTCATCACTGATGGAATGTACTAGATTAATCATAATGCGCACTGTGTCCAACTGGTCTTCTAGCTTATTGGACTTGGATTGGACCTTGAGAAGGGATTGGAGTAGAGTAGCTTGCGTTAAATTTGGCCTACTGTACTCTGTTTCGAGTCGAGCGATGATTTTCGCAAGGAAATCTTTGTTGGTGGGAATGGTGGAAATGAGGGAGAGAGCAGTGCCTCTCAACGTTGATCGCACGTAGCAAATCTTTTCCACCTCGTTGTATTGTGGCTGGTTCAAGATCAACATGTCGAGCTGATACTTGTATGCGGGCCATTTGGTAATATCCACACCATCGAAAGTTTGCAGTGTGATGGGGGGAAGGACGATATTGGAATGGGGAGAGGACTGTGCATTGCTATTGCTAAGCCGCGCCTCGAGATCGACAATTTTGGCAGCGAGGGTTTGGTATTCTATGTGAGCAGTGGAAGTACTAGTGGAATCACCATCAACTGGTGTGGAAGGCAGTGGAATGGATTGAGAAGGAATGCTAATGGGAGGGGTGAGACGGCTTAGTGCGCTTGCGCGCACTGTCGCCGTCTCGAGGGAACGACGGAATTTATTTTCGAGTTTTGAAACGACGTTAGCTACACTCACGGGGTCGACTTCCATCGACGTCGCTGCTTCGCTGCTGCTCTTGAACTCCTGCAGCTTCCTCTGCTCCACGTCCTTGCTGCTGTCGTTGTCGTCCATGCTGTCGACCGATTGAATGAGGGAAGAGAACAGATCGCTATAATCATCACGGATTATTTGGGCATCAACAAGGATCCGGGCCACTCGGGCCGAGATCTTCTCGATTTCGTCACTACTGGAAGTTTCGAAAATCTGACTGATATCGTTTTCGATGGAAGTGACTAATGGACTCAGTGATGAAATTGATGACAGCAGTTTTTTGTAACTGCTGTCGAATTGTGACATCTTCCTAGTGGTTTTCCTTGGTGCGAAATTGACGAATTTCGTCTCTAATGGAACACTTGGGGGAGTGGAGTGCTCGATCGGGCCACGCGGGACTTTGACGGGGCTGGGATCGGCACTATGCACCATATACCGGATTTCTCCACCTTATTATGGAGAAGTGCGGCTATGTTGTTCGCGGTGCGTTTGGGACCAGTGATTCAATCAATAAATATTCATTTACTAAGACTACTGATACAATGAAGTTTGATTAAAAAAGACGTGGTAAAGAAGTGGAAAAGACGTGGGAATGAATTGGAAAGGACGTGGATGGGAAGTGGAAAGGACGTGGATGGGAAGTGGAAAGTGAACAGACCGATTGGTGGTTACCGAAAACCTTCTTGAACGGGCGATTGGCGACGAACGGGTCCAATTGCTGGACGTGGTGACGACGGGAGCGCCGGGAGATCACAGAGCCTCGTCTGGCCTGCTGTGATGAAGACGGCGATGGAAACAAGTCGGGGCAACGGCGACCCTCAAACTTGGGTAATTAAACCCGGAATAAAGGATAAGCGAGGTAATAGTGGAGTGGAGGGTAAATACGACGGTATAAACCGAAGCAAGGGGGCAAAAAACGACAGAAACGGGTGAAAATGGAGAAAAAACTGGAAAAGGATTGATCGGGAAGTTGACATGGAAAGGTACGGTAGTTACCGCACGGTCAGGATGTTCTGTGTGAGAGTTATTTCATTTCGAAAACATCTCTTGCCGAAGGTCGCAACTACTAATGGATTGGAAACGACCCTTTGAGTCTTGGAATCATTATTTGATTATTGGATATTTGGGTATCGAATTAGCTGGAAATCGATACATGGTTCTTGAAAGCGTTCTTCCGACATTCTTCAAGCTTTCTTCTTCACATCTTGATTGCATTCAATGCATTGGAAATGGAATAAAAATAATGAAATTAACATTTCCTCAACCGTTTTCGATTCGATCATTTTTGAAATTTCAATTCAACAATTCGTCGCTCGCCTTCATTCCTCACCCCACTCCATCCAATGTATAGAGCGAACATTAAATAAACAGCTATTCGCATTAGCATACTTCAATTATTTTCGAAACTATTTGTTTCAAATATCGATCACCTTCATTCCTCACCCCACTCCATCCAATGCGCGGGTGGTTACTCGTTCTCCTCCTCTCGTCCGCGACCTCTTCTGATGGGAACACGCCAGTGACGACGTCCCTCTACTTTAACGCCAAGGACGTCTATCGTGAGCTCCGCCATTTCTTAAGCTCCGCCGTTTTCCCTTAGCTCCTAAGCCTTATGCTCATACGGCTCCCTTAGCCCCGCCACCTTTCCAGACGTGACCTGCTGGCCGATTGACGCCGTCGTCGACACCGATGCGGGGAAGGCAAGGGCGGCCGAGCTGCGGAAGGCGGGCTACGAGTACTTTGGTAGGTTGAATACTTGCTTTGGCTTATTTTTTATCGAGTTAATTGAGTTTAGCTCGGATGTAACCGTATGCTTTGGTAGGGCAAATTAGCAAGAAAAAATGAAAAAAAAAGTAACTGTAAGTCTTCTTTCCAGGCATGGCGACAACTACGCTTGCAGGTTCGCAATGCGAAAAGTGAGTTACAAATTTTCGATATTTGATGTATACAGTAACGTAACCTGCCGTAATCGTTACAGCTGGCACTCAATCATCACGGAGCGTGAGGATAAGGATCAAGCATTCATCGATACGGGGTGCGGTATAGATATCGAAATACGGGTCGCCGTCTCTTACACTCTCTCACCGGTCGGATTGGCGAGAGAGTGTGCAAAATGAAGAGACGGCGACCCGTATTTCGAACTCTAGTGCGGTAGGGGACGGTAGTCGTCATGTATGATGTATGATACCGCGTGTTAGGTAGGACGGCCAACTGAAAATGCGATATTATCGAAAATATTGCAGAGAATTTTTTTCTGTAAGATAAATCTCTTAGATTTCTCATCTCTTGGAATTTTTTTCTTTTCTCATCTCTCAAAAATAATGTAAGGTGCAGTAGCCAAATATCAATTTTTGTTCCTTTCAGAATTCCCTCGAAGGGCATCAACGTCGAGTACTACGCGAACCACGCGCAGTGCAGGTACCGTAATGGCTACAGTATCTAAGCGATCGATCGATGACTGTTTATTTCATATTTTTCTACCCGAATGTAGATTATTCCAAATATTCGCTATACTTTGAATCATTGCTCATAGAAAAATGAACACGCTTGCCGCGCACTGCACTCCTTAATGCACTCCACTTGCAGATGGCTGCCGATGCATTCCGGCGAGCGGATCAGCACTACATCCTCGGACAGCTACGGTACGGAAATAAAATCAGTTATCGATCATGCGAGGATACGGTAGCTGGTCCTGGAGAGATTACGGTACACATGGACTTTTGAGGTAATGGCACCGCTATCCCTGTGGCGGACCCTGAAGAGGACGGGCAGCGGCCCGCCAGCGGGCCCTGGTGCTATATCCTTGATGGAAATGTGAGTACGGTAGGGTTTCGGTAAAGGATACGGTCGGGTTACGGTAAGGAGGGATACTGGCGGTACGGTTGGTGCATTGTCGAGATACGGTAGGCTGAGTAACGACAATTCCTCAGGGCAAGCCCGAGCCCGCTCGCTGCTTGTCGTATTGCGGTGCGATATACGAAACGGAGAGGAAGCGGAAGGCAGGTACGGTAGTGGTAGGTACTGTAGGTAAAGGGTCGGTAGATTATCGATTATCGAACGGTCCAAAAAAAATATGCTGAATAGGTTTAGTGGTTGATGTAGTTGCCAATATATTATTGTAGGGAGATAGTAGGCTTTCGGAATCGCAAGCGTACCGTATTTTCCAGTTCCGCACACTCCCAATTCAACAATTGAAATCATAGAGCAAGCTCAAGCTCGACTTGGTGAAACTATGGCCGATTGAGATGAGGGAAATGGGCAGAATAGGCTCCGCCCCCTTTCCCTCTCGTCTCGCCTTTTCCCCCCTCTCCAACGGTGCATTTCGCGCGTTCTTCTCGGGAAGTAGCGCAGCTCAGAGACAAGATATCAACAAACGGTAAAAAGGGTGATCTTATTACGGGTTTGGACACAAATTTGACCGGATTGTGACAATTCGGCAATCTACGTTGTGGCCCCTAATCATAGTAGGTAGGCTAGTGGAAGGAATGAGCTGGGGATAGATACTGTAGAAATGATCACTCGTTCAATGCTCGTGAACTGCTCCCCCTTTTTCCAGTTGCGCACACTTCGCTCGTCCCGCCTCCCCATGTCAACCACAATCCCGCCTTCACCGAGCACCTCGGCACCGTGTTCGACGTGTCGCCCTCGCACAAGGCGATGATTTATGTGGTACGGTAACGGGTACACTTTCATATCCTATCGATAACTGAATTTATTCGATGTGTGACAATAACGGCGGCGAATACTGTAGTCAACGGGTTATCGACAATTGAGTGCTTGGGTGCCGTATTCGACGTGTCGCCCTCGCAGAAGGCGATGATTTATGTGGTACGGTAACTGGGTGGATCACTGTAAAAATAATGCTATCAATTTGCTATCAATTGCACATCTAAAGAGTTTAATTATAGTATCGATGTTTGCATTGCTTAGGTTACGTTATTTTTCGACAACTGTATTCAATTGTCGATTGAATATCGATTACATTCCAGAAGCTTTCAGAGGATACTGTAACTGGTGCATGAGATTACGGTTATCAGTTATCAATTTCCTTCGCAGAAGCCCTCGATGGAGAGCCACGCTGACGAGCTGCTCGAGCAGAAGCGGATCGTATTTTATGTCTGCTGTGGTGAGGAATAGGGGTTACCTTAGGATACGGTAGGGCACGGTAGGGTTAGGGTAAGGTACGGTAGGGTTAGGGTAGGGTACGGTAGAATATGGTAGCAGTTACGGTAGTCAAGTATCGATTGGAATACAGTAGAATTTCGATAATTACACGTGGATATGGGTAGAAGTCGCGTGATACGGTGAGGGAGCGACTAGGGTTGTCAAAATGAAGAATCCGTCTCTTCATTGTTTGTTGTCTCTGACCGGCTAGAGTGTAGAGTTCGAAATACGGGTCGCCGTCTCTTCATTTCACACACTCTCTCGCCTCTCTGACCGGTGAGAGAGTGTGGAAAATGGAGAGACGGCGACCCGTATTTCAAACTCTACTAGAGTGACGAGAAAGCGTGCGAATTGAAGAGAGTGATTCTTCACTCCGACACCTGCATGGAGGGAAAGTTACGGTTGTTGGATACGGCAAGATATCGATCAATTGCAGGTGTGGTGGGCGCCGTCATACTGTGGATTACCGCATGCCACTTCCTCGGTTCGTATCGCGAACTGACTTTATTTTGCGATCGGCGACTGATTTATATTGATAACTGATTTTATTCTACAGGACTGCGCGTCAAGCGTCGTCGGCTGGCCATCCTCGCGATTCAGAGACAGGTACGCCCCGATACGCAGGCGAGAGAGTGTGCAAATCGAGGAGAGACATCCAAAATCTGGCCATTTTCTGTAGGCAATCTCGGCGAGCATCACCCGCAGACGAAGGGAGAGTCAAGCAGAGCACGAGGAGGAGGATGCGAGGGAGCGATAAGCCCCTGAATCAGGGAGCGGAATTTGGAGTTTTGAATTTCCCGCCCTCGAAAATCGCAACACAATCGAAATCTGAATAAAGAAGTGTATATGTTCACTATGCTTCCTGGTGATTTCAAGTAGTCATTGCAATTCGGCATGCTGCTCTTCTCTTTTTGACATTCAAATTTTTTGCCTTTATCAGTAAAACAAATGTTCAATTGGAGATTTCAATTCAATTCAATTCAATTTTTATTCCGTTGCATGTATGGTATCACGATAGATTTTGACATAGTAATAGGTGATCGCAGAAACGGAGGTCCGTCGATGTAGTCGAATCGGTTGGGGGGGGGGGGGTGCAGGGGTGCCGCAAGGGTATGAGAGGGTAAGGGGTGGTTGGACATTGGGTGGGATCAAAGATCAAGCCATTTGTGGATCACGGATGTAGGGAAAAGGGTACTGAGTGATGAGGAAATAAACTTGCGGAAGGGATCATGTGGGAGAGCTACAGATGAGGGGATTCTAAAGAATTCCAGGAAATAGCTCTAGAAGCCAAGGTTGACTGAGAGTTATGGGGAAGGAAGGGCAAAGCGATTCTTAGGGGATGACCATTTCTCAGAGTACGGTTGAGAGGCGCGGTAGATAACATCACGACATCACTAAGCGGTTGTACGGCGCCTCGGCGAGGCAGACGCCGCAGTCGCGCGAGAAGCGGATGCGGGCGCTGGAAGGGGGTATATATTAGGGATGTCTTGGCAAGAAATGACTCTCCTCTTTTCGCATGCTCTCTCGCTCTGCATGAAATTTCCACAATTCGTCGCCAAGTACATAAAATATGGTGCATGGTTGAAGCATTTCCGCGGCTACTCGGACTAGTTCGCTAAGTGAAAATTTATTGTTAGGCATTTTATTAGGCATTTTATTCGCTGCGCTGGAAGGCAGACAATGAACTAAAAATGATGAACATTTATGTGAAATAGCAGCGTAAATGTTCACGAATTGCCTCACATAAAGAGCAGTTAAAGGGGGATAGGCATCAATGTCTGGCTAGATATATTTTCGACGTGGGATGAACGAGCGCTGTTACCCGATCACACTTTCGAAACTCTCATGTGTTCAATTGTAGTTTGAAAAGAGATGTAGTCAATTGGCTGATCGCCAAGTCCCCTTGTGTTTCAGGAAACGAGCGAGAGAACGTGCGAAATGAGGAGAGCGTGACCTCCTTTCCTCATTTCAAGCGGTCATTTGCGCGGTTGATACCCTTCCCCGTTTAAAGGAGGAGCAACATGAATATTTTGGTGACTAATCTGTCAACGTCACATCGTAGCAATCCATAACCATATCAGATTTCCGATACTCCCATGTTTTTCAATTTTCGTTTGAACTGAGATATGAGCATATGGCTGTGTGCCAAATGACCCTGAAGATCCGGCAACGAGCGAGAGACTATGCAAAGTGAGGAGAGCGCGCCCTCTCGCCTCACTTTGCATAGTCTCCCGCGCGGTTCGTGATACGACTCTTTTAACACGGGTCTCCTGTAAGAATGTAGGAGTGTAGAATGTAGGAAAGAATGTAAGAATGTCACCGTTTTCCTTGTCCTTACTTTAGCTACCCCCAAACAACTTTCATCGAAATCGGAGAGAATATATATATTTTTCTGTCGCTAAAAGCTCTCATTCTCCTACGTTTTTACCGGAGACCCGTGTTAAACGATTAATTCGCTTGTTTTTTACTAAGACATATTTCAAAAAAAAATAATTGTAATGAATTAACACTAGGCTTTCAATCTTAACGAAACGACTAGTCGTTTAATAGGGAAATCACTGAAAATCAAATTAAAATCGCCCTTCGCTCTCCTCATTCCGTGCTGTCTCTCGTGAAGAAGGCTGTGAATTTCCCTATTAAACGACTAGTCGTTTCGTTACGATTGAAAGTCTGATTCACACCTTTCATCATTAACCTTCCTGAACTGTTGGATGATATGCGCTCCTCTCGTGTGATCATCGGAAATGTCCGGAGAATTTTAAGTGATAGTTTGAATTTAGAGCGTAAAATGGATTCACATGGTATCGTATAGAAAAAACATAAAAATATAATACGAATAGTTTTTTTCTAAATCCCTTTTTGGCAAATGTTCACGAATTATACCTCACATAAAGTCTTATGATAAAGAGCAGTAAAACTATCAACTCGCTCGCAAACAATAGCCAAGAAAATTGAAATAGAGACAAACGAGCGTGGAAAGTTCTCAGGAGCGGGTGTTGGGGTTAGTGCGAGGTGTCGCCAATTCTTAATCGTCTGGAGTAGGTATAGCACTCGTGGAACAGTTTATTTTCACTTCTGTTTCATTTTCTTTCAAATACTTTTTTCATAATTTGTTGCATGTAAATTATTTTTATTAAAACAAGTTCTAAGCCGTAATTAAATCTAAACCAATCAGTGAAAATTGACCTACTTCAGAAAAATCACTGAAAAATAGATCATTGTGGATGAAATGAGAGTTTTACTGTGAATTGTCATGTTCGATAATATTTATTCGAAACAAAAAAAATCAACCGGGAACAACAAACGCATAATTCAATACAACGAATTCATCTAAAAATCTGGAAAAAAATTGTTAGCCATTCAAACACGATAACTATTGCTAACCTACTAAACTCTGGGCCTACTTATCACCAACATTCCTCCGCCTCTTCCTCAAACAACGGTACGAAACCGCCTACGGTACGACACAGAGGACAGGCGAGCGACCGAGCATCATCCGCTTCCACATCCGCGTCGACCACGATAAACGCGTCCGCGTTGAGCGCGTAATCCGCGGGCAGCGCGTGATCCGCTTGCGGTGCGTAGTCTCCATCCTCGTCGTCATGGGAGAACAAATGGCTGTGTGAATGAGGCATGTCAGGGAGATCATAGGCTTCAGCGAATTCCCTCATGGTTGCTTGCTCGCGCGAGTACGCTGGGGAGGCGTTACGGGAGCCTATCGGGTCGGGAATGCCATTGCGTTCAGGTTCTTGATCGTCCTCGTCCGAAGCGTCAGCCGCTTGGGACGCGTGAGGCGCGTTCGCTTCAATAGTATCCAAGAGTGCTTGACGCTCAACCGCTTCTTCTGCGAGCAGCGCTTGGCGCGTGACCTCCACTGCGGTAGGAGCAGGGAGCCCCAAGGCAAGGTGCAATTCCGTTACAGCTAGGTCGAGCGATTGGCGTTGAGCGATAGTAGCATCTTCGTCATCCGCTTCCTCAACGTCCTCACGCGCGTCCGCGTACGAGTCGAGCGAGTCCGCGTCCGCGTCTACTTCATAGTCCTCATCCTCATCCGCGTTGTCTGGCGCACGCGCGTCTACCGCGTACACTTCTTCACCTTCATCAGCATCCGCGTCCATCTCCAGGCGCTCCGCGCACGCGCGGCACACCACATGACCGCAGCCGGTGAAGACGGCGCGCCGACGCGGCGCGTCCGCGTAGCACACGCGGCACAGGCGCGAGTAGGCGATGCGCGTGCTGGAATAGAACATTGACGTCAATTTCTTTTCAATTTCACTGCATTCCGTTGAGTTTCAGGAACAATGAGAAATGCGGAATTCAATATCATTAGGACTTTCCTCATTGCATAAAATAAATAAACGGATTCTCAACCCGGATTTATCACCAACCTCTGTTCATTCTCCGCTCTCAGCTCTTCGATGAACGCCTTCTTCTTAGCGAGTTCTTCATCTTCTTCCTCATCACTTATATCATCGTCTTCAGACTCTTCCTCATCTTCCTCATCTTCGTCATTGATCGTCAGCTCGTCCTCGAAGACATCGTCCTCGTCATCGGACATGACGATGACGTCCGCTTCGCGGACGCGATCCGCATCCGCGACCACGCGGGCGGCATCGACTTCATCGTCCGAATCGCCGCGGACAAGGTCGCGGTAATCCACGCCACGGTCATATGCAAACACCTCGCCGAAGCCGCGCAGTAGCTGCTCGTT
This sequence comes from Pristionchus pacificus, assembly GCA_000180635.4. Classification (NCBI taxonomy): domain Eukaryota; kingdom Metazoa; phylum Nematoda; class Chromadorea; order Rhabditida; family Neodiplogasteridae; genus Pristionchus; species Pristionchus pacificus. Next base: position 20,859,240 of record CM026579.1, read on the forward strand.
GCGCGCGCACGCGGCGACCGCGTCGGCGCGGTCGCGCACGAGCAGAGGCGGCTCAAGACGCGCGCGGAGCGCGTGGCGCTCGAGCTCGTGCTTCTGCGTGAGCTCGAGCAGGGCAAGGCGCTCCTGCTCCTGCAGCTCGCGCTCGAGCTCCTCGAGCTGCGCTTCGTGCGCGCGGCGCAGAGCGCGCGCAGCACGCTGCGCGTGGAACGCGCGCTCCTGCTGCCGCGCCTCCAGCTGCGCGTCCTGCCGGCTGCGAAGAGTGCTGCAACAAAAGTTTGAATGAATGTGAAAAAAATCGTTTTGAAACATTAAAAACCATAAATAAAAAATCTTATGCAAAAACAAACCTCATCTCCATATCGTACTTGACCTCAGCGTTCTGGAGATGTTCGTCCGAATGTGCATCCGGACGCGTCAGCCGCGCGAAATCCGCGGCCTCGCGGACGATATCAGCAGCGGATAGGGAGGGAACGGGCGTGATAGCAACAGTGGGTGAGGCGACTGAGGCACGAGCAGCGGCGGGACTGTCTGGAATGGGTGAAGGGTGAGTTAGTGATCCAACAACCTTGTTGGCATAGCCCACCTAATATTGTTGTAAAACGGTAGAAAATCGATACTCTTTTCAAAAAAAGCTAGTAATGCAAACCACCTCCTGTTTTTGCCTCAACTGTCATGAATTATTGTACTTTTTTTCCATTCTGATACTATTTTTAAATTGTTTTCGCCGTAATTTCATCGAAATAGCATAAATATTATTACTACTGCAGACTTCTCACCCGATGACTAAAACTCAAGTCGTTGAAGGCGATTTACCTGCCGGAATCCATCCCTTCTGCACGGCTGTCTGGATGAGGCCGGAGAATGCCCAGGTGGGGGGCGGGGCTTGGTCGGAAGGACACGGCATGGGCGTGTGAGATTGGTGCGTCCAAGCTTGAGTGCTGGAGAAATAGCAATTGACACCAGAATAAACTCCGACAGACGACAAAATGAAAACATATTCAGGAAAAAAGGGGTAAAAAAGAGGAGGGAAGGTCAGGACGGATGCCCGCTTGCGGAATGACAGAGGAATGCGTCTTCTATAGATCATCAACACAATCGACGAGTCGACGTGGAGGAAGGCCAGAAGGGAGGCGTCGTTGTGTGGACGATGGCGTGAATATTAAGAATTTGTGAATTTCCGAATTCCAAACAATGAATTTCACGGGGAGGAGCACCAGCAGGGATGACTTATTGTATGGTTGAGGAAGACCGTTCATGTCTGGCCACAACCGCCCATTACAATCTTTTTAAAAATCTTTTTTTTAATATTTTGGAATTTACTGAATTGCATGTCCAATAGAGTGCGCAATACGGGTAACTTAAAAATTTTTTTGATCGGAACCGGACATGACCAACTTGTTCGCTCAATTCATCCATCTCCTGTCATCCAGTTGACACTTCAAGTTGACGCTTCCACCTCACACCTTCGCGTACCATGGAAGGCTTCGCCAACTTCTGCCTGGGTGCCCTGGTCGGTGGATGGTCGGTGTATCTGTTTATGGAGGTACTTTATCCGTTAATGTTATTTACTTTTATCTAATTTTTGGCACCGATTTCATTGGTTATAGACGAATTGCTTCGCCCGCTTTGGTTAAAAAATGATACTTGCAGAACCAGGCTCACAATCCGGGAAGGAATGACGAGAAAGAATCCGCAAATGCCGAAAATGAGGAGCTGGAGAAACTGTACGCTGACGAGCTGACGATCACGAGCGAGACAGATGATGGTGATTATATTTTTTTCGCTTTTCACTCTCGCTATATTCGATATCGGAATTTAGCGGAATGACTATCTAGAAACGATCTCGAAAATCACTCGATTCTGCAACTCCGCTGTTTTTAATACTGTTAACACCCCTAGCTGAAATAGTCGTGCAACCGGAGTCAATCACTAACGTATTATTTATGCATGACAGGAATTTTAAATTCTAGATGAGGATGATTCGGACGAGGAAGAGGAGGAAGACAAAGAAAGAGATCGGAAGATGGAGCTCATTGTCGAGCTGAGGAAGGAAAATGATGAGAAGTGAGTTGTATTTTGAGCCTTTGATATTTTTATTTTTGCTTTTTTTTTCAAATTTGTTTCAATGGATGCGACGTCAGCCTATTGAAAAACGTTGGACAAACAAAATCTTGTAAATGAATAAGAAATGAGAATTTTTTTGCATTGTAGCACCACCCTCTTCTCACGCGCCTGTCGCGTCTGCCCGGTTGATGATCCTCCCTCGCGCGCCGTCTTCGTCGAGTGCGGCCACGCGGTCTGCGGCGACTGCGCCGACGCGGCCGCCTCTGACGCGGAATCGCGCGAGTGTCCACTATGTTTGACTGCCGGCAACTACAAGCCACTGTATGAGGAGCATGATGTTGATGATGAATCGAGGTTAGAATTCATATCATTTTTCCCCGTTTTTTTGCAATAAGAAATGCGGAGAGATCGTACCAGAAAAGGATGTCTTCGTTCTAATGAAAACAGTTCAATTTCAGCCCCGACAACACTCCCCGTTTCTCACGCTTGTGTCGCGTATGCTACGCGGACGCGCCCCTCAAGCGGGCCGTCTTCACAGAGTGCGGCCACATCGTGTGTCGTGCGTGCGCCTGGCAGATAGCGATCGACGCGGACGACTGGGACGGTCACGCGTCGTATGCGGACGACGAGTACGAGGCGATTGACGCGGTTCACGCTTCGGACGCGGATGCGGATGGTGACGCTACGATGACTGATGAGGATGTGGACGCTTACGCTTCAGTCGCGGACGTGGGACAAGCGGAGGAGGAGGAGGAGAGGCTGGACTGCGGCGGCGATGACGGCTCGGTTAATTTTTCTGACGCGAGTGAAGCGGATACCGCAAGTGGCGCGGATGACGCGAGTGACGCGGAAACCGTGAGCGAGGAGGATACGGATGATGACGATGATGACGATTGGAATCCATTGAGCTGTCCCCTGTGCAGGACCAAGAGCGGATTCGGACCGTTAGTAGAGGAACCGATTGAGAGCAATCCATAATTTATTTTAAAATATCAATTTCTCGTTTCCTTTTCCTTTTTGCTGTGTTCTTGTTCACCTTGATTTTTACCGTGCGCTGAATAGATAAAGAATTATCGAATTATTGGTTTCTACCCATGGAAATGCATCGTATCAGCATTTTTAACAAAAAAATGGAAAACAGCTGCCAAATGGGGCTTAGTTCAATTGTTCATAGATTATTTCTTTCATTTGCTTTTTGTTCATTTTCATTTGTTCGTACATAGAATCTTTGTCATAAAACAATTCATAGTTGTGGTGAGATGCTTGGACATTAGAGTGCGCAATACGTAGGGGCCACAACCTAGATAGCAGAATTCGAGCAATGCGGTCACAAATGTTTTAAAACTACTCCTATGGGTCCCAACAACGTCATACTTTTGGCCGTTTGTCGATATCTTGTCTTTGAGGAGCGCTAGAGCCCGAGAAGTACGCGCGCAACCCTCTGGGAGAGAGGAGGGAAAGGCGAGAAGAGAGGGAAAGGGGGCGGAGCCTAATTAGCGTGTGTCTCTCTCCCTCCCCCCGCCCTCTCGCATGCCTCTCCCCGCCCAAAAGTCACAAGCCGGGGAAGCATGCTAAAAATCTGAAAAAAAATCTAAAATTCCTAAAATATTCGGATTAGTAAAATAAGTTTGGTCCGAGAAGGATCGTTCAGTTGGAACATGCCAAAACGACCTATTCCTTTCGCTTAAATGCGAATTTGATATATTTACTGATAGTATGCATATCTGGGACCAAGCTCAAATGAAAGAGGAATATCATAGCTTTCCATAGCGCTGTCGAACGTCCGATTTGGTTTAGAACGAACCTTGTGACTTTACTTTCTCGCTATTGCACGAAATCGTGTCCACACAAAGTGGGCGGAGCTTGTGGGCCCTAGCAATACGGGCCTCCGTCTCTTCATTTCACACACTCTCTCTCTCTCTCGCCTCTCCGACCGGTGAGAGAGTGTGTGGAATGAAGAGACAATTTCGGATCGGATGTCGCCTGTGGCGGCAATGGATTTTGTAAGGGAAATAGGTGATGAATGAGATCGGAATTGGCCTCCTGGCATCTCTCGGATGAGTCTGGAAGGGAACATCCAGCCCTGCTCACTTTCAATCTTTGATGAGAAAGCTCGAAACATGATCGTATCCTCACATTACTCTTCATTACTTCATTACATTCCTGTCGACTCTTCGCTTTATTCTATTTATTCTATTTTGAATTTCTCCCAAACATTAATCACTTTACAGACCAAGATGTCGAACAACTTTTTCGGTGGCCATAATTTCAATAGGCACGCTTTCCTCGCCGCATACATGGACGTGCATCATCGCCCGCGACCGCTTAGCTCGCCCCCGACCGAACTTCGCGCGGTCGCGGATGCGGTCGCGGTCGCGAACGCTCGGCGCCCTTTGGTTCACGAGGGCGCGGATCGCGCCGTATCGCTCGTGCTCGCTCAAGGCCATGACATAAACGTTGATGCGGATCGGTTGGTCGGCGAGGGCGTGGATGCGGATACGGATCCGTACGCGGACGAGCTCGAGCTAGCCCGTGATTCGGAGGTAGAGGAAGACGATGAAGATGAATGGAAAATCGAGAAAATGGAAGTAATTCGCAAGCTGAGAGAGGAGAACGAGGAGAGGTTTGCTGATTTTGGCCGAATAGTTCAAAAATAGTTTCACAATTATCCATCCGATACCGATTTTCAGTAAATCTTGTTCGAACATTGTTCGGATCTTGAAAAAAAAGATCATTACAGCACGGACCTTCGCTTCTCACGCGCCTGCACCGCATGCGACGTGGCCGAGCCGCGCCGGCGCGTCGTATGCACGCGTTGCGGTCACACGGTCTGCCGCGAGTGCGTGGACGCGCGGCTTCGCCTCGTGTGTCCGACTTGCCAATCTGCCGCATCATTCGTGAAACTCTATGAGGAGCAAGCAGCGGGCAGGCAGGGGTACGTATATTTTTCGATAAAATTCATCAAAAATTGAAAAAAATGCCAATTACAGCATTTTTTTGAAAAATCTCGAATACTCAGATTCTCGCGCGCCTGCACCATCTGTGTCACCGACTGTCCGCGAGCTCGCGCCTACTTCACGCGTTGCGGTCACATCGTCTGCCTCGCGTGCGCACTGCAGCTGCAAGCAGATGCGGATGCGGACGCGGATGCGGACAGCGACGCGGATGATTCTGATGACGATGAAGACGAGATTCAGGTCTGCTGTCCAATGTGCAGGACCGAGGGATACTTTGAAGAGTTGAAGGAGAGACTGGAACACAACTAAATTTTTTTTTGTTGCATTATTCTATATATATTTTTTTGGTGGATAAAGCTATCACGAATCTATAATCAATCGAGGGTGAAGCAATGCTTCATATGGAAATCATGCATACTGCATTCAACAAAGAACTTTATCCGGGAATTACTCATTCTCGAATCGATGACGGTTAATTCTCCATGCTCTAAGAAGTGATCAAGAAAGTGAACAATGAGTATGTTTATGATGACAATGACGAAATATATCGAGATTAGAAGTAGTTGGCCCCACACCAAACTAGAAATGGTAGGTAAAAAATATGACCAAAATGCAACGCTCACTTCGAACCGTGTTGCCGCAACGAAGAGAATGAGAAGGACAAGGAGTTTCATCTTGATCGGAGACGATATTTGAGAAATACCTTTACCTTTATATCCAATGAAAATTTTGAAATTGACCATGAAGATGTGACACACCGCATATCATTTACCTTACACATCGCGCATCTTTTTTCATGATGTCATTTTCTGCACGATCAGAGAAAAAAATCTCCATTGAAATGCATCGAGATTAGAGTGTCGAAAACGACTGATCGCGCGAATGTGACAAGTCGTGAATGATTTTGAAACGACACGCCACTTGAAGTGAAGGTTCATTCTCTCTCTTGAAATGATTAGGCGGCACGCCGTTTACAGTACATCCACACGTGAAACATATCTAATAATTGTCCACATCTACTTTTTTTCTCCATTCCCCACCCACCCATTTCTATATCCACGGGAAGAATGCGGCGCGTTGTTTCTCTTCGAAAACGATACGTCGTTTCAACTCATTCGTGGCCAGTCGCTCTCAAATGACTGGTCTGAGACGGTGTGTCGTTTACAAATGGAAACGGCACGCCGATCATTTTCGACACTCTAATCGAGATGATGACCAACGCGATATGAACTCAAGAATTGAAAATATTATTGATATTCTTCTGCTACAGTATTATGTCGGTCGCTATTTACAGACCTCATGCTGAGGTATCACAAAGCATCGGTGTTCGTGTGCTTCCCTTCTGCTGTTTACAAGATGTCGTCCAATTTGAACAATTAATGAATATTTATAAACTCTCCAAAACGAGAACAGCAATTTACAACCTGGATACGGTATGCACAACATGACTAACATAGTCAACAAGAATGATCCTAGAAATCGATTGAACAAGTAATATATCTATAATTATCTATAATAGTAATAGATAAATCAATAATCGCCTAATCGTAGGCCGGCAGCCCGAATACGGTAGGATCGAAGTCGGCCAGTGTGCTGAGCACCTGAAATCAATCGATAACTATACCGTATTTACTAATCAATTTCGGTGACAGTAGTCTCTAATAAAAAGAAGTGTCGTATTTGCTTGTGGATAAGAGAAGACTCATTAGTGAACTACACTAACCGATATCACCGATCAATTCATAATCCCCCTCGCTTGCCGTAATCACTAATCGATCACAGACAAGCCACCAGTTGCAGTAACCAATTACCTCAAAAAATCAATAATCCCCTCCGCTTACCGTATTCACTATTCGATCACAGAAAACCCATTAGTTACATTAACCAATTACCTAAAAAATCAATAATCGCTTACCGTAATCTTCGCGTCGATGTCGGCGCCCATGCGGAAGCACGCCTCGGGACCCGTCGGCACCTGCGCAGAAGGTTATTTATTGATATTTTTTCCGGAGGAATACTTCAGTATTAATAATTTCTGAACGCATGAGCCTTGACTTCGCAGTGAAACGCAAATGAACATGAACACTATTTGCTGTCCGATAATCATGGTGTCACTGGAGATGTATGAGCGCATGAGTAACTTGAACTCACAGTGAAACGCTAAGGATACTTTTTTTTCAAATTTAGAATAAAATAGCTTACCAATATTCATGTGGCCAGATCGCTCTTCACTCCTGCCGTATTCCTACCACGCCCTAACAACCGTACTCCCACCGAAACCTCAGCTACCGTAATCCTACCGTATCCCCACCTACCGTACCTGCACCACCTGGCACCCTGCTGCCAGTCCGCTCTTCACTCCGATCGTAACCCAGCTACTCCCATTCTACCGTACCCTAACTACCGTATCCCAATCTACCGTATCCCAACTACCGTAACCCCACGTACCGTACCTGCACCACCTGGCACCCTGCTGCCAGCCCGCTCTTCACTCCATTCGGCGCGTCCTCCAGTACGAGGACGTCACGCGCGGACGAGGGAGGAGAGGGGAACCTGGAAAGGTTAAAAAAAAAGGTAAAGGTGTATCCACGTCAAGCGGTTTTACGTCGTAAGACAACGCTAGGTGGGACCCACTGGTAAGGCCAGCTGTTAGTGTATTAGTGTATTTGTTAGTGTTCACAAGTGTATTTCTACCGTACCTGGAAAGGCTACGGTAGAAATACACTTGTGAAGTAAAAGTAGGTTTGCTGTGCGCTGTTGTTATGCTCAAGAGGAACCCCGAAGTAGCAGGAAACTTTCGCAATTATGGTATAATTAATATTGTGAAACGTGAATGCTGCACATGCATAGAAATCACTATAGCGAATTCAGTGCATCTCAGAGTTAGAGATTTGTATTTTTTCAAATGTAGAAAATGTATAATTCCCTATCGTAATCATACTGTAACATACTGTACCCAGAAACCGTACTCTATGGATACCGTAATCCTATCGTACCTCTTCATCGTCTCAATGTATCCATCCGTTACCGTACCTCTGCCGCACCCTTACCATATCCTACCGTTTCCCTAATGTGCCCCTATCATGTTGCTACAGTACTCTAGGGATACCGTGCCCCTACCGTACCTCTTCATCGTCTCAATGTATCCATCGGACGCGGGCTTTCCACTTTTCACTTTCCTACCGTACCCCGTTTCATCCTACCGTAACAGAACAGTATCACTACCGTATCATACAGTACTTTGTAGATACCGTAACTTAACCCACAATCCATCCTACCGTAATCTGTGGCTACCGTACACCACCATACTACGTAATCTCCTACCGTACCTCTTCATCGTCTCAATGTATCCATCGGGCGCGGGCTTGCCGTTCTTCACGTGCGGGTCGTCGCCAGTGAGCACGATGAGGGGGATCAGTGCCCAGAGCTCGCGATGACTGGCGGACTGGAAAAATACGAATAAATTACGGTAGGAATGGGTTACGGGTAGGACTGTCAACAGGGTACGATGGGATTGCAGGAGGCCTGGGTACTAAGAGCCTAAGAGGGATGTGCGCCCAGAGCACCTGGTGACTGACGGACTGTAATGTGATCGGTTACGGTAACAAGAGGTACGGTAGAAATGGATGCGGTGTTGGATATATTATACCACACAATTGGACCTATAGGCATATCAATGATTGCCAATGCCACTTACCTTCCATGAAAAATGATTTCTCAAAATTGTATCAGTAACAGACTAGGTGCAGATGCGTCTCAGCATTTTTAGATAGCCTTCTCAAATCTGGGGTTTCGCTTTTCGAATGGTGGAACAACAAAAGATTAATATGAATATTGAACACGTTAACATTCTTCAGTCAGGGAAAGCGAGAGAGTACACCAAATCGAGAGAGTATGCAAGTCACACCCGCTCACCTTCTGCTCGTACTCCTTCGTGTTCGACCCGGTGCAGATGGCCATCGGGATGTCTGCAGAGGGGTTACGGTGGTTAGTGGAAAACTTACTGTCGTTAGCAGCGTTTGAAAGTTTCTACATAAAATGACTCAATTTTGAAGAAATACTTACTGTGTTTAACGACGGCCACTACTAAAGGAGGACCATTCAAAAATATAGACATCATTCTAATCATTTACCACACTCTGAGCAAGGGAAATTCACAGAATAGCTCAATAAAAATATCCTGAGACTTCATGTTTCAATACTCGCTCAAGGTTAGAGCTGGTTTTTTTGTACCAGTAAATTGCAGAAAGGTTGTGAAAAAAAATCACCGATCTCAAGTTTCCCATGTAAAACGACCCGCCATGCGAGCACTTACTGTGTTTAGCAGCGTTCAAAAGTTTCTACATAAAATGTCCAAATTTGCAGAAAATAGTTACTGTGTTTATCGAGGTGCTTGACCAGTCGCTCGGCGCCCTCCTTGAGCGGGCCGTGCCGCAGCAGCTCGTCCAGGTGCACGATGTAGTCCTGTATTATCGATTGATGGTCTGACTCTCTCGATTTCGCGTGCTCTCTCGCTCCGTCTGACCTAAGGCAGAGAGAGCTCTCTCAATTTTCAATACTTCTAGCAATTTGAAGCCAAAAAGTGAAAAAAACCGATCGACTAAACTAGCAGATGAGCTTGTGCTTCACGCATAGTATAACTTCTAGAATGAACGCATAGCGATAATGTTTAGAGCGCTGGAGAAAAAATAACAATTTTATAAAATACTTTAACAATGCTAATACTTAACCCTCCTGAGTGGACCTCCTGGGCGGCAACCTCCTAGAAATCGATCGATACCGTACCCGTACCGTACCTTCATAAACTCCTGGGTGGTCACTCGCTCTCCGATTCCCTCGTGGGAGATCAGCCACTCCACCGCGTCCTGCATCTTCATGCCCATCATGGCTCAAAATTTACTATTTATTTTATTATTTTTTTGATAATTATTATTTAATTAGTGAAATATTGGATAATAATTAGCAACATTTTAGATAGAAAACAACAAGTCGGAATTTCACAAATGGCACAGTTGTGTTTCACAGAAAACTCAAGAAAACAGAGAACAGTGGTTGCCAATATCAGATGGACTGAGCACCACAGACTATCAAAACTAAATGAATGAAAAATAGCCCCTACTTTGATGGAAAAGTAAAAGAGTGTAATTCACAAGTGTCAGAATTGTGTTTCACCGACAACTCATGTAAACGACAAGCAGAGTGCGTCAGTGCTCAAGAGAGTCTGAACCGAAAAATATCGCATCAACCCAGTTAGAGATGATTCTTAGCGAAGAATAGTCCCATTAGGAACGGCAATTTGGCCGAGTTGATCAATACTACCGTAGCCCCCATGCAATCGTCGCGGGACTCACCGGCCTTCTCTTCACAAATATGAAAACTGATCAATACTACCGTAATCACCCCGGCAACCGTCCAATAAATCAATACTACTGTAACCCATTCTATCCGTCGTGGAACTCACCGGCCTTCTTCTCCATGGTGAACACGCGGTCGAAGGGCTTGAGCATGCGCGCGAGCGCCTCCGTGTAGCACGTCTCAGTGTCCACCTGAGGAAGATCAGAGATCAAATATCAAATTGAAAGGATCAGATTACAAACTGTTACCCACGTGTCAGTGTCACCCTGAGGGAGGGCAGAGATCAAAGAGCAGACTACAAACTACAAAAAAAGGACAGCAAACTACAAAGGCCAACCTATGAGGACTACAGACCAAAACAATTCTTTCCATCCTGATACGTGGAAAGCGAGACAGCTTGAATGAAAAGGAAGACCATGTACGTTTCAGATTTGAGCTCAGAACCGACTGACGTTGAGGCAAAATGTGAGCTGCTCCTTCGGAATTCCGAGTCGAAAATAATAAAAGCAAAATGTCCTCACCAACAAGCCATCGAAATCGAAGATGACGTGAGAAACCGGGTGGATCTCGGGCATTCTCTGACAAATTTAGTTAATTTGAAGGCGAGTTAGCGTAATATGAAGAAAAAAAGGTTATGACAATACAAAAAAATTAGCCATAACAATGGCATAGTTCTCGAATAAAAGTGCGGAATGGAACAAGGAGCAGATAATAGAGCTATTTTCGCGAGTGCACGACTAGGCGAGCGGCTCAGGAAGTGCATTAGAGTGAAGTGGCGTCATATCAATTTGAAAGAGGCAAAGAGCAAACAAAGTTCAGTAACGAAATTCGCCAGAGACGATGAGTAAGTGATGAAATTGATGCAGGAATAACTTGTTTCGCTGGTGAATAGTTCAATATAAATTAGTAACACCTAAAAATAGGAAAACGAGCCACGTAACAACATGAGGATTGAGGAAAGCGGAAAAAGTGCATAAAAGTGCAAGATAAGAGTGTGACCGAAAACAACACATGTTTGAACTGAGCCGAGTACGGTATGTAAAATCGTCAACCTGTTTTTAAATTTCAATTTTTGTTGATTGATTGATTATCACGTTGATTGAATATTGATTTCATTCAAAATGCATTCAGCAATGGCAACGATCGAGAGCGGAACTTCTCTCGAGAGCACGACCCCGCTGGACGCCTCAACGCCCATTATCAGTCGGTTTCCGTTTTCTATTCCTCTCGAAGCCTTAGTTTTGCCTAGTATGATGCCCGCAGCCGTCCATCGTTGCTAATATTGAGAACAATCGTAACTGAATGTTTAAAACGAGAAAAGTGAAGTCCTCTAAATAATTTGAGCTCTATTAGTATTCGAACAGTTGGTGAAACATAAACCTCCCATTTGGGGACTCGTTTGGCTGCTAAAGTAACACGAAACCAGCCAGTAGTTCCTACATTCGCTTTCGCCAAGGGATGAGTGACGTTATGTCACCAACAACTTATTTGGGATAATTCTAGTTTGGAAGAAGTGCCAGCTAGGAGGTTCCATCTGTTCTTTTGGCTACACAGTTGGCCTTGATAATTTAATATTATAGTAATTAAATATAATTATTCCAGCCGAGGGCTGCTACGCAGTCGTGCGCAAGGTGGGCGGCGAGCATCAGCGAGTCGTCCGGCTCACCGCCAACTCGAACGTCCTCGTGGAGAAGCTGCGATTCGAGGTTCGTGGTCATATTTCTGATTCTGGAGAAACTAGAAACCGTGTTTCATCTCCTAGGATAGGAATACATCGTGATGGAATGTCTTTTCCTTCTCGAAGGGCAAGGTGCAATTTGAGTTGGGGAGTCGTGTTTTAGATGATAGTGAAGAGCATTAGTTGCGGTGTTCGGTTCCCTGTTGAATAATGACGAAAAATTCGGGTAGATCCGAAATATTGATGATAAAGACATTTTATTTGAAGGAGCCACAGTTAGAGGCTATATATTATGTAAGATTGAGGATAAAATCTAGACAAGATCGAATCAAGTGAGTACTCTGATACTTGTAGAGCTTTTGAAACCGATAGCTCGCTTTTTGAATAAGCAATTTTTGGATTCGCGTTAACTGATGGACATTTGTATTTTTACACCATTTTCTTTTTCAACCGAAACCGAAGTCAATCAACCCAATTACCTCCCTCATGTAATGTAGTACCTCTGAAATCGAACAGTCACTGCTTCAAAATTGAGAATTTGCGATTTGTTCATTTTAGAACGTTGCTCAATGATTACACGAAGTCGAATTAAGTATTTTTATTAGTTGTTTTTATGAAATTATTGTATCGTCAATTTCAGGCCGAGAGTGCGATCGGGCACCCGTTCGGGCTGTTCGAAGTGATTGGGAAGAGGCTCGTCCCGGCTACGGTGGAGGACCTGAGGAAGAGGGACGGAGGGGACATCGGTGAGGAGTACGGTAGAAAGTATACACCCCTGGTTATAACTATTGAGTATGGGAGAGATGTTGTAATAGGTATCCTAACTGGTAAGAATTGTCCCGGCTACGGTGGAAGACCTGCGGAAGAGGGATGGAGGGGATATCGGTATGGATTACTGTTGATCGATTATTGTTGGGTTACGGTAGCCAAGTAGCAGAGACACTGCTATAGAGTATGGGAGAGATGTTGTTTTTATTGGGTGCCGTAACTAACAAATGTAAGTATCGTGCCGGCTACGGTGGAGGACTTAAGGAAGAGGGATGAAGGGGATATCGGTGAGGAGTACGGTAGAAAGTATACACCCCCTGGTTATAACTATTGAGTATGGGAGAGATGTTGTAATAGGTATCCTAACTGGTAAGAATCGTGGAGGACCTGCGGAAGAGGGACGGAGGGGATATCGGTCAGTGATTACGGTAGTCAAGTTACGATAGGTTTACGGTAGACGAGTTGCTCTCGCAGATCTTTTGTGAGTCCGGTACGGTTATTGTATCGGTGAGGGTTACTGCGGAACGATTATTGTTGGGTTACGGTAGCCGGGTAAGAGTAGGCATATTGCAAATATTGAGTATCGGACGGAAGAAGGCTTCGAAACAGTGTATAGTTTGTGCGGCGGCAAATACTTTAGAAAATGATATAGATAATTTTGTTTTAAATATAAAATAATAATTTAGAAATGGCGGCGGTCGACGCGGACAACGTCGGTCTGAACGGGAATGAGCAGGGAGAGGTGAGATGACCAAAATAATTTTGTGGTTTTACTTGTTTATGAAGCACAAAAACACATGGGAATAAAAATGGGGTGAGGTTTTGTATAGCGTGGTCAATGTGAGGACTGATTAGCAACATGTCGAAAAATCGCAACAAGACCTATCCTTGAAACCACAAACTGGTTGGCGCTGAAATCACTTTCTGCAACGTTATTGGTTATTAATTTTGTATGATCAATCCTAATATCAATTTATTATATTCATGGAGGCTTATTGCAATATGTACTGTGGTTGAAGCACAAAACTTGCTGGTTGTCGCATTCGTTCCGCTGATGCTTCATATCCGCCTCGTTTACCGTACCTTACTAATCGTTACCGTACCCTCTCAGGTGATCGCTCCGTCCGCGATCGACGCGGAGACGCGCCAGCAGCTGACCGAGGAGCAGATCAGCGAGATGAAGAAGGGCGGAGCGCAGGCGAATACTCTGGTACGGTAGACATTGATTGACGGGAGTACGGTAGTTATTGATTGACGGGGGGGGGGGTACGGTAATTATTGATCGAAGAATTACTGTAGATATTGATCAAATCATCATCAGTAGCTAGCGATAATCGATTTTCTGAGCGGTTACGGTAGGTTGTTAGGAGAATGGGAGGCATGAGAAGCGAGATGAAGAAGGGGGTTTTTTTTTTTTTTTTTAGTTTTGAAATTATATTTCTTGAATGGGTAATGATTTCATATCGGAAACTGTTCGAAATTTATGAATGTTTGAAATTTATGAAAACTGCGAAACGTCGAATTCGCTGCCACATTCGAAATCTACATTTAATTGTCACTAGCTACCAGTTACTAGCTAGTTACTTAAGGAAACTAGGGAGATTTGAGGTTTAGTACTGTTTTGGAAGCTCAACTGTGCCGTGAATTTTTTTTTTGTCCCTCAAAGAAATGCTGACATCGACAGTGTCGCTCTAAATTGATCTTTAGCATAATCTTGAAACACAAATTCAGCTGTGAGTTAGCGCACATACATGGACCGGTTTATCCTGACATCAGGCTACGAGTCTGCAAACGTCATTAAAGATAGTACTCAGTAATGGTTAAGGGATGGTATCTTATCTGCTTTTTGTCTTGACTTAAACGACTTAAACGAAATATTTAATATATATTCTTGGCAGGTCTCCAAGCTCGTCTCGGGCAGTGCCTCGTTCGCGTCGCGCACAACGCACGCCAAGAGCAAGTACATCCGAAGGAAGACGAAGAAGCACTCCGATAGGGTCTTCATTCTCAAGGTATGGTAGACTATAGGATTACCGTATGATTGGCTAGAAGGTTATGGTAGTTTAGAGTACTGACGGTAGGGGCGGTTAGAGCAATGGATCTGCGCGGTAGTCCGAGCGCATTGCGGTTTCGACTGTGATACTAAGATCTCATTGCTGTCATTGCTATGCTATTTCCCTGGTTAGGGTTGGTTAAAATATATCATATTAATTAATCATTTTGATATTTAATCCTTTCGGAGTAGTGAAACCGATGACAGTAGTGGAGAATTAGCGGGCGCGATATTTGGTTAGAAATGTTTGCCTCACAAGTTGTTGTTTCACGACCAGTTTGAGTGCTCGAGCGATCATATTTTTTTGATTTCATCGACAAAGCGGTTGTCAAAAATTTCCACAAAAATACTTTCGGAATTCGACAGTGTAAAATTATGGGTCTTCCGTACCCCTAGTAACTTACCCTACTTGCAGCCGACGATTCGTCTGCTGTGCGAGGCGTACCTGCGGAAGGACTACGACCGCGCGGGCTGTCTGCGGTGGGTCTTAATTAATTAATTGTTTAATTAATTATGTTTTTAAATATTTTTAAATTAATAGTGTGGAAACGCAACTAGGAGCGCGTGCAGTGAGTCTGGTTTAATTATTTAATCGCTTAATTACTAGTAGTACTGCCGTAATAATGGCGGCGGGATGGCCGAGTGGTGTAAGGCGCCGCTAGCCATTCGAAGGGTATCGAGTTCAATCCCCCGCCGAGACCAACCAAGTCTGGTTATTCCTCCGGGTCGGCAAATTGGTAGCGACCTCAGTTGCGAAAGGTAAAGCTACCCGAGAAAGCATTGGACAGCCGGGTATGTAGTCCGTCTAACAGCTGGCCTTACCAGTGGGTCCCACCTAGCGTTGTCTCACGACTGTAAAATCGCTTGACGTGGATACCCCTTTACCTTAGTACTGCCATCTGATTTTTATTATTTGATTGTTTAATTAATTGTATGAAAAACAGTGCAATATAAAGAGTGGGGACTCTAGACGACCTGCGGCGGGTCTATTTTTATTATAGTGTTAAAATTGTGTCGGGACAAGATCTGATTTGTTAGCAGGCGCATTCTCTCGATGATATGATTTCACGGAAGCGGAAACTCACCAAGTCCCGAAAATATATTTATTTTGGTTCTTTTACGCGGACTGTGGGTCCATGAACGTTTCATGCGGTTTCCAGATAAGTTGATGGGTTGATGCATCAAATCGACTGGTCATTGCAACAGCCCCATTCATGAGCATATGCTGCAATTTCGTGCTAAGCAATTGTCGAATAGCTGTTTTAATGGTTAGACACGAGGCGTAAATCTGTGAACAAAGTTTGAACAAAGTTGTCTGCCATGCACACCAGCTTTGATGCGCAAAAACACCTTGTCAATTTATTGTCTTGCAAACGTTGCGTTCCCCGCCCTCACAAACTAGTAAGTTCGTTGAAACCGAAAATCACCTGGTCATCATCGTTGGAAAAGGCCATTCAATCGCTACTTGCCCAAATCTCGCGATCATATGAGATATGTATGGCGCCGATTCACCTGGTCTTATTGGTGTGATTGAGCCAATGAAGCGTATGTTACTGAACTTCGCGTTTATCTTGCGACTACGTAATCCGATCGGAGGACGAACTCACCTGGGCATTGGGGTGGGGGGTAGATGTTCTTTTTAATAATTAGTTTAATTAATTAATTAACATAAATTCCAGTCTCGACCAGCTCTCCCTCATCATCCACCAGGGCGCAGTGCACACGGGGAGAAAGGTGAGGTTAATTTTAATTAGTTAATTATATTAATTAATTAAGTATGTTTTCGAACTTGCATTAGCCACTAGTGATTATGAGTTATGAATGTAATACGAAAATTCTGTAGCATTAGTGGGCTCAATATTTTGGTAGCAAGTTTGGGGAAGAGATTTGATGTTTCATCATCGATATCTGTTCACTTGGATTGATGTGCAGTGGTTGTTTTTGATTAGGAAAAAACACTCTCAAAAGCAATTTTATCGGAAACGTTGTCTAAAGTAGCTTCACAATTCAAATGTTTATTTATTTTTAATTTCTTTTTTTCTTTTTTTAAAGTTTTGGTAAGAAAGTTGAGGTTTCACTGTCGATATGAGTACGAGATCTGTTTTGCTTTGATTGATATATAGGTAGTCAGTTGCTTAGTGGGCTCAATATTTGGTTAGTACTTCTGGTCACGAATATTGATGTTTCACGATTGGTATCAGTACGAGATCTGTTTACTTGGATTGATTAACAGTGATCGTGCGGTATAAAATAATTTTTTTCCATTTTTATCGGTTTCAGGCTTCCTAAAATTTTATTCTTTCTTTTAAATTTAATTATTTATTTTCTCAGGTGCTCGTGTTCGACCAGGTGCTCGGCCTGATCACGGCCGCTGTGACGGAGAGGTACGGTAGTTATATTGGTTTGGGTGCAGTAAAATTAGACCACCCACTTGTGGAAAGTATTGACTACGAGAGAACGTACTAGACTAGCGTGATTGATTCTCAAAAAGTTTGTTCAGTCGGTGGTATTATGTTTCATCGATTTTTCATATGCCTTGGGCATAATTGAGCATCAATGAAGCTTGTTTTCAATATTCTAAAAGAACAACTCTCTCAATTTCTAACAGCTACTCGTTTTTTCAACCGATTATCTATTTTCTCAGGCTACCGTACCCCTCCCCCATCATCGATCCCCCCGTTGCAGACTCGCGGGCGCCGGCGCCTGCATCCACCTGCACCGCGGCACCGTCCCCCAGTCGATTCCCTGCTTCAACTCGATGGAGTTCGGCCCCGAGGTATACGGTAGTTTATGGGGGTATGGTAGGATGTTACGGTAGCGGAGAAGGATTGGGGGGGGGGGGGGTTGGGTTCAACTCGATGGAGTTCAGTCCCGAGGTATGGTGCACAAATTGAGCAGAACAGTTGATGTTTCACGATCAATATGAGTACTTTTCTTTGATACGTTCGACGTTAAGGGTGCCAAAATTATCAACAAAAGCTTACAAATTTACCCGTGCTTATGTTTCCTGTGTTTCATGGAATCATGTTTGGGAAACTGTAGATTATGGGATACAATGGGAAATTGCGGTGTTCATTTATTGATTCAAGCCAACGCAGTTCAACCACAATGCATTGTAGATGGTGCGATTTTCCTCACAATTGACCTGTGCATTTGAAAAATTGCAGCTGACTATCAAGCGATTCAGCAAGGCGAATTTGGTGAATTTGAACCGTATGGGAAAGTTAAAAGTAGTGGGGCCAAAATATTGTTTTATTATTGTTATGCTTCAACTTTATTCCTCGATCGGCTTGAATCTGAGTTGGAACCATCCCACGGGTGCGAGTCGGTCCACCCAAGTGAGAAGGGCGTCCAGAATCTTCTGATCAACCTTGGCGTCCTCGAAGGATCGACGCCCTCCATTCGCCATCCGATCGATGGACTTGTGTAGTGTCGATCGATCGATGATGTTCCAGGCCATCTCTTGCTTGTGACGGTGGCCGTTCTCCACCCACCAGCCGGAAGCCGGAAGCCGCGGAGTAGGCCTCCATGTAGTAGTACTCGGCTAATCCCTTCCAGAAGTTCACACTGCCATCTCTGGAATACGGTAGGTTACGGTAGGAATGGGTTTGGGAGGGGAGGAGGGTACACGACAAAGCGAGCGAAAAATCGAGCAAAAGAAGCAATGATGCGGCGGGGATCGTACCCGCGACAGGCCGCGGGCAAGGCAGGCAGGAGCGCTCGGCCATGAGCTCACTCATGGAGAGGGCGTTCGGGGAAGTGCATGATGACCTCGCTGATGACCGCGGATCGATAAGTGATGTTTGAATCGATAAGCGATGTGTGATAATGAGCGGGATAGGAGGAAGCGCATTGAAATTATCTTTCCTGATGCTACGTTTAGCGGCCATCACGTAACAAATAATTTGATAGTTACAATTAGTTTATAATGTGTAAGCTACAATTATGTGATATTATTAATAATTCATTCCCAGATTCTCTCGGCGTTCTACCCGGTGCGCATCGATTGTCTGCTGAACGGGTTCGCGCAACCGTCAGAGGAGGGCGAGCAGAGGATGGAGGTGGAGGAGGTGCGGTGGATTACGGTAGATGATGGGTACGGTAGGACAAGAGTACAGATTTACAGATTTTATCCTGATATCAAGGCATGAGCCTGCAGGAAGAAACATCGTTAGGGAGGGGATTGGGATCTTCGTGCTCAGTATCAAAGGGTCAAGGGATGGTATCTTCTTAGCTGTTTGTTGTCGGTGGCCCGTCGCGCTTAGTCGATGGCTTGAGTCCAGAAGTAGATCATCCAGCCGCCGAAGTCCTGACTTGCGTGGTTAAGAGTAAACTCACGAAGTAGTCTTCTTGAATGGGGCTTTTCTTGACCGTAGATCACTTGAGACGATTAGAATCCGTCCTGAGTCCTCCTCTTGATGATCCAAGTGGGCGATACTCGTCGGGTTGCCCAAGCTGACGGACGAGGATTCTCCAAACTGGGGATGGAAGAGAGCGGGAGTGAGAGCAGACCGCCCGTCGCGAGCGCAAGAATGGAGAATGACAAGGATATCATTTTATTAGCTATTGAAGAGCGTTAAATGCTACAATAGTAGATCATGGAAAGAACTCTAGATTTAGTTACTTTATTCTGTTACATCTTATACACGAGATCTTATTACTTATTTGGGTACTCTGAAGTCTTGAGGTAGCAGTGAAACACATTTGTTATCGGGGGATGTGTATTAATTTTCCATTTGACAGAGATAGACTTCAGTTGATAGACCTGTCAAGGTGTGCATCGAAAAAAGAAAAAAAGTTTTATTTCGCTTTGAAGCAATAGGCATCGTTCATAACGCCTATCCAGCTAATCAAGAGTGTTAACAAGGTGGTGAAACACGCGGTTCATGGGTTGTGAATTCAATCGCGAGAAAATGTTTTGGTGTTGCAACACGTTGAACATGTTGAAGGTGATGAGAACGAAATTACTACCATTTAGAAATGGTGATGAAGTTGAAGTAGGCGTGAAACACTAATCTCATAGGAAGAATGCGTCAGTTTGGAGAGGCTCAAGAAAAGGCGTACGCACAGGTAGAGCATTTTTCCAGGATCCCATGTTTCTAAGTTAGTGCCGTCATGTTTGCCGGGCTAACCGTTTGTCGAAGTCTCACCAACGCTAATAGTAAATTCAAGCTTTTGTTGCGGCTGTGAAACAGTTCTCTCAGGAATATTTCATTGATGTTTTGTTTATTAGGAATATTATTATTTTGCAATCAGAAGTAGGCTGCGAGCAACAATAGTTCCCTGTTTACTGATAAGCGTTTAACACGACCCTGGCAAGACGTCATCAGTGAAATTATATAAGTTTATCCTACGGAACGATCCTAAATCGACCATAGCGGAAAATTCTAGCAGTTTATATAACTGTGAAGCAGCAAATCTAACGACTTTCCTCAACAATTTTTTTGTCCATTGGGAAACGTGTTTCACGGCTATTATAATAGCAAGAATTTATCGAAACAGGCAATCGGTGTCTATGGTCCGTTGAATTCAAGCAAATCGTCTACACATTTAAAAAATAATAATAGATTAATTTAATTAATTATATAATTAACACAAATTCCAGGCCTCGGCCGAGGAGGCGGACGACAACTCGCCGCAGCCGGCGGAGAAGGAGAAGCAGCAGGTGAGGGACTCTCTTGATTCAGCGTGCTCTCTCGCTTTGTCTGACCGACGAGAGAGTAGGGGAAATGGAGAGAGTACTCTCTCGTTTTGGAGTGCTATCTTGCTTTGCCTGATTGACGAGAGAGAGGGGGAAATGAGGAGAGTGCAATCTGCTTGCTCTCACTGTGGCCTCTCATTGTCTCTGACAGATGAGAGTATGGGGAATGAGGAGAGTGAATTCGTTTTTCTTTTTTTAATTCTAGTCCCTGTATATATGGTAGTTGAGCGTTAGGAATAAGGAGAGAACAGCACGCACCTTTTTAAATATATATTTTTGGCGCTCTGATGTTAGGTTTCGTCTCTGCTACAATAGGCTGTTGCTGTGTTTCAATGCTGATTATTTCGATGGATGGTTGTAAATAGCCAATATTTTTTCAAACGGTGCCTACTACTTCATCAGCTCTGATTCGCATCGTTTGAATGATTGCCTATTAATATTGACGAGGGAGTAGGGAAAATTAGGGGAATCTGTCATCATGATGCTACTGGGTTTCACGGATGCCTGATCAGGACGTAGCTGTGCTGCGCCTGTGTGAGTAGCTAATTACTAAATCATTAGCTACTCACACAGGCGCGTGAACATTCTCGATCACCGACGATTTTATCGTTCGATCATTCATTTTCAATAAAGTTTCGCTAGCGTAGCCTATTGTTGGCACGGCGGGGTTCGGTTTCACTGTTATAACAACGGGGCGTAACTGTGCGGTAGTGCTGATTCCTGGCAGAGACTGAATATATTATTCAAATATTGCTACAATTATCCATTGTTTCACGAGTTGTGGCTAGCATTTTGTTTTCATCGAGGAGGTGTTGGGTTTCATTACTGGCGTAATAGTGAGTATTTGCCTAGGCATCATGTTGCTAACTTGTAAAGCGTGTCTTCAAATAGCTAATTATTTAAAATGTCGCGAACATTCTCGTCATCATGGAGGTTTTTGGTTTCACAGCTGTGTGAACAGGGCTTGAATGCGCGGAAGCCTTGATTACGTTCCGAATGACTGTTCAAATAGCTTACTACTTAATGTATCTATGTGTCGGAGTAAATAAATACTCAAATGTTGATTGGGGGCTCCATCCCTCGAGTTTCTTTCTATTTACCATCATGCTTCTGATGTGGTGATGAGATGTTTCATGAGTATAATTTGAAAGGGTAGTTGATCTGCGGCTGATCCAGCCAGCTTAGCTAGCACTAAAATAATGACATTGAAGGTTCGGCGGCTGATATTTCCCAAAAGGAGCTGGTTAAGGAAAGTTGAGAAAAGGAGACTTCTCTTTTCGAATTTCACCATGGAGATGTTAGGTTTCACTGCTGCTGTAATAGGGCGCAGTTGAGTTGTATTACTGATAGGATGCTGCGCCGCAGGGGAATTATACAAATGCTGAGAACATTCCCACTGCTCGTGACGGTTCATATCGGTATTTTACGAAGGAGGTGTTCGCTGCTCGCTTAATAGGACATGACCGTAGTACTGTGATGTTGATATCTCCATCAATATAAATTCACATTTTTCAGCTATTCAAAGATAGGAACGATTTGCTCTTGCAACCACCTAGACTCTCACTGACTCGACAGGGCAAGAGACCGCGCATATTTTAGAGGGTCAGATAGTCGGAGATCACGAGATAGTGCGTAAATTTGAGAGAAACAGATGGTTAGGGACAGCGAACGTGTACTTGTATTCAAGAGACAATGGCCTCATTCCAGGTGCAACAACAACAATCGAAGGACAAGGAGGGCTGGGGACCGCGCAAGCACGATGAGGCATGGCAGGCCGCCCAGAATCAGAAGAAGGTACGGTAGGGGAGGGGGTACGGTATATCGATTGGCTGAATTGGTTACGGTAGTCAAGAAGGGGGGTGTGTCAATGAGAGGGATTAGTCGCTTTGGGAGCCAAAATAGATTGAAGTTGGTATTTCTTGTTTTTCTTTCGATTCTACATCATCGGTGCGTTGGCTAAGCTCTGAAACGCAATTGTGAGGGCGCCATTTACGAGGCTAACTTCGCTTGCGAGCACTTCCCGCATGAGCTCTTCCCTGATTCTATCTCATGCACGGAAAAAAAACAGAAATGGGGAATGATAGGATTTATACGAAATAAGCTGGCAAGAACCGGCCAGATTTGCACAGGTTAGGTATTTTTACTCCATTCGATTCTCAGGATCGATTGGATGTGCAACCTGCTTGACGGTATTGATTACGCAGTGAAACACAGACACGACTGGGTAAAAAGAGCACTGCGCAATAAAAAATACGTTTTGCTTGCTAGCGGTTCTGTGCCTCGCAGGTATTACTAAACTGGCCGATTAGAATATCCTTCAATGGTACAAGGACTATTTCTGGATATCATTACTGCTCTGGTCTCGACGCGAATACCGTTATCGATTATTGATTATTTATTTCTCTCCGTCCTGGCGTTGACGTGATTGGGTACAATATTATGGGAAATCAAATGCATTTCCCCCTACCTGCCTCATGGAAATAATGTGTTTCACATCTGTTACTAAGCTGAACGGTTAAAGATACATTCAATGAAATCCTTGAATATCCATTATCGATTTATCTCCCTTCCAGGCGGACCGACTGCAGCGCGAGGCGGACGGTCTCGCCGCGATCGAGCAGGGACTGGACACGATATTGATCGGTGAGTACGGTAATCGGGGGGATTCGGTAATAGAATAATATCGATTACATTGTAGAATAGACACGATATTGATTGGTGAGGTGGGGGATACGGTTGCTAATGGGACATCAATTATTGTATCCCAAAATTGTGTTAAAATATTTTCACAAATCGGGAGAATTTGTGCTATGCGGGGGGGGGGGGGGGGGGGGGCAGACATGAATTGAGTGTTGGGGAACATTGATACGGAGGAAGGAACTGACATAAACAATTTCCACACAACCGCATATTAATTACCTTATACGGACAGATTAGTTTTACCGATTAAGAGGTTACTGAATTTCCAGCGTATCAATTATCGTTTTTTTTCTCGAAAGTAAACCTTCACGAAAATTTGCACAGCGAGGGGTGGTTTTGTGCTGCGCAAAGTCCAGTTAGGATTCGATTGTTGTAAAAAATCAATGAGACAGAGGTGGCATTTCTATAATTCAATCAATGAATTACGCACACTATGGTACCTTTCATTTATCGATATATGCGTATCAATTCCCTCTCATCTCGCAGGCTCCCGCTCGGTGGACCCGTGCTCGCTGCTCGAGCTGCTCTACGACAAGCTGCGTGGTTCGGGCAATGTCGTCGTGTACTCGCCGACGATTCAGGTAGGGCGGAATGGGAAGGGTTCGGTAGGGACAGGAGAGGGAATCGGGGAGTGATTTTATTCTGATAGTTTCGGAAGATGACCAAGCAACACGGTGCTTGTTAGTTGCTGCACAAGGTTCTTTTAGCGATGAAATTGGGAGGCGTAATAATTAATCTTGCCTCCGTAGCTGTGAAAAAATCGTGGTGTATTCGCCGACGATTCAGGTACGGCAGAATGTGGGAGGGTACGGTAGACCATCAAAATGAAGCGAGGAGTGGTTTTATTTTGTAGACCATCAAAATGAAGCGAAATATTTTTACAAAAAGTCACTCATTTCACTTTAAAAGTGAAATATTTTTACAAAAAGTCACTCATTTCACTTCAAAAATAAACATCCCCCCTTTTAAGCATTCATGATTCCTTTTCATGGCAAGGTTTTAATCCTCAGACACACCCTCAAAATATACAGTAAGCAAATTGGGAGCAAGTAAATCAGGAGTCGAGAAAAATAATTAAACAAAAAAAACTTACGCATCAACCTGATAAAATGATAGGAAAATCGCATGGTGACTCCGTTTTTCTCATAGCTACGTAATTTTAAAGTCAGATAATCGGACACCTACACGCACCTGATGAAAAATAATCTTACTGACGCCCGTTAACCTCGTGAGATTATTCATAGTAGTTTAAATTCAACATGATGTTTTCGAGCCGGTTAGATTTCTGTTTCGCGGGATTCTCTTATGCATCAAGTTTTGAAATGCAACGATTTCATTGGTGGCGGAAGTGGAATACAACGACTTATCTATTAGATGTTCCTACCGACTCGACTATCGTGAACTGATTATTATTTTCAAATTTATAAGTAATTTAATTGCAATTTTTAATTACTTAATTACTACATTCCAGCACGTGACGCGCGCGCAGCAGTGGCTCCGGGAGCGCGGCGCCATCCACATCGTATTGACGGACCAGATGTATAGAGTGCAGCAGGTGCGGTAGTCCAGTTGGTCAGGATTCCAAGGTCGATGGGTCAGATTCATTATTGCGGTAACGAGATATGTATAGAGTACAGCAGGTACGGTAGATCAGGGATTGCGGTAGTTCGCTGATTCAGATTTATGATTAGGTGTATTCACAAATCTGGCCTGGAAACTTTTGGCATGGGATTATGGCCGGATGAACTTGTGTGTTCACAGCTGTATAAAAGGCACACATGCCCGATCCATGTTAATGGATGGGAGCTATCAAGCCTAGCTTTCTGTGCAAAAAAAAACTTTTGAGCGTTAGCTACAGAACTGCCTCCGAACATAGGATTTTCGCAAACCACACTTAGGTCTCGTAATACTATCATTAATGCCCAAGACCGGCTTCGTTAATGACACCGTGTTTTCGATTAAGAGGAACTTATTAGCGCACACTCGATAGCGTTATCGACTCAGTAATCAATACCGTAATCAATACCGTACTCCCCTTCTCAGGTTCTTCCTGACCGAACGCATCCGCTCATGTCGCAGATGGTCGTGGGCGGGTACGTGCTGGCAGCCATCAAAGTGCTCCCCGCGGGTCCCGCCGAGAAGAAGGAATGAAGAGTACGGTGGAGAGGAGGGTACGGTAGGAAGGAGGATATCGATTGATTACGGTAGAGGTCAATTGTTGACCGATTTTTTTGCTGTAGCCTTATCGTGAGATTGCGGTAGATTTCAGATGTTGATTGATTTTTGCTGTTTCCTTCTCGTTCGATTATGGTAGATATCTCTCATTGATCGATTTCTACAGTAACCTTATTGTTTGATTACGTTATTCATCGCTTCTGTTTTTTGTCGTCTTTTCATCTGATAGATACCCTCCGTTAGCTTGTCGATTCTGTCGTTTCATTTTCTCGTTATCGATTGATTACGGTAGATCTCATTCACTGTTATCTTTTCTTTCCTATTGATATTTTTATTTTGCTAATTGCTCGTATTTATTTGTTGACGCTGCCCTTGTTGTCTGTTTGTTGCTCAAGTTTGCGCAATTTATAAAGTTATTATCGATATCGCGAAGTACCGATGGTGAAGGGATGCACAATGGGAAAGTTTATGAGGAGTCGGTGAATGGGATCATGTTTCTTTGTCATGATTTTCGCATGCGAGACGGACAAGATTACGTGTACAGTGAGAGTAAGTGGCACTTAGAAATGCTATTAGTTTTCAAACAATCAAATCGGGAGTCAGTGAAGCATCGTTCTTGAGGTGGTTGCAATGTTCACAATAACAATCAGTGGCAAAGGGTCATGGGAGGAGCAGAGGAAAGTTTAATTGGGGTAGGCATACGTTCAAAAGTGTCATTACTATTTCAGACAATCAAATCGGGCGTGAGGGAGGCATCGTTCTTGAGCAGGGCGAGTGAATCAGCCATCGTCGGCATGACAGCCATGGAGCCGTCGATTACGGTAGCCTGGAATCAGGTAAATTTTTAAAAAATCCTAAAATCCGGCTCTGAATACCGGTGATTGCGACAGAGAAGTGTTTCTAGCTGAAAGTCTCAATTGTCAAAGATGGAATGAGTTTCAGACAGGACATGAATGGGGAATAGTTTCCATAAACTTGATGGTAACACACCGCGCAGTATTTACTAAAAATGCACAATTTTTGTTTCTTTTTTTTTTAAATTTTGCCCATCACTTCATTGATCCTCCCTACACAAACCCTATTACACGTATTTCACTAATATTAAGAGACCGGTGACAAGTAGGCGAAAACAGTTAATTATCGCACTTGAATACCCGACCCATCATCCTCCTTGAGATCGGTCTTCGGCCGCACCAACCTACTGCCCATCTATACACCCTCCCTACATTCTATGCTCTAATGTCAATATAAAAAGGCTGAGGCGAAATATTTTTCAGTAATATCATAACCTCGGAAGCATACAAAATATTCAATCATGGTCTGATCCAGAGAAAATTAAAAGACCCACCTGAATCCCGCCCGTCCCATCATCTTCCTTCGGCTCGGTCTTCGGCCGCACCATCCTACTACTATCTACACACTCCCTACATTTTACACTCGAATGTCAATATATAAAGGCATATACGAAATATGTTTCAGTAGTATCGTATATTAGATCAAATTAACGTGGAGTAATTACAATCGGAAATCCATTAGAGAAAATTAAAGACTCACCTGAATCCCGCCCGTCCCATCATCCTCCTTGGGCTCGGTCTTGGGCCGCACCAGCTTCTCCTGCTTGCGGTACTTGGCGCGCCGGTTCTGGAACCAGACCTGGAACGGGCAAGTGGGTTGGTTATGGAAAGATGTGTCAGAGAAGCACGCAAAAGACTGATCGAGGCTGGGAGAATTGAACCAACGACCTTCCGCGTCCATGGATCGGCTGCTCTAACCACTGAAAGCACCCCCCCCCCCCTTCAATGTGCTGGTTAGCGAGATCCTGATTGTCTGGGAGAGAGAGAGGGAGGGAAGAGGTCCTTCCTAACTCCGCCCATCGAACCAATGGTCAACGGTGGCCAATGGTCATAGCCAATGGTCAATTACGAGTGGAACGGAAAATAATTTCACGATAAATCTGCTTTCATTGCTCACCTGCACTCTGGCCTCCGTCAGGTCAATCTTGGTCGCAATGTCCTCTCTCGTGTAGATGTCCGGGTAGTGCGTCTCTTGGAAGGCGTATTCGAGTTCCTGGAATATTTGTTGTTGTTGTAGTAGTTGTTGTTGTTGCTTGTTGCTGTTGATAAGTTCAGTGACATCATATTGTTATGGTAGTCTCTGCAACTATCTCGAAGGTGCACTCGAGCTCCTGACAAGCTTGTGAGAGGATTTCTATGCTACCGTAGATCTGCGAACAATAGATTATTTTCTACAATTGTATCCTATCTACTGTAGCTTCTTTATCTATCGGTTACGAAGCGAATACTGTCGTGACTGAAAGATACTGTAGCATAGATATGTCAACCCTTCAGTCGCGCCGATGTGATTCGTCGACAAATCGTCTCTTCATTACACTCACTCTTAGGCCGGCGAGAGAGAGAGAAGATACGGCTACCCGTATTCTATCACGAACCTTTAGTTGCGCCGATGTGAACGTGGTCCTGATTCTCCGCTGTTTTCTTCTTTCGGAAGGATTTCCGCCCGACGAGCCGTAGAGGGCTCCTAAATATTCATTTTGCTTTTTTTCCAATAACAGTGCGTTTACAAAATGCGGATGGAATGTGTTTCAGTGATGACATAAATAGGATTAATTTGTTTAACAATTGATGATTTCTGAATCTATAATTGTAATAACCTTATTCTGATAACTGTGGGAGCTCTGGCGGTAAGGAAGAGCAAGCATACCAACTAGAGAACTGCCAGGCAGCGAGGATATCAGTTGGTTGACGGGGTGGTTGGCGGGGACGGACGATGAGGCGGAGCCTGTGATCATCATCATCATCATCATCATCATTTTATCCAGACCGAAAGTAGAAAACAATAGCGGTCATACAAGGAACAAGTAAAATGAAACGAAAGTTTGCTTATTGTAGTCGTCGAGTCATAGTCATAATTGTGATAATTAATTTTATATTTGATATTTATTTTCCTAGAGGCTATCTGAATAAAATCACGGTGTTCCGTAAATTAGACGTTATACTGGAGATGTGAAACTCATTCCAACCTGATCCATGGCTGTTGCTCCCGCCCCCGCCACTCCCGAGAGATGCGGACTTCTGATAAAGCTGGTATTGAAGACCTGCAATGGAGATTTCGAAAATCGATATTAAGACTACAATAGTCTAGATTGCGGTAATGTTACCGTACCCGTGTTGGAGAATGCGTGGATTGGGACGTTTTTCCGAAAAAAAAGATTCCGAATAGAGAATTACTGTATGCTACAGTATCTAAATCTTAGAAGAATCAATAATTGCTGTAGTCTCGATAACCGTACCCGTGTTGAAGAATGCCTGGATTGGATCGTGCGAGGCGAGGTACGGTTGCTGGGCGGCTGCGGCACGCGAGAGGCTGCGAAGGATTACGGTATCGTATCTAGGCTATTGGTTTGTTACAGTAACGGGGTCGGGAACTGTAGCTGATCTACGATTGAGTATTGATTACTTCCCATACGAAATGACATTGGGTTAGTGTGGACACCAGAAGTGGGGACTTACAGCATCTGATCTACGATATGAAATCGATTGATTACGGTACCTTCCGTACGGATTTGCGTATCCACCCGAGTACAGGTGGTGATGGGAAGCGGCCGCGGCTGCGGCAGCCGAAGAGACGACAGTCGCAGGGGCTGCAAGGGGTAGTGTAGAATACGGCAAGCTAGTGTGCATTAGCGAGATTGAGATCGATAAACGCCTGAATAGTACGGTAGCTGAGCCGGTAAAGAGGTACTGTAGGACACGATAATCAACTGATGTACGGTAGAGTTCGACCGATGAATGCCTAAACGTTGCCTAGGAGGATAGTAGATACGGGAGTTTTGATAGCTTGATTATCAGTAACTGAATATTGCAGTACCTCCTCCTTAGTTGAAGAATCGATGTGGAACGGGGTATACGATACGCGTCAATATGGTTATGGTGGGTTACGGTAGTAGCCTATTGATCGATACGTAGATTACCGTACATCCATAGTTGAAGAATGGGTGCACGGCTGCTGCTGAGGGCGATTGGTCGGAAGAGGAGGAGGAGTTGCCGCCGCCCTGGGAATGAAGCTAAATTATTTTTTTTTTCGTTTCGAATGCCTCAAATCACTGCCAAATTCACTTCCATCCCTATTTTGAACAGTGTGTGAAGCGTAACTCAAAGTTGATGAGTTTCGAATACTATGGTTAGTACTTGCGAATGTTACTTAAAAAATTCGTCTGAATCCGGATACATTTGAAACTATGAGGCATCCTCATGAAAAGCAATTCAAATGGATCGAAATTAGGAGTTGTCCTCACCCTGCGAATTGAAGTTTGAATCATGAGCTGACTTGGGATGGAACAACTTTTTTTTTATTTTGTTGGACCAGAAACCATGGACGAACTGTCAAATTGTTCTCCGTCCTCATTTTGAACATTGCGTGAAGCATAACTCTAGTCTCTTCAATTAACGTGATTCGAAATTCCAAGCGAAGTACCTGATTGCCATTGCCCGACGACGCATTTCCAGTAGAGAAGTAGTTGTATTCCATAATTTGGCTGTAATATAATAAGTCATTTATAAAATTGCTCAAAAAACATGCAAAAATTGATTTAAACAGCTGCAGGGCCAATATCTCAGTGCTAATTCGACTCATCAAATTCAGCATCGCAAATCAACTATTCATTACTCGCTAAACTCGTTTCTGTTGCGGCCCAAGGCTGCAAAGCCAATCACTTGCCCCAATCATCCAATACAGAGCGCAAATATCGAATATTGTCCCGGCAAGGCAGGATAAACTCAATGACTCGCTAGCGGATATCTAATAGGTGCCGCCTCGGGCAATATCGAATGGAGAGGAGGCGAGAAGGGCTAACTGTATCTTCAGCCTGGTGAATCCAATCTACGACCAATCCTAGCGGAGTGAGAGGGGCGGAGCTTGCGGCGGGATGGCTTGGCAAGAAATGACTCTCCTCATGTCGCGTGTTCTCTCGCAGCTCTGACCGGTGAGAGAGTGCGCGAAATGAGGAGAGATCCCAAGGCGGAGCGGGCCCGGCAATTAGGCGAGAATCCGGGGAAGTGATCAGATTTAGTGGGCCAGATTGGAGTGACGATCTCTGATTGGCGGGAATTAGTGGAGCGATTCTTGGAGGAGCCAGCCGTGGCCACAATATGGCTTGAGAGAACATGGGCTCAAGTGGTAGATGGATTACGGTCGGCCTGCATATTAGATATAGATATGTAGATATTTATCAGTTGTCTCAAAGTTGCGCTGATCATGATGGAGTATCAGGAGGCTCCTGCACGCTACACTAATCTATTGTTGTTGTTTTTTTAATCTATTGTTGTTGTTTCCTAATCATCCGATAATAATATTGCATACAGTCTTGGCTGTCCTTATCTAAGATTGCTGTGATCAGGTTGGTCAGGCAACGGGATTCTTGGAGCCAGACGGGCGGGCCACAATAGGCCACAATATGGCCTGAAAACAAGCGGCTCAAGTGGAGATCGCTCGTCCGGGATTAATGGAAGGATGCTCAATCGTCTTCCTCGATTGTTTTCATTATCAATAAATGACTGTAGAACTTTATGCGAGTGATGCAAAAATCCTGTCGAGAACTAGCCAAGCCTTTTGCTTTTTTTTGCGGGGTAACTGCAATGATTCACTTGATAGAATTTTTTTTTAATACGTTCGCAACCTAGAACCGATAGATCCGTGAAGAAGGTCTTGCGATTAGAATGTTATGAGGGATTAATAACCAAAAAAAATTGGTTTTTATACAGAATGACGATTTTTCTGGCTGGAATCGTCTCGCTAACAATGCCCGATTTCTCGCTCTATTATTCCCCTTTCCATCCCGGCGTCAGCCCGATACTAATCGGGTAATCGTGCCTTGTCTCTCCTCGGGCTTGTTCCATTCCACTAATTGCGCGAGAATCTCGCCCATCCGAGTCTTTAGTAAAAATAGCGGAGTAACTTCTTCTGGTATGTTCAATAGTGCTCACAGCACAGACCCGATAGGCCATTTCCATTCCTAGTCGATTCTGAAAAGTTTACTAAAAAGCCGATAAAATAAGTTGTTTTTCACATCACTTGTGGTTCACTTGAAGTCATTAGAACAATCTCATTGCCAATTCCAGTAACCATACGATACTCATGTAATCCTTACTAATCCGATCGGGCACTTGACTCATATTCATGGAGGGGGTTGTTGTCTCAATCAAGCCGTTATCGCACATATTGGGTAGGACAAAGTAAATGTTTGGTTTGTTTTGTTGATGTAAAATTACTGACCCGATCGGATAGTTGATTCTGCAAGGGCATTCCCTCTCAGTGGTTAATCAATCAGCTCGATCCACTTTGTAAAAATAAGTAAAAAATACTTTATTTTCGAACATTCGGCAAATCGATAAGACAGAAGAGGAAAGACAAAATTTAGACAATAATTGGCATAGCTGTCAGCTCTCGGCCAATTCTTCAAACAAATAAATCGCGTCGCCCTCCTTATGACAGATTGGGCAGGATGTATCCTCTTCACTCGCGGCCGCCCTATCCGCGCACCCGCGGCAGACCGCGTGGCCGCACGCGGGAAAGAATGAGCGGAGAGGCGGTGAGTCGGTGTTGCAAGCGCGACAGGCGCGTGAGAAGCGGAGTCCTCGAGCGGCGCTGGAAATCGAATTATTATGAGCATCTCTCACTTTCAACTAGAACATCAAGAACAATGCAACTTACCAGTCCACATTCTCCCTCTGAAAACGCTCGATCAGATTCTTGACTCGTCCTATCACTGCATAACTTTCTTCCAACTTTCTCGTTGCTGTTTCTTTCGTTTCAATGAGCTGTTCAGGTTCAGCTTCGGCTGATTGCCTGAAAAAGACACGAATTAGGATATACGCATGTATGCGTAGCACTAGCATAGCAATAATCAGCAGAAGCTAAACCATACAATTTCGCTTTTGCTTCTTTAGCCGCTGCTTCCAACTGGCTTTCGCGCACACCGCACATCATCGTCATTTTTGGCGATGTCTTCGCGTGTTGGAGCACGCTTCATCGATTTGCACGCTTCGAGAAAAGCGAGCCAGGCGCGGCTTAGCTTGAGCGTTGCTTCAATGACATCATCAACAGTCGTCGCCGCCTCGACAGCAGCCCTTGATAGTACTCGAGTCTGTAACATGTTGATATAAGGGGGGCTTCAGCCCCCTTCGTTAAATCTGAAACCGTTTCAATTTTAAGACGGCCGCATCGCCCCCTCCCCCTCGCCAAGAAAGCGATGCGGCCGTCTTAAAATTGAAACGGTTTCAGATTTAACGAACGGGTCTTTCGACCCCCTTATATTGTCCAGATATTCCGCTTAGGGAAGGCGTATGTCATACAGGCGGCTATAACTAGGATTTACCTTTTTCAGGTGATTATCAGGTAAAAATCGGTCGATTTTACCCGACCGTCGATAACCAGGGAGAGCCTCGGTGCGTAATTCTCATCACTAATGCCGCACATTATTCATCGCACACCTCACCTTTTCAAGAGCCTCCATCGCAGCTTCTGTTGAATCGATTGCTTGCTGCAAAACATCGCTCAAAGTTGACGAGGCTTGCACAGCATCGGCGAGCACGCGATCTTCCTCGCTTGTGCTTATCCGCTCCTCATCCGCGACCTCGCGGTCACGCGACAGGAGCGGATTGGAGGAGCTAGATGGGCCAAATCTGCAATGCATCTAAGTCACTATGCAAACATCTCCTTACACTTCTTCCAAGAGTTGAGGAATTTTCAATTTATAGGTTTCTTTTTAGCAAAGCTGTTGTTTGTCTCATTTTTTTGTGGAAAAAGTAACAAAAACAGTATTTACTATTCAGTACGCACCTTCTATTCTGTCGCACTTGCTCTCCTCCTTCATTGATCGCTTCCTCTACCATGGCAACGAATGCGCCCTCGCTCCGACAGATTGAACAGCGAGTTGGCTCGCCACCCAAAGAAGCGTCCCATCTTGAAATGCGAAAAAATGTTTCCGGCGAGATAGCATTGAGAATCGAGGAAGGCTCGTAATGAGTTCTCAGCACAGTATATTCCTTATCTTCAGCTCCTTATCTTTATCACTCACCTTATCTTCAGCGAGCAAGCCCGGCAAACGGCGTGGCCGCAAGGAATCAAGACGGAAAGGCAACGCGGCTCTTCCGCGACGCAGACTCGACAGGCTCGCGAGACGCGTACAGTAGCGCTGGAATGGACCTCAGTTAAACTTTTGCGCTTTTTTAACGATAAATCGGTAATATCAACGTGAACATCACTTATTGTCGTTGGTTTTCCTCCGATTCGGCTTGGAATCGTACGGTTCGTTGGCACGACGTCTAGTTGTCACCATCGTTGAGTAATCTGATAATGTATATTGGACACCGAATTACTATTCAGCGAATTAGCGGATTGGGAGCCAAATATAGTTTCTAAAATGATTACCAATGCTAGAACTACTACAAAAACATGAAAATATCAGACTAGAATCTGACTAAAACAAGTACTAAGTATAAGAGTAGTGATAAATGAAGATACACGGCTTATTGAATTAAGAATATTTGAAAATGTGGAAATATAACGTTCCTCGCATGACCATTGAAACGGGTTCGGTAAGGCGTGATTGTGATTTCAGTTGTTATTGTAGTACGATTTATTTCTGATTTATTTATATTGAATTCAATTTAATTTTTGATGTTTACTTTGTACTTTGCAAATTTTAATATTTGTGTAGTCTCCCTTGTATGATATGATTAGGTGGCACTCCGTTGGAGACTTGATTTGCGTCAGCCAATTCAATATTATTAAAAATTCAATTAAAAATTTTAAAAAATCCAATATTATTATCAGACTATTCACAGAAAATAGTTGAGCATGAAAGACAACAAAAATGACAAAAAATACAATAATCAACATCAGTTGTCGGCTAACTCCTCAAACAACGGAATTGCGAAGCCTTCCGTATGGCAGGTTGGGCAGGATGTATCCGCTTCACTCGAGGTCGCCTTATCCGCGCACTCGCGGCAGACCGCGTGTCCGCACGCGGGGAAGAAGGAGCGAAGAGGCGGATTTTGAGCACTGCAGGCGCGACAGGCGCGTGAGAAGCGTAGTCCGCGAGTCGCGCTGGAAATGATGCCGTTGTGAATACGGTTGTCAACATGAAGAATTGGGCTCTTCAAACGGTCCCTCTGTCTAGCGAGGAATGAACAGAGGTCCAATTCAACTTCAACGATATTGCAACTGACCTATCCTCATTCTCTCCTGCGAAACGCTTCATCAGGTTCTCAATTAGTTCCATCTTCATCAAACATTCCTCCACCCTTCTCAAAGCTTCCTCCATAGCCACATGGAGGGGTTCGCTCTCAGCATTGGCTGCCTTCCTGGAAATGACCCGAATTACTCAATCCCTAACTGTCATGTCGCATTTTGCTCAATAGAAGAGCATCAAGTTCACAGTGCAAGAAATGGGAGCGTTAACCCTACTTTTTAGCCTCTATTTCGTCTCGAGCAGCTCGGCGCTGCAGGATGTTCAGTTCAGGCTGCACGGCGTCGATTTTGGCGATTATCTCGGTTACTCGAGCTCGGACCTCAGCGTCTTCCGACCGGTACAGCATGTTCCGGGCCATGTGTCTGGCGTGACGTGCTTCCTTTACACCTGCTTGTATTGCTTCGCGAGCCTTTGTTGCAGCAACCGCCGCGTCGCAAATCTGCAATAGCAATTTGAAGATGGGTCCTTTTTAGAGTTCTCTTATTGGAAATTCTTTTCCGGATTTCCAACATACCGAACAAGGGGATGAGACTGCTCTCGCGACTAGAGAGAGTGTGAAGAATGAGGAGACTGTTAGTGTTATTGGAAAATCATTTTAAGAGAACTCTAGTCCTTTTCCTCCGATGGACACCAAGAACTTATGCACTTAAAACCTGGGAATGCCGTGCACACCTTCTTCTTTGCTTCGTGCGAAGCAATCCATGCGTCGAATGATTGTTGAGATACATCAGGGAGTATTGCCCGCGCTGCAACTGCTTCGGCCAGCACTCGATCCTCGTCGCTCGCGCTTATCCGCTCCTCATCCGCGACCTCGCGGTCAGGCGGATCCGAGGAGTCAGTCGACTCATCACCAGTTCTACAATGAATCAATGCACATACGACTATGAAAGTGTGCACTTTTCAAAAACAATTGTTCGTACCTTTCGTTTCCTCCCACGACGGCGATCAATTCCTCTTGCATGCCAACGAATGTACCCCCGCCTCGACAGACTGAGCAGTGAATCTGTCCTCCACCCGATGAAGCGTCCCATCTTGAACATTCACAAATTATTTAAAAAAAATTTAAAATAAAATTTAAGTCTGAACAGCGAGTAAGCATGGAGAATTGAAACAGAATCGTGAAGAGTTGTTAACACTAGCATTCAGTATATTCACTCACCTTATCTTGAGTGAACATGCCCTACAGATGGCATGACCGCATGGAGTAAGCACAGAAAGATATCGAGGAGCTTCAGTCAGGCAGATTCGGCAGGCCCTTGAGACGCGGATTGAAGCGCTGGAATGGATTTATGCTACTAAACTTTTGGGCGTATTGCTTTTATTTTTAGGAACAGTTTGAATGCAACTCAAACCTCTCATTGTCCGTTTTCCTCCGTTTCGGTTTGGAATCTCCCGGTTCGTACGCTCGACGCCTAATCGTCACCATTGATGTTGCTCACACACTAGGGATGGCAATTAGTGTCCAATGGGGTGTCTGAGACAATTTTGATCTGAACTTTTGGGACACTTTATTGTCTCAGACACTTTAGTTTCCCAAATCTCAGACACCATTGTGTCTCAGACACAGGAGTGTCTCAATTTCTCCCCTCATCCCTTGCGCGCGGCGGTCGATTCGCTTTGTTCATCACAGAATGAGAGGGAGGGAAAAATGAATGGGACACTAAGTGTCTCAAAATTTAGTTCTATTATTCTCGGACACTCCAGTGTCTGAAACGTGAGAGATCATTTCTCATTCAGACTCATTCCTGTCTCTCGAGTAGTTCGGTCGGTTCAGACACAAATTGCCATCCCTATCACATACTGAATAATGCAAATTGTAAGAACACCGACCTATTTTTTCCAGTGAATTATCATGTTTGGTCCCAATTATAGCCTCAATCACGTATGGTTACAGAGAGTGAAGCTAGCAAGCTAAGAAGCTAAGAGTAACAGAGAGTGTAAGAGTGAAGCTATCGTAAAGTATCGATGCAGAACAATAGTTAAACACAAAACGGTTTAGAACTCGAGAAAGGCGGTTTACTGACGAAGGATAACTTGAAAATACACGATTAAAATGTTCCGCGAATATAAATTCGGTCGTGTTGCCTAGGGCACGAACATGATTTCAGTGTTTTGTATATTTTCAGCGTGGTATCTTTGTTTAGTTGTCTCTTTGTTTTTTTCGTTGACTCTTTGTAAATAACTGAAATGGCCATGATAACGTCTGAAGATCAATTGAGTCGTTACAGTGATTTATTACCGCGAAATAGTGGGAAATGAAAGACAAAAAAACATTCAATAATTATTGGATCAACACTCGGTCATTTCTTCAAACAAAGGAATGGCGCTGCCTTCTTTATGACAAGTTGGGCAAGATGTATCCGCTTCTCTCGCGGTCGCTTTGTCCGCGCACTCGCGGCAGACCGCGTGGCCGCATGCGGGGAAGAAGGAGCGGAGGAGAGGCGATTCAGTGCTGCAGGCGCGGCAGGCGCGTGAGAAGCGGAGTCCGCGGGTCGCGCTGAAATAATGATTGTGAGCAATCGCAATAGTATCCGCCGGATACTATCCGGAGATCCCCCAAATTGCCCTCTACTCACCACCCCTCATTTTCCTGCTTGCATCGGTCGATTAGCTGCAAGACGTGCGCTACGCTCTTCTCAAAACTCTCTTTTATTTCGACCATTCTATCCGTTGACGTTTGCGCGGCTTCTATGGCACGGTTCATTTCCATGTCAGCTAGCTTCGCTCGCTCTTCGAGGTCCTTAACGAAGGTGCTCTCCCATTGTAAATAAGATGATTTTTTTTTGTTAAGAGCAAGCTTGGGTAGATTGTGCCTCAAACTTGGGTAATTAAACATGATTTATTCGGACGGTATAAGCAATGGATAAGCAACGTGTACGATAAAGGGAAACGGTGGTAAAATGAAGGAAAA
Source organism: Pristionchus pacificus (assembly GCA_000180635.4). Classification (NCBI taxonomy): domain Eukaryota; kingdom Metazoa; phylum Nematoda; class Chromadorea; order Rhabditida; family Neodiplogasteridae; genus Pristionchus; species Pristionchus pacificus. The sequence goes on from CM026579.1 coordinate 20,896,873, forward strand.
GGAAAAAGGAATAGGAAAGGGTCGATGATTAATAGCTGTTGGAATCTTAGAGGAAATGAATCATTTAGATATGGGGAAAAGAAGAGAAGAAGAAATGAAGAAGAGAAGAAGAAATGAAGGGTTATCTAAGGGATCTTCTTATAATTCTTACGATGATAAAAGCAGATGTAAGCACACACCCGGGGGTAAAGTAAGTAAGCGAATAGAATGATGATTATGATTGAGATTACGATTACGACTGGGAATAGGGATGAGAATAATGACATAAAGTTGAGATCAGGTACTCCAAATCCTTGTACAATTTTCTTCTCGAAAGTTCGAGAATTCATAGCTTGATTAGAAAGGACTTTCTCGACTTCGTCGACAAATTGGAGTGTTCCTTTAATATTAGTTATCTTCGCTTGCGATTCCTAATAATGACATAAAGTTGAGATCAGGTACTCCAAATCCTTGTACAATTTTCTTCTCGAAAGTTCGAGAATTCATAGCTTGATTAGAAAGGACTTTCTCGACTTCGTCGACAAATTGGAGTGTTCCTTTAATATTAGTTATCTTCGCTTGCGATTCCCCTCCCGGGCAACGATATGTGCAATTGAGTTGGATTGCTTCGGTTGAGGTAGAAAATGTGTGTCTCTGAATAGTTCCAGATTTGCTACATTTTACTATTGTGTTGATAATAGTTGCATTGCTGGAATCGATACAGATGAATGAAGTAGAGGTTTCTGAAGAAGAAGATTCGCATTTGATTTCGATTGATGCTCCGGCGATACAGTTGAAGCAACCGGTAGCTGACGAAGTGGATATGTCACATTGGTTTAAGTCAACCATAGTATCTAGTAGAAGATTGTCGAGATTGATTTTCAATTGAAGAACTTGGTTCTCAGTGGTAAATGCTTCGATTCCATTATTGGTTGAGACTATTTGTAGTCCTTGTCTTTCCAGAGGAAGTGATCGATGCTCCTTTTTGAAAAATCGCTCGAGATTTCCGTCAGGGCATGAGCATGAAGCTGATGTTGAACTTGTTGTACAGGTACAAGTCGTTGGAAGGAATTGACATCGAAAATCGTTTGAATCATCTCGGGTTCCACATTGTAATTGTCCGGCAGATCCGGGAGTGAAGAGTGACGGGGCAGCGTCTTCGATGATGCAGGTTCTTGTCCCATCAGAGAAGAAATGTGAATTGAGTATTGGAGAATGAGTGATACTTGTTGAGAGTAGAGTGGTTGTTATGTCATTCCATCGATGAGTTTGGCCTGGATTGAGGTTGATAACATGGTTCTCTCTTTCGTTGTTGGTTTCCGTTGATAAATGCACTTCGACATGGGTCGTCCATTGTAGACATCGAAATGTTTCGTAAATATCATTTGTAGTAGGTGAAACAGCGATTCTATAGAAGATGCATGAGGGGGAGCAGCTGACGCACCCGCCACAGGTGACGCATCCGCATGAGGATGCACAGAAATTGTATCCTGGCGTGGAAGATTCGAAGAATGGGAGAGGCGCGGATTGATTGATTGTATTACAAGTTATTCCGTCACATGTTCCAGAATTGAAGACTTCCCCACAGACGTGATGGGAGCGGATGATGAATTCATGCGATCGAGTGAAGAACATTGTTTGTTTGTCACAGCGATGACTGATTCGATTGACTTGAACAGTGAGAATAGTTCCGATCTTTCCGTTAGTATCCTTAACCACTAGACAGGATGTCTGTCCGATTGGAAGAAGAGTGAGAACGATAGAGTTCGAGACAGAACAGTGAAGAATTCCATCTTCCGATCGAGTACATTCATGTGATTCGGCATTGATTGATGAGACTTCAGAGCATGATTGAACAGATTGTATTGTCCTTGTTATGCTCAGTATAGTAACAATAGTTGCTAGTAGTCTTTTTCGGCTTCTTGGACGATAGAATTCGTATCGAGATGGTTGGGTTGGATTCATTTGAGTTCTCCATCGGCAGAAATAACAACATGTTCTTCTGAATCCGCGATAGATGTAAGATATGATCTTGCAGAGATCCAGAATTCGAGAAATGATGTATCCGATAAGTAGTATTGAGAACAAGAAAGATAATGAATCGAAGTATGACCAGCACGATGGAGATAGGGCGAATGGTATGCATAATTTGCATCGTATCCGTTCACATAATGGACGGCCTTGGCATTTGATCTTTTCATCGAGTTGAGAGACTCCTTCGGTCCATGATTGAATGATAATCTCGTGATCATTTGAAACGATGCTCCATGGAAATTGAATTGGATTCTCTATAGGATGAAGTTCTTGTAGAAAGATGCAGTAAAGACTGATGCATGTTCGGATAGAGATTGAAGTTGCCTCTTCTTTTGGATGAACTTCGATACCGAGATAAGCACATTTGATTGCGATTAGCGATTGAGTTGCTTTGGAATCATTCTTTGCATGAGGATAATAGAGTTTGCGAATAGTTCCCCATGCTCGAATCGGGATCTGCTTGTCCAAAAAGACGAAAGATGTTACTTTCTCTCCATAGAAGCAGAATGCTGTTGCTTTGTCTTTCGTTGTACATGAATGGACTCGACAAAATGAAGAAGAGCCGATGACAGGATTGTGAGTAGAAAGGACGAAGTGAAGCAATTCCTTTCCGTTCATGTCGTAACAGCGATGGTCATCGGGGGAGTAGACATCAGTAGTCGCAACGTCGAGTTTCGGCACTATGAGACTAGTTCCATCCATCAATTCGATCTGTGAGAAGAGACCGAATAGAGCGTTGTTGTCGCAGTGATTTTCCTTCTTGAAAGAGCAGACATGAGAAGGAACGAAGTTTCTCAGTTCGGAAGGAAGATGAGCGATGGTGGAGAAGTTGACATGAATTCCATTGTAGAAACTACAGGTTCTGGTCCATTCGGGACATTTGCATTGAGGACCACAATAGTTGGAATTGGTTTCGTTTGGATTCGGTAGTCGGAGATGGCCGTTGGGGCATTGCATTCTGAGCCAACAGACTGATTGAGTATCGGAAGAGATATCTTTGGTTGTAGCGAATCCGTGTTGAGTGCAAGGAGTGACATAGATTACGTGAAACTGTGCAGAAGTTTCTTGAGGACATTGAGCATCAGAAGCGGATCCGAGTGTTGAGAGAAGTGCGATTGTTGCAAGTAGAGTGAGAGTAGGATTGAGTCGAGCACTTCTTCTCAATGGGATTGGTTTGGGATTGTCATCCTTGGTTGAATTCTGATCGATAATGATTGGAAGATTCTGATCCGTGATTGGTTTGCTTTGAGGTTCGATTTCTAGTTTGTAGAGCAGATTCAGCGGTCTATGCAGTGTTCCGGTCGCAGTCTTGACGATTGCTGATCGATCACTCTTGATCTGGATAATCTTTCCGAGTTTCCATTGTCCTCGTTCGAGGGCTGGATCGGCGATGATTACGACATCTCCGTATTGAGGGGAATCGTAGTTGACGAGTCTTCCTTGATCATGTTCTCTCTTGTACTTCTCGCGTAGACTTGTAAGATATTCCCGTTTCCATCTCTTCCAGAATTGATTGAGAATAGTCATCGAATGAGTCCACGAATCGACGACGGAGTCACGGAGATTCTGGCGAGGTCTCCAGTCTTTGTCGGTATCATCTTCTCCTCTTTCGGTCTGGAGTCGAGGAAGAGATAGAGAAGCATGAGGACGGAGGAAGTCCATCGGGCGTAGTGGAAGATGGTCGAGATCAGACCCGATTGAAGTAAGAGGACGTGAATTCAGAACGGCTTCGGCTTCCTTGAGAATAGTGGAGAGCTCTTCGAGAAGGAGTGTTCTTGTTCCAAGGACGGATTTGAGAGCAGTCTTCGTTAAGCCGACGATTCTTTCGTACACTCCACCTGACCACGGTGTGAAAGGAGTTATGAAGTGGAATTGGATTCCTTTTCGAGCACAGTAGTCAGAGATGTCGTTCCTTTCAGACTCACGAAATGCTTCTTGCAGTTTGTTGAGAGCTACGAATGAAGAAGCATTATCGCAGACTATTGTCGATGGTGATCCGTAAGTTGCGATGAATCGGCGGATTCTTGAGAGAAGAGTTTTCAGACTCATATCGGTGATGATATCCAGATAGGTTGCGCGGATGTGCAGATGACGAGTATCCAGCATTTAGCCTTGGAGTTATCATCGGTTCGGTATTGGATCGGTCCCGCCAGATCGAGTCCGATTGCTGAGTATGGATGGTCGGGTTGAACTGTTCGAATCGTAGGCAGATCCGGGTATTCAGGAAGTGCGAATGGCTTGGCTCGGGCACGTTTGCATTGCATACAGTGGCGCAGAGATGACTTGACTGTCGTGATGCCTTTTGGTATCCATACTCGTTGACGTAGTTCTGTGAGGGTATGAGATTGACCGAAGTGATTGATAGAATGATGGATGTAGAGAATGAAGAGACGAGTGATTGCACTTTCTCTTGGAAGGTATATTGGACACTTGGATTCAATTGGTATCTCAGCGTTCTCGAGTCTTCCGCGACATCTCCAGAGTGAAGTTGTTGGACATTGGTACATCCGAAGTTGTTGTATGAGATGCGGGGTCGGCGGGAATTCCGTTTGGCTCATCCTGAAGAGGAGCTGCTCAGCTCGACGATGGAGCGAGACACGGGAAAGAGTTGTCGGAATCTTCTTCAGACGTTGAATGAATTTGAGAACGATGATAGTTGTGTTCACCATTTTTGTCCAGGAATGGAAACGATTGGCTTCGATGATGGGAACGATCGGTTCATGAATTGGATCGACTGAGATTGAATTGATAGCCATTGTTGTTTCCTTGAGACTAGGCGACTGCAATTCTGGTTGTGGATTCCATGTGGATTGCGGTTGAGAGAGGAATGGAGGTCCATGCCACCACAATGGATGGGAATTCAGTTCATCGCTTGTACATCCTCTGCTCGCCACATCAGCGGGGTTCAGTTTCCCATCGATATGTTTGAATTTGGCAGTAGGTAGTAATGAATTGATTTTAGTCGTTCGATTTCTCACAAATACTGGTTGATCTCTTTTGGATTCATTTGTTATCCAGCATAGCGATATTGTCGAATCGGTCCACATTGTGATATCATTAAGATCGAATGAGGGCAGTTCTTTCACGATATGGTTTCCGAGAATTGCTCCGAGTAAGTTGGCAAGGAGTTCCATACGGGGAATATTCACAGTGCAGTTCACTGGAGCGACTCGAGATTTGGAGGCTAGTAGAGAGGATGATCCGTATCCATCTGGTTGTCGACATACGATGTAGGCAACAGCTGAGTAGGCACATTGGCTCGCATCGACATAGATATGGAGTTCAAGAGTGCATCCGTCGATAGATAGAGGAATTGCCAATCGAGGAATCGATGATGAGAGTGAAGGCATATGAATTCCAGAAAGCAATGATTTCCACCGTTGGGTGCATTCCTTATTGAGTCGAGTATCCCATCCAACACCAAGTTTCCATAATTGTTGGAAGAATATCTTGAGAGGAAGGATGACTGGACCTTTCATGCCGTATGGATCATAGAAACCATTGAGATGACGTAAGGTTAGACGTTTCGTCCATTGAGTATCGTCAGAAGGCAGTTTCATTGTTGGGAGTGAATAAGAATCAGTTGATGTATTCCAGTGTACTCCAAGGATCTTTGCATGAGTGAGATCAGATGCGGCAGCATTGTGAGATAGGAATAATTCATTCAGGATTGGATTGTTTGAAACAAATTCTCGTAGATTGAAGTTAGCTTTGGTAAAGAATTCTCTGACTCCATGAAATTGTCGAATTCCTTCTTCAATCGAATTTGCATGACCGAAGAAATTGTCCACGTAGATATCTCGAATCATATCATTCCATTCATTTGGGTGGAGGGAAAGATGATGTTGGATTGTTCCAGCAAGAAGGAAGGGTGAACAATTTAGGCCAAAAGGGACCCGTCTAAATCGGTAGACAATTAGGTTCTCGATTGATGGTGGTTGATTAATATCCTTCAGCCAGAGTAATCGGGCATAATCTCGAGAATTCTCTTCCAGTCCGACTTGAAGGAAGGCTTTAGCAATATCGGCACTTATCAGGATTGGAGTCATTCGAGATCGGAGAAGAGTTCCGAAGAGGTCAGGAAGTATCACTGGACCACGATAAATGCATTCATTGAGAGATGGATTCTCCTTTGTGTGTGCACTACCATCGAGAACTGCACGTAATTTCGTTGTATTGCTCGTTTCTTTGACAATTCCGAAGTGAGAGAGATAGTGGACTCCATGTTTCTTGTAGAGTTCATCTTCCGGGACTTGTTCGAGTATTCCATCTTTCAGTTGCTCATCGAATATGGCATTGTATTTAGCAAGATTCTCGGGCTTTTGAGCCAATGCAGTAGTATTTGTAATGAGTCGACGGAAAGCAAGACCGAAATTAGTTGGGAGTTGTGGATTCTCTTCACGAAAAGGAAGGGCGACGTAGTATCTTCGCTCATTCTCATTGAAACGAATATTAGCAAGAAAATGTTCGAGTCCTCTGTTATCATCATCATTAGTTTCTGGTGAATCCGTTATTCCGATCATTTCTACAGAGAAGAAACGTTTCATCATCTCCTCGAGCTTGGCTAGGTCGGGAATGGTGTCAGATGAGATCGGGTATCGTAAGATAATAAACAGTTCCGATGATTACGGAAATCTTTCTATCGTTCAAGGGCTGTTGTGTTATGTCAGACACATGACTAATGGATAAGTATGCGGCAAACGTGTGTTTTTCGCGCGATTCGTGCAAGCCACGCCCACTTCGACTCTTCGATTCTTTCACATTTCAGTTGATATTGTTTAGCTTATTCCGTGTATTTTATATATTTTGTTTATTGTACTTTCCTGTTTTGGCAAGGTTGTTAGTTTCCATAGTAAACTGACGTCAAGAAACCTTTATCAATAACGTTAACGTAAGTTTTTGCTTATCAAACACCATTCGAACAACAATTTAGCACGTTTTATATTATCAAAAGTTACAATAATTCGCTATATTCGTCTTCCTCGTCGTCAGACATATATAAGAGTTCCTCCAGGTCCTCAACGGGCTGTTCGTCGGCCTCATCGATGATGTCTTCGGCGGCGGCGACGATCTCTTCCGTGGAGAGAGAAGGAGAGAAGGTAAGTGCACCTTCCTAAATCCTTTTCTAAAATACATCTATTTATATTTATGAGTCATATCCGCTATGTTATTCTCCTTGAAGAACTCGTGGGCTCGGAGAATAAAGGCACGGGTCTTTGCACAATGGGCGATGTGTGTCTTACGAGAAGCAGAATAAGTTGGGTCAGGGATAGCAATTGGGTTGGCAACGTCGAGAAAAGCAGTTAGATGGAAACGAGCTACCGACTGGTGATCATCAGGTTCCATTACAGACACTTCAGCAGAGGATGAATGGAAAAAAGACAAGGAACGAGGAAGGTGGATGGAGAGAGGAGCGGAGGAGTGAGAAGAGAAAAGAGGTGGGCCCTTAGGAATAGGAGCTAAGAACGTAGGGTAGGAAAGAGTAGATGGGTCAATTCTAGATTTCGAGACTGTGGAGTATTGGGTAGGGAATTAGACCCAGTCTATAACATTTCTGTTTATAATTCCTAATAAATTGTGACTGACTGTTATTGGTCGTTTCTCCTCCTCCGCTTGTCCCTCCACTCCGTCAATAAGGTAAGATTCCTCCGAATCACTCATAGTTGTTTCTGTATTTAATCTTTCATGATTGTTATTTTTTATGATTGTAAAGTAGTTTTTATGATTGTAAAATAGTTTTTATGATTGTAAAATAGTTTTCACGATTGTAAAATAGTTTTCACGATTGTAAAGTAGTTTTCATGATTGTAAAGTAGTTTTTATCGAAGTACAATTGGATTGATTATGGAAAGTTTTTCGTTTTTTAAATGAATAAAAGAAGTAAATTTCCCAAATTGATATCCACAATTGAATTGAAGTCACTTTTAATAGTATATTTTTATCGCACAAAAAAGTTGCACAATAATTTAATGTGAATAAAGCCTATATTTTTACAATATCGTTGGCCAAAGGTAAGTAAACAACAATATAAAGCCTATCGTGAGGAATCTCTTATTCTACAAGGAGATCAGCAATGGGAAGTAGTCGTTCTCTACATCTGCAGATATCTGGAATCTCCCATGAATTCCCTCTGCACTTCCATACGAGTTGTCGAGCGAATCGGTGCCATTCTGAATTATTATAAAAAATTAGCTCATATTTAGATGATTAAAGAAAATATATGGATCTCTCTCTCGCTAATCCAATCAACGCGCTCGATACTGTGGACAAGAAATTAAAGATTCCCCTAGTTGTGATAGATGTTCAATTTAAAATGCGGGTAGTACTGTTGCATCGTAGTGTTATTCTTGAAATGCTCACCTCACACTCTTCTTTGATGATTGCATTCCAGTTTTAGTATACAGCAGTTAATCCCTCACAGTCGAACTTCCATAAATCAACTCGACGATCCATCTGTAATTACAGAACATTCCAAGTCAAGAGAAGACATGAATCCTTGTGGACTGAATTATATCGCAGCTAACTGTCAAATCGGAAGCAGCAAATATTGCTTGACAAACACAATACCTCGCTTGAATCGGCAGTTTTATAAATGGGAAATCTCTTGGGCGGGAATAGTCCACACTGCATCCATGCTGGAGCGTCTGAAAAATGAGAGGTAAACGAAAGACATTATCTGCAACTCGAGTCTAGAATTTAATGAACTAGTCGAATGAAAATAAAGATAGAATGTGCAATGGAAAGATGGAGCGACGTCATTAGCAAAGTTATCGGACCGCACTTTCCCAATTAATATAAATAAAATCTGATTTCTAGAAGAACGTGCATAATCAAATGCACTCTACTGTAGTAGATCGTACCTTCACTTACACGGTATCGATTTATCCTTGGGCTGTGTGGTTGTCCATTTGTCCATTCTCAGTCTGAGTTCCGCTCACTGCAAATACTAAGGGATAAAGTAAAGAACAAATTCATAAGCTGCCATGAATAGGGCCGACAAACGAAGAAAAAGTATATTCATTCTCCGTCCGTGTCGAGTTGACAGGTGAGAGAGACACGGAATGAGGAGTAGAGTTTCAAAATCAACTAATAATCAACTAAACAACTAGTCTCTTTCGTGGTACGCAACGTTGTTAAAGAGGAACTAGTTGTTTAACCTTCTCATTTGCAGCTAGTTACGAATTCAACCAGGTTGCAAAGCTAGTTCAAAGCTAACTAGTTACGTGATAAACAACTAGTTTTGTAACTTTGAAAGTCTAATGAGGAGAGTCATCTCTATAATTACCAGCCCTAATTTAAATGTTAACAATCAATGGAAAACTCACGACAGGGAAGCTCGTCCTCAGATTGAGAAGAACACTCTGTAATGAAATGAATATAAATTGATTTGAAGTCTGATCACTAGGCTCTACTGCAGAACCCCTCGAGCAGGTCTAAAATCAGCTAGTCAAAAAACGATTAGTTGTAACCCAATGTGCTTAGGAATGGCTTTTATGAGGCTTAGGCTCAGTGCTGCTTAATAACTTTTAAAAACAAACTAGACACATACCTCCTTGCACTCGAGAATCTCTCCGTTCGCCTTCTTCAGACGACGGAGCATGGAGATGAAGTACCAGAAGCGGGACTTTGCGATAACCGCATTGGATGCGAAGGTCTGCATCTTGTAGATGGGAGTCACGGGCTCCTTCTCGGTGGGAAGCTTGCGTCCGATGACGATGTACTCATGGAGAACCTCTCCCTTGGCCCTGGTCGGCATGTTTAACCCTGTAATAGATAAATATTACTGGGCACGAAAGGTAAACTATGACACGGACTGCGATCCTAATTGAGTCTTTCTGAAATTTGTAGTAATAGTAAATAAAACGAATGGAAAAATAGGAGGCTGTTTCTACAAATACAAAAAGTGAATAGGGGATAACTGAAAATACAACAATGACATTCTAAAGCAAATACTCGATTACAAAGCACTATTCCGCTTTATTCCCTTTGACATTATCGGTGCGCATCTACGAAAACAGAAATAAGCGCAGAAATATCGGCAAAATTAGCGAGAAAATCGATGAACTTGAAGGTCGAGTGAAAAAGTAAAAAAACGCGAATTTAATGTTCCGCGAGTAACCAAAAATGACAATCGTTCATTTTGTCGGAGGTAAATACCGTAGCGTCTCCGCTGAGCATTTGAATGTTACAATAGGAAGGATCATTATTGTTGAGAATATATTGCGATTGTTAACTCTTTTCCTTGTAGCTATATCACCCATTGGAGTTGAAAGAATGTGAATTCCATCATCTGTTCGAGACATTGAGAAGTTGTCTCCGAGGAAGAATTCCAGGAACAAGTCCATACCGATGAGAAGGCTAGGCGAGGAATTCATAGCAGTGATTGTACTATCAGCATCTTTCTTGAGCCAGTTAATCTCTTTGCATATCATTGGGGTGGATAGAGTTGCAATATTATGCTGAGAACCATTTTTGAGAGTAACTCCGATTGGGAATATTCCAACAGTTCTGTGATCTATCTTTGTTTTGCCGAATACTTGTGTAGCTATTCTCCGAGATTCGATGAGAGGTAGATCGAGAGAATTAGCGAGTTCGTTTGTGATGTATGAGCAAGTACTGGCCGAATCGAATAGAACAGTTGCTTTGATAGTTTGAGTTGGATTGAATGGGGAGTGAAGAATGGTCTCTAGGCAAAGAAGAGGTTGTGTAGATGAATTGATTTGAGCGATTGCAGTGACAGGAGTTTCTGGATTAGATTGGACTGTCATCGTCACTTCCTCAAATACTTCCTCAGTAAGCACGCAATTGGTTTGCTGTTTCTGTGGAGGAGATCGTTTAGATGAATTCTTTGCATTATGATAAGGTATAGGATTCTTCACATCAGTTTGTATCGGTTTCGGTTTGTTTGAGAAATCTCCATTGCGAGGTTTTATAGGAGATTGGTTCTGATTCAGATTGGTGCATGTAGCTGAATGATGTCTTCCTTTGCAATAATGGCAATTTATTTTGCTCCGACAATCGTTGACAGCGTGATTAGAATGTAGACAGTTCAAGCAAAGATTGCGTTGAATTGCTGCTGTTTTGCGATCACTTGGAGTAGTATAGGAAGGACAAGCATCAATTCGATGAAGACCAGAACACAAACGGCAAGATTGATTTGGATTGAATTTTCCAAATTTAGTGAAATTCCGAGGAACACGATTTCTCTCCGTATTATTAGAATGATGCGATGGAGCATTAGTAATATTTGAATGAGTAATGGGAGGAGAAGGTTTCTCGATGCGCCGTTCGGCTCTTGTATTTGCCATTATGTCTCTTTCAATCTTCTCATCTTCCACTGCATCAGCGAGTATTCCGAGTACACTGTAGACTCCAAAGTCTTCCTTTCGGGAAGATTCCTTGATCACTCTTGTTTGCATTGCAATAGGAAGTTTTGAAGTAATCAGATTGACTAGCATGTCTGGAGTATCAACTTCACCATTGGGTAATAATTGTCTTATTATCACATTCAATTTGAGGTAGAAGTTTCGGAGACCTCCTTTCCCATCACACGGCGGTAGAGTTCGAAGGCGAGTAAGAAGGGAGTGGTGTCTCAGATGCGGTTTATCGTACTCCTTGGAGAGAAGAATCATTGCATGATCGTAGTTTCTATCGATCTTTGGTAGTCCTGCGATGACTTCTTTCGCCTCTCCTTCTAAGCACATCTTCAATAGCGATAGTTTGTCGGCACCAGTAATTCTTCCATTTTGTACGAGGGAGAGGAAGGATTCTTGAAATTCGGGCCAATCGAGGATGTCACCGGAAAAGCGCGGCAGAGACTTTCCGACAAGTGCAGCAGTTACGAATGAACTGGCAGCATCAGGTTGAACATAGAAAACCTGTTGAGGAGGAGGTGTTGTAGTAATTGGATTGGATTCTGTCTCTTCAGTTGTATCATTAGTTGGGGAGAACGAAGTAGAGATCACTTTTCCTTGAACAGTCTTTTGAGAAATTCTTCCAGGAATTTTAGGTGGAATAGACGGAGTAGTGATTGGATTCTCATTGATATTTGTTATATCGGTTTGTTGAATAGATGTTCTAGGAGCAGGGGTTGGTTCAGTTGACTTGCCAGTAGTAGTGGTTAGAGCATCGTCGTTATCGTCGGCAATCGGAAGACGACGGGTACGTCCTTCGGCCGTTAGTTTCTCGATCAACGAATCCACGTTCGCAAGTATGTCTGAGGACTCCTTTAGTTCAACGGTATAATCTCCATAAGTGTTTGTGTATTTGGTAAACTCGAGTTCTTCTGCAGGATTAGCGATCCGTAATGCAGAGAAGGCTTCGTGTTCTTTGAGAAGGGCTCGGTACGCCTTTACAAAGGGACCACGAAGTTCGAGGAGGATTTGCAGATCTTCTAGTATGTCTTCATCAGTTCTCTCATTGATGGCGGTAGTGTAGGCAGATTCGTTCGCAATAGCAGCAGTGAGAGCGGGCAAATGAAGACGAAGACGGCGTTTTGTCTGGCCGATTTTTGTTCTTATCGGACCAGACATCGTAGTGGAAAAACGATTGGTTTGATTTGTATTTGGATTGATAATCCAGGAAGCTTGTAGCAGCTAGACGACGGAGAGTATTGTGGAAGGGAATGGGTCGACTAGGCAAGTTTCCAAAGAGCGAGCGCGATGCGATTGTGAAATTGCACCTGGGATCGGCTTGAGACGGCGGATCAGCTCGTTAGTTGGTAGACGGTAGGTTCGTCCCTACCGTGGTCGCCATAAGAGCAAGCTTGGGTAGATTGTGCCTCAAACTTGGGTAATTAAACATGATTTATTCGGACGGTATAAGCAATGGATAAGCAACGTGTACGATAAAGGGAAACGGTGGTAAAATGAAGGAAAAGGAAAAAGGAATAGGAAAGGGTCGATGATTAATAGCTGTTGGAATCTTAGAGGAAATGAATCATTTAGATATGGGGAAAAGAAGAGAAGAAGAAATGAAGAAGAGAAGAAGAAATGAAGGGTTATCTAAGGGATCTTCTTATAATTCTTACGATGATAAAAGCAGATGTAAGCACATTTGTATTTCGTCATTGTTAATTTATTAAGTCGTTTAAGAACGTGGGGTGAACTTAATCAATCAATCGTCATCTATCATGTTCGCACTCTGGCCACACTTATTCAAGATCTAGATACTAGAGTTCGAAATACGGGTCGCCGTCTCTTCAATTCACACACTCTCTTGCCTCTCTGATCGGTGAGATAGTGTGAAGAATGAAGAGACGGCGACCCGTATTTCGAGTTCTACTAGATACTAGTCGACCAAGACCTGAATCACTCGCAATCAGCTACCACTTATTATATTTAATTATTTGATTGTATTCTTGACTACGGTAGAATTCAAATTCCCGCATTTCTTAGCGAACCTTTCTGTGAGTGCGATGCGCTTCATCACACGTGCCGTCGCGCTCTAGGGCAAGCTCGGCGCGCAGTGCCTCCACAAGCGCATGCTGCGCCCTGATGAAGGCTTCCTTTACCGGTTGCATCGCGTCGGACGCAGCGGAGGCAGCGTCAAGGGCGGCTGAAGCCGCGGCGCGGATGCGCGCAGCCTCCGCGAGCGCGCGCTCGTCGTCCGCGTCGGAGCTGAAACAAAAGTATTCAGTATATTAATTTAATATTGAGGAAAAAAAAGGGCATCTCAGTAAAGTACAGTAGAGCATCGTGAATAGCGCTCTCAAGGTGAAATCGTCTCTTCATTTCTCCTGATCTCTCGTCACTCTGACCGGTGAGGCAGTGCGAGGAATGAAGAGACTTCATCCGAACAACCTTACGAGTGGACCTACAGATTACCTGTCTTCGGTTTCGGCACCATCCGGAATGTTCGCGACAAATTCTTCGTTGAGCTGCACGAATGTGCCTTCACTCCGACAGGTCGAGCAACGCACTGGAGTACCATTCTCGAATGCGTCCCATCTATAAACATCACTTGGCAAGAGAAATTACTCTCCTCTTGCGTGCTCGCATCTCTGCTACGTTTTTTAATTAGTCCGGACACGAAATTCCGCGTACTCAAATCGTTTAGATTAGATTTCTATGCCTTTTAGTCAATACTTTTCAATGTTTTTCATTGTAATCGGCTAAAAACAACTATTAGGAAGTATTAAATTCCATTTTCGAGCCAGAGAAATCTATTTGAACGTATTTATAAGCATTTGGTGTAGTCGGGCGGTTCGTACGCTCGACGCCTAGTCGTCACCATTGATGTTGTTCACACACGAGGGATGGCAATTAGTGTCCAATGGGGGTGTCTGATGGGGGTATCTGAACTTTTGGGATACTTTATTGTCTCAGACACTTTAGTGTCCCAAATCTCAGACACCATTGTGTCTCAGACACTGGAGTGTCTCAATTTCTCCCGTCATCCCTTGCGCGCGGTCGATTCGCTTTGTTCATCACAGAATGAGAGGGAGGGAAAAATGAATGGGACACTAAAGTGTCTCAAAATTTAGTTCTATTATTCTCGGACACTCCAGTGTCTGAAACGTGAGAGATCATTTCTCATTCAGACTCATTCCTGTCTCAAATCGCGCGAGTAGTTCGGTCAGACACAAATCGCCATCCCTATCACATACTGAATAATGCAAATTGTAAGAACTTCCCGACCTATTTTTTCCAGTGAATTATCATGTTTGGATCCTATTATAGCCTCTATCACGTATGGTTACAGAGAGTGAAGCTAACAAGCTAAGAAGCTAAGAGTAACAGAGAGTGTAAGAGTGAAGCTATCGTAAAGTATCGATGCAGAACAATAGTTAAACACAAAACGGTTTAGAACTCGAGAAAGGCGGTTTACTGACGAAGGACAACTTGAAAATACACGATTAAAATGTTCCGCGTATATACTTTCGGTCGTGTTGCCTAGGGCACGAACATGATTTCAGTGTTTTGTATATTTTCAGCGTGGTATCTTTGTTTAGTTGTCTCTTTGTTTTTTCGTTGACTCTTGGTAAATAACTGAAATGGCCATGAGAACGTCTGAAGAGCAATTGAGTCGTTACAGTGATTTATTACCGCGAAATAGTGGGAAATGAAAGACAAAAAACATTCAATAATTATTGGATCAACACTCGGTCATTTCTTCAAACAAAGGAATGGCGCTGCCTTCTTTATGACAAGTTGGGCAAGATGTATCCGCTTCTCTCGCGGTCGCTTTGTCCGCGCACTCGCGGCAGACCGCGTGGCCGCATGCGGGGAAGAAGGAGCGGAGGAGAGGCGATTCAGTGCTGCAGGCGCGGCAGGCGCGTGAGAAGCGGAGTCCGCGGGTCGCGCTGAAATAATCATTGTCAGCAATCGCAATAGTATCCGCCGGATACTATCCGGAGATCCCCAAATTGCCCTCTACTCACCACCCCTCATTTTCCTGCTTGCATCGGTCGATTAGCTGCAAGACGTGCGCTACGATCTTCTCAAAACTCTCTTTTATTTCGACCATTCGATCAGTTGACGTTTGCGCGGCTTCTATGGCACGGTCCATTTCGATGTCAGCTAGCTTCGCTCGCTCTTCGAGGTCCTTAACGAAGGTGCTCTCCCATTGTAAATAAGATGATTTTTTTTGTTTTTATCTGAGTGATTACTCTTGTCATTGCCGAGTAGGCTCAAGGTACAAACATTATTTGAGATAGCAAAGGTTAATGCACAGACCGGGAATCGAACCCGGGGCTTCCGCTTACCGGGCAGGAGTTCTACCACTGAACTACCTCTCATTTGGAGTCATATTGATCCTATTCATATTGAGAGTATCATTCACCCAGGAAAGAGATAGCTCAGGTGCACAGGTAGTTCAGTGGTAGAACTCCTGCCCGGTAAGCGGAAGCCCCGGGTTCGATTCCCGGTCTGTTCATTAACCTTTGCTATCTCAAATAATGATGATTTTTTTGTATTTCGTCATTGTTAATTTATTAAGTCGTTTAAGAGAGAGATAGTGTGAAGAATGAAGAGACGGCGACCCGTATTTCGAGTTCTACTAGATACTACTCGACCATGACCTTATTATATTTAATTATTTGATTGTATTCTTGACTACGGTAGAATTCAATTTCTTAGCGAACCTTTCTGTGAGTGCGATGCGCTTCATCACACGTGCCGTCGCGCTCTAGGGCAAGCTCGGCGCGCAGTGCCTCCACAAGCGCATGATGCGCCCTGATGGAAGCTTCCTTTACCGGTTGCATCGCGTCGGACGCAGCGGAGGCAGCGCTAAGGGCGGCTGAAGCCGCGGCGCGGATGCGCGCAGCCTCCGCGAGCGCGCGCTCGTCGTCCGCGTCGGAGCTGAAACAAAAGTATTCAGTATATTAATTTAATATTGAGGAAAAAAAAGGGCATCTCAGTAAAGTACAGTAGAGCATCGTGAATAGCGCTCTCAAGGTGAAATCGTCTCTTCATTTCTCCTGATCTCTCGTCACTCTGACCGGTGAGGCAGTGCGAGGAATGAAGAGACTTCATCCGAACAACCTTACGAGTGGACCTACAGATTACCTGTCTTCGGCTTCGGCACCATCCGGAATGTTCGCGACAAATTCTTCGTTGAGCTGCACGAATGTGCCTTCACTCCGACAGGTCGAGCAACGCACTGGAGTACCATTCTCGAATGCGTCCCATCTATAAACATCACTTGGCAAGAGAAATTACTCTCCTCTTGCGTGCTCGCATCTCTGCTACGTTTTTTAATTAGTCCGGACACGAAATTCCGCGTACTCAAATCGTTTAGATTAGATTTCTATGCCTTTTAGTCAATACTTTTCAATGTTTTTCATTGTAATCGGCTAAAAACAACTATTAGGAAGTATTAAATTCCATTTTCGAGCCAGAGAAATCTATTTGAACGTATTTATAAGCATTTGGTGTAGTCGGGCGCCTTTTCCGATAATCGTCAATTTGCCCATACGCGCGTACAATTTATTTGTCAAGTTTTGTGAAAAACGTAATATAACATTAATGAATATACTATTGCTTCGATTTTTTTCACAATTTGTATGGCACCGGCCAGCAGAATGATGCCCGTGTGGAATACTTAACGATATCATGCCTCGAAATACGGGCAATCGTCTCTTCATTTCCACTCATCCCAGTCAGAGAGGCGAGAGAGTGTGGAAAATGAAGAGACGATTATTTATTTCGTACCTGAGCTTCAGAGAGCACGCCCTGCAAACGGCGTGACCGCAAGGGTTCATGACGGAAAGGTAGCGTGGCGCATCCACGGCGCAGATTCGGCAAGCGCGTGATACGCGTTGCGCCTGTCTGAAATATTTACTTATACGGTAGTCAGATTAATGAAAAATTGGTCTTTTCCTGTAGAAGTTTTGAAGTGGTGCGATCGAGAACTGATTGTATTATTGTTCTTTTCTGCTTATGTCGTCGAAAAAACGAATGCTTTTGAACCAAGTTAAACCTCTGATAGTCCGTTTTCCTCCGTTTCGGTTTGTAATCTCTCGGCTCATACGCTCGACGTCTAGTTGTCACCATTGCTGATGACGAGGCGCTGAATAATGTATTGATTCAGGAAGTATTTACGAATGTTCGCTCAGAATCACGTATTTGAGCTCTCAATCGCGCAAGAACAGTATAAACTTGTGAAATATTCTTCGAAGAATCGATTTATAATCAGAGCACGGCGTATGCATGGTTTCAAACAAGAAAAAAACTGCTTAATGCCGGAGGATAACTTCAAAAGGTGTGTGTGGTCCCGACTGGGACTCTTTCTTGTGTGTTGGAGTGTGAATAGCAAGAGGCAACGGATTCAATCAAAGAAAATCTTATCAGTTTACAATCGATAAATTACAATGGATGGCTCACGAAGTATCGTGAGGTGAAAAGACGTTACAAGGCAATGGGCCACAGAACAAAGGTGCTCCTAGGCAAAATATAGTCACGAAAAATCTAGAAAACAACCAACGATAAATCCTAGCAAAAGAGTGATGATAAAAACCACTTTCGAAAAAGACGAGGAAAAAGTGGTGTGCTAAGGCGACAAATCACAATTGACACAATTCTACTGTAAGACATAAAATGTGCTATCGACGATTGATATAATAACTTTCTCTTCTTGTATTTATCTCACTTCTTCTTTACTATTCTCTTCTCCTTATTATGTTCCGTTTTGATGCTCTTTATGGGCTTCATTACAGGTGCAATAATATTTCCGCACGCAAAGGAAAGGTTCGATATGAGCACAACCATGTTTTTTCACACTGAAATCACAATCGTGCCCAAACCGATTACAGTATCGTTCTGAGTGTTCATGTGTGGAACGTTTATTTTCGGTTTGTTCGAATTTTCTTCCGTAATTAAACCGTTTTATCACCTTTAAAGCGTTTTTGTGCCTAATTTTTGTTATCAAATCGATAATACCCTGTCCAATTCATAAGTTAATCCATTTTTATTCTGAAATGATTTCGTTCAGAAGCGACAACCATGGTTACTACTATGCATCGAGCATACGACCCATCAGGAACTGTTGCCAAGCGACGAAAAAGGAACGAGGACAGGTAAGGAATGTTGTTGTCGTGCACCTTTATTACAGATTGTCCAATTAAAATGCGAAATAAAAATAACATCTATTGAAGAGTTTTAAATCAATTTAAAACAATCAATTGAAGCGAACGCGTTTCGCGATCCTCTCGTATCTGCCTCGCGGGCTCGCCACGCTTCCTTTCCGTGTTCGATCCATGCGGACACCCCGTTTGCGGAGCTTGCTCGCTTAAACTGAGGTGAGCATAGAGAACATTTTCCATTGTATACCTACCCAAAAAACGGAAACAAAGCGCTTTTTCATAAGTTTATACATCCGTCGAAGTCACCTCCTCCCTTCATACTAGAGCTCGAGAAGTGATACCGCCGTCTCTGTATTTTACACACTCTCTCGTCGACCGAGCGGACGAGAGAGAGTGTGCAAAGTGAAGAGACGGCGACCCGTATTTCGAACTCCACTATTTTGATCAAGCGCCGTGCCCGACCTCACCGGTCACCATCAGGCGCGCCGGTTTATGACTGCAAAAATCGCTTTGATTGTAGAAGCATCGACTCTGTTTTAGTATCCTGGTCCCATGGCTCCATGATGATATCGTGGTCCCATGTAAAAAAATCCTGGTCGCATGATCTTTACCTCACACATTTAAGCGGGGCAACGCACTCGCAACGGGCATCCCAGTCGTTCTGAGTGTCCTTTCCGCCGGACCGATGGTGAGCTCGTGCTGCTCCGTGAGGGAAGCAATCCACAGGAAGGGGACGCCGAAGACAGGTAATTCGCTGACGACGTGGTCCACTGAAGGAAATCCTTACAAGGAGGGATGGCGCTCTCCTCATTCGCTCTCGGCTCTCTTGCGGCCTCTGACTGTGGAGAGAGCGTTGTTGAAATCTGTGAGGGAGTGATCGTTGCAAGCCTATTCTTCTCATTTGTGTGCTGGTGGCTAGGGCGTTCGAGCGAGACAGTCTTTTGGAATAAGCCTTTTTCTTCTTTTCTCTTTTAACAAAAAAAAATAAAAAAAAGGTTCTACGTGGATGTGGAACGCGTGCTCGCGGACGCAACTGACGCGCGCGCGACGAGCATGCCGCCGCTAAAGAGGCGCTAGAGAGGGCGGTGCACGCACGCGACAATCTTCGGTCCTTGAAGCGGCAGTGGCCCATCGAGGACGCCCCTCAAGCGCGTCTTCCTAGCCGGCAGGTGTGAACCTTTCTTGCGTGTTAAGGGTAAACGCGTATCCACGTCAAGCAATTTCACAAGACAATGCTAAGGCACCCACTGGTAAGGCCGGACTGCATAGTAACCTGCTGTCCAATGCGTAGCCTTAACGTGTTATTAAGGAACAATTGTCTTGCAAAGGCCTTTGAGCGTGAACGAAAATTGAGAAATGAAGAAAATGTCTATTTTTTAGTCCATTTTAAACTTTGCTGCAAAAGGTGAAGAAATCATTAAACATTAGACATTAGACATTAGACATTATTTATTTAGGCGGCGTGCTTGTTGAACGATGCTGTTCTTCCATGTATCGGCGTAGCTTCTGCTCGTATACTCATAGTTCATGCCAGCAGCTTTTGGCTAATTAATAAAAAGTTTTCTGGCAGTGCTGTGAGGCGAATAAATGCTGTGGAAAACGCGGCAAGGAAGAAGAAGCGAAATGTGACAAGATTCACTGTCGAATCATGAGGTTACACGAGCATTTCAAAATGGAGAATGTGCAGAGGTTTGTTGTGGAAAAATCGTACTATAGATAGATAGTAGATGTGGAGCTGATTTATATAAGAAACAGTTATGTTCAGTGAGGCTCGCGGACTCCGCTTCTCACGCGCCTGTCGCGCCTGCAACACTGAATCTCCCCTCCTCCGTGCCTTCTTCCCCGCATGCGGTCACGCGGTCTGCCGCGAGTGCGCGGACAAAGCGACCGCGAGTTTAGCGGATACATCCTGCCCAACTTGCCATGAGGAAGGCGATGCAATTCCTCTATTTGAAGAAATGACCGAGAATGAATAACTATTCCTATTTTTGTAAATACCTAGTTTTTTCGATTATGTAATCAATCAATGCACTATTGAAATTCACATTACTATTGAACCCACCGGTCTTGCTTCTCTCTCCCTACTCTTCAGAGGGTGGCGCTTCAAAGGGAAGCGAGTCAATAGTATTGATAATGATATTTAGAATTATTCTCACATTTGTTTTCTCTGATCTCATATCTTGATATTGTTCACACTTCTAAGATATCCATTACGTGTTGTCTTTCCTGTTTACGTCTCTTCATCTCTGCATACACAAATTACTTTCCGTCGACTTTCACATTTTTAAATGTATCTACGCTACATTGTTAAGTTCGTCCAATAAAAGGTTGGCTAAATTGTAATCAACATCAGCATCATTTCAAGCCGTTCAATCCGGTACACAATTTCTCTTATTCGCACCCAATTGTTTGATTTGAATATGACAGCTGATAAGAGCATTGAAATTGGCCGCAATTGAATAGTGATCGCTCATATTCGAATTCTTATCAGACTTCCAACAAAGGGCCTTCACTTTTCCACGTTCGAATGATCATTGTTGTCTATGTAATTGATTGCAATGAGAGAGCTCCACAGATGACTCCATCCCTCTCTCCGGGTTGGCACGTATCAGATCATGCACTGAAAGAGCTATTGGACGATGATCCGGAGGACGGAATGAAGTTGGAGACGCGGATTATGAATGTGAGTGGAACAGCAGCCACTTATTTATTTCCTGTATATGAGAATGTACGCCGGAAATGTTAGGGCACATTCTTCTCATTCATGTTAGACAGGGTCAGAGGAAAGGTGATGTTCTGTTTCCATTACTCTCGATTGAGTAAGCGTCGCCGCGACTTGACTAATGACTTGAGTAATAACCTATATAAATGCAGCACGGGTTAGACTGCTACTTTTGCTATCTTAATTAATGTAAGTGGCAAAATTACAACTATTTTTTTTGGCAGGAGCTAGGAGTCGTTGATATGTTTCGTTGGAGGTTAGGCTATTCGGTTTGAGGGATGGGGCTACGGAGGGAAGAACAGCGCGTATTCCAAACAATAGCAGCAATCGTTTCAGTTGGACCTCAAGCTGTTCGGTCTTCCCTCTCTGCAGGATAAGATGGACAAGGCTGCGGGCGTTGTCAAGGGACCGATCGTGCTGCAGGTATGGCTTGGCAAGAAATGACTCTCCCCTTTTTCGCGTGCTATCACATTTTGACGCAAAGATGTTTCTTGTTCCGCGCGTAACGAAATTGCTATTAAACTACAGTCGCGTTTCAAAATAAGCATTAATTATGTAATTGATCCTTAATGAACGCGAAAACATCCCAGAAATCGAGTTTCATAATTAAAAACTAAGAAATAATAGTGAAAATAGGTGGAAAACGCGCAAAACAAAGTGAAAGTGGGCGGAGCTAACGCGTTTGGCGCGCGGAATTGTTTAATAGGTGTGTAATTACTATCGTATCATTTTAAAAATGTGATATCTTGCTTTACTGACCGATGAGAGAGTGCGTGAAACGAAGATTCCAATTCTTACCAAGCGATTCCTTGAGAAGATATCACGTAGATATTGAGAGCGAGAGACTAGCCAATATGATAATGGATAGTAGATTGCATTCCAAGGCCTTAAGGGCTTGGGGAATGATGGTAGCGGTTAAAACAACGGCAAAACTCTTCACGACGTGCGCGCATCACGTGACAGATTGTGTTCTTGTTTTGAAACTTCCCATCACCTTTTCCAGATCACCCGAATTCGTGATTGCGGTCGTCCCTCGCTCGGGGAGTCCTCGCCGTCCAACATGCTGCGTGTGTTCCTCACTGATGGGCATCAAGCAGTGAGTGGACTGGCACTGGAGAAGATCAATGGGCTGAGGTGAGATTAGGCTCTTCGCCCTGTCTCTCCATTTCACACCCTCTCTCTCTCGTCTCTCTGACCCCGCTAAGAGAGTACGCCGAACTAAAAGACTAGTGTTTGTCTCCGCCGCCGCAACACAGAGACATGGTTGAGAATCGAAGGAGGAGATGCAAAATCACGGCTTCATTCAATCAATCTCTAATTGTAGTGAGGACAAGACGCCGTGGGGCACGAAGATTCTACTGAAGGGAGAAGTGAAAGTGGATGGACATTTCATCCTGCTCTCTCCTGTGAATGTGAGCGTGATCGGAGGAAGGGTGGACAGACTCATTGAGAGGTGGAGTATTGAGAAGGTTCGGAGTCATTATTTGTCTGAGTTTTTTGTATCATTAAAGGAGGAGTAACATGAATATTTTTGTGACCAATCTGTCAACGTCAGTTATGGCAATCCATAACCATATCAGAGATCTGAAACTCCTATGTCTCTACGACATCAATGAACCGAGTTATAGCGATTTGGCATAGTTCCAGAATTCCCCTGAGTCCAGGCAAGGGCGGGGAATTTGAACAGAGGATTTGATTAAGCGTGCGCTTTCGATTTACATTCGCCTGTCTCCCTCCCTCCCCTCCCTCCCTACCCTTCCCTCCCTCATTTGACTACAGTGTCTTGCAAGTCCCGGGTTTTCCGTGTGAGAGTCTCTAGCATTCTTTCCTGTTACTCCTCCTTTAAAAAAACCCTTTAGTATCATTTTGAATTTTTTAATATCATTTTATAGAGTACGCAATACAGGTCCCATCACATCGGGTGTGAGAGTTCACGTGAAAAGACGTGTATTGCTCACATGACTTCGAAATTAGCAATTATTCACAGTTATTTGCAGAGTTCGATGAAGGGAATCGGCCGAAAGAGCGGGGAGGATGCCCCCAAATGGATCTCGTTCGGAAAGAGGGACAACAATGCGGATGCCGTCAAGAACACTAGAAACTTCAAAGCGAATGACGTGCTTAAGGTATTCCATTCTATGCTTAGTCCATTATGCGCATGGTATCTTGATATATCGAAACATAGTGTTGGGTGATCGTAAAAGATATGCGCCGAAATTAGAATGATTATCTAGAAGATGAAGCGTTTGTAGGGTACCGACAAATATTCGTGTTCTTTTAGAGAGCCCTAGAATGAGTTGTTTGCGGAGCCCTAAAATTATGTATCATCAGAATTTTATCTCAGGGAGTTACCGAGAAGGAAGATGAAGAGGGTGAAGATCAATTCGAAAAGGCAAGAAAAGAAAAATTGGAAGCGGTTGAAGCGGCTGAGAGAAAGTTCGCAAAGGTGAGAAGAGGAAGTGAAAAGGCGAAAAGATTTGATCAGAGTGTTATTATTGATTGGTTACATACTCAACAGTAAAGACATGAAAATACCTCGCCGTTCCACAATTCCAAACAATTTGTGTACAAATGTGTACTGAAACGGCACGGTGTTATGTTCCGATAGGCGACGAACATCGCTTTATAGAGCTTGTTTTGAGGTTAAAGTGGAGGCACCCAAAGGAGGATTGACTGAGGAGGCCAAGATAGAACAGATGAGGGACAAGATGAGGAAAAGAGGAGAGAAGGAAGAAGAACGGAGGGAGCAAAGAGGAATGAAGGGAGGAAGAAGAGGCAGGAGAGGCAGTGATGAGGAACCTGATGTGAGTTTTTTTTTCTTTTTTTCTTTTTTTTCTGAACTATATGATGGTTACAATATGATAGCAAGTGTAGTAGCGTGAGTTTGAACGCCCAGCAAACGAAATGCGCTGGTTAGCGACCTCCCTTTTCACCATTAGGGGAGGGTTGGTTATAGGGGACTAACTCCGCTTCTCGAACATTTGTCAACAGTTAGGATTGGAAAAATGTAAACAATGTGTTCCAATTGCAGGTGCCCTCAGAATTCGCCCGTCCCGCTCAGGGAATCACTCTGTCTTCCTTCCTTGGCGAGGGCATCGCTCCTCCAGTTGCGCCTACTACCTTCAGTGTTCCGTCACAACCTCCCATGACAAGCGGAAGAGAGGGAGGAGGAGGAGGAGGAGGAAGGGGAGGAGGAGGAAGGGGAGGAAGGGGAGGAGATAGAGGAAGAGGAGGAAGAGGAGGAGGTCGATTCGATGAAGGAAGGAATGATGCAAGAGGAGGATACGGTGGAGGAGAGAAAAAATTCGATGGAAATACGCAGAGAAATCAACATGATGATAGAAGAGAAGACGGAGGAAGGGGAGGAGGAAGGGGGGGTATGAATCGAACTGACAGAGGAGCTACAAGAGGTGGAGGAGAAAGAAGAGGTGGAAGGGATGGAGGAGGGAACAGAGGAGGAAGTCATTCTGCAAGAGAGGGAGCATATAATAACCATGATAATCGAGATAAAGTAGGATACGTGGATCGAGCTGATAGAGGGGGCAAGAGTGGTGGAGGAAGAGGGAATGAAAGAGGAGGAGGAGATGGAGCTGGGAATAGAGGAGGAAATCAGTCTGCAAGAGATGGAAGAGGCGAAGATAGAGGACAGAAAGAAGTATTCAGCGGACAAGATTCGAGAAGTGGTGTAGATGGAAGAGGTGGAGGAAGAGGAGGAAGAGGAGGGAATAGGGAAGGATTCACAAGTGATCGTGGAAATGGAAGAGGTGGATTCGATGGAGGAAGGGGAGGACGAGAAGGAGGAGGAAGAGATGGAGGAGAAGGAAGGGGAGCATTCACTGGAGGAGGAGGAGGAGGAAGGGACGGTGGTGGGAATAGATTCACCACGGGACTTGGTCAGTCAACTAGAACAGAGAAGATTCCATCATTGATGAGCGATATTGATTTCCCTGCTGTGGAAGGACTGAATCGAGGTGTGGAAGGCATGAAGATTGGAGGAGGAATGAGATCTGATGAGGGACGAGGGAGAGGAGGAGGAGGAGGAGGAGGAGAAATCAAGACCGGAAGCAAGGTCAAGGCGCCATGGGACGATGGAAATGTGGGTTTCTTTGTAATATTTTTTTGGGAATTATTAAAGGACTTTTAACCACTCCTAGTAGCATTCATCATTCTAGACCCCTTGATGAAACATATCCGGGAATCTGTTTCTCAACTCCCGATTCTGTCATTTCTTCCGGTGCTGCACCTTGAATGTTCATATTCATATTCGATATTCAAGGTGCGACACAGATGAAAATTAAGCGTTCAATATCAAAACAAAGTGAATACATCATTCAAGGTGCTCTAGGCACGACTCCTATACAAAAATGAAATGTTCCATTCAGTTCTATCCTGCTACCGTTCTCTCAATCGTCTCGGGTACAATGGCAACAGTTCGATTCGACGGCTACGATCACTTCAAGACGCTTCCACTGGGAGTTCTCCTGCAGTGATTTACTCACTTCACCATAATTTTGATATTAGGACTTTCCCATAATTGTAAGCGTAATCACACAAGTCGTCGTTTCCATTGGGAGTTCTTCTTCAATGATTCATCGTCCATTGTTCGTTAATTGGTTCAGTGATTCATTGTTCATTCGTCCATTGTTTTTTACCTTCAGTGAATCTATGATATTGTAAGCGTAATATGTATAGGCTTCGATGTTGATAAAGTTGTTCATGTCATCAATAAGTTGTTCAAGAGTAAGATATTGGTTATCGTCTACTACAGTACCTATCGCACTACTAATTGATGTAATATAGGAATACAATAAGCCGCTAAATTCGTACAAGAGATTCTTACAGGCGTCGTCTTCATCGTTACTGCGAGACAAAGAGAGGCAGACTAGTCACAATTTCATAGACGTCGCGGGTGGTCGTACAAAATGGAAACGACTAGACGCCGCGTATTGTCACACGATCCGAACGATTCAGAATCGAAACGAACGAAAACGGACTACGAGAGGTTTGATTTTTCTTTGCGTTTTTTTGAATGAATTGCCCAATTAGGCATCCCCCCACCCTCAAAAGCGCTCTCCAGAGCCCGAATACCACCTGTCGGCCCTCAATGAACATTGACTATGTGGTGAATAAAGTAGAAGTATAACTATAAGTGTAATTAGGCATTAAAAATCAACATGACTGCATTGCAGTAGTACACCCTCACACGTCTCTCGCGCGTGCCGGATCTGTCTGACCGAAGCGCCTCGCCACCTGTGCGTGCTGACGCCCTGCGGACACGCCTTCTGCCGGGCGTGCTCACTCAAACTGAGGTAAAGGTAAAGGTAAAGGTAAAGGTGTATCCACGTCAAGCGATTTTACAGTCGTACGACAACGCTAGGTGGGGCCCACTGGTAAGGCCAGCTGTTTAGAGGCTAGTAATACAAAAAAAATTCCCTCTCTCTCCTCTTCAGCAGAGCCTTTCGTCCGGGCTCTAGCGCAGCTTAACGACAAGATATTGACAAACGGCAAAAAAGTGTGTGTTGTTATTGGAACCACGAGGGACAGTATGAACACGCTCTCGAGCCATTGTGATAAATGGACTATCTTCCTTGTGGTACTTGGGTTAGTAAAACACACACATGTATCGATTGCAATCGAGGTCCGCAAGCTGATAAATCATAGTTGAATTGCAGGTTCGACGCGCTTGACGCGAGCAGCCCCATGCAATGCTCGGCTTGCCGCAGTGAGGGCGCCTTCGCGCTGCTCCGAGAAGACCTTCGCGAGGGGAATCAAGCTAGCCGATCTAGCGACTGCGTTGCTGAAAGGTGAGAGCTAATCGCATTAGGGTGCGCAATACGGGTCTTCATTTCCCACTTTCTCGCCCTGTCAGTGACACGAAATTCTGAAGAAGAAAGGCGAGTTGCACACATTTAACGAGCAAATTCGGAGATCTTGGTCTTGTCGGGGCGTTCGTTGAAGATCTGGGGGTTTGAAGGTGTCGTGAGGTCTGCTTAGATGGCCCTGTCCCCTTTGCCAAGTGCGACACCGTACATTGGCAGGGAGGGGGCGCGGAGGACTTGGGCGCAATTGAGGTCTTGTCGTAGCCGAGGTGGGAGCTCTGGTTACCCTCCGTGTCCGGGCCGGGGGTGGTTCGGGAGGGCCGCCCGTTGCACATGGGTTTGCCAGGCCTGTGAACTGCGTGAGCATTTTGCTCGTTAGCGCAACAATCGTAGCAATAGAAAGTTGTGGACCACCGGACGCCCCGAAAATAGACGATCATGATGATAACAATGATGATATAACAATGATATATTGATATATTACAGGGACAATGATCCTGTCCTCGGTGTCGCGGAAGAAGACCGCGCCCTAGCGGACACCGCTGACGCCCGAGCCGCGTACATGGAAGCGCAGCAAGAACTGTCGGCTATGACGGACACGCTGCTCCGTAAAATAGACGCCCTGAGCGCGATGCTCACCGAACAGACGAATGCATTGCTGGATCGACTGGCGCAGAGGAACGCGGAGCATCCGAGCGCGGAATATTTGGCGGTGTCGGAAGAGGAGTTCAACGCGCGGCAGGAAGCCTTGGACGAGCGAGCAAGCGCCGCAGAATTCGAGGTGCAGAGGTTGACTGAAGTTGAAAGGTAGCGTTTCGGGTCGCCGTCTCTTCATTTGGCACACTCTCTCACCGGTCAGAGAGACGAGAGAGTGTGCGAAATGAAGAGACGGCGATCCGTATTTTAACTCTACTATTTTAGGGCGGCGGACGCGAGAAAAGCTGCGGCTTTTGGGAAATATGATGACAGCAAGACGCACATACTGCAATTGATCGACCAATTGAAACAGGAAAATGAGGATGGGTAAGGAGCAGATTTTCGATATTTTTTGAAAAATTCTGATTGCAGCGCAACTCGCGGACTCCGCTTCTCACGCGCCTGTCGCGCCTGCATTACTGAATCACCGCCTCTCCGTTCCTTCTTTCCCTCATGCGGTCACGCGGTCTGCCGCGAGTGCGCGGAAAAGGCGACCGCGAGTGAAGCGGATACACAGTGCCCAACTTGTGATAGAGAAGGCGATTCTATTGCATTATTTGAAGAATTGGCCGAGAGCTGAGAGCTTTCCCATAATCATCTTCTTGAATTTTTTCTTTTGTCACTTGTCCCATACAGTTTGTTGTGTTTCATAATAAAATTGAATTTCCTTCAAAGGATCTTCTTGAAACTATTATTGAGACAAAATGAATACCAATTTTCCGAGGAGCATGATTAATAATAACCAAAAAGATAAATAGCAGCAAAAAAGACACACATAAATCATAATTATGCTCAAAATGAACCGGGCCAAATGGTACGCTCGGAACGCTTTATTTCGTCAATTCAAATTTTCTTCCATCAGTAAGCATTATATTTTCGCCTTTTCGCCTATTTTGTGTTATTTTCTATTTCTGATTTTATTCAAAATTAAATTTATGCACTTGGAAAGGCGATCGAACGTGATAATTTGATTTAGCATCTAATTATAGTTCGCTGTTCTTCTAAAATTTATTTTCGGTGAGTCGACATCTGCGATGGTGACGACAAGGTGTCATACTGACGATCCTGAGGATCCCGAATCGAAACGCAGCAAAACGAACGAAAATAGGTGCGGATTATCGCTAAATAATCCAAAAAATGTACAATTTAACATTTCAGCGCGACAATCCGCGTCTCACGCGCCTGTCGCATTTGTGTCGCGGACGCGCCACGCTTCGTCGCCGTATTTGATCCGTGCGGCCACGCGGTTTGCCGCTCGTGCGCCCTAAAGTTGAGGTGAGGAGCAGAGATGACAAATCGGCAAGCGCCTCTCCTCGAAGTACACGCTCTCTCCTCTGTCTAACCGACGTGAGAGTAGGCAAAATGAGGAGAGGCGCATGCCGAATTGTTATCACTAGTGAAGTGCTGCAAAGGAAATAGCTTAAGAAGCTAATTTTAGCATCCCCTTTGAAGACTAATTTCGGATTGCTATATCTAGGAGAAACTAAAAATGATCGTTGTTTGCGTTCAGGTGGGACGCTTACGAAGCGAAAAGCGCCCTTATGTGTGCATATTGCCGGGGTGAGGGCAGGTTCGTCTTGCTGCTCGACGAAGTGTTGTTGATCGAGAGGAATCGCTGCGATGAAGATCGTTGGGTGGGAATCGAGGACAGGTAATTACGCTTACGACTCAACGCAGGCGATCTAAGAGATATGTGGTAAACGTTTGTTATTTTATTTTGGCAAAGGCCAGGGAAAGCAGACAAATGTTGCTTGCAGTCTTGACATGTAAACGGGTCGTATACCGGCCAGAGAGTCTAGAGAGGGTGCGCCGAATCGCTGTGTCTTTTTGTAGGAATTCAGAAAAAATCGGATGTACAACGGTTCAAAAGTCCAGGCACCTGGAGTAGGGCAACGGTACATGCAGAGTTTGATAAAGTGAAAGGACGAAAACAAAAAAAAACAAAAAAAAACACTGTTATCTTGCGTGGATTCTCATCTCTCGCACACCGTTGCTCTGGTGTGCATAAAGAGATTGATAAAATGCGTGTAGCACTGAAACACTGTGTATCATCGATTCCATCAAATGCAGTGCACTTCTGGAGCGCCTCCGCGGGGTGGCGGACGCGGACGCGGACGATATGCTGTTCGCCGAACTCGAACAGGCGGACGCTGCTCGTCCCGTGGCTCGAGCGGCGATGCGGGCCGCAGGCGAGGCGGCCGAGGCCGCGAACGCAGCGGCCGACGCGGCCAGCGAGGTACGCGGACGCGGACGCGTTTCCCTCCTCTAGACTAGTGTTGTACGTTCGCAAATTGAACTGTCGAACCACCCTGTCGAACTATTTTTATCCGTTCGATTTAGACTTAAGAGTTAGATTTAGGCAAACTATGTTCAGGCAATCACACTTTCGTCACAATCAGTTCGAAAACGTACCTCACCACATATTTTCCACGATGATCCACGATCTTCCGTCGTAAAAAATGAAATAAAGCAAGTGGAAACTTGCTCAAAAATTAATCTGTGTTTGTACAGGCACATTCTGCTTCTACCCAAGTCTTGGCTGCATATTACAAGAGGCAAATTCTGATCGATCAGAGGGGTGCCACTCGCTCAGCCCTGAGTGCCGAGGACGTAGTCGAACTAGACAGGTTTGTTGATGACATAAACACATGGAATATGGTCCATTCATTCGGTTGATTAAAGTTGTAGTCATTCATTACGCCTTTCTGGTAGTACCGATCCGGGGGAACTTCTCTGGTTTAAAGGTGTATCCACGTCAAGCGATTTTACGTCGTATGACAACGCTAGGTGGGACCCGCTGTTAGAGATTCCAATAGGGAAGTCAACTTCTCTGGTTTATGGCCTTTCATACCCTTTTCGTTCCCTACTTCCCTCGTCCTTCATTTCATATACCATATACCATATAAGTTCATATACCGACATATGAATTTGAGCAGCTCGTATACCGAGATATTTGAGGTTCACCGCTCTAATTGCCGGGCGCAGCATTGAACAGATTGAAGCGGACGTTGCAGAGAAACATAACACATGGTAGGGAATACAGTGCAACGGGCATACGGGTTATCGTCTCTCCATTTCTCACACTCTCTCGCCACTCTGACCGGTGAGACAGTGCGCAAAGTGAAGAGACCCTATTTCGAGACCTAGTCATGGTGGGAAAACGGTGTGGATTATTGTTATATAATACGGATTATAATCTGATTATGATAACAAAATCTTTTTCAGGAAACTCGCTCAAAATGAGACAAATGAGGCGATCAAAGCAGCCGAAATTGCAGTAGATGCATTACAAGAAGGAATGGATTCTTGTAAAGCGAAAGAAGCTAGGATCGAGCAGTTTATAGTCGAGTACAAGGAGGAAAACGAAGATTGGTTCGTTGAAATATTCAGTTGATAAAATGCAATCTGCGTAACTTCAGTGCCGCTCGCGGTCTCCGCTTCTCACGCGCATGCCGCGCGTGTAACGATGAAGAGCCGCGACTTCGTTCCTTCTTTCCCGCGTGCGGCCACGCGGTCTGCCGCGAGTGCGCGGATAAAGCTCACGCGGATGTATCCTGTCCAACCTGCCACAAGGCTGGTAGTTCCATCCACCTTTTCGAGGAACTGTTAGAGAGTTGAGTTTTTATGTGATAATAAATGCCCTCACATATCTCTCTTTCTTACAATTCCGATTTGGAAATGTGATCTATTTTCGATTTTGAAACATACTGTTCGTTTGAATAAACAAATAAGATGACGATCGTGTTGTTGCAGATTGAACAGTCACAAGATATGTCTTTATCGAGCGTATTCTTATGCAAAGATGAACTAATAAATAAATTTAATAAGTAAGAAATAATTAAATAATTAATAAATTATTCATCCTGAGTCGATCGCCGGGAGTGCCCACTCTCCTCCCAGTGCTCTACGAGCTGTTTCCGCTTGTCGAATCTGCAATTTGATGTTTGTATATCTAAAAACATTATTTATGGTGAAACTCATTTCGCCTCCTTTCGCCATTATTTTTCTATTAAAAGATATGTTTAAGATAATATATACCCTTCGTGAGGCGGTTGGGTGTCTACGACCAAATGGACCGAAACATCCAGCCGCATTATTCAAGGAAGCCTTTCTCATTTGTTTGTGTCAGTTAGCAGTTTTTCTATTCCTCTTCAATTATAAACCAAGTTTCTTTTTAATACTGACTCGGCATCGCAGGTGGAGCACTGGAAGGGGAGGATGTTGTGTAGCTTGCGGAGATGGTCCTGCGAAGAAAACATTATATTTAAAATTAATTATT
Organism: Pristionchus pacificus; assembly: GCA_000180635.4. Classification (NCBI taxonomy): domain Eukaryota; kingdom Metazoa; phylum Nematoda; class Chromadorea; order Rhabditida; family Neodiplogasteridae; genus Pristionchus; species Pristionchus pacificus. The sequence continues at coordinate 20,928,924 of CM026579.1, forward strand.
ATCAATTACTCCAACATTATCTACTTCTTCGACGTTTGTGCTGTTTCCACATGGTCAAATGAATAATGAATATAATTGTATTTTTTAGAAACTATCGTGCGATTATTTCCCATTCCACTCGTAGCTGACCTTTGTGACAAACGTTCGAGAGGGCGGAGAAAGGAAGAGGCCGGGAGGAGGCGGTAGATCAACTGTCCGCCTCTCCCCTACACCTCTTCCCTGCCTCTCTCCTAGACAATCGATAGCTCGCTAACCAGCACATCTCATTTGCTGAGCATTTTAAACGCACGATAATTTAATAGATTTTTTTATAAAAACTGTACCTGTAATCTGTCCGTTCGCGCGAAGGCGAGTCCACAATGTGTGCACGCGAGTCGCGGTTTGTCTGAATGATTGATAATACTATAGTTTGACAAACTGATTTTTTTATCATATTTTCATTTGGAAGTCAGTCTATTATCAAAAAAAAAACTAAAAAAAACAAACCTGCATCTCCGTGTATCGAGAACATGTGATTCGCTCGTGCGCCCGTCGACGTGAACATTTTCGAGCAGTGATGGCATCTTTTCGTTTTTCGAGGATCAACCTGAACGAGTAAATTTCCAAAATTAGTTATTTATTTCACGGTGTTATTTTTCCAAGGCGTCACTGTAGAACGTTAACATATGCGCCGTTCTCTTTCAGAGAAATCAGAGAAACGAGAGAGCATTGCGAAATGAGAGAGAGAGAGAGAGAGAGAGAGAGAGAGAGAGCCATAATTACTCACCCTTCGCACCGGCGCACTGTTCGACCGATCGCTCTCGTCGTCGCTTCCGTCTTGCTGACTGGTGATGCTCTTGGGTCGAGAGCGCTTTCGATTGGCCTGAAAAACGCACGCGTTTGCAAACGAGGCGATCTTCACAAATCTTCATAATTTATGAATCATAAATTTTGCATTTCCTGATTGTCTGTCTATTCTAATAATATACGTTCCATCCTAGCAAACAACCTCTTTGTTGCCTATATTGCAAGATCGTATTTCATGTACATCGTTTCCGCTGTAATATTCAAAAATTCTGTAAAATTAAAAATCTGTAAAATTAAAAATGTAAAATGTAACATTGTTCAAATTAGATCTCACCTTTGACGGGCCCGGCTCATCCATCCTATCGAGCCAGTCGAACTCGATCGGCGGGCCTTGGTAGGGTTCTGACGGTGTGTACTTGTGGTGTTGCTGTTGTTGTTGTTGTTGTTGTTGTTGTTGTTGTTGCTGCTGCTGCTGATGATGATGTTGATGTATTGGCTGCAGCTGGTGCAGCTGCTGCTGCGGCTGCAGCGACTGCGCAGGCGAATCGAACATGGAATCGGTGCTGTCCACAGCGTCAAGGTCCTGAAACATGAAAATCACATTGGGAACAATAATAATCCGCCCATTTTTGTCTCGCAATGGTGTCTAATTGATCAAAGAAGCGCAAAAGTAATGCAATTAATTGTTCGCTGAGATTCGCCGGTTTTCTTTTTTTTTTCTTTTTAATTTTTTTCTTGCCATCGCTCTGGAATATCATGAACATTAGAATTTTTGCTTTACCTCCTCTTTAACGACGACGCCCCTCATCGAGTCGGCCTCGACGACGTCGTCGTCGTAGTAGCTGGCGCCGCTTCCCGTAGCCACGTCGGGATACTGATGATTGCCACCGCCAAAGTCGCCCTGCAATCATATATCAATTATCTAGCGACGGGCAGTAGCGCGATATCCCTCTCATCTAATGGGTCGCGCGCGTGTCACTAGAGTTTCTCTTACGTTTGACAGTTTTTTTCGATGCGCTGTGACAAGAGCAGTATGCATTTCAGTATCTTTCGGTTGTTCTTTATTGTACAAGGAGTTCCGAAATATGCTATCTCCGATACACATTTTCGTTCAATTGTGGTCTGAATGGTTAGCGTTCATTTCAGCTCTCTCATTTTACAATGCTCTCTCACCGGTCAGAGCAGCGATAGAGCATGGGAAAGTGAGAGAGTGCAGACAATCCGCTAACCTCTTCGTTAATTGAGTTGAGTGTCCGAGTCAATTGCTCGACTTGCTCGAGCAACTTCGCATTCTGATCCACCAACGTGGACACCATCGTGCCAACGCACTCGCTGACGCCGTAGATGACGGACCGGAGGGCGTCGGTTCTGAAATAAAAAATATTTAGGTTGCTTGTGTTCTTCCGCGCGGATGATTGCATTTATTCATTGACCGAAATTGACCAGAAAAAAAGACAGTTCGTTCCGCATCGCTTATCTCTATAGTCTACCTACCCGCTTCGAAATTGAATTGAAATAGTCTCACTTTTTCTCGTCAAAGTCCATCACTTGACTGCGTTCGCGCTGAAGGGAGTCCAGTGCGAAACTGATGTTCTGAAAGAAAATCGTTTAAAAAAAATTCCCGCCATAAACAACAGCTGCAGTACTTTTTCAATGGGTTAAAAATATGAGGGAAAACTGGTGTAACGCGCAATCACAAGATTCAGTAGATCATTTGCGTTTATCTGATTTCTCACCGGTGCGCCGAGTCCGTCCTTCGTCACGGTACTCATGAAGTCGATCATCTTGGATAGGGCCATGCCCATCGAGGCATCCGAGGCGGTGAGAGCGAAGGCCTAGAATAGGAGGTATTTCAGTCAGTCATATATTTTAATCAGGGCAAATGCCTGGAATAGTGTTATTTAAGTCACTAATGTATACAGTCTGCATCCAACGAGCGCCATGTTCGCCGATGAAACAGGGAACGATAACAAGTTTGATAGCCGATTAGGCGAAGTAATCAGAGGGACACCTACCTTTCTCCGCCAGTCGTCGATATTTTTCGTGTTGTTCATAATGGACGCTGTTGAACCTCAACTGAAACTGATCCAATTTGATAACAAGGAAACGGTATCAATAAATTAGAGTGTATTGCGTTCAAATTGCCCTCGCGCTCTGCTTGTTGTTGTTGACCTATCATCGACCATAACCAACAATAGCAGTTCGTGACTAAAATACGCGAACTCATTGCCTCAAAGTTGATTAAATCGAATATTTGAAGTGCGTCGAATCGATTAAGATTATTAAAGACATGATTTAGCATCTAAAAAAAAATAATAGCAAGCAAAATAAACGCAACCGAATAGAACACATCGGGAATATTGTGGTCCGCTCGCTCACCCCTTGCCGGGTGCATTCGAGCGCTCTCGGTTTACTAGGGCGAACACATGATTTACTAGGTAAACATTAAGAGGCCGTTCGCCTAAGAATCGGACAAATCTAAAGGAGCTTGGCACATCTCAAAAATCTCGATTCTCTGAAAATATGTTTTTTAGGGTTCTCGAGGGTGCTGATGACGATGGGGATACTCATTTTTCATATCGACGTTCCGTTGGCTCCAGACGGCGTGACGTCTAAAACAGTTTTTCCAGAATTCCTCAGTTAGGATAAAAGCGAAAATTAGGCGAGTTTGGCTCCCGAGGTAGAATTCGATGCTGATTACAGCTGCAAACTTTATTTTTTGCGAATTACAAAAATAACTGTGTAAAATGGAAGTTCTCAGGGAGCTAATAGGGATCGGGGAGAGTACCATAGATCGGACGGGAATGATGCAAGGATTCCAAATATATTTTTACATTGTCAAGAAAACATGCGGATAAGGTTTTATGCAAAAGATAGTTTACCGATTTGTAAGTAAATTTTACCATCCTTCCCCTTGTTGACTTCCGATCTCTTGATCTACCCGAGTCTCTCTACCTTGACCTCTTCCCTCTCTCTGTGCTCTCTCTATTCCCCATGCTCTCTCGCTTCCCTCGGGAAGGAGAGAAGGAGAGGGAAGGAGATCGATAAAAGTTCGGAAGTCAACAAGTGGAAGGATGGTCAAATTTACTTACAAACCGGTGTACTATCTTTTACATAAAACCTTATCCGCATGTTTTCTTGACAATGTAAAAATACATTTGGAATCCTTGCATCATTCCCGTCCGATCTATGGTACTCTCCCCGATCCCTATTAGCTCCCTGATAACTTCCATTTTACACAGTTATTTTTGTAATTCGCAAAAAATAAAGTTTGCAGCTGTAATCAGCATCGAATTCTACCTCGGGAGCCAAACTCGCCTAATTTTCGCTTTTATCCTAAATGAGGAATTCTGGAAAAACTGTTTTAGACGTCACGCCGTCTGGAGCCAACGGAACGTCGATATGAAAAATGAGTATCCCCATCGTCATCAGCACCCTCGAGAACCATAAAAAACATATTTTCAGAGAATCGAGATTTTTGAGATGTGCCAACTCTTGTCCGACTCTCTCGCAAACGGTCTCTTAAAAAATTATAATTTAAATTTAAAAAACACACATTCTACTTGAAACGATTCCCGAGGAAATGAAAAGAGCACTCAGAATCGGAAAAAAGTGAGTGGAATGTCCCCTATGGCATAGCTTTTATTTCAGGATTCGATTTTAGCTGGAAGCTTCCGATCTTCGGAAATTTATTGCCTGTATAGATTTGACCAGGCTAATTGACCAGGACAGGAAGGCTAATTGATTTGACCAGGACCAGACCAGGCGACCAGGCAGGCTACAGCAGCCATGTGAATTCGAATCAGATGGCAATGGGCATCAAACGATCGAACGACAACGTTGAGCAGCAGCCTGAATCGAAGCGTCGCAAGGAGGACAAGTATGTTATTGTATTATTTATATCGTAGTTAGCCAATATTAATTTCCTGCGTATCTAATCACATTAAGCATATTTTATCTTGTTAATTATACATGTTTATTATAATTATTTATTATTTTTGCGCGGCGGAAGAATTCGCGACTTTTTCCAGGAATTGTTAAATCATCTAGCAAAAATCAAAGAGTGAAGCAATGCCAGAGACCGTCGCTTCGCTTCGCATTTTTCTCACTCCACACTTTTTGCCTCTCAATCATCCCTAGGCACTGTGATTAGATTTATATGACAACGTCCGATCTTCTCAATCTTTCGACTCTTCCACCTGACATAATCAGAAAGATTGTTAGAGATAAGAGAGTTTTATTGAAAAATGTCGCTCTAGTAAGTAGAATTTTGATTAAATAAATCACTTTGTGCTCAGAAACACAAAAATGTTGTATTGCAGGTCTCTAAATCGTGGAATTTCCTTGCTCGAGAGTACCGTAATCAATTCCCAGTGCTTGAGAATCTTTCGATTAGCTACGAGCGGGGCGCATTTTGCATTAGTTTGATTGTCGCAGCTAATGTCTCCGAATATTTGAAGAAACATTTGCGCTCGCAGAACCATAATTTTAAAGAATGTCCTCAGATGGATGGAGTTAGTTGTCCTTTTTTTTTCAAATTTAAACTCGCATCTTTTCAGACGGTCTCTATCATAATGCGAATGCCAGCCACTACAGGAAGCATTGAAGATGAACAGAAATGGGACAAAACAGTTTCGAAATGTTTCGGTCGTGCCATATTTCAATTTCGACGCGTTATCACTCTTTATATCGCTGTTGCCACGCCGAGATTTCTACGCATTATCGACAAGGCTCTGACTGCGGACATGAACTTGGAAATTTTTGTAATAGAAACTGGCCATTTCGGCGTTGCTCTCACGTGAGATGATCAGATGAAATTTAATAACCTAAGAAATTAAAGAAAAAAAGTAATTCCCTTAACATATTCAGAACTTTCGCTCTGAACCTATTGCAAAGGCAAAAGATCAACGAATTCACAATATACGCTCATTATTGCGATGAAAAAATGGGTTGGTATTATGCCCATTGATAGGGAAATCCGAATCATTTTACAGGTGAATTTCTGCTTCAAATATCGAAGCATACTTCAATCCTTCGTATGGCACAACTTGGAAGTCCAAAGAAAACATCGTGCCTATTTGGCAAACCAACAAGTTACTGGCAAACGTTAGCTAGCGAGATGACTGAAAATGGAATGATGAGGGCATGCTTTGGAACAGCTGACGTTAATCATACGACAAACGCAATAAGTTCGAAAGCAATTGTTGACGAGTCATCAACACTGGCAAAAATAATGCAGAATCTAGAACTCTGATCTCGTAATCTCGCTCATTATTAATATGATTTGAATGATGTATTTTATAATTGCGAAATAAATATGTTATCGGTTGGGAAATCTAGTACTCATTTGAAAAAAAAATCAAGAAATTTCGTATTGGTATTATTGAAGCAATGCCAGAATCCGTCTATCCATAAAAATGGTACAGGTAAAGGGAGGTCAAGTGAATATTCCTTGAACAACGGTAGTTGGGACCCACCGGTAAGGCCGGCTGCTAGCGTTGGCGGCTCTCTGGATTTCATACGCCCCTCTAAGTATTATTCCCTGCCTAATCTCACCTATCCCAATGTTCAATGCCAACTGTAATTGGCATCAGGAAGACTCGTTGCTCCTCTCGACACTTCCACTCGACACAATCATAATCATCGTTCAAAGCAAGGGAGTCTCATTGGACAGTGTCGCTCAGGTCAGTCGGAATTTAACTAATTGGATAATAATCATTTCGATATCGACATTCTTATAAAAGTTCTTTTTATATTGCAGATTTCACAATCGTGAACGTCAATCGTTCAAGGGTGCCGCAATAAATTGCCCGTGCTAGAACTTCTCTCGATTAGTAGTGATTGCACATTTGAAAGAGGGGAAAAGACAATGAAATTTCACATCGGTTTGACTGTTCAATCGTGTGACGCAGAATATTTGAAGGAATTCCTACGCTCGAAATTACAGAGTTGGGAAGACTGTGTGACTACGATAGAAGGAGTTAGTTGTCAACCTTTTTTTTAACCTATTTTTGGGAATGTTCAGGTTAGAGATATGAACTGAGACCCATTGGACCACAGTATTGAAGAACCGGGGTTTGAAGCAGCGCTGATGTATTCCTTTCAGATGGTCGCAATAAAAAATATCTACACCGATCACTGACAATCAGCAATGGGACGACACCTTTTCACAATTTATCTCGCTAACCATCTCTCGATTTGGGCGCGTTAGAAATGTCCTTATTTTTGTTGCCACAACGCTGGTTTTGACTACGGATTTGAAATTAAACATGTTGGATATAATCAGTGGTCATTTCGGCATTGCCCTCCGGTGAGTTCAGATCGAGAAAAAATACATTTTTTAAACAAAAGTTCTCTTGAAATTTAGATCGTTCGCACTAGACGTTTTGAAAAGGCAAACTACCAACGCTCTCAGAATATGCACACATTACTGCGATGAGAAAATCGGTTAGTAATCGGCACATTGAAATTCAGATTAAACAAAGCTTCAACCAAATTACAGGCGACAAATATCGAAACACACTTCAACGATTTATCTGAAACAACTCGAAAGCCCAAAGAATACATTAGGCATTTTCGGGAAGCCGCAGTTTTACTGGCAAATACTAGCTAGAATAATGATTGAAAATGGAGTGATGAGAGTCATATTCGCTAAAGGCCCGAATTATATTGCCGATGAGTCATCAGAACTGGCCAAATAAATGTGGGACTTGGAACTTTGATTCCTAAAATTCCCAGTTTTTATTGATTCATTTAGCATGTACTTTTTTCGAATAAATGTGAGCAATTTTCCGTTTATTAAATTGTGAGATAACATAAAAATAACAAGGCACCACTGGCAATAACTTAAATCAATAGCATAATCAATAGATTCTGATTTTTTTGGTCTCTTGAACCTTAAAATCGGGAAAGATAACGTAAAAACATTCTGCGAATTTTATAAAGTTATTCATGCGTTGGAAATGTATTTATTATTTACAGCTCCTAAGACTAAAAGTGGTTAGAGGTTTGCATCCTGATCGTCGATCACTTCTTCAAATAAAGGACTGCAATTTCCTGCAGTGCTGCAGACCGGACATTGTGCTTCCGCGCCCGAAGCGTGAGCGTCCGCGCACGCGCGGCAGACCGCATGGCCGCAATTGGAAAGGATGGAGCGACGACGCGGTTCTTCCTCATTGCAAGCGCCACAGGCGCGTGAGAATTGCAGTCCAAGTGCGGCGCTGGAAGGAATACTAACAAGCCTGCGACTAGGGCGATTTTACTCTTATTTTAAAATTTTGTTACTGACCATTTCTCATTCTCCTTTTCCAAAACCACTATCATTCGCTGAACACTGCTGTGTTTCGCCTCATACTCCTTGCTCAGTTCGAGGTATATCGCGTATGCCTGAATTGAAAGTGACTACATATATCACGCTTTTTTTTTACGTCCTCCGGACTGAATTGGCCCCATCATCACTGCTGGCCTAGCAGTGATCTCCCGCAGGACGCAAAAGTGCCTTGATTAACGGGGATGACGTCGTTTACCTGAATAGAGATCGCCTTGGTCCTATCCGATGCGCCCTGGGCAGCCAGTATTCTTTCAACGACTTGACCTTGGATAACCACTGCATCCGGTATTGCATCATCTGCGGCCTGCCGCTCTGAAATAGCTTTCCCATCCGTACAGTAATTTCTTCTCGATAGGTTGCAAACGGAAGTTAACATGAGAAAATCCACTGAGACATCGAATAAGAGCGTACCTCTCTCGTATTCCTCCCTCATCAGATCCTGGGCCACTTCTCCCCATGCTGCGGATACCCTACTCGCTGTTACCGCGGCTTTGACCGCTTCCATACGCGCCTCATAGGAGACAGCAACAGCGCTTATGAGCGCATCTTCCTGCGCGAGCGTTGGAGGCGGTACATCCACGACGTCGCTGCGATACGTGGCTGAAGTTCGAAATTGGGTAATCGTAACTCAGAGAGGCTAGAGAGTGTGTAAAATGGAGAGACGATTACCTGTATTTCGAAGTCTAGTGACGGCCCGACGCAACGAAGTAAACAATGAACGAAAGAATGAACGAATGACGTCACGGAAACGACGCTTTCGTGTAGAATCCGATGCATAATTGACCCGTCCATCCTTGTTCTCCGTATTCACATCACTCCTGAAATGTTGGGAATGTTTGATGATTGGTATGATGTTTTTCCACCTCTTTCCAGACTCTTCATGTGCTCCGTTGTCCTGATGCCCCACGATGCGAGGAGTCTCATCGAGACCAACGAATTTGCCTTCACCCCGGCAGAATAGACAGAGCGCTGCAAGCTCCTCCTTAGTAGCTGCCAATCTGAATCCGATGTAAAAATGTTATTATTTTCATTTTCTCTGTTCTTGCAGCAAAAGATAGTTAGAGATAACTTGGAATTCGGGCGACATCGCAGCGGCAAAACCGTATTTCGAACGAGCTCTCAACTCACTTCATTTTTAGCGCGCACGCGCGGCAAACCACGTGCCCGCAAGGCGTGAATACTGCGCGGTAGCGTGGCGAATCCGCCATGCATATGTGACAGGCACGAGAAAAGCGGATGGTTGTTGCACTGAAATAGTATAATGTCAATATTACAATCAGTGTCGCTTTCTGGGCGCTGATCAAGATGGGGTATGTATCAGAAGGCCGTTCTTCTTTCAAGATAGTCATTTCGAGGGGTCTCGGGCCAGTGGATTGGTCTTCTTTCCTTGTCACAGTCGCAATGGCTGGAGAAAGAGTCCTGCTCCCTTGGTTCCTGATAGGACTGCTGATGGAGTTCCGCGCAGATAGAGTCCCACTGTAGGTCGAATACGAATCCTGGCGTGTGCTGGAGTCTACTGTGTGCTCGAGTCCTCCAAACTCGAAAATCCATCTTTGAGCGAGAGATACGAGCCTGGATTCTGAGGGACCAAACATCTTAGGCGGTCATACCCATCACACGGCGACCAGTCCGGCTTGGATGGGGATTCCGATCTTGTTGAGTCGTTGGTTGAGACGAGGGGAATTAGTAGAAACCGCTCTCCATCAGAGAGAATGGAGAGGGAACCGCTCGCGACGACTAACAGACATGGGAATGTCTGTTAGTCGTCGCAGACATTCCCATGTCTGTCAAATAAGTTAAAACATAAAAAATAATAAAACATACTTGTCCTCCTCACAACACTTTGGTTCAGATTGTCCACAGGTTTCGCTCATCATTGCAGACGAATAGATGACTGCGGTAAGAATATTCTTATTACCTCTGCAGGTACTGCTGGTAATCGCTTTACAGAAGATCGGAAGCGCCCAGCAATAGTACAATCAAAGAGCTATGCCACGGGGGGCGTTTTACTATAATTATTTTTAGCAGATCTTCGTTTTCTCGGCAAATTATCCATCTACCTATTATAACAGAAAGCCTCGATCACAATCAATCAATGTCTGTGATAGAGTTCGAAATATGGGCCGCAGTCTCTTCATTTCACCCGCCCTCTCACCGGTTGGAGAGGCGAGAGAGTTTGCGAAATTAAGAAACGATTACACGAATTGCAAACTCTAGTGGGGCCAATGCGATCTTTTTTCCTTTGTCCAACCATCCCATTTTAATGGTTTTAGTAACAACACATTTACCTTTTCCTCTCACACACATTTCAATACCCATTCTATCATTCCATTCTATCATTTCTGCCGTAGTTATGCGGAAAACAGTGAACAATTGAGAAAAAATCATTTATTCAGGAAGCATTCAATAAGCGACTACAGGCGACATAGATTGCCATCCATATCGATTACGTCTTCAAATAACGCAATAGCGCTTCGTTTGGTCTTACAGATGGGGCATTTTGCATCCTCGTCCGAAGCGTGAGCATCCGCGAACTCGCGGCAGACCGCGTGGCCGCAAGAGGTGAAGATGGAGCGGCGATGCGGTGATTCCTCATTGCATGTGCGACAAGAGCGTGAGAAGCGGAGTCCAAGTGCAGCACTGGAAATAAAATAATAAAATTACCAATACACTCAAGTAATGTATCGTCATTTTCACATTTATAAATATAAATATAAATAGGAAATCGAACTCACCATTTCTCATTTTCCTTCTCATATTCAGTGATTGTTCGGTCGACTCTAGCGCATGTCCACCTACGTCTCGTGTCCTCTCGTGTATATCGTGTAGGCTTAATCGGATGCCGCAGCTGCAGCTGCTGCAGCCGCTCTAGCATCTATTATCTGCTGCGCTATCGCTGCAGCAGCTGCAGCACCGCGCAGCGCGGGGCGGCCGGCCAGCAGCTCGACAATGTCGACCTCGATAATGTCCGTGAGTGCTTCAGCAGCGGCTGTGGATTTATCAGAGGCTGACAGGGCTGCGTTGCCGAGAGCGATGCATGCTTCAAATGTGTCTAGCGCATCCTTGAGCAGTTTATCGTCGTCCGCGACTGTCGACCGCGTCTCATCCGCGACCTCGCGGACAAGCGCATTAGCTGAATCGGATGAAATATAGTTCAGGTTATCATCTTCGACCGTCGAAAGCAGCTTGTCGATTCTGAATCGTGAAAAATCTTCATTGTACAAATTATTTATTGTACAAATATTGTACTTACCGTTTCGAATGGCATTGTTTGTTGCCTGATGATTATCCTCGATGAAATCCACAAATTTACCCTCACTTCTACAGGAGGGGCAGACGACTGCACGGTTGTTTCTGACAGAGTTCCATCTAAAAGAGCATGTTCAAATTCGATTTTTTTTGTGAAATAAGACATACGGCATGATAGAAACAAAACAATGCAATTGGAAATAAACTCACCTCAGTTTAAGAGCGCACGCTCGGCAAATGATGTGCCCGCAAGGCGCGAAGACTGCGTGGCAACGCGGCGAGTCCGTGACACAGATGCGACACGAGCGTGAGAAGTAAATGGAGGAGGAGCTGAAATGCGCATTATTTCACTTTTGAAATGTGAATATTAGTAGTAAGAAGAAAATATGTTAATATGTAAAAACAAACTGGTCCTCCTTTCGACGCTTCGATTCATGCTGATCACAATCATCCGTCGTTGCTCGCCCATTGCTGTCTGATTGGGACAGTACACTCCAGAGTTCGAAATACGGGTCGCCGTCTCTTCATTTCGCGCACTCTCTCGCCTCTCTGACCGGTGAGAGAGTGCGTGAAATGAAGAGACGGCGACCCGTATTTCGAACTCTAGTACACTATGAGTGACTACTGTAATAAGATCATTCTGCATAGATCACTCGATCGAAATGCTAACATCCGATTTCACCAGCGGTGCCAGAGGGGCTTGGCTCGTCAGATCGATCAGCCCCTCTGGCTTTCCTTTCGATGATTTTGCCTGTCTTGACATCCACTTTGACCCTACAATGCTGGCGGTATCCGATATAGGGCCTTTATAACCTCCTGATCCTCATTCCCTTCACTTCTCTTCTAAGTGAACATGTCTCTTCTCTCCGCAATGGACAACGCTCAGCTCGCTGGTGCGAACGTCAACGCCTCTAATAAGAGGTATGAATAATTTTTTCGGCATTTATTCTCTCAACTTCATGTATCACTAAACGCATTATTAAAAACTCATTCACGGTTCCGATATTATCGTAAAAATGATTTAAATCCTAACTAAAACGTCCCGCACTCTGCGCTAAACACCGTATTGTGAAAACTAATTATTTGAATACTATAAAAATATAAATCTTTCAGAGTTGTACAGAAAAACGTGCTCATCGATCGCGCTATCGATAGGAATGAAGAGACGAATCAAGAGAAGAATGAGCAGGCTGCTCCCAATCCCGTCAACGACGCTGAACCGTCGGTCAAGCGTCGCCGTCAAGGACTCAACGTGTGGCCCGCGCATCTGTATGGGTGAGTGATTATTTTTGACTATTTTTGAAGTTAATACTTTCTACTTCCTATTACCTTCTACCTATGAAATTTTTAAAAAATCAAAAATCAAAATAATCATAAGTCCACTTTTCAGGTACCCCGACAACTGGATGGACCTGCCCGTTCCCTCTGACTCCGAGTCAGATTCTGAGTCGGACTCAGAATCGGACTTGGAGCAGCTCTTGCCGGAACCGGAAGATGAACGGCGACCGGAGCCGGAAAATGCGCCTGAGTGCGATTCTGATTCCGACAATTCAGTAGAGCCAGAGGTGGTAGTGGAAAATGAAGAGAATAGCGAGAGTTCCGATGAAGATGAAGGTGAAGAAGATGAGGAGGAGGATTCGCCGGTGAAGTCGAGATACACGAGGGGAAAGATAATGATCATTCTATGATGATTGGGATAACATTTCGTAGTCCATTCCCAATATTATTGTTACCACCGATTTCTTAGTTACTTTTGGCTTTTGTTGTTGTCTTTTGCCGAATAATGAATAAAATGATTTTTTAAAATTGATTGTTAAGTTTTACAGGCCGGGTAGCGCAGTGGTTGTGTGTCAGAATGCGAATCGAAAGGTCACGAGTTCGACCCCCCGCGCCTGCAGATCCACCCAACTAAGGGGGTTAAGAAATGTTGGTAGTGCCAAGAAAACACGATCCAAATTCCCCGCCAGCGTGCACACAACATGCCGGTTAGTCTTTAGCAACAGGCCACTGTTCTCACAGGTTAGGCCCCAGTTGCAGTTCAGACGTGGGGTAGTCGACGACGCGTTACGCGTTAGTAACCGACTCAGTACTTTACTTTTTTTACTTTAGTGACAAAAAAGTAATCATAAATCTTCATATTCCAATTCTTTACATTCATTTCAACCGAGGGAAATTTAGCATCAACGATATGTTCTGTAGGGTAAGGATTGCCAACGGGGCTGCGTTGTTCTCATCGATTTGAATTTTAAAACTAAAACTTTATTCAACGACATCTCCTATAACCATCTTAACTCTGCTTCGTTGCCTCAGTTCCTCTATCATGCCATCAGTCGATACTCCGCTCAACCTGGCTGGTCTTCCTCATGACATTATTAGAAAGATCCTTCGCGATAAGGATGTGAGACTCAAAGCAGCGAGTTTGGTACGCGCTGGTTTATTGTGATTTTTTTATTTCAATTCTACGTCTCTACATATTTTACTGTATTAAAGACTTAAAAAATTAAGCGTTTCCTGATTTTCAGATTTCACACTCTTGGCGAATTATCGTACGCGAGTCGCGCGCGAGTATTTGCGTAAACATTTTCCGATCATCTGCTGCCAGCTAATATCCAAAAGAGAGGATCGCTTGGACATTGTTCTAACAGACATACTCAGCCTTCTTGAGATCTTCCTTGTTCTTCAACGCCAGCAAAGAGGGCGCTGGGTTGATCTAGCTAACAAAATGGTGGAGAATGGAATGATGCAAGAAGTTTCGATACGAAAGTTGCAGTGGCAACATCGCCTTTTCGTCAAATAATGTTTACTCTGGAGCTTTGATTATGTTGATTTACCACAAGAACTATCTAAATGTTTTGAATGATTCAGTTGTTTCGTAAAAAAAATCATGCTGATAAAAGTACACATGGCAATCATTGCGGCAGCTGGCCCCGGGGGTCCGGAATAATTGCAATTCAATATTCCGACATTCGGGTTTCATTCGCAATTTAAAGCTGTGCCAGTAGGCATTCGCATCTCCTGAGATCGGAATCGCCCAATTTTTTTAATGTGCACGAATACCCTCCGTCCTCTAGCGTCATTCACTGTACTAGCCGTACTAGCCGACTATTTGGCAAGAGCTTCCCAATTTCAATTTTTAGATATTCTTCTCACAGCCATGAACGAAAACGTCGAGAACAGGTTAACTTTTCTATTAACTTTTATGGGAATTTTTCTTTAACCATTAAGTTTTTAGAGCCCTTACAAAAATAAGCTAATATTTCAATAATAGATCATGACCATCCACGACAAACATATCCATTCTAGGACCGAGCAGATGCGACAGCATATTGCATCAGAAATGGAGCGGCACCGGCGCAGTCAGGACGTGGCCATCGAGGTTGTTTGGTCATTATGATAATTTCCCAAAAAAATGCCTAACCAATCAAAATTCCATAAAGCTCGCCTAAATGTCTGCCTGTCAAAACCCCCTCCTCTCTCCTCTTCTCTCCTTCTCATTCCACTCACTCGTCTTCTCTCTCTTCGCCAGACATTCTAGCGCAGTCATTCTGGTTAGGGGTGTCGATGTGAAGAAAAAAGTGTCAAATGAAGAATGAATTTTCCCTCTCTCTCATTCTCTCTTCATGAAGAATGGTCGCTCTCGTTCTTCATGAAGAACGATTTTCACTAAATGAGCCATAACTTGGGTATGAATGGAAATTTTCTTATGGAATTTTAAATGTGGCCTACCAGGGTCATACCAAATTTACTCATGTCAAAAAAATAGTCTCAACCGGTTTATTTTACCCCACCCTATTGATTTACGAAAGCAATTCTGGATCTTTCATGCTTCTCTTTTGACATTCAGAGTTCTCGTTTGACATGATGAGTCGAAAACACTCCTATTGCTAGGTCACCTAGGCCCTAGGTGAGAGTCGGTTTTTCACAGTAGGGTCGATAAAGTATTCAAACTGTCCGTCATGAATCCAATAGCATCATACTTAATGCCGTTTGTTGATATATTGTTACTAAGCAGCGCTAAACTTCGAGATTAATGCGCACGACGCAATGTGGTCCACAGTCTATGGGAGAGGAGGGAAAGGCGAGACGAGAGGATGGTGCTCTGGTGCGCGCTCCCAAATTTGAATCGTTGCCATGTAGCTCAAAAATCGCGTGCACAGCTTGTATTCCACCTTGGGAGCGCGAGTCAGTACTGATACCCCAAGTACCCCTAACGAACCTCAGCGCTACGAAAAATATGCCATCCTCGGCATTGCCGAGTCGGCAAAATCAGATGAGAATGCACAGCGGAAAATCATAGTGTAGAGGGTTTCTTTTTAATGTCACGAGTTCTCATTATATATGTCAAAAACCATCCAAAATATCTCATTTCTGGCCCCATTCTTCGCGAAGAATGACGCCGCGTCGCGGTCCTTTGTGAAAGAGAATGAAGAGACAAAACTCATTCTTCACATCGACAACCGTAATTCTGATCCCTCTCGGCGACGATAAACGCACCGTTATCAATCAAAATTGCTATTGCAGACGCTGCTCGAGAGCAGACGTCGTGAACAAGCTCGCGAGTTTGCCAACTTGCGCGAGCAACATTATGCACAGGAACGTGCACTCATACAGCTTCATGAATCGCAAATCGAGGTGTGTGTGTGATGATTATTTATTTGATTTTTTTCTCCTTCTGGTTGATCGATTGAAAGTAGACACAGTGGCGTATACCTTACATAACTTCTACAGATGCTGAACCAACGCCACGCCAACGAATTCCGGGAATACGGATGTGAATTGCTGGACCATCAAAGTATTGAAGCGCAGAACCTCGTGAGATTACTGGTAATTAATTCATTTTATTTTTACAAATTGAGGATTCAAATAAAGAAATTGTAATAAAAATGCATTTAGGAAGAAAGGTTGCGGTCGCATCAGCAAAGACCAATGGACGTTGACGAAAACAACAACAACAACCGCGAGCACGCGGATGCGCTAGAGTTCCGCCCCATCGCGGAGCGCGCTCATCACGCTCGAGGCGTTCCTGACGTCCAACACCTCAACGAAGCGGAAGCGCGCCTGCTGGTCCTCGCGGACGATCGCATGGACCGCCTGGTCGCGGACGTGCTCGGGAACCGCGACGAGCTGCCGCGCGTCCGCCCCATCGCGATCCGCATGGATGGCGTGGATCTCGATACTGAAGAAGACGAGGATGATTGGGAAAATCAAGACGAACAGGCCTTCAACCTCGATGTGCCGCGCGAGTCGCACGTCGAGGCGCGCGTAGCTGCAGCTGAAGCAGCCGCCGCTGCTGCACATGCAGCAAGGGCTGCTGACGCAGCCCGCGCGCGCATCGCAGCGCTGCGCGAGGAGAACGAGCAGAGGTACGATTCGTCTTGTTGTGCTCTAATTTCTGCTAAAAATACTAAAAAAACGAGCAAAATGCCCCATTTCAGCAAAAACCCCGCCCACCACTTCTGCCGTGAATGCCCCATCTGTGATGTGTCGCCAATGCATCGCGCGGTGTTCGCTTGTGGTAAGGATTTTCGGAAACTCACGCAGAAAGTCGCAGTGGACTAGCGCAAATTTTTCTACACAAATTCGTGTGATGTGCGAACTCTCGCAGAACGTCGCAGTTGACTAACCAAATATTTTCTACATGAAATTATGAATTTTATTGGTCACGTCGTGTGCCTGGCGTGTGCGGAGCAGATCAAGCTGGCTGCTGAAGAGGATAATATACAGTTGATTTGTCCGACCTGCCGACAGGCCGGTGCATTCGCGAAGCTGTGGGAGAAGCGGAGCGAGGAAGAATAATTCAGATTTAAAAAAAAATTGTTGTTTTTTTTTATTTTGATTGTTGTTTTCTTTGTCCAAATACTTATTCCCATTATTTCGAATTAGTGCCATGCCCTCACTCTGCCTAGTGTAGCATCACTCCAATTTGAAGCCTACTCCGTCTAGCCTTTCCCTTTCCGGACTCCGCCCTCGGAGTCCGGCAGTTCAAGTCTTCTCCGCTCTCTCGGCATGTAGCCTTCTACTCCACTCCTAGTAGTTCCCTCCGAGACAACCGAGTCACTGTCGATAAAGCCATCCAAGAACAACCGGGGAAGACGTACATTGCATGGGTACGAGAATGGAATGAGATCCCTCGACAAGCGTGCCTCACCCCGCAAGGGACATGGAGGATCCGGCATTGACACCCTCGCAGGAATTTGGAGTCCAACCCAGGAGTCCTACCACTGCTAGTCATAAGAATGAAGTGAGCGAATCCAAGTCCACCTCACTCTCTTTGCCCACCACGGAGAGCACCTAATGAGCAGCCAGAGGAAGTTTTGCTAGAAGTTTGCTAGAAGTTTTATTTCACTCATATTCTGATTTCACAAATTCCATCCCCAGCATTCCCCCACATAGTTAGGTGCCACAACGCAGATAGCCGATTTATCGCATTGGGGCCAAACCCATGTCTAAACTGTTCCCTGTGACCCCAATAACATCATACTTTTGACCGATTGTTGATATCTTGTCTCTGAGCTGCGCTGCATCCCGAAAAGTACGAGCGAAACGCACTGTTGTGAAGGGGGGAAGTGGGCAGAATATGCTCCGCCCCTTTCCCTGTCGTCTCGCCTTTCTCCCCTCTCCAACGTTTCCTTTCGCGCATTCTTCTCGGGCTGTAGCGCAGCTCAGAGACAAGATTTCAACAAACGGTAAAAAGGGTGATGTTATTGGGTCCATGAGGGACAGTTTGGACATAAATTTAACCGGATTGTGACAATTCGGCAATCTACGTTGTGGCCCCTAAACATGTCATAAGTTTCACGCTCACGTTTCTTATCAACACTTACACACCTCGTCGCAAACTCTTTTCTCGGCGAAACAAAGAAATCATTGGATATTCGTTGAGCATTCTCGTCTCCCCACTTTCCGTAATCTATAGTCAGTCAGAGAATCGAAACAGTATTGCAAAACGAGAGTGACAGACCGTCTGTTGAGCATTTTGCCTTTCTGATAAGGGAAAGAAGGCGAGCAACAGTGCTTCCATTTTTTTTTATATACTCGTAACAAGACTCCGGCATTGCGGGCCTAATACTCCGTGTAATATGCTGGTCATCCTCATCCGCGCATCTACGCATCCGCACATCCGCGGATTCCATATCAGAATCAGGCTCTTCGATGATCGCGGCGTCCGCCGTTTCGCGATTCTAGAAAAAGAAATATAAATATAACATGCACTCGAAAAATTACTATTCTGGGAAAAAGGACGCTCCATTACGCAGCTTTATTTTGTAACGGTTTGCCGCACTCGGCTTACGGTCGAGTCATTTAGGAAATATTGAACTTACTTCATTCATCTCCTCACAGTGGAGCTTCACGAACTCGACCAACTGCTCCGCGTGCTCTTCTCGGTATTTCTGACGATATTCATCCTGACGCCGTGTCTAAATAGATGTTTATTGCAAGCAATTATGAGTGTAAATATTTATAGCATTTATAGTAGCAGCAACTTTTAATAATTATAGTCAAACTGGGAAACGACAAAAAAGTACCTTGCTCCAGTTGCTTTAGGGCATTGGCATGCTGTTCTCTTAGTTGCTGCAGCTCAGCAGTATGCAACTGTTGCAGCAGCTGCACCCGCTCCTGCCTTTCCTCTTCTTGAGCGTCCCTCACTCCCGCGAAGAAGTTGTAGTGCTCCCAGTGAAGGTCGAGGATGGCGTCTCTGCAGCAAAAATATATAAGACGGTTCAAACTAGGGACTTCAAACTTCAAACTAATATTGTAGAGCGACCTGAACAAAATTACTAATCCGCTCTTGTTTGAAAGCGCGCTTCACAATATTATATGTATCTCGGCTCTACTCCAGTTGGAGGGTCCCATGACGTATTTATATATTCCCAACTTATTTGACTGGTCCCAAAATTAACAGTTTACAGTTTCCTTTTCAAATTGTTAATTAACCAGATAAGAATGCGATTTATCAAAATGCAAACCTCAATTGGCCCATGTCATCGGATGAAGTGTTCGTTAGAACCATTGCAGAAATTTGATACCAAATGAGAAGAATGCACCATGAAGACAAATATTTAAAAAAAAAAGTTGTAATCGAAGAAGGCCAGTGAACACAATTCGAGCGTAGCCAGAGGGTGTCCTTTTCTGCATTTGTTTTCAAATAATTATCTGAATGTTATATAAATGGCAAAATAGCAATCAATTGAGGTTATTACTAATGATTTATTACATCGCCTTGTCGGAACCCGGTGAAAGACGAGCGCATTTGAGAATATTGTGTGCTCATTGCAGTTTTGCTTCATGAAAAACGATTTATT
The DNA here is from genome assembly GCA_000180635.4 of Pristionchus pacificus. Classification (NCBI taxonomy): domain Eukaryota; kingdom Metazoa; phylum Nematoda; class Chromadorea; order Rhabditida; family Neodiplogasteridae; genus Pristionchus; species Pristionchus pacificus. Next base: position 20,948,592 of record CM026579.1, read on the forward strand.
CATATGAAAAAAATATCCAACCAGTAGCTACAACATCATCTCATGAAGCTATCTAAGAAAGCCTACAAATGAAAAGAGAAATCGGCATCGAACTATGATAAAAGAGGAACAATCAGTTTTCACCCAAGCCTAGAAATTGACAAAATCTAAGCAAACTCAAAAAAGCTCGCCTATCCCTCTCGTCTTCCACTTTCCCATCCTGCTCGATCTCCTTCCGAAGGACATACAACTCAGCGCGCATTTCTTCGAATTCAAAATCTATGGAATCATCATCTTCGGAATTGATCGCGACTTCCGGAAGGTCGTATTCCCGACGCAGCTGCAGCCGGTCCCGTTCTAGCTTCTCGCTCCACTTGCGCAGAAACGCATCGAAGCAATCCGCTTCCTGCTCATCCGATTCCAGAAGATTCTGATCCACTCGATTCCTCACGTCCAACTCGTCAACAAGGTCGTCGGAATTGACAGAATCCGTAAATTCGGAATCCGTAAAATCTGTATTCGGAAGATCGCATTCCGGATGCAGCTGCAGCCAGCGCCGGTCCATCTCCTCTCGATTCATAGCTGGTATTGCTTGAAAGAAGGCTTCGTTGGCATCTTCATCTTCCTCAATGCAATCTACGTCGCAAACGTCGTCGGGATGGGCGCAATCCTGAAGTTATTGAGTTAAAAATACTAATTTCGCGTTTGTTCCTCGTCATTGCGCGTGCGATCCTCTCTACGTAATAGAGTTCGAAATACGGGTAGTCTTCTCTTCTTTCACGTGCTCTCTCGCCTCTTTGACCGGTTAGAGGTTATGTAAAATGAAGAGATCATTACGCGTATTTCGAACTCTACTCTCTACGTAACGATAATCGGCGAGCGTGTGCTGTCAATAAAGAAGAACTTGCTACTTGCTATTTGCTGAGCCTACCTGAAGATTCGATTCCGGATGGAGCTGCGACCGGAGCCTCCGAATCTCCTCCCGATTCTGCTCGGCCATCTCGTTGAGGAACTCCTGATGGAGCTGACGAAGCGCGAGTTCGTCCCTGAAATTCAAACTATTAGGTTGATGCGTAATTTTCTGACTGTTTTGTTTCTTAAAATTTCTGCCGTATGGCTTTAAGGGGGAGGGGCACGAATATTTTCTCACATAAGCTGAGCCTGTGGGGTAATAGGGATGCTATACCCGATCACAGATCACTTTATCCGAAGTTCTAGAAATGCCTCAGAACCTCACTACGGATTTTTGAAGTGTCATTGATTGTGCAGGCACGATTTGGGGTACTGTATTCTTGTATTGATTTCACTAGATTGGCAGTCGAAAATAGCAGCAATAGTGAGGTTTGCACACTGCCGGAGTCGAACCAGCGAGTGCCGGATAGCGAGGCAAAAGCACAACCACTAGGCTAAGTGCCGTCACATTCGTTGAGTCTAGACGGCCTAGATAAGGGAGAGGACAGAGTCAACCGCTGTGCTGATTACTGTAGTTACAGCGGGGTGCAGGCACGTCGTGGTGGGACCCACCAATTTCGATTCGTGCCCCTCCCCCTTTAACGTATACTAAATTTTCTTCCTGTATTATTTAGAGGGATGATGGTCCACTATAACTGTATTATGAAATTGGAGTAGGGCTGCGTAGTTCATGAGTAATTATTTTTAGCTCAGAATATATGCCGAATTAGCTCAAAAAATGCGACTTCAGATGTTTCCGATAATGCAAAATTCAAAGACAACTAGTCAACCACTGTCGTGGCCCAATAAATATGTAGTGTGGCTAGAGTCCCTCTTCCCAATAAGTGTGAAATATCCGGCTTCTAACGTACCCGGAATGCGGGAGATCGACTGAAGTCCCTATTTTGTCGACAGATTTTAATGGCACAAGTTTAAATTTTATTGCTTATGAAATCGAAGCAGTATCCTTAACAAAAAATATCATGAACTAATATGCCAACATGCTTTAATTTTTTTGTATTAGAGAAAATCCCTAATTCAACGTAGCGAATAGGCATCGACAAAAACTGTATACTATCCATTTCGGATGGCCTTGGTTATCGAAAAGGATCATGTCTTAAAAAGGGCGATCGTCGCTCATCCATGCCAATCGTGTTAAAGTAGTGCTAAATAACTGTGCTTGAGGCCTGTGAAGTGTTTTTGTACCGATCGCAATTCTTAACGAAGTAGTGCCCTGTTAACAAGTCGGTTCGAATCAGCACTGCGAGTTACTTGGATTGGCACTGTAAAGGCATTACAAAATCGATTGGCCTGTTCTAGTGTGCGCTAAAAAGAACATCCACGTCCCTATTGAATACTCAAAAAAATTAGTTGATAGGTTGAAGATAAAGGTTACCACCGCTCAAAATAGATAAACTCAAACAAAGTAAGAAACGTACGCATCAACCCGATATATTGTCAATAAGGCGACGGAAATCTATCGAAGACTGTAGTGTTGAAGATACCTACTCCTTGCTACTTGCTGAGCCTACCTTGAAAAAGCCTTGTATTTGAAAAAAAGAAATGTATTTAACAAAAAGTGTACCTGATCCATTGCTGATTGTTGGTCATCGTAAGCAGAGAAGAACGGACGACTTGCGAAAGGCGAAGTGATGCGTGAAGAGTGGAACGCTGGAGGTGATCGAGTCCCAAATCGAGATTGCATCCGATCTTGAATGAGGCCCCCATCTTAAGACTTGCGAGAGAATGGCCAGGGGGTTAAGACGGTAAACTATTATTGAGCACGTAAAAACACATCGATTTTATTCACATCAATTTCCAATAACAAAATTAGCGTGTTTTACTTTTTCCATATGCTTTAGACCTACCTCATAGACATCACAAAATAACTCTCACTCTGATGTATGCTGTTAATATCATTTCATTTTGATAAAGACTTTCTTTTTACGTGCTCAATAATAGTTTACCGTCTTAACCCCCTGGCCATTCTCTCGCAAGTCTTAAGATGGGGGCCTCATTCAAGATCGGATGCAATCTCGATTTGGGACTCGATCACCTCCAGCGTTCCACTCTTCACGCATCACTTCGCCTTTCGCAAGTCGTCCGTTCTTCTCTGCTTACGATGACCAACAATCAGCAATGGATCAGGTACACTTTTTGTTAAATACATTTCTTTTTTTCAAATACAAGGCTTTTTCAAGGTAGGCTCAGCAAGTAGCAAGGAGTAGGTATCTTCAACACTACAGTCTTCGATAGATTTCCGTCGCCTTATTGACAATATATCGGGTTGATGCGTACGTTTCTTACTTTGTTTGAGTTTATCTATTTTGAGCGGTGGTAACCTTTATCTTCAACCTATCAACTAATTTTTTTGAGTATTCAATAGGGACGTGGATGTTCTTTTTAGCGCACACTAGAACAGGCCAATCGATTTTGTAATGCCTTTACAGTGCCAATCCAAGTAACTCGCAGTGCTGATTCGAACCGACTTGTTAACAGGGCACTACTTCGTTAAGAATTGCGATCGGTACAAAAACACTTCACAGGCCTCAAGCACAGTTATTTAGCACTACTTTAACACGATTGGCATGGATGAGCGACGATCGCCCTTTTTAAGACATGATCCTTTTCGATAACCAAGGCCATCCGAAATGGATAGTATACAGTTTTTGTCGATGCCTATTCGCTACGTTGAATTAGGGATTTTCTCTAATACAAAAAAATTAAAGCATGTTGGCATATTAGTTCATGATATTTTTTGTTAAGGATACTGCTTCGATTTCATAAGCAATAAAATTTAAACTTGTGCCATTAAAATCTGTCGACAAAATAGGGACTTCAGTCGATCTCCCGCATTCCGGGTACGTTAGAAGCCGGATATTTCACACTTATTGGGAAGAGGGACTCTAGCCACACTACATATTTATTGGGCCACGACAGTGGTTGACTAGTTGTCTTTGAATTTTGCATTATCGGAAACATCTGAAGTCGCATTTTTTGAGCTAATTCGGCATATATTCTGAGCTAAAAATAATTACTCATGAACTACGCAGCCCTACTCCAATTTCATAATACAGTTATAGTGGACCATCATCCCTCTAAATAATACAGGAAGAAAATTTAGTATACGTTAAAGGGGGAGGGGCACGAATCGAAATTGGTGGGTCCCACCACGACGTGCCTGCACCCCGCTGTAACTACAGTAATCAGCACAGCGGTTGACTCTGTCCTCTCCCTTATCTAGGCCGTCTAGACTCAACGAATGTGACGGCACTTAGCCTAGTGGTTGTGCTTTTGCCTCGCTATCCGGCACTCGCTGGTTCGACTCCGGCAGTGTGCAAACCTCACTATTGCTGCTATTTTCGACTGCCAATCTAGTGAAATCAATACAAGAATACAGTACCCCAAATCGTGCCTGCACAATCAATGACACTTCAAAAATCCGTAGTGAGGTTCTGAGGCATTTCTAGAACTTCGGATAAAGTGATCTGTGATCGGGTATAGCATCCCTATTACCCCACAGGCTCAGCTTATGTGAGAAAATATTCGTGCCCCTCCCCCTTTAAGCCATACGGCAGAAATTTTAAGAAACAAAACAGTCAGAAAATTACGCATCAACCTAATAGTTTGAATTTCAGGGACGAACTCGCGCTTCGTCAGCTCCATCAGGAGTTCCTCAACGAGATGGCCGAGCAGAATCGGGAGGAGATTCGGAGGCTCCGGTCGCAGCTCCATCCGGAATCGAATCTTCAGGTAGGCTCAGCAAATAGCAAGTAGCAAGTTCTTCTTTATTGACAGCACACGCTCGCCGATTATCGTTACGTAGAGAGTAGAGTTCGAAATACGCGTAATGATCTCTTCATTTTACATAACCTCTAACCGGTCAAAGAGGCGAGAGAGCACGTGAAAGAAGAGAAGACTACCCGTATTTCGAACTCTATTACGTAGAGAGGATCGCACGCGCAATGACGAGGAACAAACGCGAAATTAGTATTTTTAACTCAATAACTTCAGGATTGCGCCCATCCCGACGACGTTTGCGACGTAGATTGCATTGAGGAAGATGAAGATGCCAACGAAGCCTTCTTTCAAGCAATACCAGCTATGAATCGAGAGGAGATGGACCGGCGCTGGCTGCAGCTGCATCCGGAATGCGATCTTCCGAATACAGATTTTACGGATTCCGAATTTACGGATTCTGTCGATTCCGACGACCTTGTTGACGAGTTGGACGTGAGGAATCGAGTGGATCAGAACCTTCTGGAATCGGATGAGCAGGAAGCGGATTGGTTCGATGCGTTTCTGCGCAAGTGGAGCGAGAAGCTAGAACGGGACCGGCTGCAGCTGCGTCGGGAATACGACCTTCCGGAAGTCGCGATCAATTCCGAAGATGATGATTCCATAGATTTTGAATTCGAAGAAATGCGCGCTGAGTTGTATGTCCTTCGGAAGGAGATCGAGCAGGATGGGAAAGTGGAAGACGAGAGGGATAGGCGAGCTTTTTTGAGTTTGCTTAGATTTTGTCAATTTCTAGGCTTGGGTGAAAACTGATTGTTCCTCTTTTATCATAGTTCGATGCCGATTTCTCTTTTCATTTGTAGGCTTTCTTAGATAGCTTCATGAGATGATGTTGTAGCTACTGGTTGGATATTTTTTTCATATGAATAAATCGTTTTTCATGAAGCAAAACTGCAATGAGCACACAATATTCTCAAATGCGCTCGTCTTTCACCGGGTTCCGACAAGGCGATGTAATAAATCATTAGTAATAACCTCAATTGATTGCTATTTTGCCATTTATATAACATTCAGATAATTATTTGAAAACAAATGCAGAAATGGACACCCTCTGGCTACGCTCGAATTGTGTTCACTGGCCGCCCTTCTTCGACTACAAGTTTTTTTTAAAAATATTTGTCTTCCTGGTGCATTCTTCTCATTTGGTATCAAATTTCTGCAAAAGGTTCTAACGAACACTTCATCCGATGCCATGGGCCAATTGAGGTTTGCATTTTGATAAATCGCATTCTTATCTGGTTAATTAACAATTTGAAAAGGAAACTGTAAATTGATAATTTTGGGATCAGTCAAATAAGTTGGGAATATATAAATACGTCATGGGACCCTCCAACTGGAGTAGAGCCGAGATACATATAATATTGTGAAACGCGCTTTCAAACAAGAGTGGATTAGTAATTTTGTTCAGGCCGCTCTACAATATTAGTTTGAACCGTCTTATATATTTTTGCTGCAGAGACGCCAAATCACTTGTCCGTTCTGTAGGGCGAATACGGGCTACGTTCCGTTGTCTGAGGAGTCATGTTGAAAAATAGTCATCATTTGAAATGTGTATTTTTTCCGTGAATTGAACAATCACAATGAATTCGATCCTCTTTGATTTTATAAACTGTAAAAATATTCGTGGGAAACAACAGTACAGAAACGTGCTTTATCCAGCAGTAATTGATGGGAAAATGCGATTTGCTTCAATTGAGCGTCATCGTCGGAGGATCTGAGACTATTCACAAATTATTGATTAAAAGTGGGCGGAGCCAAAAGTGGGCGTGGCTTCAAATAGTGGGCGGAGCTTACCGTCTCACTTCTTCTTGGACGATTTCCCACTGAAGGTGGTGGCGTCGACCGTAGCCGATTTGTCCTCGTGCGATCGCGTCCCAAACTCGGCCCGGTCATTGGGGCCGGTGACTGGAAAATTGTTTTTTTTGCCATTGTCTTCAATTTTTTTTTTAGATTGGGTGATTTCTATAGAAAACGGTAATAATGGCACAAATACAGTGTAAATTAGATAGGAGGGAAATATTGATAATAATGATAAATAAAAAAGTATAAATAGACTAACCGTCTCTGGATGGCGCATCGGCGCTTACGAGCGCGCGTTTCGACGCGTTCTCGGGCCAGTGCCATGACTGAAAATTCATTAATATTATTAAAGTAATTAATTAAATATTTTTTTATTAGTACCTTCGGAGCGACGACGCGTTGCGAAGAGGGCAGTACGCCAAGAGACGTTTCTGAAAAAAATAAAATAAAGTAATGGTTTCAGAGGTTACCCTGTCTACCGTAATCTTGATACATGTCAAAATACATCTCGTCAGTTACCGTACCCTTTTCTGTAGTCCTCGGGTCATTCCTCGCCTTTCGCTTCGCACGCACGTAGCAGCATGCGGCGATCTGCAAGAGATCATTCATCGAACGAAAATTGAGTTAGTCAGTTGCGGCGGTCTGTAAAACTTGATCACAGCAAAGAAAATGACGAAAACGCCGCCGATCGACCCGCCGATCGTCCACGAGAGTAGCGCAGTGCCTTGGCCTAAAATATCATCATTTTATGTAGGAAGCAGGCGTTAGCCGAGTGCGGTTAACTGCAAGAGATAATGAAAAATGAGTGAAACCCTACCCAGCGCCTCCACAGAGCACGAGATCTTCCTGAAAATACATAATAAATATTTAATTAAGTTAATTAATTATTATTATTATTACTAATTAATTTAATCACCTATCTCCGACGAGAGACGGCTTGCCCGTATCATTTACAGATAGCCAGTGCCAGCGTTCATTGTGGCAAAAGATCTAAATTCAATTTTTTTCATTTTATCGATCATTTATGAGAGCCCGTTTGCCTAAGCATCTGGCAAATAATGAGAACTCCGGCACAGTCGAAAAAAGGTCAATTCTGCGAAAGTTTGGTTTTTGGAGTTCTTGGTGGTGCTGATGACGATGGACAATCTCACTTTTCTCTCGGAGCCTCCGTTGGCTTCAGACGACGTTGCGTCGAAAACGTTTTTGCCACGTATCTCCTCAGAGAAAAATCCTAAAAAATACGTGGACTTGGCTCCCGGGGTAGAAATTGATGGAGAACACGCCTGAAAAGTTCATTTTTCATAAATTATTGAAATAAAGGAGATATGAAAACTTTTTTCTGAGTAATTTGCAAGATGAGCGACCTACATATATCGGACCGGCGTGCAGAGAAGATTCCAACAATGTAATTTGAGCAAAATAAAACATAAAGTTTTCGAATGACAAAAATAGAAGTGAAGTGAGAGTTAAGCAAAATCCTGCTCTTTCCCATCGATTCCCTGGCCGAGGCGCCGTTCTTCCGTCTCATTGATCTACCCCTTCCTAAGAGGCGAGAGACTGTGTGTTTGCGAGAGACGGACAGGCAAGGAAGGGGGTAGATCAAAGGAGAAGAGACGTCGGCGCGTCGGCGAGGGAATCGATGGGATGGAGCTGGATTTTGCTTAATTCTTACTTCACTTCCATTTTTGTCATTCGAAAACTTTATGTTTTATTTTGCTCAAATTACACTGTTGGAATCCTCTCTTCACGCCGGTCCGATCTGTGTAGGTCGCACATCTTGCAAACCACTCAGAAAAAAGTTTTCATATCTCCTTTTTTCAATAATTTTTGAAAAATGAGAAATTTACAGGCGTGTTCCCCATCAATTTCTACCCCAGGAGCCAAGTTCACGTATTTTTAGGATTTTTCTCTGAGGGGATACGTGGCAAAAACGTTTTCGACGCGACGTCGTCTGAAGCCAACGGAGGCTCCGAGAGAAAAACGAGATTGTCCATCGTCATCAGCACCCTCAAGAAAACCCCGAAACGCAATGTTCCGCAGAAACGAACTTTTCCGACTGTGCCGACCTCTGTCTGATTCTTAGGGCTCATGCTCATTCGGCTCATGATCAAGATCGTTGCCCAATTCCCTACAACAATTGTTACTAAACAGTTGCAGAAGCCTGTAATCAATCCTACATGTTTCTAACATAGAAAGGAAACTGCATAACCAACCTCCCCCGCCACCCAGTTGCGGTAGAACGGATTAGAAGCTGTGCTGATTCTGAGTAGACAAGATTAAAAATATTCAACAGATCAAAGAGCAACTGACCTTAATGTTAGCGTACTCGCGCACCTCACTCGCGTCGGCGTTACAACGAGCTGAATTAGATTAATTAATTAACTAATTTTGGTGAATTAATAATTATTAAACTTACGTCGCACTTTTTCTCGTCAGCGCAAGCCTTTGTGAGATCATCGAAGCAAAATACTAGAAAAAAACAATTGAATCTTCAATTACAAATAAAAATACAACTCACGCTCAGCGGGATTCGTCTCATGACAAGCAGTTTTTCTGCAATGAAAAAATCAAAAAAAGACCAAAGATCAAAGATCAAAGATCAAAAGTTACATTGGCGCTGGTAGAGCGAGGTCGCTCGCTGTCCATTGCACATTCCTGCACATGATTTGATCGATTTGAGACCACTCATTTGGAGCGGAGGACAATATCCTGATATTGGAAATTGAATGATAAATTTGAAAATATGATTTGAGACATTAGACACAAATAGAATAGTATCCAATAAATAATAAACCATAATTTCTTCGCATCGCCAGCGCACACGACTTTCCGTCCGGAATCGTCGATTGTGGCCTGAAATCAATTCAGTATTTTTGAAATTTATTTTGGCATTTTCGAAATTAAATATAGAAAATACCTGGCAATCCGGCTTCTCACAAGCTTGCACGATATCGGAACTGTCGCAAGGCGCTGAAAAGCAACTCTGGAAAGGTTCTATTTTTCTTCTTCAGTAATTATTTTGAATTTTCGCCATGATACAATGAAATTGTACCAAATTATGCCATTTGATACCCAAATACACTTAATGGGCAGACCTGCCTACAATGGGCAGACCTGCCCACAAACTTCCATCATCATACTTAGGGCCCACAAGCTCCGCCCACTTTGTGTGGACACGATTTCGTGCAATATCGAGAAAGTTAAGTCACAAGGTTCGTTCTAAACCAAATCGGACGTTCGACAGCGCTATGGAAAGCTATGATACCGTCAATCGGGAGTAAAACGTTCCAAATACGGTATTTTACGGTATTTTACCGTAAAAGTGAGTAAAGGCTCCCATTTCCTTCAAAGTTGATGAAATTGCACAATTTTTGGAATTTGAGCGTTTCAAGTGATTACCTATCTGGCACAGAAGAACAATTTTCACAGATATTTCATTTAAGTACCGTAGTCAAAATCGCGTGTGTAGTGTAAATTGGAGCGTGCCGAGCGTGCGCCACGTCGGGTGCACTATTCCAATTGCCGTAAATTGCGCTGTCTCGGCAGTTTTTGGCGAGCAGCTGATTGAAAACGCTTTCTTTATCGTGTTTCGGCCTATTTCAAGTGATTCATAGTTGATTTTGGCATTGGGAACGTGTACCAGAGCTAGTGAAAGTTTCAGGAGCGAGCTGGTGGCATCGGAAGCTGCTGCGTCATCTTTTTCAGGCAACACTTGTGCTATAAAAATCACACAAAAGTCAGCAGCGTTCCAAAAACGCCGCGAAAGCCCGGTTTACGGCAATTGGAATAGTGCACCCGACGTGGCGCACGCTCGGCACGCTTCAATTTACACCACACACGCAATTTTCGACTACGGTACTTTAATGAAATATCTGTGAAAATAATTCTTCTGTGCCAGATAGGTAATCACTTGAAACTCTCAAATTCCAAAAATTGTGCAAATTCATCAACTTTGAAGGAAATGGGAGCCTTTACTCACTTTTACGGTAAAATACCGTAAAATACCGTATTTGGAACGTTTTCCTCCCGATTGACGGTATTCCTCTTTCATTTGAGCTTGGTCCCAGATATGCATACTATCAGTAAGTAGATCAAATTCGCATTTAAGCGAAAGGAATAGGTCGTTTTGGCATGTTCCAACTAAACGATCCTTCTCGGACCAAACTTATTTTACTAATTCGAATATTTTAGGAATTTTAGAATTTTTTCAGATTTTTAGCATGCTTCCCCGGCTTGTGACTTTTGGGCGGGGAGAGGTATGCGAGAGGGCGGGGGGAGGGAGAGAGACACACGCTAATTAGGCTCCGCCCCCTTTCCCTCTCTTCTCGCCTTTCCCTCCTCTCTCCCAGAGGGTTGCGCGCGTACTTCTCGGGCTCTAGCGCGCCTCAAAGACAAGATATCGACAAACGGCCAAAAGTATGACGTTGTTGGGACCCATAGGAGTAGTTTTAAAACACTTGTGACCGCATTGCTCGAATTCTTCTATCTACGTTGTGGCCCCTAATCATACTCAGTGGAAAACCCAGTGTTAGGATCATTTCCTCAATGGCTGTTACAAATGGGCAGACCTGCCTACACTTGGGCAGACCTGCCTTTCCAACCTCAGCCCCCAATGTCACATCATCATACTGCAACGTGGTCGTGGTCGTCCCACGTCACTAATTGTGGTAGGATACGCGCACATTCCCCCCGTCTATCTTTCCCCTTTCTATTCTTTACCGTTAAAATCACACTGGTCCACGTTTCACCTTTGGCAACGTGCCAAGTATTCAAGCCTATTCTGGTCCCACCACGAACTCGCGTCTTCGCGCTCCCCCTTTGCTGTTCTCTTCGGAGAAAAGTCAGTCGAGACCCTTCTTCCACGACAGGTGGTTGTCGGGCAGATACCTCTTATCTTCATCGACTCGTATAATATCTGACCCAGCCTGGGGAAGATACTCTTCGCACTTCACTCAAGAATTCAACCTATTCTTCGTTTCAAGGAAAGATACTCAATACCACACGGTCAGTAGTAATATTTTCCTTCATTCTCGTTCATATTCCCCTACCCCGCCTTTCTCGTTAGTTATTCAATACTTATTTCTTGTGATTAATAAATGCTATTCATTTGTTAATTGCCCTCGCTCTTTCACACCGCGAACACCAACTGTCTCTCTCCATAACAAGTTGGAGTAGATTCAGTACAGAAATCAAATTGAAGCGAGATTTGCCTAATGGTAAGTATCATATGTGAAGAATAAGTACTCATTGATTTAAAATTGGGTTGCACAAAGATCAAAGATCATCGGTGATGGTCCTCACCAAGATCCATCAGCCTCTGCGAAAATTGGGGCAGTTCCCACGTCTTATTGGCACTATGAACAGTGAGATTTGCGAACGAGATGTGGGCAGGCTGAAATCACATTCGTAAGTGAGTACGCAATACGGGTAATCGTCTCCCCATTTCACACACTCTCTCGCTTCTCTGACCGGAGAGATAGTGTGCGAAATGAAGAGACGATTCCCGTTTTGGAACTTTTGTGAGTATCACTAAGCAATTGATTTCCACTAACCTCTCGAGTTTTCATCGTGATATTTCCAGCGAATTCACTATCATGGCCGCTTTCCATTGATATCTGGCTAGCTGAAAAAATAGCTTGTGTTAGCTTCTCATAGATTTCATTCAACTAGTGGTTGGCATGAATAAAATGATTGGTTGAAAGATTGATTTATTGATTGATTGGTTCATTCACTAACAAAAATATAAAAAAAACTTACCAACTGTTCCAACACCTGTAACCGCCACTGCCGTCTCGTTGGAGAATGTGAATCGGACTACGTTCATTGCGAATTCGATATCGTGATGATGGCGCATATTCTTAGATGTAAGACGAACCGAGAGTTCATTTGCTCCTAATGGTCTGAACGTGCCCACTATTGTAACCGAAAAAGGATATTATAGCTTTTCAAATTTTGCAAAAAAAAGGTAGGAATTATACCTGAATCTCATTTCGAATGATTCTTTCGATGGTAAATCAAACACAGACACATCACGGAGGAGGGGGCATCGATGGTCATCGAGAGAGCGCGCTTCAAAATCGAAGAATTGCACCTGAGATGGCATTATGGTTACTGTAAAGTTCACATTAGCCGGAACGTTCAATATCGCAGGAATGAAAGACAGAAACGTGTCAAATGTTGAAAAAAAAGGCTTGTAAATTTTGTCTTGAAGAAGCGTTAGAGATTTCATATTTATGCATTGAGCTCATATCTAGTCAGATTGAATAAAAAAAAGACAAACCTTCTCGATTACGCCGCCGCACAGTGCGAAGTGGAGGCAAGCCTGAAATTAAATTCGCGTAATTATTCATAAAATATATGCAACCAACCGCATGAGCAGGGCAGTAATCGGTCTGGGACGAGAGAAGTAACGGGAGAAGGGCGAGAAGAGTGAGAAGAATCATCGAGGTAACCACTCGGAAAGAGGGAGGGAGGGTGGAATAAAGAGAGAATGAAGTGGAGAAAAAAGAAATTGATCGAGGGTGATTGAATTGGAGATTATTAAATGCAAATCGTTTTCGATTTCACGTGTTTTTCTAATCAACTTCATACACAATAATACAAAGCGTATCTCTTTAGTAGACTTTTTTCGTTTCTCTGATTTGACGTATGATAAGGCGGTTACATGTATTCCAAAATATTCATCGCATGCATAAATTCAAATACACAAGTGATTTATCTGATTGTGATTGATGCTATGAGGTTTGTTATGAACGGCGATCCAGCATCGATGGGCAGCCTGCAAAGTAATCTATGAGGCTTGTCAGATTGAAATACTGGTAATCGTCTCTTCATTTCACGAGCTCTATCACTGCTTTGTACCATATATTTCTTTATTTCCACAAATATTCTATGTTGATACAAAATAAAATGAAATGCGCATAATAATCATCGAATGATAATAGATAAATGATGTAAATGATGTGACATAATGATGATACGAAGATAAATGATAATGTATTTCCCTTAAACCTGGTGGATAAAGAATTGAATTGAATTGAATGGCAAATAGTTCTTCACCTTCTCATTCCTTGGAGGGCTTGGGTTTCGAATCCTGAAAAAATATTTAATCGATTTTTTAAACAGTTTTTTTTACATATCACTGACAATTGGATTTACAAAACGAATTTCAATAACGTTTCTCCATGCATCTGATATATTTCTGTGAAAAAATAAAAGGAATCTCCATAATCAAAAGCTATGTTACAGTCGTCGGAAACTAGTACGGCGGTAAAGTCTCAAAGCATCTTTACCCTAGCCTTAAACTTCTTTACCCTAGCCTTAAGCACTACCTTAGGCAGCGCCTTGCTGAAGTAGGCCTTGCTGCCGGTCGGCGGGGCCTCAGGAGTTTCTTCCTTCTCGTTCTCGGCGGACGTGCGGATGCGGTTGTCCTTGGATGGCGTCAGGGCTGTAAATCAAGATTATTTATTCCATTCCCAAAGTATCCATGAAAAGGGCTGATCCCCTCTAGGGATAACCGTTCGGAAATCGGAAAGGCCGAAACTCAACTGGCAAAATCACTCTCTTTCCGGAATGAGAGTCGAACAATGGACAATGGAGTTTCGGAAGAGTTTCGGAAAGTTCTTTGTTCGACTCTCATTCCGGAAAGGGAGTGATTTTGCCATTTGAGTTTCGGCCTTTCCGATTTCCGAACGGTTAACCCTAATCCCCTCGTTTTGCCGCACTATGCATCCAATGAGCAATTAGACACTGAAATCTATTTCGGACTAGTTTGTACTTAAAGGAAGCAAATGATTTTGTTTACGATTATAATTAACTGCAAAAAAACAGTTGTAAACAAATCATTTCGCGGTATACCTCGTAATATCATCGCATCATTAAAAAAAAAACAAAAAAAAACAAAAAAACAGGTATGATAGCCCATTTTACACTTTTTCAATAAATTGTTCATTATCCTCACCATCATCCTTCGGAGTCCCTGTCACCCTCTCCGTTCCGGTCGCACGATCAGTGCCCGTCGCTGTGAAGTACGTCTCCGGAGTGCTGTAATTAATTAAATGTATTTTAATTAATTAAATTAACCATATTTAATTGTTTAAGCGATGATGCTAGTAAATTGCATATTCTCTGACTTTCTGGATATAGATAATAAGCACAATTAATTGATTAAATTATTAATATTTAATTATTTGTGTTAGTAAATTAGGTTAATCTCTGACTAGTACTGGGTTTTGATGCTGGTGGGCGAGCGGACGACGCCGAGCTGGTCCTCTGAAGGAATTCATTTATTCATTAGTTGGAGATAGATCTTTCGCGTGCTGCTAATCACTGTATAGTTGTAGTACTATCGTTGTTGTAAGGTACGCTGTATCTGTTCTTTTTTGTCTAGAGTTATCTAAATGATCTCTTACAGTTCGCCGCACGCTGCTAATCGCAATTTTTCTACAGAAAATTGAAAAAATAGCGGTTAGGAGGATGCGGCGAACTGCGCGAGTTCCCCATACCTCGCTCCATCGTGGTCTGGCTCGTGCCCTTGACCTCCTTGCCGTTGACAGTCTTCCGGCGGCGACGCGCGTGAATGAAGCAGCATGCGGCGAACTGCAAGAGATTCGAAAATTGCAACTTTTATGTAGAAATTTTGTGGTTAGTAAGGTGCGGCGGAATGCGAATGTTCTCTTCTCACCACTCCTCCAACGAAAACGATGCCCGCGATCACAGCGATTATCGTCCACATGAGGTAGTTGGGCGGGACATCAGGAGGTACTGAAAATATAGAAAAAATAAGAGTAAAATGTGCAAAAAGTTACTCTTGCTGGTCGCCGCAACCTACTAACCACTAATTTGTACACATAAAAGTAGAAAATTGCAAAAAAAAAACTCACTAATCGTCTTGAACTTGTCCGCAAACTCGCGCAGCCAAAATGTCTTCTCCTCTTTAGTTTTTATCTTGAGCCCATCGAAGGCAGATGCCTGCAGAGATCAAAGATCAAGTCAGGTCGGAAAATCAATTTTCGAAAAATCGAACAATACCGCACATTCGTCAGCGTTATGTGCAGTTCGGCCACAAGCGCGGCGCCTGTTTCACTCGTCACTGTGAATTTCTTGCCTGAAAAGCATCCGACCTCACAGCTGGCTTACGTTATATATCGCTAGTGGGTCCCACCTAGCGATATGTAACGACTGTAAAATCGGCTGACGTGGATACATCTTACCTTTACCTGTATCTGACCGTAATCTTACAGTATTCCTACAGTAACAACTGTAATCCAAAATATAACATGACTTAAAGTGCCGCTCAGAAACTGACCAATACTATCGTTTCCGTACGTCACAGGCCCCATCCCTCGTTCAGTGAAGCGAAAATGAACTTTGTTCATCCAAAATTAGATATCATTCAGGGAATCCAAACTCGATTCGATGTGGATTGTGATGTCGTGCGCGTTGGTAGGCCTGAAGGCGATCTTTGATCTTTGATCTTTTCGATAGTTCGAGTGTCGACGATAGCTGAAGAACGACGTTATCAGATCCGATTCAAGAAGAGAGGTGCTAGCGAACAGCACGGTTATTTCACTTTATTGTACAGTATCCGTCAACGCCCCACGCCTCCAAACCGAATCGTCAACATGACGACGGACCTCCACCCAAAACCTAACGAAGATCAACGTAAATCTAATCTCCTTCATACCTTGGTGGATAAAATAATTGAATTGAATTGAATTGAACAAAAACTGACCACCATAACCCACCTGAAGTGCGTCTCGAATGTTTCGTTCTTCGCGCAGGCAAAGTAGGCGGCATTCGATGTGGAATTGTAGTATTCGATCTGCAAAATATCGCAGGTTCGTTGCAGTATTTCAGCCCGAATGTTGTGTTTTTTTAAGCTTTAAACATTGAATGCCAGGGCAATGCTGCAGAACGTGGGATGAAGGTTTACCTCTGTGATCACTCCACCGCACAGATAGAAGCGCAGACATGCCTGAATGTTATTTCAGGATTAATAACCTGAAAACAAGGGAAAAAACCTCATTATCACTGCATTGCGACGCTTGGGACAGCGACAGAACGGAGAGAAAGAAGAGGAGAATCATCGGACAACCGCCAGAACTGAGCGAGCGAGGGTGGAATGAGGGGAGGAGCGGAGGAATGGAGAAAGAAGAAAAAGTAATAATGAAAATGTATATTAAATATGTACAATTATTAATATTTTATGTAAAGCGCAATAATTCGATTCGAATTCGAGCGAGAGTCGAATGAGGGGAAGGATAAGGAAAGGGGAGAAGAAGAAGAAGAGGGAGGGATCGATTTGCACCGATATTAAGGAAAGGAGGTGATCGAATTAGTATTTTATCAGAGCGTAACAAGAATCAAACTAGAGCTAATGTGCTAAGAAAAAAACGAAATTCAACGGATGACTTCCCAAGAGACTTATGAAATGCATTTATCTCGGCAAATCGAAATGCAACACCCGTTTAACAATAATGTTCATGATCATGGAACCAGTGGGATATTGAGAACCATTTCCCGAGCGTTCACGTGTCCGGACTCCCTCCAATGGCATTGCAATTGCTTCAGCTTGTCGAATCTGGAATTGTCTCGTATTTTCTCTATCAATAACAATAACAATCATAACATCAATAAAAAATAATAATAATAACAATACAAGTACATATATTATCGCTTTAAAGTACCTGGCGTTGCACGTGGAGCAAGCGAAGGTCGCGATTCCGTGCTTCGTAGTACAATGCTGCCTGAGGTGGTCTTTGCGCGCACACGTGTAGGGGCAAATAAGGCAAGTGAGGATACGACCTTAAAGCCTTCTTCTTCGAGGTGAATGGAGACGAAGTTCTAGTGAAGGTCAACTCTCTCTTATTATCATTAACCAACGGAATAAATAAATAATGAATGAATGAATGAAGCTTTCAGGGGTCCATTCAAGAAGCGAAAGGAGCACTGGCAGACATTGCGCCACAGTGTAGACATATTTTCAACGTATTTTCAAACCGGGACGCATCACACCACGCGGCAGGTCGGATGAGCACCTACTGGATGAGAACTAAAACAATTTGTAACGTTGTACTGTTTAGTCTGCAGATTTTCAATCGAAAGAAAGCAAAAAAGAATGTTATCATCCGAATGTTCTCATCCGACATAGTGCCCACCACGTCTGTCGAGAGCTATACTTGTGAGTGCGTGGGTAGTCTGCCACACCATGATTCTTGTATTATTCTTGCCCTCGAAACAATGTAAAAAATGAAATTTTTTAAAAAATACAATTTAAAAAACGATTTACCATTGTGGGACTCCTTGTGCCTACCGAGAGCGGACCTTGAACCGAGTCTTTTTGAGCAAACCGGACAACAAAACTTCATCGTGGAATCATTCTGTAATTTCTAATATTGTCGGGTGTATCTTTGTCATTTTGGCCCAGGTATTCCGCGTGGAGAATTTCCCTGAAGCCTCCACCAAAAAACTAACCTTAACAATCGAGCGTCTCTTGACTTCCTTCGTAGTGTGGCCTTTGCCAATAGCCTTTTTACGGCTATTCATTCCTTTGCAAGATCGTAGAGGTCGAGTGGCCTATGAAAATGGGATTGTACTATTGTACTGTTTTCGCTTCGATTCATTTACCACTTTACAATCGATTGTCACGTGGGTCTCACCTTGTCTGCATTAGCATTTGTATTCTTGTCTACGTCGTTTGCATTTTCCGGTTCCTCATCCACTTTAGCTGAATAGCTAGAAGCGAGCGAAATGGTCGGTTGCGACGCCGTCGCTGGCTGCAAACTCTGCTCATCCGACTTCTGCTCCAATTGGGGTGAGGCTATTCCAGCGTCTCCCTGATTTGATTCTATGAATGTAAGCGAAATGGGAGGTCGTGGCTCTTGCTGCTCCAATTGCACTGATGCTATACCAGCGTCGTTCAAGGCCTAAAAGTTCCAAATCTATCGATGCGAGGATAATAAAAATTACCATTGATTCTTCTATCCCTGCGGGCGAAATTGGATTGTCTTCTTGTTTCACATTCAATTCTAGGTTTTCACTGCGACCAATGGGCTCCTCAATGTGATCTTGCAGAAGTGGCGCCGTCTCATCCTGAAAAATGGCTGTTTGGACGATTCATATCTTTTTCCTTTTTGGCTCTTTTTTCGTCCCATCTTTTGTCTCAGAGTATTTCTTTCATATCATTCTCTTTTAATCTCAACATTATCTTTTCACAAGTGTCACATTTAATGAAGTCTTACCACCGGCTCCTCCTTAGGCAAGATCATTATGTCTGCGTCGAAATTAGCAACCAAATGAGATTTCTTAGTGGTATCATGATTTTCAAGTTTTCCATCAGCAATTACCGCTGCAAACGGTTCCTGTAATACAGAATTTACTATTGCGAATTATTGATTGAAAAAAGAATTGATAATAGAAAACAGTTACCTGATGAGCCGGATATTCGTTGAAAGTATATGCAATCTGCTGATTCTGCTCAACCAACTCGGTAACCATCGCACCGATCGACTCAACGACGCCGTATACAACATCGCGGAGAGGGTCACTCCTAGAAATTGACTTTCAAGGTGTGGATTGAAGGTTTTTTTGACAATGGTATAAGTTCTGTTGAAAATTTGGCGGACTATGCTATGCAACATGCAGTTAAAAGATATTATTGATAGCATTTTTTTCAAAATTATAAGTTACTTTTTCTCGTCAAACTCCATGGCGAGATCGCGTTCATGCTTGAGCGCGTCCAAGGCGAAATTCATGTTCTGAAATTACAATTAGCAAAATAGATACATTTTGGATGCATTTTTTTGGATTGTTAGTGTGTTACACTCACCGGTGCCCTAAGACCATTCTTCACGACGGTATTCATAAAGTCCAGCGACTTGCTAAGTATACTCCCCATCGAAACGTCGGAACCGGAGAGTGCAAATGCCTGCAGAAAATTAAATATGCTGTTGAAAAAAGGATATGGTAATGCCACATCCTCCTTTTTTCATGACTGCGACTCATCATTATTATTCATCATTATTTTCAATAGAGTTCGAAATACTACGGGTAATGGTTAATTTGAAATTTGGAGCAGCTAATTTATCCGTACCTTCCTCCTCCACTCGTTGATAACCGCAACACCTCGTAGCTGATCGTTCATTGTTGAATATGATCAATGTACCCTAAAACAAAACAAAACAGAAAAACTCTAAAACAGGAACAATAAATGTGATGACAATAGCGTGAGATCATTCACACTTTGAATTACAGAAATGAACAAGAACATGGACGAGAGTTAAAGTTTACAATGTGCAATTATCTTATCTTAAGAGCGTCGCCACAGGGGAATTCATATCAGAATCGGTTAAAACAAAAATGGAGCGCCGTTATTGGCTAAAAAAAGGTATAATCGTCTCATTTGAGATTATTTGAAAGGACATCTTTACACATACTGATCGAATTATCAAGTAACGCATCAAATATTTATTTTTTCAATCATAAATTTGCCAATTAAATTCTGCATCATCACTTGCATACAATTAAAAAAAATTATCTTAATAATTAATTATAAATTGATTCAATGTCATTTCCCGATTGATTTTCTCACAATACCTCTTTTCATTCATACATTGATTCAAATAAAATTTATCGAATAAATTAACAATAAATATTTTAAAGTTAAAAAAAAGGAACATTATTTTCCGATCGATTTCCTCATAATATCGGTTGTTCTCTCCACTGGGTGTCCGCTTTCAGCCCAATGTTTCTGGAGCTGCTTCAGTCGATCGAACCTGAACTTGTAATGTATTTATTTTTAAAATTGATAGAATTGAAATGTTAAAATCGGAAAAAAAATATTTACCCGCTACTGCACGTCAAGCACTCGAACGGAACAACGCCATGCGTATTTTGACGATGCCGCCTGAATAAAAGAATAATTATTTTGATTATTTATAATAATTAATACGTTAATTAACCAAAAAAAAATATCGTGCGTTTGAAATGCTCAGCAAACTCAATGGCCTGGTTAGCGAGCCATTTATTGTCTGGGAGAGAGAAAGGGAAGAGGTAGGGGAGAGGAGAGCAGGTAGATCACTAGCCTTCTCTCGGCCTCTTCCTCCCTCCTCCCTCCACTCAGTTCGTCAAAGGTCAATTACGCGTGGAATGGAAAATAATCTAACGATACCTTAGGTTCATCCTCCGAGTGGAGCTGTAGGAGCAGTCAGGGCAGGGGTGTGGACCTCGACCTGGAAAAGATCAAAGATCAAAGATCAAAGATCATTCAAAATTATAGCTAAAATGTACATTATTCGAAGATCTAACCCCTATGCATGAACGATCGTTCCAATTCTGTTTGCATTTTTTTTAAATTGACTTCAAAAAATGATCAAAACGTACCAGTCGCATGTATCTCCATGTGCTTGACCAACCAGGTTTGGAAGGCGAACTTTTTCGAGCAAATTGAGCAAATGAGCTTCTTCGGAAGCGAATTCTAAACGAAAAAATTGTTATTTTATATTTTATATTCAAATAAAAATAGGTACTTACTTGTACTTCACTTCGTCCTTCCTGAGGCATGTCGCAGTCATTGTCTGATGCTTCTTGCTCATCTTCTTCAGGCAACCATTGTTCTCCTGAAAATGTCTGCTTTACTTTATCTGTCTTTTTTATTCACACACTAGCTTCTGCAACTTCCAAGAGAAAAGGCATAGTAAAGAAACGATAGATGCAGCTACGGAACCTGAATCGTGCGTTGGCTGCGATAGAGAGAATCCAGGCTGCAGCTGCAGCTGCTGCATACCCAGTGACTGCGGAAAGGGTGCCATTCCCACGTGAGCAGTAACCTGAATGGAAGTAAAGATAAAGTTTCGTCCACAATCACACCATTTTTTTCAGATTCATGAGACAAACGATCATGATTGGTGATGTACACAGGTATGTTCGAGTATGTACGAACGCAAAGCATGTTGTGATGTATTATGATACTAAAGAACTTATAAATATTCACTCACCCTCGATTGACTGCTGCTCGCCGGAATTATCTCGTTGTGGTCATAATTCCGAGGCATTTCATCAGGCGAATTGCAAATCTTGTGGAGAAGCGTGCCGAAATTGTCCTGCATGTTGGGTTCTAGTGGCTCCTGAAAAGTGGTTGTATGATGCAGTCAATGGTCGTGCAGTAAACACAGTAGGGCTTCATGTGGCTTGATTAATGGGGGGGGGGGGGGTTCCTTCTACTTTGCATGTTTACGGTTTCAAAATGCAAAGAATCCCCTTACCGCTTGCTCCTTCTTTGGCGCGACCATGGAGTCAGTGGAGAACAGTACTTCTTCTGCTCCAGCGGATTGAGAACTCTTGGCGATCGAGTCACCGCGACGCTCGGAATCGCTTTCAAATTGCTCCTGAAAAAACTTTTTTTTTATTACAGAACACAATAAATTTCACGAAAAACTGACTTACCGATAGCAAACGCTACTCAATAACGGGTTTTTTTCCCAGTAAAAACTGACCTTGGCTTCTTCGGGTTTGGCAGATGCTTCCCGTTCCTCCTTCGCACTCCTCTTATTTTGCTCCACCAACTCGGCGATCATCGTCCCTATGGACTCGGTGACGCCGTAGACCACACGACGGAGCGGGTCGTTCCTGCAAATATAAAAATACATTACTCCAGCTTCCTCAAACTGCTGTACAGCAGGGAAAATCATTTGAATACCCCGGCGTTCCTGCAAGTGCGTATTGATCCAGGATTGTGTAGTGTTAGAAATACGGATCACCGTTTCTTCATCTCACAGATTGTTTCCCCCAATCACACCGGTGTGAGGGCACGTCAAATGAAGAGACGATTACTCGTATTTCGAACTCAAAAACACCTTAGAATCGGAGATTTTTATTGTAAAATGAGCAATAAACAAACTCAACAAGGAAATGCTTACTTGTTCTGATCATACTCCATCGCCATGTCACGGTCATGCTTGAGCGCCTCCAAGGCATACTCCATTTTCTGAAAAGGGGTTTTTTTTGTTTATTGCAAGTAATATTTTATTCTGTTCAAGTAAACGAAATATAATGCATAGTTTAAATTTTTTAAATAAAATAATTCAAATAGTTTGCAAACAATTTGTACCGGGGCTCCGAGTCCATTCTTCACCACGGTACTCATGAAGTCTAGTGCTTTGTTGAGTACAGTGCCCATGGACAAGTCTGAGGCCGACAAGGCGAATGCCTGAAATGTTTTTGCTGTTTTTACAATTTTAATTTTGATTGATATTTTAAAATTTGCATTTAATAAACAAACATCATCTCACCTCTCTTCTCCAATCGTTGATGCTCTTTGAGCCCACATCATTATTGCTCATGGCTGCGCCACGAATGGTTTTTTTAAACGTTTTTATGCTGAAAATAAACATGTTTATCGATATACAATTTGTTGAACAAGTTATCACTGGCAATACGAAGTTGCAATGTAATGCGCTTTTTTTCAAGGGATGAGTTCAAATAGAGAAAGCCGCGCGCGGAAATGCGACAAACGCGCGCCAAACGTGGCTTGCCACTAGGGTTGTCTAAACGGAAAACGGAAAAACGCCTCACTCATTCCTCGTTTCGATCATTCCGTAATGCTGCGCCATTCTCCTCTCGGATTTCCGAATGATTACGGAATTCCGTAATTCTCATTCGTCCGTATTCGATCTGAGGAGACCGGTGCGCCTCGGAGAAGGAGAGAAATGATTGAGTTTCTACCACTCTTCTCTTCATTGCCCCTTTTATTACGGAATTACGGAATTCCGTAATTCTTTAAACCGATTACGGAAAAAATGTAATCGGAGAATGAGAGGGAGAATCGACTCGGAATTACGGAATAAATTCCGTATAGACATCCCTACTCGCCACGCCCACGTTTGCTTTCGCCGCGTTGAGTGAGAGGAAATGGAGTGAGCAGCTGGCTACACGATCAGTGCGCGTTTCTCGAACTGGCTTGGAATAACGCTAGACTCATTTGGAAAGAGAAAAAAAAAGAAGCGAAAATGGGTGGAAATGAAGTAAAATAAGGTCGAGTCGGAGATGCGGACAATAGATGCTATAACACGAAGTAAGTATCGAAGAAGACAACCCAAAAGCGGCTCGAAACCAAGATCTGCCAGAGGGCAAAAAAGTAGCATAGAAAACGAGAAGTACAGAGGGAAAAACGAGTTGAAGAAGCTTGTGGAAGGGAAATCGACTCGAGCCAGCGAGCTGTGTTTACGACTCACCCCTTTACTCTCCCTCTCCCTTTCTTTCTCTCCCTTGCTCACACTCACGTCTCTCTCCCTTTGGTGACTCAACAAGCGAAAAGGGGTTGGAGTGAGGCGAGGGGAGAGGAAAGAGGGAGATATGGGTCACCGTCTCATCTGGTATGAGTTTACTAATTGTGTACAAATAAAAGGGGGCGTGTCCGGTGATCACTAATTGTGTACAAATGCCCGAAATTCCCTAATTGTGTACAAATGATTCACTAATAGTCTACTAATAGTAAACTAATAGTGACCGAGTGATCCGCTCGGAGCGAAAGTTTCTTACCCGTCGCGTGTAGACCTACACCTACAAGGCATCCATCGCTTGGTTGGCTGCACCATCTACTCGCGCCCTGGCCCTTTGCGCATCTCTGTCGAGATTGTGCTATCAATTTTTGAATGTGACTTTCTGCACATGGGTTATCCATGTGCTGTTTAGTTGCTTTTTGATGCTCACTACATGAGTATTAATGATGTAAAAATTTAAAAATCATTAATACTCATATAGAAGGCTATGTGTAAAATTGACCTGACAAGAGTTGATCAGATCTCTTTTTTTTAAATCTGATAACTATAAAAATTGAGCAATTCGATTACACCGCTATTAAAGCACATTCTGTGGAAGGGCGATACGAGATTATTTTCATTACAGTAACCCAATTCACACTATTAGTGTACTAATGGACACCCCTCCCTCCCTCCTCCTCCTCCCCTAATCTACTAATAGTGTACAAACGGTTTCACTAATCGGATACTAATTTATACACAATTTGTGGAAACGTTTGTACACAGTTAGTAAACTCATGCCAGAGTCTCCATTTCTCACTGTCCCTCTTGCGAGGTCGAGTGAGCGAGAGTGAAGCTCATGAGCAGAGAGAGAGAGCGCAAGTGACTCACCCCCGCTGAGAGAGGGCAGTAAACGCGTGTTGTCAGTACGGGAGAAGGGAAGTGGGGAAGTGGGAGAGGAAGGAGAGTACGACTCATCGGTCTCCTAATGTGGAAGTCGACTCACCCGATGAAAAAAAAAATGCAACTGTTTGCTCACAAACGAGCGTTGCCAGAACGGAAAAATATGTAGGCGAGGAGATACTAGGGTTGTGCAAGTTCGGTATCGGTATTACCGGCTCCTATCGCGCCAGACGATTAGAGAAAAAAGCGCGCGAAATAGCGTGCGCGAGCGAGAGAGTCTAGAGAAAAAAAAGGTCGGTATTCTACCGACATTCTCGGGATTACCGATCCCGAACGCGCAATCCTAGGAGATACTGCGTACAATTTCAAGAGTTTTTTGCTCTGGAAATTATCCGGTCATGTCAGGATCGCATTCTAGCAAGGGAACCGGGAAAGCCAATCTTACTGGGGTAGCTGAGGGAAAGGGGAGGAGCGATGCGTTTACTGCTTCGACCCCTCGTTTTCCATTGATGGAGGGTCATCTTTATGGAATGTGCGA
Organism: Pristionchus pacificus; assembly: GCA_000180635.4. NCBI lineage: Eukaryota > Metazoa > Nematoda > Chromadorea > Rhabditida > Neodiplogasteridae > Pristionchus > Pristionchus pacificus. Next base: position 20,973,819 of record CM026579.1, read on the forward strand.
TTGCGGATGAATCAATTTCCTTGGATGTGAAATTAAAAAAAGTAAAAGTTTCTTCCACAATCAAACTTAGAAGTATCTCTTTCTCGGATTTCAAGGAACTAGGATTCGAAGGACGACCAAGAATCTTTCTCCTCATTCAGAGTGAGATAGGCCCGTGAAGACTCGATTTTTTAAATTTTATATCTTTAGAAAATATCGGGCCTCCCGAAGCCGGTTTGGTGAATCTGAAAGCTAAAAAAAATCTATGGGGAAGCAAGAAGAAACAAATATAGAGTTAGATATATAATGAATAATATTGATCTCTGAAAATTACCGTAATTGTACATTATTCCTGTTTATTGAGAGAACAGAATCAGCACATTCATGTGTCGTTTTTTTAATGTCAATTGAAGGACGAAAAAATAAATGAATTATGAAATTCATATCGATGCAAATCCGTGTAATTCTTGTTTTCTTCATTCTACTCTCCATTCTCCATTCCACTCTCCCCTCATTCCACCCTTCCTTCCTCTTCCCGAGTGGTTGCCTCGATGATTCTTCTCCCTCTCCTCGCCTTTCTCCCGTTACTTCTCTCGTCCCCCGCCGATTTCTGCCCTGCTGATGCGGTATTTGTTTTGATTGTAGGATGAGTAACCTGAAATTGATTCCAGGCTTGCCTCCAATATACGCTGTGCACTCCTGTTGAAAATCCACCAGAGCAGAATGAAAATAGAGCCGTGGATAACGGAAATCCCGATGTGATTGATAAGAAAAGAAGAAGAAGAAAAAGATGGGAAAAAGTCCAGAAGGTAAAGTGAGGCGCTCGAGAGCGGAGTAGAGAAATACGGGTAATCATCTCTTCATTTCACACACTTTCTCGTCACTGCAACCGGTGAGAGAGCGCGTAAAATGAAGAGACGGCGACTTGTATTGCGCACTATAATGCGGAGGGGCTTGGCACCACAGGTCAATCAACTTATCGTGATAAGTCTAGGGGCCACAACGTAGATAGCAGAATTCGAGCAATGCGGCCACAAATGTTTTAAAACTACTCCTATGGGTCCCAACAATGTCATACTTTTGGCCGTTTGTCGATATCTTGTTTTTGAGGTGCGCTAGAGCCCGAGAAGTACGCGCGCAACCCTCTGGGAGAGAGGAGGGAAAGGCGAGACGAGAGGGAAAGGGGCGGAGCCTAATTAGCGTGTGTCTCTCTCCCTCCCCCCGCCCTCTCGCATGCCTCTCCCCGCCCAAAAGTCACAAGCCGGGAAAGCATGCTAAAAATCTGAAAAAAATTCTAAAATTCCTAAAATATTCGGATTAGTAAAATAAGTTTGGTCCGAGAAGGATCGTTCAGTTGGAACATGCCAAAACGACCTATTCCTTTCGCTTAAATGCGAATTTGATCTACTTACTGATAGTATGCATATCTGGGACCAAGCTCAAATGAAAGAGGAATATCATAGCTTTCCATAGCGCTGTCGAACGTCCGATTTGGTTTAGAACGAACCTTGTTACTTTACTTTCTCGCTATTGCACGAAATCGTGTCCACACAAAGTGGGCGGAGCTTGTGGGCCCTAGATAAGTCTCTGAAACTGTGTGCTGTGGGGTGTTCGAGGGCGATGGCGCCAATTTCGAGATGATTCCGTCTGGAGTAGGGTTGCGAAAACGGACAATACTGGACGACGGACAAGAGAAATGAAGAATACAAGAGATTTGTCCGTTATTCTCCGTGTCCGGACGGACGCCGTATTGCCCGGGATTGTTCGTAATGAATGCAAATGCATCCGGACATACAAATGATCGATGAGTTTCGAATTTTCATTAATCCATTTGCATCAATTAACTCAATTTCATCTTCGATCGAAAATAATCAACAATAAATTAATCCATTGTCTATCACGAACAGTCCGGACAACGGCCGTCCGTCCGGACAGACAAAGGAGTCCGGAATAGAGATAATTGAATTTGTCAGGACAAATTGACCGGAATTTGTCCGGATTGTCCGTCCGTTTTCACAACCCTAGTCTGGAGCCACTGAGATCAACATGAAAAATGAGTATTAGAACATCGTCATCGGCACATTTGTGAACGCAAAACCCACATGTTGCGCGATTCTATCGCAGAAGGCCTTATATCTTTTATACGAAGAGCTCGAGATATGAGCCGCCGCCGTTTCGTCATTCTGCCTACTCTCTCATCGGTCAGAGAGGCGAGAGAGTGTGCGAAATGAAGAGACGGCGGCGGCGGCGGCTCATCTCTCGAGCTCTTCTTGTGCCAAATCGTTCATCAGGCGCAATTCGTTGAATCCAATACGCAATACGGCGACGGAAGTGGATGCAGCGCCCTTGACCGAATGGATACAGTGCGTATGGAGTTCCGGTGGGTGAATTCTAAGAGTTCGAAATATGGGTAATCATCTCTTCAATTCGCACACCCTCTCACCTCTCTGGCCGGTGAGGTTAACTGAGAGGTACTCACAGCGGTAGATCGTGAAATGAAGAAAGAGACTGTTATGCCGCATTGAGAATAGACGTTCGAAAACGAACGAGTGTGCTCGTTCTCCCTCTCAATCGAGTGCTCGTTTCACTAGGCGAGCGGTGAAATGAGTGAAAACGATCACTCGAGTGCTCGCGGAACGAGACCGGTGAGAGAAAAAAAAATGAAAAAATGAATGGCGAAAATGAGGCTAGCACTCGCGAGTAGACGAGCACTCATTTCTAGAGTTCTCTTATTGGAAATTGTTCCGGATTTCCAATAAGCCGAACAAGGGGATTAGACTGCTCTCGCGACGAGAGAGTGTGAAGAATGAGGAGACTATTGGAAAATCATTTTCCAATAAGAGAACTCTACTCATTTCCCTATTCTCCACCACTCGCCGAGTGGAACGGTGGCAAACGAGTGCTCGTTTTCGAAGGTCTAATTGAGAACTCGATAAAATTCAATAGAAATTCGTTGAACGGACGATAAAAAAAACAACAAAAAACAACAAAAAAACCCTTGCAGACTAACAAGTGCATCCGATCTCTTGATTCGCTTCACATCTTCAGAGACGAATATCACTAAACTGTTCTATCCAATTTCGTTTGAATTGAACATTGATTCGAATTTGTTTTTTCAAGCCTACAAGGAGAGCGAAGTATATATTTCCTATTTAGGCGGGGGTAAGTAAGAGAGGACTTTTTTCTAGCTTATTGTTAGCAGTAGAGTTCGAAATACGGGTAGCCGTCTCTTCATTTCACGTGCTCTCTCAGGTCAGAGAGGAGAGAGAGTGTGTGAAATGAAGTGACGGCGACCCGTATTTCGAACTCTCCTTAGCAGATCTGTAATACACACTGCCAATCGACCATATCTTAGTTGTTACGAAAATAGTACACACGAGAGTTTCGATAATGTCGTTGGGAACTCAGCGACAGCGATGCATCACTCCCTCCAAATATAGGGTGCTTGACACGTTAGCGGTTCCTGTACAGTAGGGATGTCCAATCAATTCCAATACCCAATTAATTGATTTTGCGGCCGCTCAACCCCTCGGAAAATAAGGAATAAAAGTCAATTAATTGGTCAACCCAATACCAATTACCCAATTTATTGGTATTGTCTCAGAGTATTGAGTGTTGAATTGAAATCACTACTGTACAGATATCGAATGTCACCTTTTGATGATAGAAAGGTTGAAAACGCCTTGAAAGACGAGATCTCCGACAGTTTCTTTATTTATATCCATTTATATTAACTTTTCTGATTTACAGCCACTTATACCATCGAAAGTAGGCCTGGAGAGCCGATCGCTGGACATTTTACCATCAAATGCAATTCTGTAAGTAAATCAATGCTAATTGTAAATACGATTGATTTCGCCTTGATTGGCGAAGTTACAAAACTAATTCGAGTCTCGAAATTGAATATATCTTCCTTCAGGACGACAAGTATGCCGTGTGCTACTCTGGTATTATATCTTACGAGGATTTGAATCTACAAGAAAGACAAGAAAGAAAAGAAACAGAAAAATTTCGCACAAAGCTGAAAGAGCTTAGTGAGTAAAACAGTAGAACAAAATTATTTGAATTAAAAAGCCAGCATGGACCAGCACCATTTTTATCTCCTCCTGGAAATATGGCGAACTATAGTGATTGATATTTCCAATTTCAGCTCCATGCAATTTCAAAAATGCGTCTACGCTGCCGGTTTATCAGGTAGAATGTTGCCAATATTTTCGAAAATCCTCAAATAATTTTCAGCCTGTGTTTAAAAATGCAGGTCGGAAAGTTGCGTGCACAGGAGAAGACAAGAAGCTATGGTGTGCATTTAAATTTAATTTGGATAAGGTGAGTTTAACTATTTTACAACATTTTTTAGGATAAAAGGATATGATATGAACTCGCGAAATGGTTGGAGTGAGGTGAATCAAATAGAATGCAAGGATGCGAAATGGAACATAAATGGAAGACCGAGGAATTACAAGTACGAGCTCTGGTGTCCGGAATCAACTTGGAATCAAGCATTTCCCACAAGTTGGAATCAATCTTGATGGCAACTTGTGGGAAGTGCTTGATTCCAACTTGCGGGATCGTTTGAGATCGGCGAGGACTACGGTAGCTTTCTCTATTATTGATTGATAGAGAGCATGAGTTCCCTCACACAGTAACCAAAGGCCCCGCATGGTACGACCATGTGGGGAGATCACATCCAAAAGGCGGTACAACTGGGGTCCGCAGATAGTCAAGCGCACTCGTGCCCGAAGGCAGTCAGAACAGGGCTGCAAAAAGGGACCTTATAGGCGATGTTTGTGCTGGACGCTGCGGGTACGTAAGCCTGCTTGATTCCAAGTTGTGGGAATGGGCCACTTGATTCCGACTTGAAAACCCATTTCTACTTGATTTCAAGTTGATTCCGGACACCAGAGAGCGTGTTGTGGATCGCTCTAGCAACCGCATCGCTAGCCGTGTGTGGATGCAAATGAATGAGTTCGACTTTCCCCAATTGGATTAGTCTCCTCTCTTCGCTCATTCTGTAACTAATACAATCTATGCGCTTGATTTCCTAAATAAGTGTCAAATATCGAAACGAGTCTTATTATATGCGAAGACTACGTGCGAAGATTTTTTCTTAATCAATCATGACTCATCTCTGATTTTATAAAGTTATTGATTTCAGCTTTATCGAGCTGATGTGCTATGTGACGAACCCCTGGCGCACCGGCGAATGTATGTAAAAATAAAAATAAACTTTAAAAAATCAAAATTTACACAATTTTCAGCAAACTGCTCCTTTAATATTTCCAAGGCGTGCGTTGACAAGAGAAACTGTGATGTGAGCAGCTTGACAATGAAAAATTTATTTTTTTTAATTAAAAAATTTTTTTTTTATATTTCAGCTCACCATCACGCCGACTCGAGCAACCTGCGCGAGTGAACTACTGTCAGTTGTTCACTGGAAAACATATATAAGAGGCTGTTCGCCTAAGAATCGAGCAAGGGCTGGCACAGCATAAAAATTCTCTGGAAATCTAGAAGCTGCTGATGACGATACTCAATTTGCATGAAAAGCCGTCGTTAGCTCCAGACGACGTCACGTCGAGATCCCTTTTTCATATATTTCTCTGTTGTGGATAATTCTAATTTAATGTAAACGTCATAGCCGAGGTAGAATTCGATGCTGAACAGGTCTAACTAGTTTATTTTTCTTTATTAATTAAGGTAATTAGCGCAAGAACAACTTCTCAACGAAGCACGGCTATCCTTGTTTTCTGGTAAATATCGGACCGTAGTGGCGTAAGGATTTCAAATCTGTTTTCTGATTTCAAATCCAATATGCTCCATTTTTTGTATTTTTTTTGCATTTTTTGTAATGAATATCAAAAAGGAGTACCCGAACCCGAGTGCATCGCACTCATAGAGAAGGCGCCTGACCACTGAGCCATCAGAACACTTTTCATTTCCCATTCCAAGTTCACCATTACCCCTTCTCGTAAAAATCTGAATCTCCTCTCCCATTTCCGAGTAGACCGAGCGGTCAGCTCGGTGAGCACGAGAATGAGAGGGGAAGCAAGAATCTTGCGACGAGGCAAGATTCTTGCCTCGCGAACATATGTAAAATGGTCAATTATCCCAATAAGATCTTGTTTTCTTGCTTGCGAAGCCATCCCTACAACATATAGTCTAACAGGCTTGTAAGTATATCTTGTAATTTTTCCCGTACCGTGCTTCCTTCCTTTGATCTACCCGAGTCTCTCTACCCTGACCTCTTCCTCGTCTCTGCGCTCTCTCTATTTCCCATCATCTCTCGCCTCACTCGAGACGGAGTCTCCGATCGATAAAAGGATGGCAGCAAACAAGTTAAGGATGGTCAGATTTGCTTACAAGACGGTTTCACTATAAGTTAATTTACACAAAAATGGCATAGTCGATTTGAAATCTGAAAACAGATTTCCTCGCATCACTTCGGTCCGACATGTACCAGAGAACAAGGATGCCCGGGCTTTGTTGAGAAGTTGCTGTTTCGCTAATTACTCTAATTAATGAAGAAAAAGGAAGTAGTGAGGCCTGTTCAGCCTCGAATTCTACCTCGGCTATGACGTTTACATGAATTTAGAATTATCCATAACAGAGAAATTGGCGAAAAAGTGATTCACGTCGTCTGAAGTTAACGACGGCTTTTCATGCAAAATGAGTATGCCTATCTACATCAGCACCTTCATGAAGCTTTATTCCTAGATTTCCAGAGAATTTAAATTTTTGAGCCGTGCCAATTCCTTCTGGAATTGCTCAATTGTTACGCGAACGGCCTCATATATCCCAGTTCAAGTCACGGAATCCATGTTTGCTACTCAAATTGTGTGTTTCAGAATCAACGAAGGTAGAATTGCACCAAACATCTGGGAAAAGGCCTCGGAGGTTCGATAATAATAAAAAAATAATATTAATTATCGTGTGTTTCAAAAGCTCAGCAAACTCAATGTGCTGGTTAGCGAGCCGTTTATTGTCTCATTGTGAGAGAGTGGAAGGGAAGAGGTAGGGGTGAGGAGAGCAGGTAGATCATTAGCCTCCTCCCGGTCTCTTCCTCCCTCCAAAGTCGAAAAAGTCAAAGGAGGCTCACGATATTATTATTTTTTTATTTCATCTTTCACATTTTGCCGCAATCAACTGCTCATTTGCTCATTTAAGAAAGGATAATTTGAGAAATCTTAATCTGATACTGGCAAATTCATATAGTTGTTGTTGTTTAATACATATAGTTATATATAATACAGATAGTTGTTCAGATAGTTTGCATCGATGAAAAATGGCACTGGCTTCCAAGTCCAGACGGCGAGCTGAAACCCCTTAAGGACAGGTACGTATGTATTCCGGTACCGTTCATCAGGATTGAGGAATTTTTATAAAAAATTAGCCAGTTGAACCTTTCCGCATAAGCTGCATATCTGAGACTGTTAGTTTTATTCACTGTATTTTCCATCCTTTTCACACAGAGTATCGTAAGATTATTTTCCATTCCACTCGTAGCTGACCTTTAACGAACGTTCGAGGGGGCGGAGAAAGGAAGAGACCGGGAGGAGGCGGTAGATCAACCTGTCCTCCTCTCCTCTCCTCAACCTCTTCCTTTCCTCTCTCCCAGACAATCGATTGCTCGCTAACCAGCGCATCTCATTTGCTGAGCATTTCAAAAGCACGATAATGCCATCTTAAAAGCCCCTTTCCCGACCCATTCATGGCCCAACTATTCCGCCACGTTTCATAGTAAATCAAAATTTTCTCACGAGTTAAGCACAGTATTCCCTTCTTACCATTCTTATTTTAAAAGTGCTGAGAGTATTCTTTTTCACTATCTGTCAGAACCACAAATCGATAAATATGCAAAGTCCTTATTTCTGGCGTAAATAAATGTAACTATTAAATGCTTTCTTTCAGGAAGATCTTGTGCCATGTGGAGCGTATGTTTTATCTTTGAATTATTTTATTCCATGGTTTCTTACAGTCCGCCGCACTCTGCTAACCTCAGATTACTGTAAAAAAATCATTCCATTTTGGTCATCACTCCTCTCGCGATGTTGATCGGCGGTTGGATTGGCACAATCGTCGTCATTTTCCTCGCTGTGAGCCCGGATCTTTCGCTGATTTCTAGCAGAAATAAGCAGAGAAGGAACTTTTGCCGAGAGACGCAGCGACTAATCGCAATTTTTCCAAGGAAAATCGTTTGCAGATCGGATTCTTCGTGTTCGTGAAGATAAGCACAAGAAAGCCCAAGAAGCAGCCGAAAACAGGTATACAGAAGGAGGAAAGCGATAGGGTTGAGGTGCATAATAAGAAGTAGAGCAAAATCCATGATAGAATTGACAATGTGTGATTGATATTTTTGGATGAACAGAATCGAAATAATCAAAAACAAGTGTATTTATAGAAACGGATTTCGTAAGTGATGATGAAAACGAGTGTGCGAAAAACTGTGAAAGATACGAAAATTAGAAAAAAAATAAATAGAACTTTCGTCCAGAAACCTCTCAAGGCGTGCCTCCCTCATCGCAAGGCGCCGTCCCTCCTCCACAGGTATGTATTTGATCTAGTCTCCGAACAGTTTACAAACTCCGAACTGAAGTCTCCGAACCAGGTTCTGATTCGGGCTTCAAGGCTGAACCTGGTTCTGGATTGAGAATATGGTCAATCCATGTCTAAAATCCTCACCCTTTCTCACCGGTCAGAAAAAAGTCTGCTTAAGGAAGAAAAAAATCACATTTGTTTCCTATCAATCAACATATTTTTCAGCCCCAGTTAGGCGGTATTTGAGAAAAAAGAATTTCACAACCAATTACAATTGGATAAAGCACTTTTCTGCTCACCATCTTTCGTTATTTCATAATTTTACACGTAACAATCACGAAGTTGATTCCCTTGAAAACAACCTCGATCAATGAAATAACTCCTCTGCATAATTGAAAAATACAATAAATTAATTATACTCTACAAATTATCGATGCAAATTCACTTATTATTTTCCTCATTCCACCTCCGCAGTCTCATCTCCCCTCATTCCTCCCTCCTTCCCTCTTCCCGAGTGGTCGCCCCCCTCTAGATGATTCTGCTTCGTCTCCTCGTTTTTCTTCCTTTGTATGTTTCAAATTTTTTCTCAGTTTAGCACATACTACGGAATAGAGTTCGAAATACGGTTAATCGTCTTTTTCATTCCTCATGCTATCTCTCTCTCTGTCCGGTTGGGAAAGTGTGCGAAATGAAGAGACGGCGACCCGTATTTCGAACTCTACTACGAACCGATTTACTCTGCTAGTCGATTAGCCATTGTTCGTTTCGAATTGGCGTAATACTCGGAAAGGTTTGATATTTTAGGATCCGCTCCTCTGACCCCGCTCAGCTCTATAACGCATCTTGCGACGACGAAACTGAGGTTGTTTTTCATCAAATTCTAGTTTAATGACCTAAAATTAATTTCAGGCTTGCTTCTACATGAGCCTGTGCGAACCGTACATAACGGAGGTGATTTGAGATCTCTTATTTTTTCAGAACAGAACTCCCGCTAAAAAATCAATGCTGTGAATTCGTATTTCTACTGTATATGATTTCGTATTTCTACTGTATATGTTCACTTTTTTATTGATAACGCGTATATTCAGATAAAAGTCTTCGAGGGCAACCTTTCTCTGACCCTTGCGGATTGTTTTGATGGAGAAAAACGCTCAGTGATTGAGTTTGGCTTCAGGTATGGTGACTGAGATGGCCATTTTCTTCACCGAATTCGCTCTTAGTACACTGCGACGTTCTGCAAGAGACTATTTGTAGGCAAACCAGTGCTAATGCGCTATCGGTGCGGTTCAAATCTTCGAAGAACGATTTGAGTAAATTCGCGGCTGACCCGACCATCGACAAATTCGCATTCGACATGAACAAATTGAAATTCTCATTCAATAGTTGGAATTCCTTAACTGTCAAAAAGGAGGGAAGCAAACGATTTTATTGTGAGCGTTATTGCAATTGTTTTCACAAAAATCGTACTGTTGATATTTCTAACAACCCCTGAGCGTTGAAAAACAAAATTGACTATAGATTAGAGAAAAAAAGTGATTTTCAGCCACTCCGTTAGCGATGGAAATCGCTCGCGGTGAGCCGTTGCGCGCTAAATTTACGATGAAAACGGAACAGGTATGTTGATGACTAGAGTTCGAAATACGGGTCGCCGTCTCTTCATTTCCCGAACTCTCACCGGTCAGAGAGGCGAGAGAGTGCGGGAAATGGAGAGACGATTACCCGTATGTCGAACTCTATTTATGGCGAAACCCACGAAACCCAGATCCAATTTCCGTGTGATGTTGTATAGAAAATATGTATATAATTCAGCCTGCCTACATTGCATTCACTGATTTGCACGTTACATGGGTAAATAAGGGCGAACCGGATACGGTAGTCACAGCTGAGGTGCCAGGATTTGCGGAGCGACTAATCGTGCTCAGTGAGCGTAGTGAATTAATGATTTTCCTACCAGCAAGAATAACATTCGTTCTTTTACGATTATTTTTCTAAATTTTGAATAATTGCAGCTCCTTGCAAGCCTCTTAACGTAGTGGAGGAATGCGCGAATCCGAATTGCAAGGTATTATTAGGGGCCGCAAGCTCCGCCCACTTTGGTGTGACATGATTTCGCCAAAAGGCGAGACGGGGAGTGCACAAGGTTCATTCTAAACCAAATCACTCGTTCTAAACTGCTATGGATAGCTCTTAGTATCCCTAATTGATATAGCGCTGTCCGAGAAATGCACAACTTCACTAAGTTTATCAAAATTGGACTTAAACTAAGGGAATAGGGTCGATCCTCGACGAAAAGGGACTTTTCCAAGGCTTCCAATATGACAATTCTGCTCGGACAAAGTTTTTCTGACTGCTTGGAATATTTTACGATTTCTAGAGAAAAAATTAGAATTTTAGCATTTTCCCCGGGCTTGTGCATTCACGATTTATAAAGGACGCGCGAGAGGCGGGCGGAGGTGGGCGAGAGAGGCGGGGGGAGGGAGAGAGGCACACGCAAATTAGGCTCCGCCCCCTCCCCTCTCGTCTCGCGTTTCCCTCCTCCCAAACAGCGCGTTTCGCGCGTACTTCTCGGTCTCTAGCACAGCTCGGAGGTAAGATATTAACAAACGGCCAAAAGTATGATGTTATTGGGACCATGAGGAGTTGTTTGAACCCGCATTTACTGCATTGTGAAAAATCGGCATCCTGGGTTGTGGCCCCTAGGTATTATTTTGAAGATTTGAGATCAAAGATCAAAAATATTTATTTAGCTCACCCTTACGACTAATCGAGCGAGCTGCCCAGGGACACTACGGTAGGAAAATATCCACTGAAATAAAAGCAAATAAAATGTTTTTTTCAGAATCGACAAAAGCACTAACGAGACTTTTTCAAACTGGGAAAATGTCGATGGGGTCGTTTTTTAATAATTAAAAAAAATAATATTTAAAAAAAAACAGATTTTCTGTCTCAATGAGCAATGGTTCTATCTGAATGGCACGAGTGCTCCAAAACCAGTCGGAAAGAGGTGAATAATATTTTTTCAACCAATTTGAATATTAAACACAATTGCAAGTTTTCAGAAATATTTCTTGCGCAGCCGTTGCACAAATTTCGGAAGGAAACATTACGGAAGCGCCGCCTCAAGCAAGCACCGAACAAGAGCGTACCTTAGGTATAAATTCTAACGGTTGTTTTCCATGCAAAATTGATAGATCGACGATTATTTCGCAGCACAAGGCGCGCTTGTTTGGTGGCTACTCGGCGGCACTGTCAGCCTGTTTTTCGGTCTGTTCTTGGTGGTGAGCCGGATCTTTTGCAGTTCGCCGCATCGACTAATTGCAAATTTTCTACACAAAATTTGCAGATCATCACAGTTTGCTACTTCCGGAACAGGACGAAGAAGAGACGTGAGACCGGTCATAGTCCCACTGTAAAGGGCATCAGTGGATCCTCTAAGGCCATTAGCGCTTCGTCCAAGGAAACTGGTAATTGAGCTTCCGTAAATGTCAATTTAATAATCTTTTTGTGTATTTTTTTATAATTTTGTTACTTCTAGAGAAAGCCCTCGGCGTGGTGCGATCTTCGAGGGAAAACGGTAATTTGCTTATTTCTTTTAAAAAATTGATTTCTAAAAAAAAATTAACAATTTCCCAGAGTCTCCCCTAGCACGCTCGCCTGCGGAGAAATGGAGAATAAAGTGGAGGTAAGATTTTTTAAACTTCAAGTCATGAAAAATTGTGTTTGAAAGAATATCCCTTAGTCATGGAGGTAAGAATATTGGTATTGTGCCGAATAAAAATTTTTTTTTAGATCCGACTCGAAGAACGCTAAAACAACCGCACCTCCGTCAAAGGAAAGTAAGCGAATGAAAAATTGCCTGAAAAAAAAAAAAATATTTACAATTCACTATCATCTACTATCGTCCAATATGATGATTCCTTGATGTATTCATGAAATGAATGTAGAGACTGATGCGCACAAATACAATTCCGTTTTCCAGCGCCCAGTACGAGTCGCATTCTCTTACCTATAGATGAATTATTTTTTATCTTTGATCTTTTCCAGCGCCCAGTACGAGTCGCCACAGCGCCGACAAAGTGTCCGCCGAGCAAATTTCCTTCACGGGCGCTAAAGGATCGAATGACAAAATTTCGGCCGAGAAAGTATCGGCTGAACAATTGTCAGTGACTGGCCAGGGAATGAGCAGGGAGAACTTTAGCAGAGAATCACAGAAGGAGTGAGCAGGTAACAGAGTCCGCCCACATGTCTAAATTTATATGAAAAACTGATATAATTCAGAAAGCGAGCTACCATCGCTACATCGATTGGATAAATCATTTTGCTGTCAATCGGATAAATCACATTTCTGAATTTTAGTTGTGTACATGGCTAAGCTGCAGAGGCGTTTGCGGTTGTTCAATAGGGTTCCGCAAGTGAGACAGCTCGCAATGGGAGCTGTTCCTGTCTCTCTTCATTCCTGTCTCTCTCGGAGACGTCTCTCGGTTCGAAATGAGAGGGAGACAATTCGAGAGGCGTCTCCGATTCCTTTGACTCAATTACGACATATTCAATATCTTTCACCTCTCTCGACCGCCCACAAAGAATGGCGGAGTGAGGAATGGAGAGGCGTCTCTCCCTTCCTCCTCACAGAAAAGGAGACAAGAGGAAATAATATTAAAATGAAGGGAGACGTCTCTCGTCTCCAATTAAAATTGGAGACACGAGTCTATCCTTTGTTCGATGTCTCCGTTAATGTCTCACTTGCGGAACCCTATTATTCAAGCAGGAAATATCAATCATGAAAGTGCCATGAAAACTTGCAAGTGTGAGATGTGTGCGAATTAAAATGACTCCTTCATAATATGAAAAGAAAGTTTATCGATCTCATTCGAACAAAAGGCTTTCCAAATAATTCATCACTCTGCATCTACTGATTCTTCCTCCATCTGTTCCTCAAATAGCTTGATGAAATCACCGCTTTTCCGGCACATAGGGCAATTCTGTGAATTATGAGCCTCAGCAGCGACTAGTTTCATCTTCTCAGCACATGCCAGACAGACGATATGCCCTGTAAAATTCACTTATTTTTAGAGGAAATGTTTGATTAGTCAACCGCGGCGACCTGCGAAAGTTCTCAAAAAAAAACTCACCACATGTGAAAGCCGCTCGTTCGATTGGTGACTCCTTGCACACCGGACACTGGCGAGAGAAGCGAAGCGCGAGTTGAGTACTGAACAAATTAATTGCCACAGCAATTTTATTATTGTACATATTTTTTTCGAATAAATAAATAAATTAATTAACGAACCTCTGATCATTGTCCTTGCGCAGTTTGGCGATGCGTTCGCGTGCTGCAGCAGCTTCAGCAACAGGAGCAGCTGGTGGAGCGCGAGGCGCCATATATGGACGTAAACCCTCGAGACGGTTTGCAGCGCGGGGGCGGACGTCGTCCGGAAGGGCGCGGTTCATCGCGTCAAAATTGAAACTCGGATAGAAGTCGCGATCGTCGCGAGCGCGGGGTGGAGACATGCGGACGCCGAAAGGGATGACCAAACCAGACGAGCGACGCCTGTAAGTAATCTGAATTAGTAATCTGAATTAGGTAACAAGAAACAGAAACTTAATTAATAAACAAAATAAATATATGGCTAAATACGATCTTTGCACACTGGGCGATCTTTGCACACGACAGTTCGATATTGGAGCTGGAATAAGCAATTTTGTTAAAAACAATCGCGTCAAAATATCATACGTCAGATACGAAAAACGAGTCTTTCATTGAAAAATAATCAATGAAAATATTCAAGGGCGGAAAAATTCTCAAACCTCAGCTCATTCTCTTCCCTCAGCTCACGGATCCGCTCGCGGGCGGTTAATTACGCGAGCTTCATCATCAGTGTCGGCCGGCGGGCGTACTCGCAAGAAGAACCCGGAGCGGGAATCGTAGTAGAAACCCTGCCGGATCCAAAACGAATGATCATCGCCGTCAAAGTAGTTCATTGCAGCGGGAAGAAGGCACGGAATTCCTTCGATGGTCACTCGGTCTCACTCGGCGTGTAGGAGAATGAGAATGAGATGACAATTGTCTTTTTGATTGCAAAAAGGGTGATTGAATCTAGGCGTCATCACAAGGAGGGAAACCAGAGGGAATGTTTAAAAAAGAAAATTCGTGTGTCTATGTGATTTAGCGCTGCTTTTTTGAAAGGGAAGTCATGTGAAATTTTCAGTTATGCCAATGAGGTGTTTCCACTACCGATGTACAGCAACATTTTTTTCGAAATTTCTAGGGATAGGTTTACCTCAAATATATTATTTATTCCACTGGATGCAAAAAGGAAATATATTATTTATTACACTGGATGCACGTTAAATTTCGAAAGCAAGAAGGATGATAACAAAGCATTTACTGGGAACATTCAATGCACGGATATTTCGATCTTCAGGGACTTAGTGCTTCTGCTTCATTTTAGCTTGATGAAGTCGCTCGGTTTCCGACAGATAGGGCACTTTTGCGAATTATTCTGCTCAGCAGCGACTAACTTGATCTCCTCCGCACAAGCCCGACAAACTATGTGACGTGCAAAACTGGAAAATTTCCATGTGAATTTAGCGACTAGTCGACTGCGAGAGTTTACAAAATTGATACCGCAGGAGAATGCGGCTCGCCGATGTGGGGAATTCCTTGCAAAACCGGGCAAGGACCAGCAAGGGCAAGGGGGCAACTGGGCAACCGGGCAACCGGGCACAGGCGGCAGTAGCGGAGACTTCCGCTTTGTGCTGAAATTAACCATTTTTACATGATATCCATCGAAAATTGTGGGAAGATGGCTATGAATAATCACGATGCTTTCTAGGCGTACCGATTTGCATAGTGCATTGTAGAAAAAAAGAGCATCAAACCTTTGCTCATTTTCCTCCCTCAGCTTGCCGATGCGCTCGAGGACAGCCGAGCGTTCGCGTGGCTCCGCTCGCGCGCGAACAAACGCGTTGTGTGCGTTAGACGCGATGGGGCGGACGTCCGCGATCAAAGCGGTCGGCGGACGGACATTTGGTAAGATTGGACGGTCGGGACTGAGAACACGAAAGTCCGGAGCGTCGTGGTTCATATCAGCAACGATAAAGTGGGATCGTCATCGAGATCGCTTTCTGAATCGCTTGCCGAAGTGTCCGCTTGATGCGCGTTATCCGCCCGAGGGCGGACGTCCGCGTGCGGGCGGCCAAGCCGATATGACGGGATGGGTCTTGCAGCTGCCGTGGCGTCATCGTTTTCGTCGTCAAATATATTGTCCATATTAGCGACGTCATCATTGATTGATCGTCGGATATCGGCTTGATGTGCGTTATTCGCTAGGGAGCGGACGCCCGGTGGAGGCTCAAAGGTGTTCAAGAGGCCGTGGATGTTCGAGGCGCTATACACGAGGTATTGAGGGAGATATGCCTGTGCTGGTGGTATGTTATGCACATATGGAAGTAATGGGGGGAAAGTAATGGGGGGGACTACGTTTTTTAACTAGTCCGGACATAACGAAATTCCGCGTTTTCAAATCGTTTAGGTTAGATTTCTATGCCTTTTAGTCACTACTTTTCAATGTTTTTCATTGTAATCGGCTAAAAACAACTATTAGGAAGTATTAAATTCCATTTTGGAGCCAGAGAAATCTCTTTGAACGTATTTATAAGCATTTGGTGCGGTCGGGCGCCTTTTCCGATAATCGTCAATTTCCCCATACGCGCGTACAATTTATTTGTCAAGTTTTGTGAAAAACATAATAACGAGTGTAAGCCGTAAGTCGGGAAGCTTGCAGGCACTTGTTCCGAGAGCCGAGGCGTTTCAACTCTGCAAATATAGAATATTATGCAAATAAGTTCAATGGGATAAAGATCGATTTAAGGGACTGGAGATCGAGCATTTAATTGAAGTATGGTATAAGAAAAAGAGACGGTACCTCATGGGATCGCGAAAGTTGACAGTTCTATCGCGTTGCACGTTGTTATTCATTGCAAAATGGAGAGTTTTTTTTAAATGGAGAGTTTTTTTCAAAATGGAGAATAAATAAATATTTATCGAGGTAGAGAATGACGAACTCTGTTATTTGGCACAACCAATGATTCAAATTGTGAAGAACGAAGAAGAACGAAGAGTGCATAAAGAATGTGCTTGTGCAAAATAGTGCGTCTCGGCGTGCCATTCGGGAAAGGCCAGAGGGATTGCTTTCAAAAGGAAAATTCAATTTTCCTTTTGTTTATTTTTAAGTAAAATAACAAAAAGTGAATTAAATATGAGAGTTTACAGAAATTACACAATTAAGTTTAAATTTTAAAGTCCACAAGTAACTAGTTCAGTACATAATCAGAGGGGCGAGAGAGTGTGTGAACTGGAGGGACGATTACTCGTATTTCGAACTATAGCACATGTTCACGGTTCCAAATTGAGCATGATATGCCTCAAATGGGACACTTCACACACGACTCTGTTGATTCCGTGGTCCATCGTCACAGACATCATGCCATTCTTAATCATTTCTGTCGCTAGGACGCTCCAGAACTTGGGTGGTCTTTCGAACAGCTCCTCTGAAGTTGGAGCTTCAGGATGTTTCTGTTGCAAGTAGAGCGCTGGAGTTAGTTTGGACACTTGGAGCAGGTATTTTCCTGAAAAATGCGCATTTTAGATTTTCTAATCATGAACAAACCTACGCATTTTCTTGGCATCGCAATCGCTAGTGCGTATCCGCAACTCATCGAGTTTGAGCATCTTCAACGTTGTGAGAGTAAAATTTCTGAACACAATATTTAAGTAACGGTTTTCTGCTGGGAGACTTCCAAACAAGAACTCACTCTAACTTTTCATCGAAAGTAGTTGAATCGACGATCAGAATATTGATAACCAGTTTCGGATGAAATGCGTTCTCCACAATAGCAATATGTCTTTTTGAACTAATATTAAAGATAACTTCCATTCGGCGAATGGGTTTATAGTGAAGGAATAGCCGATTGAGAATATGCGAGAGGAAGCGGTCTTTTAACCGGCCCGGTTCATCGTTAGGATCCTTTGAAATCGGAATAGATGTCCACACCGCATAAAACTGGGAATATTCATAATTTCCCAGTCAATAGTTGAAAATCAATTTGTAGAATAAAAACTCACCCCAACTTTTGGATACTTGTACTTGATCCATTGCAACCTTTCATCAGCGTTTGTGCACTTCTTGAGGTTCCGAAAGTTTTGCGTTTTCACGCTTAAAATGATGTCCAATTTTTTCGCACTAAAGTGAAGATGGCAATAGTCGAGCTTGTAAAAGTCCTTCCGATATTCGCGAATAAGTGTATTCCAAGAAGGCGCGACCTGAAATGTTGTGTCTATATTATTTATTTTTCATTTTTTTAAATATTTTAAAGAAGTTTTTTAAAGATATTATATATTTTTTAAGATTTTTTTAAAAGATTTTATATATATATATGTGGTCCAAGACAACCCGTGTTACACTTTTTCAGATTCCAAACGACATATTGGCAACTGTTATATTGTTTCAGGTCAACATTTTCACAAACTCACGAGACTCGCTGTTGCTAGCGACACCTCCACGCCTTCCAATATTCGTCTAATAATATCGACCGGGAGAGTTGCGAGATTCAGAGAATTTTTGGTTGATTTCATGATAGTGATAGTACTGTAAACATAAAAAATAGAAAATAATCGGAGACGTGGAGACGCATACCCACTGGCTGTGCATTTTATGTGGAGACGCATACCCACTGGCTGTGCATTTTATCGGGTAATCAACGACGCTCACAGAAAAAATTCAAAGTACTTTTTTAAAAGAATAATCAGAAAATCAGGGAATCACATATATTTCACGATACATTCGCAATATTTCTTTAAAGCTTTATCTTCATTTGTTACTACAGTTAAACAGGCCACTCAAGTAGTGTCATTGATCGATATAATTTTGATGTTGACTGAACGATCAAATCACAAATAATAGTTATTTCTTTATCTTTATTTGTTGC
Organism: Pristionchus pacificus; assembly: GCA_000180635.4. Lineage (NCBI taxonomy): Eukaryota > Metazoa > Nematoda > Chromadorea > Rhabditida > Neodiplogasteridae > Pristionchus > Pristionchus pacificus. Next base: position 20,992,320 of record CM026579.1, read on the forward strand.
TACAAGCCTTATCACAATGATGTCAAATAGTCTGATTGATCGACTCTTGATAGGACGGGGGCGGGTAGAATGAAGATTGTTGCTGTTGATGGGCTTCGAGCATTTGCCTCTGGTGGTACTTACGGCTGAAGAGCCTCATTGAGATCTCATTAGATCCCGAAATATATGCAGCCGTCTCTTCATTTCCCATCATCAGTTTTAGCGAATGTGTTAAAAGGCATACATTTTCTGTTTTTTTTGGCCCAGGCTACGACCGCTCTGAATGTGGTGGGTGGAGCGAATGAAAACAATAGGGAGGTAGTAATAGGTAATAATCTGCGAGAAAAGGCTGGGCCAAAAACAGAGAAGTGCCATATATCACTAACCGACAGCAGTAAATGACCAAGCCAACGCCGATAAGGACCAGCACTACTCCACCAATGACCATGTATACGACGCCGAACTTTTCGGCTGCAAGCGGAATGGAATAGGTAGTAAAGCTCCTAGATTTTCCCTAAGGTTACGTTTCCCAATTTTCCCTAAGGTCTGGAAGGAAGCGAAATTAGGTAAACACATTTTCCTACTAAATAACATCCAAATAACGACAACTCTTCTCACACATACCCAGCTCTGCGCAATAATCATTTTCGCAAGGAAATATGATTTTATTCACGGTCCGCCTCTCACCCCCTTTCCTCTCATTTGACTAGCCCCGCCTACGCTCACACTGTGTTCAGCGTTAATCGGAATGAAATAAATGCGCGCATACTAAAACTTCGAAATTCGGGGGCAATTCGGAGGCAAGTTGGATTTTCGTTTTCTCTTCTGAAATCGTCTTCTAAAAACTAGGAGAACCAATATCCAGAGGCGCAAACGTGCGCGATAACTGGAACCTGGTAAATGCACTACTCTGGACCTTATTATCGTGTGTTTGACCAACTCATACTTGTCGGATCAAGAGATGACTAAGGGAGCATTGTATTTGTTTTCATTTAATTCTTGGGCGATGCCAGAGGTAGAAATACGCTTGTAATATTGCTTGTAATATTGTAATATAAATATTGCGTTTACTCTATTTTTTTAGATGCAAACAGCAATGGACAATTGCCAATCTGCCGATGTCAAAGGAGGACTCGCGGTTTTAGACGTGATTTTTTTTTTGAATTTGTTTATATTCTCTTTTATGTTTTATAAATCAATTTTTCTAAATTAGGATCACTTTTCTTCACTCGCAGATGATTGCATTCTGGATATTTTTGCACGACTTGATCAGTAAGTGAACTATTCTTGTTGTTGTTATTTTCGATCGTTCTTTTGTTCACATTTCAAAGTTAACATTTTTTTAGCTATGATCTCGATCAGTGTAACGTACTAAGCCGACGAATGCGCACTTTGTCTGATATTTCTCGCCCGAAAGCAGAGAAAACTAAACTTGGTGCGCTGAGGATTGTTCAGGTTTGTTCCTTTTTCATTGTGGACAACCGCATCTTAAAAATTTCTGCTTTTTTATGAGTCCTCAGAGTAATAATGCCAATTCCAGGAATGAATGGTTCTAACAAAATGCACTTTTTTTGTAATTTCAGCATAAGCATGCCGGGATTGAGTTGCGTATGCGTAATGCAACTGAATCCGTGAGTGATAAGAGAATTTGGTGGTCACTGGTGATGTCCAATGCTAACAACAGCGCCCTATTCACGATAGATCATACCGTGAGGTATGGAGACCATGAGGTAATTATGAAGAATATTTTTTGAAGCAGACAGACTTCCTACAAACGTAAATGATGTATTTGCATTCACTTTTTATAGCCCGAATGCCTCGATCCTGACTGTCAAGGTAGTCACAAAATGAAGGATGGAATCATCAATTTCGTGGCGAGAACTCTGCGAAGATTCCAGTTTCAGTCCATTCAGCTCGTTAGGGTAAGTGTTTCGATTTCATTCGAATTCGATACCCAGAACGGGCCCAATTGGCAGTTTTGGGACCGTTTGTGGTTGGATTGGTTTCTCGAACGACGCTCTTCATAGGTCACAGTCGACGAATATTTTCTCGAATGCTTCCAAGAAATTATTTTTGCTCCGTTATTCGCATCACTGCGGTACTTCAATATCACCCTTGACAAATCGCTCAGCGAATTGGGGCGGGAGAGGTAACATTAACTATTTATGAAAAAAGAATCAAAAGAAAAATATAAAAACCCTGGAAAAAAGCCACAATGTCACATTGACTTAAAGATTTCTAACTTCATTGTGCGCAACCCCTCACGTTCAATTTCGACAAAGCTGCGAGGTTTCCTTCATCACCGAAACCTTTCTCCGAAATCGATCAAGAATGCTGATGCTTCCTCAATTTCACTCACTAAGTGTGGTGAGTGACTTGAATAATAATTTTTTTTTAATATTTAAAATGTGAATGAGAAAAAAATATGAAATAATTTAGAATCTTGAAATGGAAATCCATGATGAACAATTCGGTAGCTATCTATCCCGGTACCGATTGTTCCGAGTTGTTGGACTACTAATCAACGCAGATTGGCTATTGTGGTGCGTCGTGGTAAGTAGAGTTCGGAATACGAGTAATCGTCTCTTCATTTCGCACAATCTCTAGCCTCTCTGACCTGTGAGATAGTATTAAGAATGAAGAGACTCTACAACATAGATTAACGTTTCCTGAAATTGTAATGTTTTCATTCTTCATCTCAGGCACGTTTGAACCACCGTATTGAGGGAATTTGGGAATTCGATACTACAAGAGAAATCGCGCTTGCGGAAGTCAATGCACTGTCCGGATTGTATCGAGTACGGGTGCGTCAGTCGCTCTTTTTTCTTTCAGATGGTAGAGTGAAGCCTGATTTGCGAACGCTTTTCAGCATGATCCGATGTTTTCCGAAACGACCATTGCCATTCCCGGCACCGATCACAAGGCTAGGATATGGCAATCGCGTTATTCTAGCATTTCCATATTCTTCAACTGAACTAAACTGCTGATTTCTATTTTGTTGAAAACGCTCATTTTGCTGTATTTTATGAAATAAATGTGCAAGCAACGGCAAAAATGACAATAAACCACGAAAACTGGTTATCGTCGTCGCTATCATACAACAGAAGATTACTACCGATGAAGAACAATGCATAGAGTAATTCAATAGGACACATAATGAAAAGAAGGAAATTATATATAAATTGGAAAAAAGGCGAAAAAATACTAAAGGACATGGATTCAGTGTGGAGTAAAACTCGAGGAAAGAAAGATTCCATTCTCAGCGTCGGTTAATTAATCCGGCTCATCACAGACTTGCTTCCTCCTCCTCAATCTCCTCGAGCAAAGGAACAGAGCCGCCCGCAGTTTGGCAGGTCGGACACTTGGCATCCGCTTCACTCGCGGACGCCCTCTCCGCGCACTCGCGACAGACCGCGTGACCGCACGCGGGGAGGATGGAGCGAAGAAGCGGAGAGTCCATCTTACAGGAGCCGCAGCGGCGAGAGAAGCGAAGGCCGAGAGTCGAACTGAACAATAAATATTTAATTTATTTAAAATACTTTTGCATAGAGTTGCTCCGACTTGGAACAAGATGAAGCATATGCGATAAAAGGGTTTATCAACAAACCTCTCCTCGTTCTCCTTCATCAATCGACCGACCATTGCCTCCACCTCATCATGCTTCGCAATCATTTCCGTCCTGTGAGTTTCAAGCACCGCTCTCGCAACTTCAGCTACGGCCTTGAGATGGAGGAAATGGGCGTGAAAAAAACGGCTGAAATTACAGTGATAATTAGAAATTAGTCCGTATTCAGTTCGTAATGAGCTCTTACCTGAAGTTTATTCATACAACATTCAAATCTGAGTTACTCTTTTAATTTAGGTATATCGCTAAAATGGCTCTCACGTTCTGTCTTCCGCCGCATGCAATGCCGCTTCCCACAACTCCGCGGTTCGTTTCGCATCCTCCAGATCCCATGTGATTTGCCGTCGATCTTCACGAGAGGAGATTGGGCGAGCAGCAGCGAGATAGGCAAGCGTGTTATTGGCTCTGAAAATTACATGGAAAATTCGAAATACCGGTAATCGTCTCCTCTTCATTTCCCGCACTCTCTCTCTCTCACCTGTGTCAGAAAGGCGGGAGGAGAGGGTGCGAAATGGAAAAAAAACGCTGACCCGAATTTCGAAGTCAAATCAAGATGTTTATACCTGTACGTGAGGACATGCCCAGCTCTCACCGTCGCATCGCTGATGTAGCAAAGCTCGTGGCAAATCGCAATTACCGGAAAGTTCCAAATTTTACATCTCTCAGCTACTCCCACGATCTTATTTATTGTTATCTCGAATCATCTCGAATTCCGTTAAGTGCTCGGCATTTTTGATCCAGCCTTGCGTCTTACTCGATATTTCCGAAACCGATTTTGCAACCTTACGCTTATCCTATTCTGAGAGCTCACCTCATTCTTCGCCACAACGCACGCGTTTTCTGCACCGTTGTACGCGTCTTCGGCTGCGTCGAAGGCAGCAGAAGCGGCCGCTGCTTCGGCCAGGACTCTTTCCTCATCATTGCGCAGATCCGCAACCGCGACCTCGCCGCGGATGGATGGCTGAGACGGAGGCTCGACCTCGCGGAGAAGCGTATCATGCGCATCCGCGGCCGTCTCTTCGCGAGTTCTGAGTACATGCCAAATAGTCGATTCATTTCGATCATATATTTCATTTCGCGTGCCATCGAGAAGGACAAGAGACGACATACCCTTCTTTCATCGTCTCCTTAGCCAATTCTTCGGTCATGACGACGAATCGTCCCTCGCCGCGACATACCGCGCAGAGGAGAGACTGAGAGAGCTCGGCGGCTTCGAACCTGGAGATAGTAGTATTTGCTTATTAGGCACACACACTGAATTTTACTTCTGATCTCTCTTCGACAGACGCAGCACAGACGCAGGTGGCACATTATTTCCTGACAATAATATGTCGCTGTCGCTGTCGCTGTCGTACTATGTGCTCTCACCTCATCTTCAGTGCGCATCCTCTGCAGATGAAGTGCCCGCAACGAGTCATAACAGAGAGATAGCGGGGCTCCTCGGCAAGACAGATGCGGCAGGCGCGCGAGAAGCGGGGGGGGGGGGGGGGGGGGTGGGCTGAAACTTTATCAGTTCGTTCATCAGGTAGGATCGGTAGCTGTGTTCTGGGGTACCCTGTGCTTTGGATATTTAGAAATAATTCGGCTGCCTAGTGTTCGAAAAAAATTCTTTAGAGCGAATGTTCAGGGAAAAAATGAGTGCATACTGCAACATAGCCTCTTCTCGATCACTGCCTGGTTGATTGGCACTCAGTCTTGAGAATGACCTGCAAGAATGTTGGATAACAACAATAATGCACGAAAGGAAGCGGAGAAGAGGCTCCATTAGAATGCAAAGAGGCTACTAGTCCCAGTGAAGGAAGAGCACCAACTGTGTCCACACGCGACTGTGAAAGACCACTATCTAAACTCTGAGCTGTCGGGGTGAAGAATTCAGTCTCTTCATTCCTCCTACTCTTCCACCGCTCAGAGTGACGAGATAATAAAAAAGAGGCGGACGCTTCATCCTGTCAGTCCATCCCTCTCTCTTGTCACTGAGAGAGGTGAGAAGAAAGACAGAGTCGGACCATCCCCTCGCGACAGTATAAATCAATCAACTGGCGCCAGTCAGATGCGGTGACTGTTGACAGTTTCGCCTTTCTCCACTCCGATATCACATTTAGCGATGTCCGGGTGAAGATTCCGTATCTTTTTTTCCTCACACTCTAATCGATCAAAGGCTGTAGCTACGACAGAACAGGGAACGCATAATAACTCGGACAATGTTGGCACAATTTTATCATTTCATAAACACAATTTCTACAATTATATGGAGGGGATAATCTGTTTTGTTGACGAACACCTGGATAAAATGATGATAATGATGATGTTGATGAATCTCCTCATTAGCTTGGTTCACACCCTGGGTGCGACTACGTCATAGATGAGAGTAAAGTCGTAACAAAGTTCTTCGGTTTTGCTGTTTTTCCCAACCGGCGAGCATCTGTATGAGTTTTTTTAAGATAAACACGTGTCATATGAAACAAAAAAATTCTCGGTCCTAATTTCAAATGGCCAGTGTTTCTACCGAGAATGCATATTACCTGTCCAATGTACGTCGTGACGAATTCATGCACTGCAGTCAAAGGATCAGCAGCAACGAGAGTTCTGGAATGATAAGATTTTTGAATATCGACATGAATGAAGGTCACCAGCGTCTTTCCTGCCTCTTCTTCCCTCTGCATTCTCGAAAGTACGACAGCAAAAAATTTTAAAAAAATGGAAAAAAAATGGAAAATTATCTCACTTTGTCAATGCAGGGATAGAGCGTATGTGATCGGTTCGAGAGCGTGTAGGGCACTATAATGAATTATTTCTGACATTAGAAAAAATAAAACAAATAAGGCGATCTAAAAATAGGAGCAAAGAAGAGAAATGGAAATGTATAAGTAATGAATGGAAAATGTAGCGAGAGCTTGACAATTGCTGAGGGACGCTTATTTTGGCGTCTATTGCGAATTTAGACGCTATCTTCGCGCCGTTTTTTTACGTTACTTTGCCGGATCTCTCTAGTCTCCGTTGTCTCTAATTTTCAAATTTTCATGCGATCTCTCAGTTGACGCGTAATTTATGCCTTTTTAAGAACAGGCTGTTGTCATTCACACGGCAGAGGAATAACCAGATTTTTTTTTATGATCTCCTCTTTCATGACTGACGGGACCGCGTAAGTAGTTACTGCTTATCTCAGCGTATGATTTTGTCCTCTCCCCGCCTGAGGCTATTTGTTTGTGTTTGTCTGTCCCTCGCCCTTACAGCCTCCTCCGTCATTGTTTACATTATTTTCGCGCTGTTTTTTGGTCATTTTTGTGCGCTCGCGCACTGGATGGTGCGAGATAAATAAAGATGCAGGTGAAAGATTGAGGGACCAACTCGCGCAAATTAATAAATAATCAAAAATAAATAGAGAGGAAATGGGGACACGACCGGTCAGCGCGCCCGCAGGGCGAATAGAATGACATCTCTCCGATCTCTCACCGTTATTTGTCCCCCCTCGCCTCTCTCGTCGTCTCACCTCTCTTCACTTACAGTGTTCTCTCCGTCTCCGGAACTGCCTGGTAATAACCAGGTATCTCATTTATCTCACGATTTTCGAATATATGCGAAAATGTGTTTCATCCGCAACTCTTTACACTAGATGTTGTTCTTGAGAAAAGATGTTTGAACAGATGTTCAGATCAATGGAAGGAGCGATTTCTATATATTAAGTCAAGTGATTTTATCGAATCGTGCAAGGAGTGAGGGCTAACCCCTAAAAGTGTCATACGCAAATAAGAATGTGACGGATTATCAATACAGTACTGATAAATGGGATATCGCAGTTGTAGTATTGGAGCGAGGGAACTTGGGAGAGAGAAGAGTAGAGTGTTGCTCTATTGCATACAATAGTGGGAAAAAGGAGACGGTTAATCCATTCTAAGAGGATACTGTGCTAAAAGGTGATGCTAAAAGAGTGTATGAAGTGCTAAATCAGTAAGGATGATGGATGAGAATATGAATAGGGAAGGAAGAATATATACACATGAGAGATGCAGATGAAAATGCAGTGGAAGGTGAGAGTTTGGAGAAATTGTGAATTGAAATGAAGAGGTGAAGGGATGAAACTCAAACCAGCTCGACAATTGAGGTCAGTATCTGCCCCCAGAGGTTACTACCCCTCCATGAGCTCTCCGATCCCATTCCAGCGATTGTGCATCCCGCTCCAATTCTGGAATATGTCATTTTACATATCGTTCAGTATGTCTAGCAGTGTACATTCTAGCGGTTGACCATGGTAAAAAAATGAGTGAATTCAAAAATAAAAACTAACCGCGTGTCCATAGTGGCGAAAACGAACTTGGAGCCTCTGTTCATGCGAGCGAAATGGCCCAGTTGAGGGTGTTGTTTAATCTGTAACGAGAGGCGTAAATAGTGTATCGTTAGATAGTGTTAGGCGATTTTTTTGAAAAACAAATAGCCTCAGGCGGGGAGAGGACAAAATCATACGCTGAGATAGTAACTACTAGCACTAAGCACCGTCCCCTTTCTCTCCCCTCCGCCTCCTCTTCCCAACCCGTCTCGACTAGTGCGCGCGCTTTATTGAAGACTGCGTGAAAAAGCTCCCTCCCCTTAAACGTAGCGGTCCGCTACCCTCTCCCTCTCTCGTAGCGGACCGTTACCCCCGAAATGCCAACCCTATTCAAAATACAACATATCTTGGAAAGGAATACTCACAAACAATTCCACTCCCACTTTCACCAGGTAATTTTGCAGAGTTGATCCAACGCGTTCGAGAGCGTGTAGGGCTCTGCAAAATATTAACTTAAAAACTATAATTGCGAATACAATTAGAAAGTCAAGAAGAAAAGGCTAGCAAAAATGGTAAATGGAAAACACAAATGAATGAAAGAAGAACTGTTGTTGAAGTTTGACGCTTATTTTCGCGTCTAATTTGAATTTGAAACACGCCAATTGTGCGTCTCTAATCAAACGAAACAATATCACAGGACTAGATGGAAAATTCGAGGAGCAAGTAAAATGGCAAATTGTTGATGCCTCTCATAAAAGTTGAAGAGAGAAACTTTGTGTAGCTTCCTTGTTAACAATAGTTTCGAAAGTGTTTTACTATGCTCGGGATCCGTAAATTTTTTTTCATTTTATTTCCAAATTATTTTCACTTGTGACTTACAATTTGTCAAGAACTTTTATCTAGTGAAACAACCAATATTTACAATATCAAATTACTACGATTTTCGTATCTCTAATCCTCAAGGTCGAGATATCGTTGCAATCAAGGTTTATATTTGTTGTATACGAGAATAGAATATTCGAGTAATTAGTCTGACACAACTCTAACGTATTTCAAATGCATAGAGTCCCGCACGGAATTCCTTGATTACGCAATATACCGTAATCCCGTGTTATGCAATTATTGCCCTGGCCTAAATTGACTCGTGCTTCTCTGCTTCTAGTTCTCCCTTGCCGTTTCCACGCTACTCTTCTGTAAATAGTCTTCTTCAATAAACTGCTGACATCACCCGTGATTGGATCATGCACTCAAGGACAAATACACAAAAACTTGGCGTTCAGGAGTAAACCGAACTAAAAGTAAGTGAATTTTCGAATATTTTCGAAAATAGTTTTCTTTGGTTTTTTTTCGTGTTTTTCTTGAGTTCGCCCCTGGCTCACACCAGTGGTAAGAAGCACCCCCCACGGGGATCATCGCTTTTCCTTCACGGGATCAGAATCGGCCCCCACAGGCACACGATTTCTGATACCCTCGCCGAAGGCCCTGCCCAAAAAGTGATTTTGGAAGGTACCAACACGTGGTAAAGGTTGTGGAGGAGTCGCAAAGCAAGAACATTGTGATCTATCGAGTAGAAGTAAGCTGTCACAGGCTCGAATTTCATCATTTGCACGAAATATTCTCTAGAGTTGTCTGTCTCGCCTGAAAATGGAAGAAGCAACTGAGAGAATGGCAGAAGTGCTAGTGGCTATGCAACAGATGATGGCAGCACAACAGGCAGAGTTGAAAGCACTGAGAGACCAGCAGGCACAGAGTGCAACCAGCAGTGGCGATGACCCGACCAAGAGTCGCGGACCCTCAGTGGACTCCCTGGAGAAGCAAATCAGATTGTTCAATTACAATGCTGATGAGGGATGGACCTATGAGGCGTGGTGGACCCGCCACGAGGGCCTGTTCAATTCTGTGAAAGTGGATGATAAAGAGAAGAACCTCATGCTATTGAGACATGTGGATGATTCGGTGGACAGACAGTTTCGTGACCATATTAGACCAAAGAAACTGGAAGAGATGTCATTCTCTGAGGTTCAAGGGGTCATGACGAAATTGTTCGGAGACAAGAAGACCATTTTCGAAAAGAGACTCGAGATGTTCAATCTCAAGATGTCAAAGGTGAATATTGACGATCTTAGAGAATTTGCAACGAGAGTAAATCGAGTGGTCGAGGATGCTGATGTCACCCAGCTTACCCCGGATAAGATCAAGACGATGATCTTCTTGGCAGGTGTTGATCTACCGAGACACACTGGTGCCATGTTCCACATCATAAATGGCATGAAAAGGGAAGAGAATCCCACCCTCGAGAAGTTACTCGAAATAGCTGATAGCTTCAAGGAAGCTCAGCTGGACTCTCAGACAGTGACTGGCCACAATCGATCTCAAGTGAATGCTGTGAAGAAGCGTAATGGAAAGGGGAAGGATAAGTCCCAACGAGATCAAAGTTCTTCCACAGACTCTGAAAACGATGAATGTGGAAGATGTGGTCGAGATCACGATGGAGGGAGGTGTCCATTTGTGAATGCGATCTGTCACAAATGCAACGAGACTGGTCACATAAGAGCGAAGTGTCCAGGAAAGAACAAGGGAGAGAAACCCAAGTTCAACAAGATCATGAGCGAGCGATCAGGGAACTCATAGGAGTTCGATGTTCCAATGAAAGTGAATGGAATGAAGGTGGAAATGAGTGTTGACTCAGGTTCCGATCTGACATTCATCTCGAAGCACACGTGGAAATTGGTTGGATCACCGAGAGCAAGGTGTACCAACGTCACTCCCGAGTGCCCTAATGGATCGATTTTCCTTGTGACTGGAAAATGCGATGTTCATTTGGAGATGAATGGGGTCATTACTTTCGGAGAAGTCTACATCACTGAAGACGCGAACGTGCTTGGAAAAGATCACATGCAGTTCTGAGACTTGAAAGACTCCACTCTGGTAATGGAGGTGTGAAAGACCACTTCAGGAATTACTCGATTACTATCGAGGGTACAGAAAAGGTGAAAGACCCGTTTTCTGGAACTGGCACAGAGGTGAATGAGATATTTCACTCTGGTACTGGACTAGTCACGAACGAATCCAGGAATTACTCGATTACTATCGAGGGTACAGCAATGGTGAAAGACCCGGTGAAATGGTGAAAGATTGACTGGGAATGACGATCTGTCTTCTGGAATTGCTATTCTGGAAAGATCGGGATCCTCTCCAAGGAGATCAAGTCTGAAAGAGCAAGTCGCAGTTGCTTACTGTGCATTGAAGAAGGATCGCGAGATCCTCACATCTGAATCGATAACTGAAAGTCTGCTCGCGTACGAGCTGAAAGATAGAGTTCTGACCGGTTCAGACTCAGGACTTCTGGGTCAAGACCAGATGAAAGTGAAGAAGGAACACGGATGGCCGACTTCGTCAAGCTGCGACGCATTGAGAAGAACCGACTACCGTTCCCCTTCGTGCAGAGATGTGCCCGCCGTATCCGGACAACATCGAGATGAGCCCGTCTACTACGACTCATCACCAACGGAGACGTGCCCGGCAATGATGCCGATCGAGCAAGTGCAAGAGAAGAAGAGATAACTGTCGCGCAATGCCAGTCCTATTGACCACATTTTGTTGATATCGTGGCCCATTTCATATTCTTTTCTTCGTTTTTGTTTTATCAGATACTCCCGAGTTCGTTTCTTAGAAGGGAGGTGTTGTATACGAGAATAGAATATTCGAGTAATTAGTCTGACACAACTCTAACGTATTTCAAATGCATAGAGTCCCGCACGGAATTCCTTGACGCAATTACGCAATATACCGTAATCCCGTGTTATGCAATTATTGCCCTGGCCTAAATTGACTCGTGCTTCTCTGCTTCTAGTTCTCCCTTGCCGTTTCCACGCTACTCTTCTGTAAATAGTCTTCTTCAATAAACTGCTGACATCACCCGTGATTGGATCGTGCACTCAAGGACAAATACACAACAATATTCATCGAGCATTAAGTCCGAATCATACTGTAATCGCTTATGAGACCGACGGTGATTATATACCTGAGAAGTTTTTTTCGAATTTCTAGTTTCTGATATTTGACTCTTGTTTCATACACTCTCTTGCACGTAAACATTTCCTCGGAGCACTATCTTCGGCTCGCCGTTTCGAAACCATTTCGTAATTCCAATTCTTCCCTTCTCAATAGAGATTGCCGATCGATACACGGCTAACGTTGCATGACCAACTTGAGCCTTTCCAATAGTCATTTTCAGTGATGTGTTCACTACTATCACCATCTTATAATCTTCTCCAGAAAACATTGGCAAGATGAATGGAAATGAGAGTAGACCCTCCATGTTGTATGAGTATTAACTATGTCTGCCAATGGTACTTTTCGACCAGACAACCTCTCTTCACAGTGAAGTGGTGAGGCTTCAGGTTACTGGTGCCACTACGTACCACCCCCCCCCCCCCTCTCATCCTGTTTTCATGTCCAAGCATTATTCAGAAATAATATCAATGGGGGGTATATCAAGTGTTATCATATTATACAATTAAGAGCATATAATGGCTATGGGGTATATTACAATAAAGTATAGCATAGTACGGTACGGTTAGTGTGCCTTGTGTGTGTGTGTGTGTATGTACAGAAAGAAAGGAGAGGTCTCCCTACATATATAAAGGGTAATTGAGAGTAATCTATTCAGGTAGTATGGAGTGGTACGAATAGTTATGTGTAAACCAAGAAAACGAGTAGAAGTAGTAATGGTGATTGAAGGAAGATAAGTGTGAGAAGAGAAGAGTATGTTTTGAAGAATATATTGTAGGTTCTAGGGAAATGTAATTATGAGGTATGCAACAAAAAAAAAGATAGGAAGGATCGTTATGAAGTAATGATTAAAGCCACAATTAAATTTCCTCCATTATGGTTCCGAGAATGTTCTGTCCCTGCCGTAGAAGATGCGTGTCGTTGATGCCCCATCCAGTGCCCAGCCTGTTAAAATAAAATTGAAAATGGTGAATCTATGAAAATTATGGGCTGAGAGTGAGATCAAGAGTTGTAAAGTAACTAACAATGTGTCGCGAGTAGAGTACTCAATGCGAGGATGGAATTTAGTTGAAAGTGCCCATGCCAATATACGATGTTGATGTATTCATTAGTATAAAGGCACATTGGGGGGGGGGGTTAAGATATTAGAAATTTGGTTATGAAAATAGGTAATGACTCACTTTAGCAATACATCCAACTATGATCGCACGTAGAGTATTGATCTCGGCGTCAACGAGGTAATGTGCCCCGCCTGTAATAATAGGCATTAAGACATTGCATCGACAGAGATGAAGAAAAAATTTTAAAAAAATATTTTTAAAGAAAATCTTACCTCCACGAGGCTCAACATATTCCTCTACGCAGTCATAGAAATGGTTCTCAACCACGAAGGGGAACCGACGGTTCGACAAAGTGAAGGGGCCCGACCAATGTAGTCGGCTTACACAATGGCCACCATGCACCGTGACCCCGTCCGTGCACCCGGGATCGATCTCAGTGGGATCGTCAGTAAATATCAGACTAGCTATTGAATGACTACGGGGATCATTCCATACGTTCGAAACGATATCACGGATGATCTCGCGGTTCATCGAGTCAACCGCACATCGCTCCTCATAAGTGTACGAACCACAGTTAATATCGAATACACGGGCAGTATTTGGTATCAGGTCTAAGACACTGGGGCGGTATCTGGTCTAAGACACTGGGGCGAATCACTATCTCAATAATCAGAATTTCCCGCCATAATAAAACAATATATTACCTTCTCACGATGCCCTTGAAGTAGTTCTCGGTGTACCATTTCCCTCGAAATTCAGCCACCAGCTGGTTCCTGTAAATTTATAATTTGATGATTTATTATTTTTTGCTTTTAGATTATTTTCCAACAGAAGGTAAAACTATGTTCAAGAGGAAAGTAGGGCGACAAAGCTCTCCGAGTGGAGTGTTTCACAACCATTCGAAACTCATGTAAACGTCTGAAGCGAGGAAATATTTTGCAAAAGTGTTCAATACTTGACAAACTGACCGTGGCCTGGCTGCCCTCTACCAACGCTCTTTTTTGATGGAGACTGCGGAAACTAACGATAGGAACATGGTGCTTTTTTGCCGAAAACAGGATTTCAATAAAAAAAACATTTGGAACTCGGTGTGGATTTCACTTAATCAAATAAAATGACATCACCCCACGAGAGTTTTCGTGTTTTGATCAAATATTTGATTGTGGGTACTCACTTAGCGATGTCTTGCTTGGTACGAACTGCTTTGCCGATCACAGGATTGGCGTGGCGGAAGAGCTCCAGTCTGGCGCACTGGTTCTGAATTTAAATTAATTATTGTCAGACTAGTCAGATTAGTCTGGGAAAGCTGATTATAAATAACTAACATGGTAGAGGCGAGAATTCGTGCACTTCTCGCCTGCACTGCATCTGCCGGCACATTCAACATTCATTGCGTGCAGCTCATCACACTTATCCTGTTCTTCAGGGATGTCGAGATCGTCAATCAGCTGCAACTTGACTAATGACTAATAATTTTTATTATTTTTTGCTCTTATAACTTTGTACTTGATTAAGCTATAAACTAGAATTTCACATCCGTCGGTTCCCGTTCCACAACAATTTCATCTTTTTTTGGGAATAGAGACGAGAGCGTTAGGCTAATCAGAACAGGCCTGAGCGAGCTAAGGCGAACGTGCAGAAAAAAATCTGGGAAAAAAATCTCTATGGGAATGTGCAAAGGGCCTAAAAATAAGGGCCTAAAAATGTACCTTCTCGACTTCTCTTTTCTCCTTCCTCTCCGTACTGCCGATCTGGTTCTCGAAGAGGTGTGTATGCGCGTAGTAACTTGTGGAAACTTTAAAAAAAAAAAAAAATTCAAAAATTCAATTAAGCCAAATAGTCTCACTTTTATCCAGCCAAGTCCTTACTGTAGAGTTGATCCAACATAATCGAGAGCGTGTAGGTCTCTGCAAAAAAATATATATCAATTTAATTATGCAAAAAAATCAAACAAAATAATAAGGCGAGTAAAGAGAGGAAATGAAGAAATGCAATGAATGAAGCCGCTCCGCTTGGAGATTACAGAGGGACGCTTATTTTGGCGTCCTTTTCGATATTTTCGAAAATAATTGACGCCAGATTTGCGTCCATTAGTGTGATCTCTCAATTCACCATCGTCCATCACTATTGTCAACCCATATTATGGAACATAAAAAAAGAGAAAAGCGGAAATTTACCATAAAAAATTTACCAAATTTTCCATAACAAGATAGGACCGTCGATAGAAGACAGAATAAATCAAATCATAGAACAACGTGTCAAGAAGGAGGGAACCTCATGAGTCTCACCACGAAAACCCTGTGTTTGAAAAACAAAGTCAGTTCGTGATCGCTTTCAACATCACATTCTGTTACTCCTGCTTTGGAAGTTGTCAGAGGTCAAAAGCGAGAATCCACCATGGAAATTTATCAGGCACAATCTCAACTTTCAACTATTATAGAACAGACAAAAGTAACATATTTGATAAAGGTCATGCTATACAGCGCCAGTATTAGCGTCTATTGAGGTATAGTCCCGAGGTTGATCCGACCTCATACCACCTCTCACTTTATCACACAGACTAACTATTGAATGAAAGCTCTTCTGATCACATTAGTGGGCGTGGTCTTAGACTTTCGTTTCTTTTTTGTCTTCTTACTTCCCTCACCGAGGTTAGGATTTCTAATATAACCAATAGGACATACGACACCTCTACCCTTTTGAGTAACACGACGTTTCCGCCGACGTTTCCCTACACCAGTGAGATTACGCACAGCCGAGCGAGCATTACTCTTCATACTGTCTTTCAGACTGGCACCGTTGTTGATATCGTTCACTACGTTGGCTCCTGCACTAACAAGATTTTGGCCGATGGGGCAGGATAGGAAGGAAGGAACGAGTCTGAAGAGAGAGCGGAGGATCCCTCCTATCCCAGTTCCGTATTGCGGCCGAACTCCCTGGAAGTGACTAATGCGCCCGCTTCCTTCGCCAACAAGATGTAATGAATGAGAAAAGAGATTATTCCAATTTTGTCGAGATGAATCAAATAAGAGCCGTACCATTGACGACCGCTCAACACAATAATACTATCAATGAATGAATAACAAAATTGTTTATCGATTCATGAGAAGAGTGAAGAAAAAGTAAGAAAGGGTACGGTAGCCACACACAAGAGACAGAGAGGGCTGGGGCTCATCGGACCAAAAAAAATTGAAAATTTTCCATAACAAGATAGGACCGTCGATAGAAGACAGAATAAATCAAATCATAGAACAACGTGTCAATTGTATTCAATTTTGCCTTTAAAGAAGGAGGGAACCTCATGAGTCTCACCACGAAAACCCTGTGTTTGAAAAATAAAGTCAGTTCGTGATCGCTTTCAACATCACACTCTGTTACTCCTGCTTTGGAAGTTGTCAGAGGTCAAAAGCGAGAATCCACCATGGAAATTTATCAGGCATAATCTCAACTTTCAACTATTATAGATAGGGGCCACAACGCAGATAGCCGATTTTTCACTACGGGGTCAAAACCATATGCAAACGGTCCCTCGTGGTCTCAATAAGATCATACTTTTGGCCGTTTGTCGATATCTTGTCTGTGAGCTGCGCTAGAGCCCGAAACGTGCGCGCGAAAGGCATTGGAGAGACAGTGAGAAAAGCGAGACGAGGGAAAAGGGGGCGTGGCCTATCTCTCCCCTCTCTTCCCTCCCTTTCCCCTTCCCTTCCCTCGCCTGTCTCTCATGCAAATTCGCTCTCAATCGTTCAAAAACTGCTCAATTCGATGAAGATAGATGCTTTTCTGTGTCCGTTCTCCTCACCAGATTGGAAAAAATCAACTTTATCAATTTGGACTGTTTCTCAGTCACCATCCACAAGCAAATCAATACAATGGGTGAACAATCAAAGATCAATCAACATATGAACAATTAAAACATTCTAAAAAAACGATAGATACAATAAAAATAGATACTCTGGCATGCTCTAGACAATGAACAATAAGATCAAAGATCCGTTTACAGGGAGGTAAAACGTCTACAACAACTAGGAGGAAGAGACTAGATGGGGGATTAGAGGAGATCATCGAGAATATCGAACGATCCCTCATCTAGAGAAGATTCTAACTGGGATAGAGGGATGGTCGATTGACCAGAGGGGAATGTGAGGGTGACCAAAGTGGTCTCACCTCTCTTCTCGATTGAAGAGACGATTCCATCCTCTGAAGCCTCTTCAGTCCATCGACGGATGGAACGACCCGTGAGTGGATGGTCGACGGACGAAGTTAGAAGGCAACCTATAACAAGCACAGTAACACAACTTTCTCAACGAGATACAGTAACCCTGACCAATCAATGTGTAATCTACCAAACCCAGAGTGAGAAATACAGAACCCCTGATCAATCAATGAGTAATCTACCGTACGCAGAGTAAAGAATACAGTATATAAATAGAATAACTGAATCAAAAACTAAGGGGTTTTTTAATACAATGTATTCAGGCAAAATATGTATACACCCCACCCTACGAATTACATGACAATTCAATGAAAATAAAGAGAATTATAAAAGGAAGAAGAAGAGAGAATGTGATTTGAAAAAGACAAGGGTTACGGACAGAAGAGATGAACCCCAAATCCTCAATATGCTAATAGTTATATTCACGAAATCATATATATGACTAATTGATAATGGTATTTCTCATTCTTCACTCTCCAGTTAATCTCATCAGCTTTTGATTGCAATGCGATAACGAATGGACACCGTGAAATATAAACTACTTAATCTACAATAATATACACACCTTTACTTGGACTCCTCCCGAGGAGCTTGAAGACCTCCCGCGCCACATTCGCATCCTTCTTGTGGGCCTTCTTCAGCGCCAGGAGGCGCCGATAAGTGATATCGACGTCTCTGATGCCATCGCTCATCGTTGCGCAGAGTACCCTGGGAAAGAAGACACGTTTAATGCGCAATCGACACACAAATTAACGCGAAATCGCTTGCGAAGGTGATATACGAGGCTAGTACTTCACGAAACAATCAAAAACAAAAGAAAAAAGGGTCCACACCGCATCGAAAATCGATTTTATCGATCGGGCGAAATCGAGAATTTGCCGTTCCGGCAGTTAAGTCGTTGACAACTCCATGATAAGTAAAATATTTCGCTTGAATTTTTTAAAGCAAATCCCCAAAGTAATGGCATGATGAAATATCGATTTTTCTTTTTAGTCATGCACGAAAGAGCAAAAAAAACAGTAAAACTATGCCCAAACTAAATTCGCCCACTGGAACACATTAAATTGCCCCTCTTCCTCTCTTTAGTCTCAATTTTCACCTTCTCAATAAAGTATTTCGTTTTTTGGGCAGTACTCATTCGTTAGAGGGTTATAATAGCTACCCAACGCAACTTCGAACGACTGATTTGGTTTAGAATGAAGCTTGGGGATTTGATTCTTATTTTTTGGCGAATTCGTGTCAGATGAAAGTGGGCGGAGCTTGTGGCCCCTAATTATAGAACAGACAAAAGTAACATATTTGATAAAGGTCATGCTATACAGCGCCAGTATTAGCGTCTATTGTTTTCGAATACTCATGAAAAAGACGCCAAAATAAGCGTGACTTTTCAACTGCCAAGCGGAACATCTTCACTCGTTCAATCATTAATTCGTTCATAACTGTTCACATTTAACCTTCTCTAATTTTTTCTTATCCATTTATTCCGCATAATCTAATCTTAATTTAATATTTTGCAGAGTTCTACACGCTCTCGAACGGGTTGTATCGACTCTATCGAATGGACTTTCCTGGAGAAAAAAGGTATCCACCCCTTCCCGCACGTTCGTTGATTAGACTCGAAGGAATGAATAACGAACGAAAAAATGAATAACAAAAAAATAACGAACGCGAAACTATCCCAGAAATCGAGTTTTATTACTAAAACTAAGAAAAAGTAGTGAAAATAGGCGGAAAACGCGCAAAACGAAGTGAAAGTGGGCGGAGTTAACGAATAGTGTAATGCGCAAGGTATCATTGTGCGAATAATCAGCTCTTCGGCCTTAGGTTGATGTTGGCCAATGCGGGAATTCTCAAGATGATCCATACTATCGAGAAATCAGGGATTAGCACCTCCAATTTGTTGGACTCTATCTCAGATGCCTCAAATAAAAATAGCATCTTAGATCTGGCCGCGGCATATATTGTCTACGGATGTGCTTATGAAGAGAAGAAAACATCTCTCTTCAAGTCCAAAAGTCCTGAGACAACTAAGATTGATAGACTCGCAGGACGTTACAGTCGCTTTATCTCTGACGCATTCCTCTCTTGGACTTCAACGGTACTGGAAGGGCATGAGTCTGGAAAACCTAATGTGAAATTGGATCTGATTGGAATGAGCTTGATGGTTAAGGCAGTAAATGTGATCAGTTCGGCAAATTTGGCTCTTGAGAAAACTTTACTATCTCATCCGGCAAAGTACCCGTACTCTCGTACTCGTGTGAAGTGTATCTCGGTTCCAGGCGGAAGGTCTGATTTACCATTTTCTACGATATTTACGGACATAATTCCAAGACGAATTATTGTGGGCTGTGTAGATCAAGAAGCGTACGACGGAAACATTGCCAAGTCCCCCTTTAACTTTAAACCTTTTGGTGTAACGGAAGTAACCATTGATGCGGGCGGAACAGTATATCCTGCGCAGCCATTTACATCAATTTTTTCCGCAAACAAATATGCCAAGAATTTTTTGATGTTTTATGAAAATTTGGGAGCTGTAGGAGAGAATAGACATTTATCGATTGGTTACAAGAAGTACAAAAGCGGATACACACTTCATGCATTTAACCTTTGTGCTACGGATTCGAATTCAGATTTTGAATTGATTAAAGCAGGAACTACCCAGATTAACATGAGATTTGCCGAAAAG
The DNA here is from genome assembly GCA_000180635.4 of Pristionchus pacificus. NCBI lineage: Eukaryota > Metazoa > Nematoda > Chromadorea > Rhabditida > Neodiplogasteridae > Pristionchus > Pristionchus pacificus. The sequence continues at coordinate 21,012,162 of CM026579.1, forward strand.
ACACCCTCTTCTGGAATTCAAGTGATCATTTATGCGGAATACGACGGAATGTACCAGATCGATCACTTTCGCAATATTCACTCAGATCAGGAGGTGTGAGAAGGACACGCCCCCCTTCATCCTCCCTCTCGCCTACCCTCATAAGGCCGTCATTCGGATAGTTGTTTCTCGTGTCGACATGCCCTCTTCCTCTACCTCTCCTTCACGCAACACATGGGGAGACGACAGCGAGGGAGATGACGATAGACGAAGAACTACACACTGGGTCTCATTGGAAAGCTACGCTCTTACTACCCCAGAATTTGACATCCACACCCGTCTACTTCCTCACCAAGTGAACCTTCTGAACTCGACCTTTGCCCATAGACGTGTGACACCTTCACCTTGGAAACAACAACAAGGAGTTGGTTACGCCAAGAGTGGAGAAGGGATCATCCGGAAATACTCGTGTGACGTGCAAGATCGACATTCAGGGAGTACACGACACCCTTCACGGAGTGGTTGCAACCCTCAAGCTCAAGGCAAGCTCATAATTTTTAATAGTGAATATATTAGAAGTAGTGATAATGATTGATTAATTTTTGCAGGACTACGTGTACAGCAAGCACGGAATCGCTCTTCGCTGTGACTACACTCCAGTTGTGATCATTCCATCCGGAGAGAGGTTCGCCCTTCAGTGTCTCGAGATCTCGGTGGACATCTAAGATGATGAAAGAGCTCGGAACATCCGAGGTGAACGACTTTCTTAACTGCAACCCTGTTACTAAGAAGATTTTTATAGGAACTTTTCCCTCAGATCACAATTTGCCCCTTCCATCATGGTACCCTTATGCCCTTGTTTACAATACTGACCCTGGTCATATGCCCGGTTGTCAATGGGTTGCGGTTTACGTAGAGACTCCCGAAAACGTTGATTATTTTGATTCTTTTGGTATGCCTCCCTCAGGAGAAATTGCTCGATGGCTATCCAAGTTTCCTAAAGTAAGAAGACTTAACTTTCCCGTTCAACCTGATTTATCTATCTTGTGTGGTTACTATTGTTTGTTTTTTATTTATTTTCGTTGTTTAGGTAACACGTTTGGAACAGTTGTGATTAAATTTTCTCGCTCAAACCGTGTGTACAATGACAGAATGATTGTTTCATGGTTTAAGAAATTTGTAAGATAAATCTGTAATACGTAATGAGCAGGGTTTTAAAACGAGTCCGAACACGTAGGAAATTGGCGGGGGGGGGGGGGACTTGTAAGAACACGTTCGAAGGAGAAAGGGATTACGAAATACTATGATGAGGTTATTGATTGGAAAAAAGTACGTGTCCGAACACGTTAGGATGAGTCATTGGTTATGAAATACATTTCGCAATAGATATTGATTGAAAAGTGAAAACGTGTACGAACACGTTTGAAAAACTGGCGGGAAAAAACGTGTAAGAACACGTTAGGATGATTCATTGATTATGAAATAAATTTCGCAATAGATATTGATTGAAAAGTGAAACGTGTACGAACACGTTTGAAAAATTGGCGGGAAAACACGTTAAAAATGGATCAATAAGAGGCTCCGCCCCTTTTACTTCTCATTCTTTCCATTTTCATTGGCGCGTGCGGGTGACTCTGATTTTTCTCTGAATATTTTTTGAATTAACGATGACGTGGTATGTTTATTATTATTGAAGTCAGGAATTAACGAATGGTGACGTAAGGGTAGATCATATTGATTAAATTATCGATTGATTTGTGCTGGCAGGTTGACCAAAATTTGACCTTTAAAATTTAAATGTCAAATGAGTCATTTTGTTTTGATTCCCATGATTAGTCATATGTTTTGATTAGTCATTTTGTTTTGACTTCTGGCGGTGAAGATCAAAGGGAATGACTAATCAAAGCGGCAAAGATCAAAGAGGATGACTCATTTGACATTTAAATTTTAAAGGTCAAATTTTGGTAAACCTGTCAGTTATATCTCTCTGTGCTTTTTTTTGCCGAAAACAGGATTTCAATAAAAAAAACATTTGGAACTCGGTGTGGATTTCACTTAATCAAATAAAATGACATCACCCCACGAGAGTTTTCGTGTTTTGATCAAATATTTGATTGTGGGTACTCACTTAGCGATGTCTTGCTTGGTACGAACGGCTTTGCCGATCACAGGATTGGCGTGGCGGAAGAGCTCCAGTCTGGCGCACTGGTTCTGAATTTAAATTAATTATTGTCAGACTAGTCAGATTAGTCTAGGAAAGATGATTATCAGTTCGTTCGCCTAAGAATCGCATCCCTCTCGGTACAGCTAAAAATCACCGTAGGGGTTTTCGATATTTTATGATAGGTCTAGGTGCCCTGCATCGATTTCTGTTAATGATATGTCATAATTTGCTAATTTGCATAATTACATGATCCCAAAGTTTGACCACTTTTTCACTTTGACGTTTGTAACTCAGCGGAGAGATGTCCGATCTTCACAAAAATTTGGCTCTAGACTAATCTTGATGTGCTGAATCCGTGTATGTATTTTGTTTATGCAAATTCGATATTTAAATTTTCCACTCAAATTTCAACCTCCGATTTCTCGAAAACTAGGCCGAACACCTCTCTAATTTTTTGATATGTTGTGTGTTTGGACTTGGGCTATCGAACGGGCACAAGAAGAGCTCAATCGGAGGATGCGTTGAGAAGTTACATGAGAAAAACGGAAGACTTATAATGGAGGAAAACTCATCAATTCACCCCGTTGTTTCACTCTTGTGAACTGTAGCGTACAACGACCCGTACTCACTAACGATTTATTGAAGAATACGAGAACTGAGCGGGTTGCTCAGGGCAAGAGAATAAAGAAGCGATGATAGGGGGGTTCTAGAACACAGGGGATAAAAGAGGGCGGAGTCAGATAGACGAGAGGGATGAGAGTCTAGATCGAACAGAGAGTGGTGACGTACAAAAACCGGCAGATTCCACTGCACCCCTCGCGGGGTCTTCGTGGTCTACTCAGTTGAGCACAGCTAGGTGGGACCCGCTCATAAGGTCAGATGTTAGACGGACTACATACCCTGCTGTCCAATGTTTTCTAGGGTAGCCTTATCTTTCGCAACCGAAGTTACTACCAATACGCAATGAGAAAAAGGTAAAGGTTCAACCCGTACTCAAGGCACTTTCGTCTAGCGGGAGCCCACTGCTAGGCCAGTGACTATTTTATAAGGCCAATTCAGTCCGTAGGGTCCAATCTATTCTTCGGACCTACTTTACCGCGTGATCTAGTCACTCCCAATTCCCCTTTCGGGCGCCTTGGTGGGGCGGAGAGCGGTGTCACGGCCGGGAATCGAACCCGAGTAGAATGGAATGGGAGAGCGCCATAGATCACTACACCACTTCGCTCACATTTTACCTTTCGGGCTATACTCAATACACAATGAAGGGTCATCAATTGTTCGTTTGCAGAAGGCGATGGAACGATTGCCTCCGAGTGGGACGATCAACGTCCATACTCAGAATACCTTGGATATGCGTCTGGCCCGGTGCAGGTTAGCGATCTACCCCTTCTTCATCTTCGCCTTTTCGGAACTCATGATCCATAGAACAATCACACAATTTTCTCCGGATTCGGTTTCTCATTCTTATTGAAATAAAAATTGCCCATTAGAGATTTCTTTAAACCGTGTTGGGCTTTGCACGAATAGGAGTTTAGCGGATTCGGGTTCTCATCGAATGTCATTGAAATAAATAAAAATTCAATAAATTGTTTATTGTTCATTTCCCCAGGAACGTTTCCAAGTTGCTGAAGATTCACTATGATGGAGCGGATAGAACAATCACCGCAACTTGGAAGAAGATTATCATTGAGTGGATAGAATAAAATATACTATTTATGGCATCTCAGAATGAAAAAAACCCTCAATTGTAGTTCTTTTAATGTTGTAATTACGTGAGCGTTTGCGCATAAAGAATATACCAAATAATTATAAAGTCGATACATCAAATCTATAATTGTAAGTGAGACCGTTCAGTTGCCTCATCTGTTGTCCAATGGTAGTTAACTGATTAAAGAAGGAGGGAACCTCATTTTTGGTCACACATTCTGAGAGTGTGGAGTGATTGAGAATGACCACCCGATCAGATCCCAGTTTATACGAAGTGACATAATTGTCTCTGAACCCTGCTATGGATTTTCAAAGTTTGGGTCTAAACACAGGCAAATCAAGGATTACTGTAGATTTTAGATGCTATTGATTGATAGGGAGTGATTCTTGAAAAAGAAGAGAACGGCAACAAACTCTTGCACTGGACGGGAATCGAACCCGCGGAAGCGATATTGAAACACCTGGAGCTTTGCCACTCGGCCACAGGGAGAGATGAGGGTGGGATAGGAGAGGTAGTATACGTAGAGCCAAAATGCGCTTGTTACTAGGTCAGACAGGTTTTCTCACTAATGCTCACCCAAGCTAGATAATGATAGGATACCTATTATTTCAGAACGCGCGTGGTGCTGATTCAGACGAGTGTCCACAGACAGCTCTTTTACTATGATCAAATTAAACATGAACTATTCAAAACAAGCATTCTCGCAACATATTTAGGGGGCACAAGCTCCGCCCACTTTGATGAGACACGACTCCCCACAAAACGCGAGAAATCAAAGTCGCAAGGTTCATTCTTGACCAAATCACTCATTCTAAAGTGCGCTGGATAGCTACTGGGATTCCCAATCGATTGAGCACTGCCCAAAATGTGCACATCTTCATTTAGTAGGTCAAAATTGAACCTAAACGATGGGAATAGGCCGTTTTGATGGATTGCAGTGTGCACTTTTTGGTTGGGCAGCAATTTTTCGACAAATACGAATATTGTAGGAAGCTTAGTGAAAAAAACAGAATTTTATCATGCTTCAAAAGCTTGCGACTTTGTTTTAAAGATTTCAGTACGCGCGTATTTCCTCGCTTCCTACTCACGCTAAACACAGTGTGAGCGCCAGAGGGGATAGTCAAATGAGAGGAGAGTGGCGAGAGAGACACCACACTCCCTTCTCAAAGCGCAAGCTCGACTAGGTGAAACTATGGCCTACTGAGATGAGGGAAATGGGCAGAATAAGCTCCGCCCCTTTCCCTGTTGTCTCGCCTTTTCCCCCTCTCCAACGGTGCCTTTCGCGCGTTATTCTCGGGCTGTAGCGCAGCTCAGAGACCAGATTTCAACAAACGGTAAAAAGGGTGATGTTATTGGGTCCATGAGGGACAGTTTGGACATAAATTTAACCGGATTGTGACAATTCGGCAATCTACGTTGTGGCCCCTAAACATATTTTTACAACACTTGCGTATATTTTTACTCTTCTATCGCCTGCGATCTCGAATTTCTTCAGTCCGCCATAATCATTCATTCAACGATGAACTTTAAAAAGATACATTTATTAATTTTTTGTACAATTAGTACAGATCACACTACAACAAACACAACATAAAATCAATACGCATTCACATACATTTGAAAACTATCACAAACAAGGCAACAAAAATCGTCGTATCACATCAACGTGTTGTAGTGTGTGGTGTACGGTAGGGGGTAACGTATGGTAAACGTCGTGGTAGGATTAGCTGCTTACAACTCGGTGTGCTCCTCCTTCTTCTCGTCCTCGGTAGTATCTCCAATCTGTAATCATAGTTTATCTTTATGTCACATTATTTTCACAATTCGTATGTATAGGGGCCACAAGCTCCGCCCACTTTGTACGGACATGATTTCGCCAAAAAACGATAAAACAAAGTCACAAGGTTCTTTCTAAACCAAACCGGACGTTCGTCAGCGCGATGGATAGCTACTATATTCCTAACAGTCTTTTTTGCTCTGCTCTGCTGCTCGACTTTGCTCGACCAACTCCCTTTAATAGCTATTATGTTTTATTATTAGCGTTTGATGCATCTGGCACTAACTTTTTTTTATAAATATAAACCGTGGCAATGCTGATTATGTTCACAATTCTATCACTCGGTTACCACGCGTTATTTTTTGAATTCATGACTTTCGTTAAGAAAATAGATCTGCACAGATCAAGTTTATCCACAAATTATGGGATAAACTACAAATCTTCGAGAGACTCCATGTGATAGATCGCGTAGCAGCATGCGGCGATCTGTGAAAGATCCAAATTGATTGTCACAATTCTGCGCCAGAATATATTCCTAACAGTCTTTTTATATTCTGCTCCTTTTCCAACAATTCCTTTTCCAACAGAAAGACAGTTTTGCGTAATTTGCGGCTCTCTTTCTAGCCACCGTTCCCACAATTAAAAAAAGTTATTCAAAATTAGTAATTTTGCTTTGGAAAAAATGATTAGTAGAAAGCGGCTCGCTGCAAGAGTCTCTCACCCCTCCACCAATCAGCAGCAACAGGACGAGCGAGCCGAATATCGCCCATCCGATGTGGTCATCATCCTCCGGCTCGGCGTCGGACGGGACTTAAAGAATTAAAGCAGTAAATTAATAAAGACAAATAAACAAAAAGAAATTTCACTCATTAAGGTGCGAGGAATTTCTGCATCAAGGGTTGTATTTTAATTGTTTTTCGAACAGAAAGCATCACCTCATTATTTTGTTCGATTGCACGAAGATGATCAAAGTAGTGTGAAACATAACACATTGGAGATTTCATTCCAAATTTTAAAAAAATTCCCACCCACCACCATCTCTCAATCGCTCCGCAAATCCCGGCAATGACCAGGTTTTGTTCCCGACTGTGACCAGCAGATGTGTGAATGCTTCGTAGGCAGACTGGAACGGAGCAGTGTCAATTAGGCGTTTCAGAGTCAACAGATTGATTGAGTACAATATTTCTATTCAGATGTACTTTGAGGACCTGGCTTCAATCCCCCATTTAACTGACCTCTTTAGTAGTAATCGTGAAGTTTCCGATGAACTGGTAGCCTTGAGTGCTGGTTTCGGTGAAGGGTTTACCAAAAAATGAAATGATTTCTAAAAAATTAGTATGTATCTGCTTCATTCAAGAATAACTCATTTTATTCCAGAATTCTGCATGTATTTTCTGTTCCCAAAAAAGACAGCGCACATTTTTTAAACTAACCGATCGTTTCCTGACCCTCCTTCACAATCAGACTGTTCCATTCGGCGAAGCGAAATGAGATTTTGTTCATCGAAAATTCGATGTTTTTCAGACTGCTCATGGTCGATTCGAGGCGAATGAAGAGGTCGTGGGCATCGATCGGTCTAAGAATATATTTTCTCTTTGAGGAAGCTAGATTTTCATTGGTGTCGGTTAGTGGAAAGTTCGCTTTTGTTTATTAGAATACTACGAAAGGAACGAGAGAAAAAGTAATCAACCGAAAGCGCATCTCGATCGTTTGATGCGTTGGGACCACGGCGCATTGATGGGGAGTGAAGAGGGTGAAGGAGTTGTAGAATTCGACCTGAATTTTTCAATTGAATGTACATTTTTATTAAAAAGTGAACCTTTTCAATCGCTCCCGGAACACCGCAGAAGGTGAAATAGAGGCAAGCCTGAATTTAAATTTAGGTTTGTTTTTTTTAGGTAAAGGGGGTTTGCAATGGCTTGTTTTAACCCTAGATCAAGAAAGAGAACGAGGAATCCAGAATCGACATCACCATGTTAGCCCTCCTATCAACCAGTACAATTGAAAATTGAAAATAACCTCATTCTCGGCACATTTAGACGCTTGTGTGGCCACAATCAAAGGAAGAAAGGCGAGAAGAGGAGGAAGGGCAATCATCGAACGACCGCCAGAAGAGAGGCAGGGAGGGTGGAATAAGGGGACAATTCGAGCGAGAAAACAGAGATGAAAAATTACAATTGAGATAATTTATCGTCTTTCTGAAATTCTTTCTCAAATAATAATAGATGCCCCAGAAATATTTACATAAAGCATCACATTTAAAAGGCGATTTCGAATACAATTATTTGACCAGTATTTTTCTATTTCTCTTCGACAGTCGAATCTTTCCAATTCTCTTGATCCTCTTCAATATTTTCGAGTTGAACTTCATTATTTTTCCGGCTGGATTTTCACGGCGATGAATATTCTACTCCGTCACTATTTTTACATGTTTATTTGAAATAAAATTGATCAAATAAACCGAACCTGGCGTTACAAACTGAGCACGCGTGTGGTAACATTCCGTGAATGTTCAGGAGGTGCCTCTGAAGAAAATACAACATTGTGCCAAAAAAAAATCATTAAAATAAATTTACATACGTAGGGGCCACAACGCAGGTAGCCGATTTATCGTATTGTGGCCAAATTCATGTTTAAACTGTTCCCTGTGACCCCAATAACATCATACTTTTGGCCGTTTGTTGATATGTTGTTTCTGAGCTGCGCTGCAGCCCGAGAAGTACGCGCGATACGCACTATTGTGAAGGGGGGAAGGCGAGACGAAAAGGGAAAGGGGGCGGAGCCTATTTCCTACTCATTCCCAAAATTCGGAGGCAAGAGCTTCGCCAAGTCGTGAGAGACAATTCAAGGGAGAAATTGCCTCTTATCCAGGCAGAGCGTGTGCTAGTCACGACGGGTTAGAAACAGTAGGGAGAGTCGAGGCGGAGGGGAAGGGAAAGGGGTCGTCTCTCGCCTCTCTCCCCTCATTTGACTAGCCCCGCCCACATTCACACTGTGTTTAGTGTTAATCGGAATCGAAGAAATACGGGAGTACTGAAATCTTTAAAACAAAGTCACAAGCTAATGAAATTATAAAATATTGTTTTTTCTTCTTGCCTGTGCTCGGAAAAATCCAACTTAAAAATAAGCCTTGGTCCCAGCGAAGTTTGTGCACTGGAAACCGTAAAATCTCACCTCTTCCCGACTTTGAACTCAATTTTGACCTTCTAATTATAGATGCACATTCCTGGGACCAAACTCGATTGTTAGAGGAATATAGTAGCTATCCATCGCGCTGACGAACGTCCGGTTTGGTTTAGAAAGAACCTTGTGACTTTGTTTTCTCGGTTTTTTGGCGAAATCTTGTCCGCACAAAGTGGGCGGAGCTTGTGGCCCCTAGGTATCTAACGGTTCTTTCTCCACAGAAATATATCGCGTAGGTGAGATAAAATATACACTCACGTAAAATATCACATCTATGAAATATATTACTCTAATTAATATTAATTAATATTCAGACTTTAAAACATTCTTATCTTAAAGAAGGAGTGGCACGAATATTTAGCCACCTAAGCTGAGACTGTGGGATGATAGGGAAGGCATACCCGATCAGAAATCAGTTTATCCGAAGTGCCAGAAATGTCTTTGAAGCTCACTATGGATTTTTAAAGATCGGGCCTGAGCGCAGGCAAACTAGATACGAGTACTGTACTCGTGTAATGATTTATCGAGAGAGGAAATCGGAAAAGGAGAAATCAGCAATAGTAGAATGCAGGGGAGAGGGATCGAACCCGCTACTATCGGAGGAGAAGACGGAATCCCACCGTAAGCTGGTCCAGACTCATGGCGAAAATGCCCCCTCCCTTCACACCTGCTTCAATTGGTTCACCCGATTCAAGCGAGGGGATTACAATCTGGAACACCAACCCCATCCTGGACGCCCTTCTTCTCGTGTTCGGGGTCGTGTTCTCAGGGAACTGAAGGCCAATCCCAAATCTAGTGTGCGCGATATTGAGAAGACCATCCATATTCCTTAGACCACAGTTGCTCGAATCCTGCATGATGCTGGGAAGACACCTAAGCTCCCCCAAGTGATTCCGCATGACCTCACGACAGCTCAGCTGAAAAAGCGGGTTGACGTTTGTCAGGGATTACTCCACCGTAGATCCAATTTCAATTGGGTCAGCCACATCGTCGCCATGGATGAGAAGTGGATCACCTACGATAATCCTGAGAGGAAACTTCAGTGGGTGGACGTCGATGAGAAACCCCAGCAGGCTCCAAAGGCGGAACTTCACGGAAAGAAGGAACTCCTCTGTTTCTTCTTCTCCGTCCTCGGTCCCATCTACTGGGAGATCCTCCCTCCCGGCATCACCATCAAGGCTGACCTCTTCACTACCCAACTGGAAGAGGTGGCGGTCAGGGTCCCTCCCAAACTCCTGAGCGAGGGCAAAATCCTCATGCTCATGGACAACGCGCGCCCTCATCATGCGAAAATCACCCAGAAGAAAATGGACGAGCTGGAGATGGAATGGCTCCCTCACCCACCTTACTCCCCTGATCTGTCCCCTTGCTACTACCACTGTTTCCGCTCCCTCTCTAACTTCTGTCGAGGAAAGAAGTTTAAGAACCGAGACGCACTTGTGAAGGAGTTCGAGGCATGGATCAACTCTAAGCCCCAGGCCTTTTGGAAGAGAGGGATCGAGACCCTGCCCGATCGATGGAGGCAGGTCGTGACTACTAAGGGAGCATACATTGATTACTGATCATTTGTTGTTGTTGAAGGAATAAACAAAAAAATATAAATAAATAAAAATGTCACAAATATGTGGGACACCCCAATAATTGACGCTACACATTAGCACTGACAAGAGAAACCATTGCGAGTTATTATGAATTCGACACATTAATGACACAATTTTCGAACAATACCAGCAGATGGAGACATTTTTATAGATTCGATCGGTATCGATCATTCTGTGTACGTTATCCCAATTAGCAATAGTCTCCTGCCTTTTCGGCAAAAATATTCATTTTACCCATTCTTTCATTCTTTATTTTATCTCCTAAAGTACATAGTTTGTAGATAATAAAGTGAATTTTTAAAAAAAATCAAAATGCAATCACCAACTGAAAATGATGATTGAAGAGAGGACTACTGTACCTAACTCGAATCGATTTCATTAATTTTGTTCATATAATTGCAGTAGTGTTCAGTATATAATCTAAATCTTGTTCAGATGGACGAATTCCCTGTGTTGGAAGTCGCACAACAAGCTAAGGCACGGATGGAGATGAGGGAGGAGAACGAGCAACGGGTGTTTGCTGCAGGAATTGATCCAGAAGAAGCAGCAGATTGCTCCTGCGAATGCTGTCCTCCTCGGACCTCTCAGGAGCCAAACGACTATTGTTGTCGTTCACTCTTCACCTTTGATACTGTCAGGAACGGTACAAAGCTGCGTGATGGACTTGTCGCGAATATGGAGGAGTTTGGACAGCACTCCTGCATCATCAAGGACCCCCTCTTCCGCAACTACATCCTTACGCAGAATGTAAGTATGTCTATCGATTTACGTTTGCTACCAAACACATTCATACATTTACCTAATTTTTCTCTGAAACAATGCTCACAGCACGGCAATTTTGTCCTGCCGTGCTTTAGTTGTACTGTATACATGATTCATACTATTGATAATTGCGTGTCTGTTGCACAAAACGCGTAGGGAAACAGCAAATAGCGCTGTTCGACCTATACAAACTGCAGGCTGCGCGTTCTGCAGCGGAAACGTTCGCCATGATGTCAGGAGAAAAAATCACTGACAAGAACAAGTAAGAATTGTGATTTTATACTAGAGAAAACAACTAATTCAGGTCGTACCGCTACGGTGCATACCGTCTTTTCGTGGCGACAACGATGGGACATCTCGGAAAGGGAACGAGAGTGAGACTGCCGTCTTGTTTTGTCTCTGCCGTTCGCAAGCTGTGGCCCAGCCCTCACTATTCAGGATTCTCGTCCTCTAATATTACTGACATGTGAAGATAAAGTATTTATTGTACAATAATGTTGCGACATCAAAACATGTTCATTGCATTACTGATAATTGTCATTCACCTACGGTAGCGTTAACCTATTGACTCAGGATGCCAACGTGTGTTTCGTGCAGGAAGTTCTCTCCAAACAAGAAGGACTTCCACGAATTCACTTCAAAGAACCATATCCGTCCCCTTTGGCTCAATGCCCTCACGCCCGATGATACTGCTAAGGCTGAACTCGATTTTCAACTCTCAACGGCATCTGGTAGACAGTATGTGTGCGTGGCCCACTTCTCTCCCGATTCATTCATCGAGGGTTCCCGTGTGCTCAAATCGAATGCCACTCCAATGTCCATGGTCAGTACAATCGTTTATTCAAAAATATTTTATCATCATAGAACTAGGGCACGGCAGCATCATCGTAGCAAGTGTCGACCCTTTTCTCTTTACAGAGAATTTCGCCGACCTACCATGATGATACCGTACCCCACTCACCTCCCCCGACCCCAGTGCTGCCTCTTCTATCGACTCCTGTCGCTCGTCCGCTGTCTTCTCGGCCTCATCCCTCTTTCCGTCTCGCTTCCGCTGTCGTCCCACCATGTTGCCGCTGCTGCTGCAAGAAAGAAACGGTCAGATTCATGTTTCAACGGATTTTTGTTTTCCTCGATTTACCCTTCCCAACTAAATTAATGTTTCAGGCCGCCGACGTGGAGAAGGACCCGAATTGGACTCCCCCCTCTCCCACGATTCAGAATCTGCCCGAGGCTGAGTACTTCCTCGTGAGCAAAGCTAGTCTTCTAGAATTGCTCACGGGATGCAACTCGTGCTCTTCTGGAAAGAACTCTCTTTCGTTCACTGAAGATGCGCATGCGCTTACGTGCACGCGTAAATGCACGAGTTGCGGGAACGCATCCAAATGGTCGAACAGCCCTGTGCTCGAGACCGGTAATGCTTCCTCAAAGGAAAAGCTAAGGAAAGTGAATGTTGACATGGTGACGGGATCAACAGTTACAGCAGTCGGAACAGCGGTATGATCTAGAAAGCTTAGTATAATATAGTTGAAAAAGCGATTTTCAGCGACTGAACAATTTCCTCAAAGCTGTGGGAATGAACACTGTGTCGAAGAGGACATTCCATCGGCACAAAAACGAGTATTTACTCCCTGCAGTCGAGAATGTTTTCACTCATGCTCAAGATGAGGTTTTCTCTCGGATTCAAGATCGCATACGCAAGGTATTCCTCTAAAAATTATAACACTAAAGAAATAGACAATTCCCAGGGAGAAAAACTGCGCGTAGCAGGGGACGGGTCATTCGACACCCGTGGTTACAGCGCCGAATGGTGCCGGTATTTTTTAGTCGATGCGGATACCGGAGAAGCACTTGTACACGTCCTTATGAATAAGAAGGAGACGGGAAGCAGTGGGAAACTGGAGGTAGTAAGCATTATCAATTGCGCACATCTCAGATTTATGTTTCATAAGATTAAAGGAAAAAAAAATAAAAATCATGCGAAAAAATCATACTAATAATATGGTTTCAGATGCCATGCTTGAAGAAAGCGATCGAGATTCTTGCGGGCAAGATCGGAGGCATTCAGTTCATCGATACTGTCGTCACAGATCGACATTCGGCCATCTTCGCTATGATGAAGCAGGACTTCCCCACCATCACGCACAATTACGACCCTTGGCATTATTTCCGTAATCTGACAATGAGCTTCATCAAGGTATTTAATTTTGTATAAATAACACTACAACTAGTTCCAACTATAAAAAAAACCTTCCTACTTCCTTACAGCACACGAAGACTCTCTACATGACTCAAGTGAGAGAGACATGGTCGGCAATAATCGTCAGAAAGGCGTACGATGCTGTTGTGCGGGCCCAGGGAAACGGAGTTCTAGCCTCCGAAATGTTTCGATCTTCCCTCCTATGTTGTGCTGGATTGCACGATTTCTCAAGTGTTAGTTGATTTCTGCATTGGTTAATTATTAGCCATGCCTACTTTCAGGACCCATCGTTCACTCAGTTCAAGAAATGCCTCCACGGTCCTCCTCCGCTCAATTTCCCATACATACAAAGAGATGGTAGAGCATTCAAGAATCTAGAGGCGCACATCTTCACAGCGAAGAACATTGAGGACATAAAACATGTGTGCTGGAATCTCAAAACCAGCACAGTCGAGAGCCTCAATTCATTAGCTTGGAGATACGCTCCCAAGGACTACTACTTCGACAGGTAATTACTATATCTAGCCGCTGCTAATAAGTGAAAAATGGCAGAATGGGGCACGAATTGCGCACTATGATGGCTATGCTGCATTGGAATGAGTTGAGGAAGGATGAGGCAGAAGGAACACGCACGATAGTGAGCAATTTCAAACTGTTTTGCTGCGCTGCATTCAGTGAAAATCCAATAGAACACTTATCAGACGGGAAAGAAAGGGTACTTCAACCATACCCTCAAGAAGGTCGTCTACAGGAACGTGAAAACACCTGCCAAGAATACATGGAGGGATAAAGTAAAGAAGCAATGCCACGAGGTTTTAATGGCTAATTATCTATTGCCTCTACTCAGATTCGTCTCTTTCTTCTACTCCTTACTCGACCGAAAAGAAGGAAAAATTGGAGAAGCAGAAACAGAAGGTTCCCATAATTTAGTTACATAATCGAATACCTAATTTTTAGGATGCATGGAACCTCGCGAATACGCCATCCGTTCCCCACCCCTGTGATGCCAACCTGGAAGAATCAGACGATGAAGACGACCTCCTTCCGACTCCCGAGACCTCGACGCAGACCCTCGAAGAGATTCTGGAAGAGGCTCGCATTATTATGGAAGAAGATGATGAATGTAGGAGACAATGGGAATTGCGAAACGAAGAGAACGAGTGAATAAATGACTCGATATTTTAGTACATTGAAATTGTTGACTTATCATTTTTCGAATTAAATGTTTGTCACTTATTGTTTTTTTAAAGTTCTGACAAACATAAACTATTTTAAAAAATACTATTCTATTTACATTTTTTAAAATCAAATGCCAAAAATCAATGCAAGTATCAATGCAAGTACGTAGAAAACAATAAACACTTAAAAAATAAATAAACGCACCTGATCAGCATCATAACTGCATCCGTGTAGTGTAGTTGGCGGAAGAATTGGAAGAGATGGAAGGGTGACGTCATCTCTCCGTCCAGCCACGTTCCACCACTACCAGTCGACTTGCCAATCTTGTTGTCTGCAACAAAAGCTCCAGTAATGTCATAATTAATTAATCTAATGAAGTACTGTATTTGCCGCCTAGCTGCAATATAGTTCTTGCAATAGTTCAACGAGAAGTAGTGAGACAAAAACGATCAGTTTACCTGGAAGCAACAGTCGTGCTTCTCAGCGAGCATTCGCCAATCGTACGCTTGCAACGACTGGTAAACAAACTCGGGAAACGACACTCCCGATCCTGCAACAGCAATGTAATTTAGTGAGGGCGAAAATTAATTAAACGTTATTCTCGTGATAGTGCTACCAACCTGCGCCGGCTTCAAGTCTCGATCGGATGGCCCTTGTTCGAAGCATCCGATTCGAAGGGCACGAGTAAGCGAGAGGAAATCGAGCAGCTTCATCTGGAAAATATAGTTAAACTACTGAAAGTAAAAAGACTGAAACTTTAATATTTACAATTGTAAAAGCAATGACATACCTCGCTGTATCACTCCGAGTTGTCGATGCACTTGAGCTCACTTTTCGCTCTCATCAGGACCCTTTCCCGGGCGTTCCTCCACGGCAATTGGATCTGCTTCATAATGAGATGCTTATTCTCGAGAGCTTCGTGTAGACGAGATACATCCCGGTCTGGAAAACAATCGTTATAACTATATTTTGGAAATACGAGAAACCTAGCACACCCAAGACTGTTTTAATTTGGAAAAACTGAAATGACCGTGCCTGTTGATCTTCCACTTGGATCTCCGACCAGAGCTGTCGCTCCTCCGATGATAGCAATCGGCTGGCAGTCAAACTTGGACGAGCGTAATAAATTCAACAAGATGAGCAGATTCCCGACGTGTAAACTACGAGCAGTGGGATCAAATCCAGCGTAAACGCCCTTTGGCAGCCGCCTGACTGAAAAAAATAAACAAATGAACGGTTACAATAGACGATCAGTAATCAATGAATATCATTGCCAAATGACAGCAAAAATCACCTCAAGTTCGCCTCATTCTCTTGGAAAATGGGTGATGGGTAAGAGTCAGCGATGAGCCCTCTTTTCTGCAGGTCTTCCACAAATTAATCGTCCTTTCTGGAATAGATAACCTTATTTTAATTATATAGAATATCGCGAAAAAGATTAACATGACGTTAAAGAATAAGACAGGAAGAGTAATATCACAGTTTAACAAAGTATCGTGGGTCACTACGGGATTTTGAACGAATTGTTAGGATTTAACAGGAAATATACGGAATTTCGAATTGATTTAGAGCTAGTGAAATGAATGAAGCACATTGGACCAACGAATATCGTTTACAAACTTGGAAAACAATAAACAATATCAATATTTTCATGCAATATGGAAATTCCAGGATAATCGACATTGAACCATGTTTTTTATGGTTCAGGAGTGTAGAACAACGATTTGTGAAGTAAAAACAGTTATTTCAAACAAACACGCCAAAAACCAATAAACCAGCAAAGAAGAGCGAAAAAAAGAAAAAGGAAAAAATTGGGCCCAAAAAAACTACAGTACTCCATTGGAGGCGGTGGTTTTCCGTGGTGAGACCCAACCAAACTGATTCGTGCCACTCCTTCTTTAAACGGCACGCACAGTGCCAACGATAGAACTGACAAATCTCGATTTGTTTCTTTGTTTATCTCGGGTTGAGCAGTTAGAAGCATCCTGGATGCGAAGAATAATCGATATTATCGACTCTGAACATTTCCTAATTACGGTTAAATGTAAGAATTTGAATATCGGTCGTGCTCATATTTGCAATGTGAAGAAATGATTATTAAGTATGTCACTTCCAATCATTCCAATCACATCCTTTTTTCACAACTTGATAAAGCTTTTTGATTTTTTAAATATATTAAAAAGTTAATCTTCAAATTGAACTATCTACCACGTTTTGCATAAAATATTAATATTTTTTCAAAATTGAATCAAGATCTTCATTATTACTTTTTTTCTTCATTCTCTCTTCTCCCCACTCCTCCCCTCATTCCACCCTCCCTCTCTCACTCCGCGCGGTTGGGAGATGATTCTCCTCTTCCTCCTGCTATCCCTTCTAACGCTACTCCGCGGCTCCGGTGTGGTGCAGTGCCCGAGCGACAAGGTGACTTTTTAGCAATCCTGAGATTGGTCCCTGCGCATGTAGAGTTCGAAATACGGGGTCGCCGTCTCTTCATTTCACGCACTCTCTCACCGGTTAGAGATGCGAGAGAGTGTGAGAAATGAAGAGACGGCGACCCGTATTTCGAACTCTATGCGCCTGAATTCAAGATCATGAAATTGACCTGAATTTAATTCCAGGCCTGCCTCTACTTCACGCTGTGCGGCAGCAACGATCCGGGCACTATCGAGAAGGTATACTGTAGCTCCCTTGTGATGCTGATGGCTGCTGTACCTCTGTGGGGATGATGTTGATACTATGATAGATACAGGGTACCTTAGGATACCACTGACAGTCCACTGAGAGTGAGGATTTTGCAGTCCGGAGAGATACTGTAGCTCTTTTAGGGGGACTGTAGGCAAATGTTGCGATGCGTTTATTCGGTCCCTTATCTTTTACGTTAAAACAATCGATGATACTATACAACCAGATACCTTAGCTTCCAAAATCTACATTTCAGGTGGAATTCCTCAATTCGATCCGTGTCAATGCGTTCACGCCGTTCCGATGCGCCGACGGCACCGTGAACAAGACGTTCCAGATGCAATTTCGGTGGGTTCTCAGAGATCAAAGATCACTCAGAGATCAAAGATCACTCTAATTGTAAGATCAGAGATCACTCCTTTCCAGACCAACCAGCGCGCATGATCTCTCGGTCCACATCGAATCGCCCATGAAAACCCTGAAATACGTGGAATTTGCGATGAACAATGTCTCGTTCAAATTTCAACATATCGGAGATGTTGTGGCTATGACGGAGGGAGGCAAGGCCATCGGTGAGCTTTAACCTAGGATTACGGTAAGGATTAGGGTAGGGTTACTCAAGGATTAAGGTAGGTTACGGTATGGTTAGTGTGCAGGATCTGGATCGAATAGTCGAGCATATCGGAAACGTGACGCTACTAACATATTTTTTCTATTGAAAAACCCTTCGAATTTTGAAATCATGGCCACAACGTTACGTTCTACGTTGCAGATAGCAAATTGTCCGTCACGAGCGCGGCCGACGCGCCAATGATCGCGCAGTTGACGTTCACACTCGCTGAGGTGAGTGGGTCCTGGCTGGAATTTGTGTGGTTACGGTAGTTATCGATTTTTGTGCTCCGATTGGAAACTGAGTGATTACTGTGCAATTATCAATTTTTTAAGTTGGTAATAGGGTAGTGATGTCCCTGACACGCTCGCTGGCTCGCTGGTGAGATGAGTGGGTCCTAGCTGGAATTTCCGTGGTTACAGTGGTTATTGATGATAGACTATTCCTAGGGGCCACAACGTAGATTGCTGAATTGTCACAATCCGGTCAAATTTGTGCCCAAACTGTCCCTCATGGACCCAATAACATCACCCTTTTTACCGTTTGTTGATATCTTGTCTCTGAGCTGCGCTACAGCCCAAGAAGAACGCGCGAAAGGCACCGTTGGAGAGGGGGAAAAGGCGAGACAACAGGGAAAGGGGCGGAGCTTATTCTGCCCATTTCCCTCATCTCAGTAGGCCATAGTTTCACCAAGTCGAGCTTGCGCTTTGCGACGCTCAAAGACGAAATCGAAAGAAGGTCGGGCGAGAGCGTGCGCTAGTCCCACCGGGTAAGAACAGCGGGGAGAGCGAGGCGGAGGGAGAGGGAGTGTGGTGTCTCTCTCGCCACTCTCCTCTCATTTGACTATCCCCTCTGGCGCTCACACTGTGTTTAGCGTGAGTAGGAAGCGAGGAAATACGCGCGTACTGAAACCTTTAAAACAAAGTCGCAAGCTTTTGAAGCATGATAAAATTCTGTTTTTTTCACTAAACTTCCTAAAATATTCGTATTTGTCGAAAAATTGCTGCCCAACCAAAAAGTGCACACTGCAACCCGTCAAAACGGCCTATTCCCATCGTTTAGGTTCAATTTTGACCTACTCAGTGAAGATGTGCACATTTTGGGCAGTGCTCAATCGATTGGGAATCCCAGTAGCTATCCAGCGCACTTTAGAATGAGTGATTTGGTCAAGAATGAACCTTGCGACTTTGATTTCTCGCGTTTTGTGGGGAGTCGTGTCTCATCAAAGTGGGCGGAGCTTGTGGCCCCTAACTATTCCTACCATTATTATCCTATTTCTTCGCATGACTTCTGAATTACTTCTATTTTCCGATTGGGATCAAATACCCCTCAGAGATCAAAGATCATCATATCAATTCCCGCCGTTCCAGCCCTCCTACGAGGTCTTCACCGACTTTTAGCCAGCGTTTAGTCAAAATATAGCCATATTGTATTTATTCCAACAGAGAAAACTCTCCCATCTTGTTTTACCTTAATTTTAGTATCTTATGAGATACTTTCAGCCGTCCTACGAGGCTTTCGCCGACCTCAAGGTGACCTCAAGGGAGGGCAGGGTGTGGCAGCTGCCGGGCTTCGGCGAGCGACTGAAGGCGATTGGTGAGTTTTGTGATGGGTCGCGGAATCGGAGTCATTGCCTTTACCTTACTTCTATGTAGGAAAAGGGGCTTTAACCGATACTGATCTGAAGATTGGTCAATGGTGCTGACAAAACAGCTAATGCTCTTTTGCAGTTTCCCCGGAACCCGAGAAGTCGTCCGGACTGGTGGTGGGCGCGGTCTGCGGCTCGATCGGCGCAGTTCTGCTCGTCGGAGGATTGGTGAGGACATCTCTCGCTGATGGTCGCATGTTACTAATCACAAATTGCTATTGAAATTAGGCCAGTTTTGAACGAGTGCAGAGAGTCGCGTGTTACTAATCACAAATCAAAACATAAATACAATTCTGTACTCGTGCAGACAGCCGCACAATACTAACAGTCAATCTCTATACTAAATGGCAATTTTTTGAACTCGAGCAGAGAGCCGCACGCTACTAACCACTAATCTTTCTTGAAAATGTCGCCATTTCAAAATCTTGCAGATCGCCGCAACCTGCTTCTACCTGAAGCGCCACAAGCCCAAGGTGATCAAGGGCCACTCGATCAAGGGCACCAGCCCGTCGTCCAAGGCCAGAGGTACGGTAGCTTGAGCACGGTCGCCGACAAGGCACGGAATTATGGTAGTTGGATCAAAGCATAATGGGCACGGTAGTTAAAATATGACATATTGGGCCGGAAATACGGTGGTTCAAGTACTGTTGCCTTCTGGGTACGGTTAGTTAATAACTGGAAGAAAAATACGGTGCATGTACAATTGAAATAAATAAATATTTAAATCATATGCAGAAGTCGATCTGGGCGTCGTCCGTTCGCAAAGGATGCCCGTCCCGATCGGCAATCATAGGTATTTAAAAAAAAATTTAACAAAATTATTCAAAATAATTACAATTGTTTCACTATCTGAGAAATCTGAACAAAAAATGCGGAGACCTTACGGAGATAAATTTAATTTGGTCTATATTTGTCTTTATTAATTTACTACTTTAAACCTTCAAGTCCCGTCCGAACTCGAACCGGATGATGATGATGACCACATCGGATGGGCGATATTCGGCTCGCTCGTCCTACTGCTGCTGATTGGTGGAGGGGTGAGAGTCTCTTGCAGAGCGCCGCTTTCTACTAACCTTTTTTTTCGATTACAAATTGTACACATTTGGCTATTATTTTATTCTTGCTTCTACTCGCAACAATCTTCCTGGTAGAAATAAATGAGAAAAACTCAACTTTGGGTTTCTTACAGATCGCCGCATGCTGCTACGCGATCTATCACATGGAGTCGCTCTAAGATTTGTAGTTCATCTCCCAATTTGTGGATAAACTTGATCGTTGATCTGAGCAGATCTAAATTTAACGAAAGTATCGAATTCAAATAAAAATTACTCGTGGTAATAGTACCCAGCAATAAATAAAAGCAGCATTGCCACGGAATATAAAAAAACTTAGTTAATTAGTGACAGACGCATCAAAAGCTAATGTCAAACATAACCACAATACTTGTATATTTTTAAATCGTTCTCTATGATTTTTCTGGCAGTGTCTACTCCGGTCGATGCACTAATTCTACCGAATTTGCCGCAAGATGTGATTCGTGAGATCATTAAAGTTGGACAGGAATCAATATATGGAATGCAACTTGTAAGTCACGATTTTTGAAACTCGCTGATTCAACTTCTCAATTAATCGTGGAAAACCCTGATCACTTGGAGTTTGAATTTAGAAAAAATTAAAAGCACAAAGCAAAGCAGTATATTTTCATTTTCAGATTTCCCACGCTTGGAACGTTTTCGTTACCGATCATCTAAAGCACAGGAGGAATCTTCCTGTGATCGAAAAACTTTGCTGGGAGAGAGAAGAGGTCAAATGAATTGGTAAATCTAATCCCACTTATGGCGACTTTTCAGTCGACAGGCGGCATATGGCGTAGACCACCCAAGAAGGGTGAGGACGCGTATTGGAGGCTAGTAATCACCATTGACAAGCGGTATCAACGCTATTTCGGGTTGGACAGTTGGTCTCAGTCGGATTCGGATGGCGTAGAGTGCGATTATGTGAGTGAAATAGTTGCGACAAATCGGCACGCGCCTCCCTCATTTCGCGAGAGTTTATAAAATATTGTGACCCACTTTTATTCACAAAAAATGTTGACAACAGTTTCCAAAAAAAAACGACTATTTAGATAGCCGAGTACAGCAAATTATTCAAACGATCGAATGCCGTAAAAATGTCAATTTGCGAGCGTTTAACGCATTTATGTAAACGAATCTCGCACATTGAGAAAATTCATCTCGACAAACATTTGCATGAAAAATGTATCTTTTTGAAAAACGCGATATCTGATATGCCAGTCAAACAACTGTCAATCGGCCCAATTGGACTATTCGAAAAGGAACGCGCGTAAGTAATAACAAAATTTGTGTGATGCTCGTGAAATTCATATTTTTTATATAAGAAGAGTTATAAGTATAGTAATAAGTAATAGGTAATGATTGCATTTTAGTGCAATGATATTGGATCTGGTACGAGCTAATTCACTTCAGCATCTTCAATTGAAATTTCCTGGTATTTCCTGGGGAACGGATGGTCAAGGTGGGGTGGCTCACAAATTATCGGCACTTCTCTGTTATTTGGCCCTTATCAGTCTCCTTCCGTATCCCTTCATATTCTGAGCGGTCGTTGCTCGGGCCAAAAATTAGAGATAGTCGCGAGTTTTGATGATTTATTTTTACATTTAATTAATTATTTAGACCTTTCAACACTCCTGTGCGAAGCGTCACGCACAGTGCCTAAGATAACACTCAGAATATCTGATTTGAGACTTCTATTTTCTCAAAGAGCGATATTAGAGGCAGCCTGGGAGAAAAGAATGAAAGATATATTCGGCTTGGAAAATGTGCTAATTACGGTTGTATGCAAGCACTGGCACAGCGGACATGTTCGTATTTGTATGGTGAAGAAATAGCTGTTATCTTCTTTAGAATTGTGTGATGCAATCTTTTTTTTTTGTTTGTGATCTTTATGTACATGATTTGATAATCTTCTAATCAAATTAGCACGCTTTACATAAAATATTAATAATTTCTCCATAATTGAATCAACATTTTCATTATTACTTTTTTCTTCTTTCTCTATTCCCCATTCCTCCCCTCATTCCACCCTCCTTCCCTCACTCCGCGCGGTTGGCCGATGATTCTCCTCTTCCTCCTTTCCCTTCTGCCGCTACTACGCGGCTCCGATGTGGTGCAGTGTCCGAGCGACAAGGTGATTCTTTATAGAGTTCGAAATACGGGTCGCCGACTCTTCATTTCGCACTCCCTCTCGCCTCTCTGACCAGTGAGATAGAGTGACGTATGAAGAGACTATTACCCGTGTTTCGAATACTCGGTGATGCCCGTTATATCAGGGGAGATTGGGTAGGCTTCGTTGTACAGAGTGCAGAAAATAGTGAATAGGAGAGATATAACAGATCTTGTATTATCAGAGGAAGTTGGCATGATTTCCAAATCCTGAATTTGTCCTGGATTCATTTTAAGGCCTGCCTCTACTTCACGCTGTGCGGCAGCAACGATCCGGGCACTATCGAGAAGGTATACTGTAGCTCCCTTGTGATGCTGCGGGCACAGTAGAGTACAGTAATTCGGAAGGTTGCTGTGGACACAGTAGGGTACTATAGGTCCGTTAGGTGCACTGGTATCAACCTCTGCATACAGTACCCTCCCTGATGGGTACTGTATGCAGAGGTTGATACCGTAGGATAGTGTGCTCGGATGTTGTAGGATACTACTGTAAGATCTGTAGTCCGATAGAAACTTCAAATTGTGCAGCGATCCGGAAATTATCGAGAAGGTATACGGTAGATCTTCAAGGAGGATGATGTGGGAGTTCTGTAGTCAGTTTGGATACTGTAGGACTCTAGACTTCTGTAGGGCTCTGTTATCGTGTAGAATACGTTATTCTAATGTGCTGGACTATCCTATAAGATGCTGGACTAGGGTTGACGAAACGGAACGGAATACGGAAAATCCGAAATTTTAATTCAATTATCGTCCCATTCCGGAACGAACGAGATTCGAACAATAGTCGTTCCGGAACGAGAGTCGATCCGAACCCATTTCGGACGAATCATTTCGTAAATCGGTGTAGTGGGAAGCGGTGTGAAAGGGTTTCTTCAAATGAGTTTCATACGAAGATATACCCGAGAACACCGATAAGAACGAAGAAAATCATCAAAATTGGAGTTTTAAATATGTTTCACTTTGGCTAATCCGTTCCGGAACGAGAGTCATTCCGACTCCGTTCCGTCCCCAATGATTGATTTCATTCCGGAACATCACTATTTTCGCTCATTTTTCGTCGGCCGTTCCGAACGCCGAATGGTCATCCCTATGCTGGACTATCCTGTAGAATACTTCAATACTGTTGGATAGAGGTACTGTGACGATCAAAATCACTATTCCAGGTAGAATTCCTCAATTCGATCCGTGTCAATGCGTTCACGCCGTACCGATGCGCCGACGGCACCGTGAACAAGACGTTCCAGATGCAATTTCGGTGGGTTGCCTTATGTATCCTTAGGCTACATTAGGTTAACGCAGGTTACCTTATGTTGCTTTTGATTCACTTAGGCTAATTTAGCGAAGAGGTACCGTGAACAAGACGTTCCAGATGTTCTTCCGATGGGTTCTCAGAGATCAAAGATCAAAGATCACTCAGAGATCAAAGATCAAAGATCATCCTGATATCAAAGGTCACTTCTTTTCAGACCAACCAGCGCGCGTGACCTCTCGATCCACATCGAATCGCCCATGATGACCCTGAAATACGTGGAATTTGCGATGAACAATGTCTCGTTCAAATTTCAACATATCGGAGATGTTGTGGCTATGAAGAAGGGAGGCGAGGCCATCGGTGTGTTGGGGCTAGGGTTAGGGTAAGGTTAGGGCAGGGGTAGATTGGGTAAACGACCCAAAACGGGCTAGACACCTTCTCTTGCAGTTCGCCGCAGGCTACTGACTGTGTTTCTCTATTGAAAAAGGCTCAATTTTTGATCTCGTGCAGAGAGTCGCACCCGACTAACTAATTCGTTGCAGACAGTAAACTCTCCGTCACCAGCGCCGCCGACGCGCCAATGGTCGCGCAGTTGACGTTCACGCTCGATGAGGTGAGCGGATCCTGGCTGGAATTTGTGTGGTTACTGTAGTTCTCGATTTTTTGTGCTCCGATTGGAAACTGAGTGATTACTGTAGTTATCAGGGTGGTTACGGTGCAACTATCGATTTTCAATCGGTGAAGTGGGGATTACTGTACTTATCACGCTGGCACAAGTGAGGTTTGCCCCGATTTTAGGCCATTCACTCCTGAAATTTCGATAGTATTGATTTTGTTAGTAGGGGTGATTGGGTTGGGAGAGTATCATGTAGGTTAGATCTTGATTGGTATCTAACTGTCCTAATGGAAATACGTGTGAACTACTCTTTCCAGCCGTCCTACGAGGTGTTCGCCGACCTCAAGGTGACCTCAAGGGAAGGAAAGATGTGGCAGCTGCCCGGGTTCGGCGAGCGACTGAAGGCGATTGGTAAGTTATCACTATTTTCTCCAGGTCGAAAGAAAAACAAAATTGCAATAGAGAAAATGAAAAAAAGAAACGAAGGGGAATCAATTATCTTCTAAGTGTGTGATGGTTATTTCTCGAATTTATACCTCGTGCCATTGCGCGAAATTGGGGGATAAAACCTAAATCCGATATCTAATTTGCAACCCCAATTTGTGTCAATAACTGGATCAAAACCCACACAGATAAGCAGTTCGTGGAATATTTTATTTGCAGTTTCTCCGGAGCCCGAGAAGTCTTCCGGCCTCGTTGTGGGCGCGATTTGCGGCGCGATCGGCGCAGTGCTGCTCGTCGGCGGATTGGTAAGAACTTTTTGCAGAGAGCCGCACGTTACTAATTGCAAATTTCTATTGAAAATGACGCATTTTTAACTCGTGCAGAGAGTCGCATGTTACTAATCGCAAAATCACTAGGAAAACTACGCATTTTTTTGTAATTCGAGCAGAGATGACTCGAGCATGTTACTAACTACAAATCTCTATTGAAGATTGACCAGTTTTGAACTCGTGCAGAGAGTCGCAGGCTACTAACTACAAAACTCTATTGAAAAAAGACCAGTTTCTGATCTCTTGTAGATCGCCGCATGTTCCTAACCACAAATCTCTATTACAAATGCCATTAGAAATGTCTGCTCGATCGGCGCAGTGCTGCTTGTCGGCGGATTGGTAGGGGGAACACTTGCAGGCCGCAGCATGCGACTAACCTTCTTCGCTGCTGAAATTTGTGCAAATTTTGATCTAGTGCAAATTGCCGCATACTATTAAAGGGAGTCGGCATCCAAAATTGATCATGGTTCATATGACGTGTTGCTATTCAACGATCATAATGCCAAAATATTAGCTTTTAAAAATAAATATTTAAGGAGAAAACAGGAAAACAATAAAAGGATTACGGTAGCTCTGGTCACTACACCATTTCGACGTTTCATAAAAACACACCCAATTTTCAAGATTACTGTATTTCGAAGTTATCGACATTTTCGTCGCCAGCTTCGTTTGTGCTTCAATCAAGTGCCTATAATTTTACTTTTTCACTATTATTTTGATTTTTTTCAAGTTGATAATTGATATATTGACATATTACTAGTTGTTCAGCCTAGAATGGTTGACGCTGGTGGTATATTTGCATTAGAATTTAGTTGAAACTGCGCGATTCACGTTTTCGTCGTTGCTTTTCCTTTGATCACATCAGTTAATATTTTATTTTGCGCATCATCATTAGTGTTTCTTTTGCCTTTGAGGGAGTTCGATATGCATTGACTCTAGATAGTGTTGACAATAAGGCACCGCAAGGGATAGAGGTCACATTGCGGCGCCGTAATGAGAGAGGGAGGGGAGTGGTGGACAATGAACAATGAATTATTTTTCGGCACCGTTATTCACCTTTCCCTATAGCAGCGCCGCAATGCCGTAATCGTTTAGCCAACCCTAATACTCTCAAAATGGTCAATAACTGCGGTATCGGAGGTCTGCGAGGGAATGATCGTATGCTGTTGCTTCCTTCCATTCAATGTCGTTACAGAAACAAGAATTTTGGTTGGAACGGTAAAATCGTCTGACAGAGGAGCGCCATCGATCGAAGGGTTCATGGGGGGGGGGGGGGGGGGGGAATTAACTACCTCTAAAAGCCTTCTGGTGTCGGAACTTCGACGGCAAACCCGACCCAAACAATGTGAGACATCAATGCCCTCTGAGAAAAATGTCTTTCATCACCATGAATTTCATCTCCTTCTTCCTACTACTAACTATGCAGATACACCTCACTGTAGTGTCCCACTCCAAACGTGGCAAATAAATATCAGCGTTCGGCCTGATATGTTTGAGCAAAAGGCCACTTTGAACACTTATCTTTGAAAAAATCAAGGACCGACTTTAAATCGGTCTGTTGCAACAAACAGTCTGTTGAAAAATACATTTGGAAGATACAAAAGCGTTCATACTCACAACTTACTCCGATCAACAACAAACGACAATATTATGAGACAGTAACAAATATAACGTAAGATGAAAACAAAAAAAAAGCTAAGCGGTTAGAAATAAACAAAAAAGCTACGCGGTTAGGTAAACTCAATCCCGTCTTTCTTCTTGATGGCGTAGCTGTTGGAGGATCCCTTGGCGGCGTTGATCAATTCGTCGGCCAGGCACTCAGCAATCGTCTTGATGTTACGGAAGACGGCCTCACGAGCTCCAGCGCAGAGGGGCCACATAACCTGAATTTAAACAAATAGTGTATGTAAAAAGAAAGGTGCGAGTATAGAAACAAAAAAATAGAGTATTTCAGAATGTTTTAACTATAATGTGCTTCCATAGAGCTTTTTTTAATCGTATGTAGGTGCAAAATGAAATATTCTATTCAAATAATAATATAAATATGTCTAATATATAGATATTTTCAATAAAAGACTTCAAATTTACTTACCTGGTTGAGGGAGGCACGCCGACGGACGGTACCGGCGCGTTCAATACGGGTGGAGTCTTCACGGGGGCCCGAGTTGATAACTACGTTGACGAGCATCTGTACGGGATTCTGAAAAGAAAACTGATTTATAAATAGAAAGTTACAATAAGCGTTTTAACCAGCGTTGAGCGCCCCCACCGACTAAGTTGTATAACCCGCGATTGGACCCCCGTACACTCGAGAATCAAGCAAAAGTACATTTTCCCCCATTTTACCCTCGAAAGCCGCTCGTGTACCCCCCCCCCCCCCCCCCCCCCCCCCCCGAAAAACCTAGCGTTGGTGATTCACGCTCAACACTGATCTTAACCAGAAGAAGCTTTTAGAGAGGAGTGTTTTATATAAACGGTTAAATAAAATAAGCCACCAAAATAATAAACCTCTTCGGTGTGGAGATGGATGATCTCGAAGGAGTGCTTGACGATGCGGACAGTCATGAGCTTCTTTCCGTCGTTGCGTCCGCGCATCATCAGAGAGCAAGCAAGATGCTTGACCTAGTAACAAAATATGTTTGATATAAGTTGAAAGCTATTTATAAAAGTTTAAAGACATATTTGCTAGAATATTTAAAATACACTGTGCTTTCAGCGAGCGTTGGTTTGCTTTCCTTATGGAAAATCACAACCATATCATCGGGATTATTTTATTAATATACCAACCTGGTAGTGTCCAACAAAGTGGGCACTTGGCGTACTTCTCCTTGACAGCTATGTAGTCGACAAGCGAGATGTCGGCAAAATTGACCTGAGAAATATAAACATATAAATAAAGTTAGTTTATTTCAATATAGCAACAGAACAGTATGAAGTTCTAAGAATAGTTTAGCTAAATGGTGCTATCAGATCAGGGGTAAAACGAAAATGACCCATGCAGGCCACATTCAAAGACAAATTGATTCAAAAATTTAAGAAAAGCATACCACCGATCGACAAAAACTGAGGAAATGTTTCGAAACTTAACCGCCGCAAGTACAAAAACATTCTAAAGTAGTATACCACATCCTGGATTTCATGACTTGAGTATTTGCCCCCTGCATCAGACTTGGGCTTGATATTTTCATAGAACTGTCATTTTCATGGACTGGATGAAAATAACATAAATCAATTTGGAATCTTATTAGAATACCTCCTGGAGGTTCCACTTTCCGAAGAGCTTGACCTCGGGAAGATCGCTCTCGAGCTCAAAGGCGTGAGCAACGTCCACGGCCTCGTTAACTCCATCAATTGCCCATTCGTCGGCCTTGTTTGGCTGAATTGAAGTATTTCGATAAAGTTAAGCGTGAAAATCAGGGGAATTACGCGAATAACAACACAAGTATCGCATAGAACGGTTCAAATTCCAGAGTTGCATCACAGAACAAAATAGCAGAGGTTGTGCCACATTACGACCAGGAAAACAAGCGTAAATCGAGCTTCATAATAACAAACAGTTGACTATCAAGTATTGTATCATACCTGCAATAACTTAATACAAATAAACTATCAAAAAACTACCGAACCACAGTGAAAACAATGAAAATTGAAGCAGAAAAAGAGAACGGTGGTTGGTGGTGCGCTAGTTCGAGATATGCGAAATCGCGAAAACGACCGGTGACCAGAGCGACCGTAACCCAATTTGGTCAAATACACGCAAATTACTTTTATTTTTATTTTGAGTCTTCTTTTATATTTTTCTTTAATTTTTTTTATATTTCTGGCACGCCTGGACATCCTTAAGCACAAGAAAAAAGTTTGAAAAGAAAATATGAAAATAAATTTATGGACGCCGACTCCCTTTAACCGCTAGTCTGTATAGATAATGGCAGTAGTAGCTAGCGTAGCTCTTCTCAAGTTTGAAACTATGACATTTTATCTAGTCGTTGTAAAAAAATATTTAGTTTTAACTCTTGCAGATCGCCGCAACCTGCTTCTACCTGAAGCGCCACAAGCCCAAGGTGATCAAGGGCCACTCGATCAATGGCACCAGCTCGTCTTCCGAAGGTACGATAATGGCTGACTGCTGTAGTTCAAAAGTGAATCAAAGCCGTGGCAAACATATTGACGGCTGTAGAGAGAAAACATTTCAACACGCTTCTGTTTCACTTTTCCACTCTAATTTCCACATATATGTATTATACTTTTTTTTGAGCTTTGTTCATAAGCAGTTGGAAAAGTGAAATAGAAAGCGAATTTCACCAAGCCTTCCACATAAGTGCAGGGTATTCAATCCACTGCATCCTTGTCAGTCGATGAGTTTCCCAAAGATTTGATTTTCACATTAATTGAGTGAATGACAATTCGAGATCTAAATTGCAGGCGGGAAACATTCGTGGCATATTTTCAAGGAAACACCCGGTGAGACCTTCCGAGAACCATAATGAGATTATTTTTATTATTTAAAAAAATTTTTTTGCAGAATTCGTGCTTTGCTGCTTTCGGACCGCCCTCCACTCAACAATATTATGGGACTTGCAATTGAGTGCGTGGAAAAGCACATGATTTGGTGAGCGTGCATTTTTTATATCTTTCCCTGTTAGTTTTTCAATTCTAGGCGTTTTGTTCGATCTGCTCTCGAACGTGCTATTGGTTCAAATGAAGTTGAACAGGTTTATTTCAAAACGAAAGATTCATATCAAAATGGAAAATTTTAGATTTTTCTGCTGAGTTCGGGAAGCTTTTCATCTCTTCAACTAAACGGCCCAGTTCAATTGGCTCTCACTCTCATACTTGGAAAATAGTATGTTAATAATATTTTGCATTGAAAATAAAAGTTCAGTTGTGCATTTCGTAACTATTGCACATATTATTCATTCCAGCTACCCATCGGCATCCATTTACTTCCAAGACCCTGTTGTAAATGATCATGAAAAGGATTGGCTCAAAGATTATGACGTGATTGTGAGAGAGGAGACAACTCTATCCAATTTTCCCGAGATGGTGGCAACTCAATCAGTTCGAATTGTTTTATGCATAAGAACGTTGTATGAAATTCTCGAGGAATATCTTGAATACGATTGGCAGGTGAGAAAGAAGACATGGGCCTTAGTTTCATCGGTTTTCATTATTATAGTGTGACTGTGTTTGGTCGTGCTAATACAGTATATTTTTTAAAATTTAGTAATTAATGATTATGACACAATTTTTTTCATAATTAACATTATTTAGAACATTGAATCCGGTAGGACGATCATGATCTGCAACGCTATTAGACACGATACGGAAGAAGAAATGCGCCAGTTTGAGGAAGAGGCAAATATGGAATTTGAATATATTCGAAAATTTGAAAGACTCGCTCGTGTTAGTTTTTAATATTTTTACTTCAATATTGTCCCTGTACATTTCAGTCTAGATGTTTGCCAAACATCAAAAAGCATACTCACGCATTCAGAAAGAGTGCTATCATGTACATAGAAAAATGATATAGCAATATAAGAAGAAGCGGTTAATAAGAGGTGTTTATTAAAAACGTACCCCCGCTCGATAAAGGTGTGCTCGCAAGCGTATCTAAATCTTTGAAAATAAAATTATATCCATATTTCATTATCAATGTATTAAGACGTCTGTCTGACTCTTTGTTGTCTGTCTGTCCGTTACGCTCTCAAACATTTACCCATAACTCGACTTAAATTGATCGTACTGCCCTCGCACCTTTACCACATTGCGGAAATTTAAAAAATATCGGTAATTAATTCTCGTATTGAAATTCAATGGTTCTTTCTTAATAGGAATAAACCGCCACGGCTGAGATACACGCAAGCAATGCAAAAAAATTATACTGACATTTTTTTAATAAAGATTTTGCAATTTTCCTATCTGAAGCTTCGCGTTTAGTGCCATCAATCCAACTCGCACTTTTCAATTTGAACCTTTGCTTGCCTCGAACAGCGATGTTAGAAGCGTTCTGAAAAGAAGATATAGTCGAAATAATCGACTCGGAACATTTCCAGCTCTGTCTGAATAAGATGGACCCATCAGCATAAGATTTACCCATCAGAATATGATGGACCCATCAAAGTACATAAGCTGGACCCAAGGGAAGATTCTTCGGTCTATCTTATTACAGCTTTTATTCTCGGCATAAAATATTGACCTGCATACAATGATGTTTCCAAATGTTATTTGTGGTGGAGAACAATGATTGAGTTACTTGTAGGTAGTAGCTCAAGACACAACTCGATAAATTCCACCATTATTTCGGTGAATATGTCTGCGCCAGTCAATATAAATTAAAAATAAAAATTTGCGTAACATGACGCAATAATGCACGTACCTGTAGATACCTTCCACTCACTGTAATATGTTTCAACATTTGTTCCGAATTCATTTATCATCAATATTCATTGAGTATTAGACCAGTAGAGTGAGATATGCATCGTTGACCGCATTCACCATTTGTTATCATTTAGAATTAAATTAGACCAGCAGAATGAATTATTTATTGATGACCGAATTCGAGCAGTAAACCAATGGCAGCAGTTATATTTTATATTCTTATCGGATCTGACAGCATATTGATAGTGAGTACGCATGCCACTGAGAAGAGGCCATGCATCCAGTATTTGACTACTAAGCGCTCGACCAGATCTCGCACCACCAGCACTACCCCTCGTCCAGTATTGACTACCAAAACCCCCGTTAGGAGACCTACCACTCAACGGATTCCTCGTGCTACTTAACCTCCGAAAGTGACCCGTCCATCCATCACCAGAGCTACCAGAGCTCCGATGCCTCCGAAGAATACTAGCGCTCTGGATGATGAATAATTGGACTCTAAGGCTTAGGGTTCGCCGTCTGAAGCAGGCCATTTCAGATCTTGAACTCTCTTTTCGCATTCAATTACGTCATAAACACGTACTAACAGATGTGATCATGGAATTTATCGAGTTCTGTCTTGAGCTACCTAGAAGTATCTCTATCATTGTTCTCCACCACGAATAACATTCGGAAACATCATTGTAGGTCAATATTTAGACATTTTAACGAGGCTGAGAAAAAAATCTGTCTGAACAAGATGGAGCGAAGAATCTCCCCTTGGGTCCATCTTATTTTGATGGGTCCATCTTATTCTCATGGTTCCATCTTATTCAGACAGCGCCACTTTTCCTAATTACAGTCGAATGTGTGAATTTGAGAATCGGTCGTGCTCGCATTTGAATGGAGAAAAGATTACTAATACCCAAAGGGAGCAATGAGAGAGGGAGAAATGCGCTAGAGCAACCAGTAAACTGTCCCGCAGTTTTATATCTCGGCTCCCAGTGATGCTAGACACTTGAAATTTGGTTTCTTTGTGGTTTTTCGATTTCCACCCCAGAAAAAATTTCAAGTCACTACCTTTACGGGGAGCTGAGATATGAAATTGCGGGAATTCAAATCTTTTCTCTTCTCCTTGACTTTTTCCACAGCATTACTTGATTGCGCTGGTCAAAATTACGCTCCGCCCCCTGTGTTGTGTGTCTCCCGTTACATTTGAAGACAGAGTCAAATTGTGCATGCACTTTTTTTCGCTCTAGCGCGATTGAGAGATGAGATATCAACAAACGGCCAAAAGTATGACGTTATTGGCTTCCAGATGGACATTTTGGCTATAGTTTTGGGAGCGATGGGTGAAATTGATCTTGGGCCTTGTACTTATAAATATAACTTTTATGTTTGTGATCTTTGCTTGAAATTGCCCACTCTCCTGGTTCAGAAAACTGTAAATATAATCGCGACTATCAATTATAATAGATATAAAAACAACTTTGGTGTTCTTGCAGACCGCATACTGCTACGCCATCTATCACATGGAATCTCTTGAAGATTTGTTGCTGATCCCCTAAATTGTAGATAAACTTGGTCGTTGAACTATGCAGATCTATTTTTACCGAACGTCACAATTCACCTCTTGGTAATAGTGCGTAACAATATTGTAACAGAAATGTGAACATAGTCAGCATTGCCAAGGAATATAATCAATATTAAATCGCGTTAGTACCAGACGCGTTACTACGCCGGAAGACCATAATAGCAATCCTTTAAACATTCTAGTTTATTTTCAAAACCGTTCTTCGCTCGGATCCCTCTCGCAATGTCTACTCCACTCGTTGCATTAAGTCTACCCAATTTGCCGCAAGATGTGATTCGTGAGGTCATTAAAGTTGGTCAGGAATCTATCGATTGCATGCAATTTGTAAGTGATGTTTTTAATTTTAAAACTCGCTTAACCATGAAAACCCTGCGCTTTTGGAGCTTGAATATAGAATTTTTTTTCAAAATATGGGTATATTCTCAATTACAGGTATCCCATGATTGGCACGATCTCGTAATTGATCATTTCAATAACAGAAGGAATCTTCCTGTGATCGAAAAACTTTCCTGGAAGCGAGAAGGTGAATTAAGCTGGAGGCTTTTAATCACCATTCCAATGCGGTATCGAAGCTATTTCGGGCTAGAAAGTTGGTCTGAGTTGGATTCTGATACTATAGATAGTGAAGACGTAAGTGAAATACAGGTGTCATTGAATATATATGATATTTAGATAGCCGTGTACAGCAAATTATTCAAACGATCTTATGCTGTGAAAATGACAATTTGCGATCGTCTCACCAGATTAGGCAAACGAACTTCGCACATTGAGAAAATTCATATCGACAAACATTTGCATGAAAAATGTGTCTTTTTGAAAAATGCGATATGTGGTTTGCCAGTTGTTCAACTGTCAATCGAAAAAATTGGACTATTCGAAAAGGAACGCGCGTAAGTAATTTTTCATAATTCATAATTTTCATTTGTATCTGCGCTATTTCCTGTAAATACGCAAAATAAACAAATACAATAGAAAACACAGATTTTTTAAATTACAGATAAATTAATAATACAGTAAGAAAAGTAATGAGTATATTTAAGCATAATAATAATCAATATTTAATAGTAATAATAAGTATTAATTACATATCAGTGCAATTATATTGGATCTGGTTCGAGCAAATTCAGTTCAGCATCTGCACCTGGTAGTTCTTGGTTATTCCTGGTCAGAAAATGGTGCGGGTAAGAGCGTTGACTTTGCACCATGAGTTCATCCTTTTTATATGTTTTTGAGTTCTTATAATAGTTCAATACAGGAAAACTTAATTCGATTAGTCGATTTAAGATCTGTCAACTTTCTTGCCCGACGCGGCACTCACAGTGCCAACGATAACCCTCACAATTTCCGACTTTAAACTCTGTTTTTCTCGGGACACGCAGTTAGAAGCAGTCTGGAAGAAAAGAATGAAAGATATGATCGACTCGAAACATGTTTCAGTAACTGTTAAATGTGAGAAATTGCAAAACTGTCGTGTTCGAATTTGTTTGGAGAAAAAAATTTCTGAGTACATTTAAAGCTATCAGGTTGATTCAAAAGTTTCCGAGGTTTTTGAACTTTCTTTTTAAAAGCGATAACTCAGCTGATCTTTAACCAATCAACTTATTTATTTTCTTATATTATGCGGGCATGTATGCACTTTATATCGCCCATGCAGGCTAATCAATTGTTTCCGAAATGCCGTCACAGTGCCCTGTCAAACTAAGCGCGTTCGTGATTTGTACTGTCTACTTCTGAGGCTAGAACTTTTTTTGAGCTTCTCAATTTCCACTCTCAATTTCTTCACTGATCTGAAGGGCATTCAGTCAAAATAAAATTATAACGACCGGCCAGCAGTGACCGCCAAAATAGTGACAGGCGCCTTTTTGAAAACTTGCGCAATGTGGAAACCTCTGAATTCAGATTATATTGGAGGGTATTCGAAAGAATGGACCATGACAGATCGGTAAAACTGAAAAGTAAAGTACCTGTCCTAATAAGTATACCATAAAAATTTGGTAGAGATATATTCATTAGTGATGTTATTTCGAGCGCTCGTCGCTCGCGAGCGATTATTTTTATTCATCGCTCGAGCGAAGAGCGCTCGAGCGCAAAGTGCAGAATGATCGCTCGAGCGCAGTTCTCAAAATGATCGCTCGAGCGACGAGCTTTCTTTTTTAATGATTTTTCTTTTACTCCCCTCCCCTCATTTGATTGCGACGGCCGCGGAGCACAATAGAGCTAATCCAATTTGACACATTGTGATTATCATTCCACTCCACTCGAGCGCCGATCGCTCGAGCGCTCGTTTCCACGAATGTCTCTCGAGCGCTCGTCGCTCGAGCGATCATTTTGAGAACTGCGCTCGAGCGACGAGCGCTCGAGCGATCATTCTGCGCTTTGCGCTCGAGCGCTTTGCGCTCGAGCGATGAATGAGAGAGGCCGCTCGAGCGACGAGCGCTCGCCAGAAACGCTCGAGTGAACAACACTAATATTCATAAATCGATGAACAGCAAAAATTATGATATTCATGTCGATATTCGAATGTCGAAATCAGTACATATTAATATCCCCTGATAGCAGCGATGTTTAAAATCCGTGTATTTTGTGCTTAACCGATAGAGAGACCTATCCAGATTACTTATTAATAGGACAAAGCTAGGGCTTCAGAAATGTTTGTTAAGTTGGCGTCGACCTGAAGCTCACAAAGTCATATTTTTGTACTACTTCAAAATTTTTATCTATTACTTGTCAACGACTCAATCGTTATCCAATTTCAAGTTACCTTTGTTGTGGCCCACTATCCTCCTAAATAATGGTGTGGATGAACACAAGCTCGATGTAAGCATTGAGGAGAAATTAGAGAAAAGAAAACCTCGGAAACTTATGAATCAACCTAATATATATTCTGTAATCATGGATATATTTGTGTTTGGATCTTTGCTTACCTTTTCTGCGCACGATTTGATAAAGTTCACTGAATTAATTTTAAACACGTAAGCCTTCCTTAATCTTCAAAATCGAACTATCACGCTTTGCATAAAATTTAAAAATTTTCCATAATTGAATCAACATTTTCATTATTACTTTTTCTTTCTTTCCCTCCTCCAGTCCTCTCCTCATTCAACCCTCCCTCTCTCACTCCGCGCGGTTGGGAGATGATTCTTCTCTTCCTCGCCCTCTCCCTGCTCTCGCTGCTGAGAGCCTCCGATGTGGTGCAGTGTCCGGGCGACAAGGTGACTTTCTTTGACAATCCTGAAGCTAGTGGATACTCAGTAACGACTGTTCTATCAGGGGAAATATGAGAGTAATGACAGATCTTGTATTATCAGAGGAAGTTGACATGATTTCCAATCCCTGAAATTGTCCTGGATTCATTTTAAGGCCTGCCTCTACTTCACGCTGTGCGGCAGCAACGATCCGGGCACTATCGAGAAGGTATACTGTAGCTCCCTTGTGATGCTGCGGGCACAGTAGAGTACAGTAATTCGGAAGGTTGCTGTGGACACAGTAGGGTACTATAGGTCCGTTAGGTGCACTGGTATCAACCTCTGCATACAGTACCCTCCCTGATGGGTGCTGTATGCAGAGGTTGATACCGTAGGATAGTGTGCTCGGATGTTGTAGGATACTACTGTAAGATCTGTAGTCCGATAGAAACTTCAAATTGTGCAGCGATCCGGAAATTATCGAGAAGGTATACTGTAGCTCCCTTTGGAGGTTCTGTGGGCTAATATAGCTCCTTTAGGAGTATTGCAAGGTGCTGTTGATACAGTAAGAGGCATAGTATCGTAGGCTACTGCTGATTCTGTAATTCGGAAGCATCCTGGAACCATCCTGGGGAGCAATGTAGTCTGCTGTTCAAAATCGATAATGAAAAATATGAATATATTACGGTTGGAATACTGTGATAATCTTCAAATATCGATTGTCCAGGTGGAATTCCTCAATTCGATCCGTGTCAATGCGTTCACGCCGTACCGATGCGCCGACGGCACCGTGAACAAGACGTTCCAGATGCAATTTCGGTGGGTTTCCTTAGGCACACTTAGGGCACCTTAGGTCGACTTAGGTTTACTTCGACAATAGGTTAGCGTAGATAAACCTTAGGCTCACTTAGGTCATAGGTTAGCTTAGGTAAACCTTATGATTTCTTAGGCTACCTTAGGTTACCTCAGATTCACTTAGCGTAACTGTTTTTTTCGGTGGGTGGGATGGCACCGTGAACAAGGCGTTTCAGATGCAATTTCGGTGGGTTCTTAGAGATCAAAGATCAAAGATCACTCCTTTCCAGACCAACCAGCGCCCGCGATCTCTCGATTAACATCGAATCGCCCATGACGACCCTGAGATACGTGGAATTCGCGATGAACAATGTCTCGTTCAAATTTCAACATATCGGAGATGTTGTGGCTATGACGGAGGGAGGCAAGGCCATCGGTGAGCTTTAACCTAGGATTACGGTAAGGATTAGGGTAGGGTTACTCAAGGATTAAGGTAGGTTACGTTATGGTTAGTGTGCAGGATCTGGATCGAATAGTCGAGCATATCGGAAACGTGACGCTACTAACATATTTTTTCTATTGAAAAACCCTTCGAATTTTGAAATCATGGCCACAACGTTACGTTCTACGTTGCAGATAGCAAATTGTCCGTCACGAGCGCGGCCGACGCGCCAATGATCGCGCAGTTGACGTTCACACTCGCTGAGGTGAGTGGGTCCTGGCTGGAATTTGTGTGGTTACGGTAGTTATCGATTTTTTGTGCTCCGATTGGAAACTGAGTGATTACTGTGCAATTATCAATTTTTAAGTTGGTAATAGGGTAGTGATGTCGCTGACACGCTCGCTGGCTCGCTGGTGAGATGAGTGGGTCCTAGCTGGAATTTCCGTGGTTACAGTAGTTATTGATGATAGACTATTCCTACCATTATTATCCTATTTCTTCGCATGACTTCTGAATTACTTCTATTTTCCGATTGGGATCAAATACCCCTCAGAGATCAAAGACCATCATATCAATTCCCGCCGTTCCAGCCCTCCTACGAGGTCTTCACCGACTTTTAGCCAACGTTTAGTCAAAATATAGCCATATTGCATTCATTCCAACAGATAAAACTCTCCCATCATGTTTTAGCTTAATTTTCCTATCTTATGAGATACTTTCAGCCGTCCTACGAGGCCTTCGCCGACCTCAAGGTGACGACAAGGAAGGGTAGGGCGTGGCAGCTGCCGGGCTTCGGCGAGCGACTGAAGGCGATTGGTGAGTATGAGAGTTAGGAATACGGGCAATACTCTCTTCATTTTACATGCTCTCTCACCAGTCAGAGAGGCGAAAGAGTGTGCGAAATGAAGAGACAGTAACCGCATAGATCTTTCGCATAGAACTCTAGTCAGCATACGTGAAATTTAGAATGAATAACATTTCCGCCTCAACCTATTATTCCGATATCTAATTTGCAACCAGAATTTGAGTCTGTAATCAAACACCCAGATTGGATCAAACGCCCAGATAAAAAGGCCGTCGAATATTTGATTTCAGTTTCCCCGGAACCCGAGAAGTCGTCCGGCCTCGTAGTGGGCGCGGTCTGCGGCTCGATCGGCGCTGTTCTGCTTGTCGGCGGATTGGTAGGGGGAACACTCGCAGTTCGCCGCAAACTACTCACCATGAATCTCTATTGAAAATAGACCGTTTTTGAACTCGTGCAGAGAGCCGCACACTACTAACTACAAATCTATCTTGAAAATGTCACCTTTTCTGATGACATTTCTCTAGTGAAAATAGATCAATTTTAAACTCTCGCAGATCGCCGCAGGCTACTAACCACAAATTTCTAGTGAAAATGTCTTCATTTCAAACTCTTGCAGATCGCCGGAACCTGCTTCTACCTGAAGCGCCACAAGCCCAAGGTGATCAAGGGCCACTCGATCAAGGGCACCAGTCCGTCGTCCAAGGCCAGAGGTACGGTAGGTTGAGTACGGTAGCCGCCAGGGCATGTTATTATGGTAGTTGAAGTAAAGCATAATGGGTACGGTTGCTGGAACAAGTCATTCGGGGTACGGTAGAAAGTAGTTCGAGTACTTTAATCCTTTGGGTACCGTAGTTAGCGAGGGGCACATGAAGGGTACGATAGTAGGCAAAAATATACGGTATATGAATACTTAAAAAATGTAATTTAATTTAAATGCAGAAGTCGACCTGGGCGTCGTCCGCTCGCAAAGGATGCCCGTCCCCATCGGAAATCATAGGTATTTAAAAAAAATTTAACAAAATTATTCAAAATAATTACAATGTTTTCGTTATCTGAGAAATCTGAACAAAAACAACTATGATTCGAACAAGGAAAAATAGCTATTAGGAAAATAAATAATTAAATATTATTTGCAGTTGGGTCGAGCAGGCCGGGGAATCGAACAAGGCCGTGGCCGACCTGCCGGATCCGTCTGTGTTTGTTTTGTTTTCACTATCTTTGTTTTTATCTTTATGCGACAACAACAATAACAACAACAACAACAAGTTTCAGCCCACACCGCATCGAGAGAGGGCTTCGGGCCATCGGCTGAGATCGCGCGCGGAGAACCGAAATCGAAGACGGGCGCGTCGAATGAGAGGGTGAGGAAATTATTTTGAAATTGATTTTCACATTTCCAAACTTAAACATCATTAGAAATTTTTCTTTATTTGTAGCTGTCGAAAGAGCCGACGGTCGCCTCGAAAGAGAAGGTATAATATAATTTTTATTAAGTTCCACAATTAAATTAATTTCTTCTAAATTTTCTTCTCATATCTGGCTTTATTTATATCTTTTGAATTTTTTTCATTTCATAATAATAATTTCTAGATGTCGAGAGAGAACGCGTCCGCGGAGAACGTCGGCCACATCAAGGACTCGGCCGAGCCGATGAAGCAGTCCGCTGAGAAGGTTGTGCTTTTTATCATCCTGATTTCCTTTCGTTGCGAGTCGGATTCATTGTCACTCGGTCACTATTCTTAGTGAACCTTCGATTCACTGGTCACGATAATACAAAAACTCATGCAACAATTCTCGCACTCGATTAGCTTCAAAAATTGTCCATCTGAACTGTGCCAACACAACAGTGTGCTACTTCCAGCTGCCGTCCGCAGAGAAGGTCGGCCCTCGACCCAATTATGAAGTCGCCTGAGGCGAGGTGAGACTCCGCCCACTTTTAGTAGACTCCGCCCATTTCATTCCAGGACCTCCGAAGTTCATCTGTTCTAGAACAAATCCCATAGCACCAGAGCGCAATCGGATAAATCAGATTGTGTAAATGGTGTTTGTTGTGGGGAAATGCTGGATTGATAAATATGTCGCATTCACAAAAAACAAGTGAAAGGATAAGCTGAAAAAATGATAAAATCAAAATCTCGACTGTGAGAGCGTTTGTTTGAAATTGGAACGATGGAAAGGAATGGAGATGTGAAGAACGAATTACTTAAGATCTTCTATCTAGTCATAGTTCTTGTTGTTACGAGCTTCTTTCTTCGACTTTTCTTCATGAACAAAAACCAGTTGCGTACGGTTGATATATTCGAAATTCGATTACTCGAATGAAGCGAAATGACAGAGAAATTCCATGAAGATCTAGCTATTTATGAATGTCGTTAGTTGATTAATCAAATGTTTTTTTATATTGAGAATTTCTTGAAAGTAACTTCTATTTTCAAAGAGCCGCGCAAGGATGTGCATAATGAAAAATGCAACTATTGATCTATCACATTTATATTCCTATCCGAGAATGCAAATGACGTGATTGAATCAGCCGATGCGAGGAAATTGATGGCAAAACCTTTGTTTCGTATAGGTCGAGTGGTTGATTGAAATGCCAATGCTGATCATCATCTATAGATAATTTCCTTATTTTCTGTTTATTCTCCTTAATTGTCATCAATTTACTTATCCAGCGCGAACTAATAATAAATGAAATTATCTGCATGAAATGGACACTGAATCACTCTCACATACTTCCCATTTCTATTCACATAGATAATGGCTTTTGTTTGAGGAAACTCGAATCAATTTCGAATACTTTATTCAATACGAAAAAAATATCCAATAAAGGCACACTTGATGAGGTGAGGCTTGAACTTCTAGATTTCGACGAGACTATGTGATCATTCAGTATGAATATCGATTGTAATTCACTTCGTGAACAATGAAAATGGTGAGCGGAAAAGAAGGAGGTCAAAGATCAAAGATCAAAGATAAATCTAAGCCTTAATGCCCTTTCTGCCGACGAAATGATCCATCGTCTCAAGAACGCCGAAGTAGTCCGCCAGGATCATCTTAGCTTCCGTGGGGAGGATCCTAAAAATACATTAATTAAATAATATTATATTTAAAATATTAAAATGAAAATAAATAATAAACATACGCGGAGAAGGCGGTGGTGAGGTAGAGGAAGCGCGGGATTTGGACTTCTTCCTGAAAGATCGTAATGCATTTTGAATTAATATGTTATTTTTATGGTATATTTCTTTGAATTAAGTTGGAATTGGAGCGAGAATATTACCTTGTTAGTTAGCACGGCTTCCGTGATGCACTCAACGACGTACTCCGGCTCGAGAATGGGAAGGACGGTGGGCGACCTGACAATGGAACCTTTGTTTTGGCATATTCATTTTTTATTGGAAGAATCGTCTATTCGTTTTACATTTAAAAATTTGCAACAGAAAATTCAGTCAAAAAGACAATACTTTGATCCGACACTATTACTCACTTGGTCTCCACTCCGTCGAACATGCCCGTGTTGATGTAGTACGGACAGACGAGAGTGGTCTGAAAAAATATTCAATTACTTCAATTACAAAGTATTTAGTTGATTAATATGTTTTGTATCATAAATGCACCTATTTTCGATTCATTTTGCACCCAAATCAGCAAGGCTATCGAGGCCCAGTGTTAAATGTGATACATTACCTTAACTCCGCTCGCATTCAG
This sequence comes from Pristionchus pacificus, assembly GCA_000180635.4. Taxonomy (NCBI): domain Eukaryota; kingdom Metazoa; phylum Nematoda; class Chromadorea; order Rhabditida; family Neodiplogasteridae; genus Pristionchus; species Pristionchus pacificus. The sequence continues at coordinate 21,054,421 of CM026579.1, forward strand.
CTTTCTCAACTCGGCAGAGAGCGACTCGTGGAAGCCAACAGCGCCGTGCTTCGAAGCGCAATAGTCGACCTGAAAATATTTTTTTATATATTATTATTTATATTATTATTTAATCATTTCGAAATCACGGCCTGGTTATTTAGTCATTGCTGACACCGATACTATCGCTCAAGATGGTCGCTTGATGGCGCGTTTTTGCGACAACGAAATGATTCTTTGTGCGAGATCTTCCGCCTTGATACGATACGTGTGGTCATAGAACAATGTGTCATCTCTAATTGCAATTGGCGTCATTCAACTTGCTACAAAGATCAGATGGTCAAATATTTCAATTCACTAAGATCATGATAATTTATACAAGAATCCCAATACATTGCAACATGAAATGTCAATTCTCACCAATCCAGCAGTACCGGCCTTTCCTGCAATCGACGCCACCGTGACAATGTGCCCGTTGTTCCTCTCGATCATAGGCTTGAGGAAGTTCTTGGCCGTCTGAAATTTCGAATTTACTTATTTTTTAAATCATCAAAACATTGTCGTGTTTCAAAACATCAAAACACTGCGCCCACATAGATAGTTGACTACAGAACGGTCAGGTGTGCCTACACTAAAAACCTCATAGTGCAAAGTAATTGCGTTATTATTAATAATATTGTTTTGTTGTTGTTGTAATTATTATTCCGAATGTAACTCACAAAGAGGCACGCATTGCAGTTCACAGCCATGATTTTCTCCATCATTTCATCCGGGCAGTCGAAGATCTTCTTTCCAGTGACGATGCCCGCGTTGTTCACCTGAATATGGAAGGATTATTGTTGTTATTGTTGTTGTTGTTGTTATTGTTATTCTAAATAAGCACTGAGCAAAGATCAAAGAACAAACTCACCAAAATGTCCACATCGCCCACTTCCTTCTTCACTTTCTCCGCCGTCGAGTTGATCTCGGACACCTTGGACAGGTCGAGTGTGTAGGTGAACACCTAGAATCGACCATATTTGAAGATTTGATATCGCATTGCGCCAAAAAAAAGGTTATCACACCTGAAGTGAACACTGATTCTAATTGAGTGAATCAGTAATACAAAATAAAAATTAAACGTATTTGATGATCCGATAATACTCCGATAGAATTCCCATTGCATTTGCAACCTCAAGGAATAATAAAGAGGGATACACGCGTAACATTGTTTCTCACCTTCACTCCGCTCTTGCCCAACAAGCTCTTGGTCTCTTCATTGCCCTTCTCATTCACATCCCAGAGCACAAGCGTGCAGCCTTGCTTCGCGAACTGAAATTTTTGGTGTTGTTGTTGTTGTTGTTGTTGTTGCTGTTGTTGTTTGTGTTGATCTACGAATAGCTTACCTCAATAGCCATCAGCCGTCCGAGTCCCGAGCCAGCACCGGTGATCAAACAGACTTGCCCTGGAATTGACGTTTTTTTTTATCAAATGATGAATACTACCGTATCATCCCTCTTTTTCACGTAAAGGAAAAGAATTCGATAGGTTCTGTATCCCGTACCATTGACGCTCTTTCGCGGCAGAACACCCATCGGCAGGAGAGCCTTGATGCCTCCGAACAGGGACACGAGCAGCACTTTGATGAGGGTGACGGCGAAGTGGATGAACTCCTCGAGGTACTCGTGCATTGCTGAAAAAAAACAAATTTTAGAAACAATCGTGCGGAAAAGCAAAGTCGCGTGGGAATTTTTGGAATAACGGACGATCACGTTCGTATTTTTGGAATAACGGACGATCATGAACCAGGAAATATACGCAATATATGACGTGGGGATAGGTAAGGATTTGATCCACCGCAACCGATCAAAAATCGCGAACTTTATGCGATCCGTGAGGTTCTTTGTTTGTTCAGGCACTCAAAAATCACTCGAACAAGTGTCACGGAACAGTCAACATGATTTTTGCACGCAAGCACTCTACCTTAGTTCACCCGGATTTGAGCAGAGCATTTAGCACAACACTGAACTTCTTAGCCCCACCTATTTTTTGTACGGAAAAGGCCCCTTTTATACCTAAAATACTTTCGATTGCGATTTAAATGCTTGCGGTGGGCATTACGCTCGCAGCGGCACCCCGCTCACTAATTGTGCGAGCCTCCCCTGCTGACTGGCTGACCCGGTGGAACTGGTAAATTCGCACGGGAAATGATAAGAATGTACGCAAAAACCGGAACTGATCAGGGGAATGGGGAATGAAGAGGGCAAGCGAGTAAGGTTCGCAGCTCATATTGGGAGCCCGCAAGGGTTCGATAAGAAATGAACTCATCAATTCCCATACTTTATCATCGGCCAAAGAAGTTAGGGCGCATGCGAAAGAAAGCCAACCCTTGCGCTAACTTGTGATAGATAATAAGTTTTCAAAACATAGCAGCGTGATTAAGCATGACGTTCGGAATTTTCGGACAACAACAAAGTTCGTCGAAATACGCAATAATACGCACTGATCACGCTCTTTCCTCACTAGATGATTTGTGTTATTCGGCTATCATCACTATTGTTTGATCATCGCAGGCGCAAAATGTGGCATGAAGATGCAATTTTGAGTACAACGGAGGCATATGAATGGGTTTTTCATTTCAAAAGATTAGCGCACCCAACTGACCAACGCCCCTGATAAAAACTGATATCCTGATAACGCCGTGGCTCCTTTAATAGGCGCCCGCTGTTGTGGTGGCACTACCGACCACACCGCCGTGGTGACTGGTAAAGTTCCTTATCACGCGAGTAAAAACAGGGATGGAAATACTGAAAACACTGCGCAAAAAGTGGTGACAGGGTGCTGAGATTGTGATTTCACGCGCGAGGATTGCGTTAGGGAGGAACTGTCTTCGATTTTGTCTGTTGATCTAGAGTAGTAGAAAGAGCCATAGTGCCAAGATTGTGATACAATCGTTTAGGGTCATCTCTGAACGACAGGGAGAAAATGCCCATAGTTCGCTACTACAACTACGCTTGCTAGGATAGATTGTTGAGGTTGTGATTTTCCCCGTGAGGATTGCGTTGGGGAAAGGGTCGATTCCGATCGCTTTTAAAAATAGAGAAAGAGAGAAGTGCAAAAGTGCGCAAATTGTGATCTACTCATGCATAGAGTCGAACTGGCCCCTAATAGCGTAACTTAGAAAACATACAGGCACTAGGCAATGTCATAAACAAACCCAGAGTTATCATTAGAGGAAAGTGTGAGGGAAATAAAACTTGTGGTGGAATGATTGGAACTCGCCGGTGACCTGTGCCCAGTGGCAGACCCCCTGGGCGGAACAGTGGTAAGTAAACAGTGCCAAAGTGTGCTCAAATGGTGTCGGAATGAGGGCGAACGCAGCGCGAACCGTGTAGCAGATGCCTTCAGAATATTCCCACCAGTGACAGGGCAACTGGTCCTTCTGAATGTTCATTTTCCCATATTTTCGAATGAAGCTGAAAAAAGGCTAAGTTGCTTCTACCAATGTTACTGCCTTCAGAGGACGACCACGCTAGGTAGTTAGGTAGTTAGGCGCGTAAGGCAGCTTCATGCGATAGCTGCATGAAACTTGAAGAACAAGACAACTAAATGAGCCTCAAAAGTGAAAATTATGACTGAAAAGTGGGTGATTTATAGAGGAACTCTGAAGCAACTGCCCACAGCTCAGACCCATCCCTCATCCCCCTCGCGTCAGAAGCTTTTTGAAATGTGATACCCGCTTTCTTGTCGGCCCCTGATCTCTGTCTCTCCAGTTTGCATTGTCTCTCGACAGTCAGAGAAGCGAGAGAGTGTGTGAAAGGGAGAGAGTCCGGCCATAACACTCGCTGTGGAGCTGAGCTTCAACTCATAAAACTCATAAGTGTCACGGCTTGTGTAATCTCCAACGGAAGCTCAAAGTTACAAAGTGGAACGAAAGTGTGCTATTTCGAATATCGTGTACAGCGCAAATTTCAGAGCGAGGATAACTAATAATTTAGCAGAAAAATGCCAGGTACCCCCCCCCCCCAAAGTCGCAATTCTAAAAATTCACATATTTGTCATCTAATATAGTCGATGAGCGCAATTCTGCATTTAGTAACGGGGTCACCTCTACATTGAACTTTACTAGCCAAAGAATTTAGCGCGGAAACGAACCATAGCTTTTTCCAAAGTCAATGAAAGAAACGATCGAACTAAAAAAGACGAAAGGAGAAAAAATCGAGCAACAAAATGGCAAAAGTTCTCAAGTGTCAGAAGCGAGAAAACACTACTCAAGTAGTAAGGTAGGAAAGGAGCGCAGGGAAAGTGAAAAGGCTAGCTGAGTGGATCGGTAAACATAGAGTCAGGATGGCGGTAACGCGGACCAATGTTCTCGTCTCTCCAATTCTCCTACTCTCTCGGCGATCAGAGCAGCGAGAGAGTGTGCGAAAGGAAGAGAGTCAGGCAGTTACTCGGAGGTAATGACCGGTGACCCGAAAAGCGGCGCGGTCGAACGAAAGTGAGTGCGGGGAGCGTGGGTTATTGAGAGAGGGGGAACGGTTAGCTGCGCTCCCGGGCAATGAACAGAGATCTTTTTGAGGACATTCACTTGGAAAATGATTGAAATGCTTACAAGCTTCGCAATTCGATAGTCTTCTCTCCTCTTTTTGCTCCTTGAAAACCCTGGAACCATGGTTACCAGAGAACTCGGAGTAAGAGGGCAGAGAGAGATGTGACATCTCTGCACACTAAGTGAGTACAAATGAGCTCATCGAGAATTCGAGTGAATTTGGCAGTAAAAATGTGAGAAACCCATGAAATTCATGTAGTAAATGCAGCAGCGACTCCCACGATTGCAGAGTAGAGTAGAGTCGAAAATCGCTCTAATAACAACGTCGATCAAATCTTCATCCTAATTACCGCAGAACTCCAAGGGGGATGTGAGGGACCAAGACGTCCATCCACAAGTATGTGCATCTTGGAGAAGAATTTAAGTGATTTTGAGGGAGAATCAATTGACCAGAGTAGAGTAGAGAAAGTAATCGTGAGAATAACACCGGTGATCAGGAAGAAAAGAACACTCGCGTCTAAATGCGAAAACAATGTCTCATCGTTAAGAAATCTTGGGGTGACCCTCCCTACCCCTCACCTACTATGCTTACACTGAACAACACTTGTGTGAATAGAATAAATAAATGAACGCATAAATGCCCTGTGAAAACATGAGGGGGCCTAAAGCCGAGCTGTGGAAATGTTTGAATCCTGCATAAGTTGTGAGTTCGAAAATGCAGGAATCATTTCTTAATTTATCCCACTATTTTCACATCGGTCAGATATCCCAGAAAGTAAGCGTACTGAAGCGAGAGAGGATTACACCTACTTCGAACTCTGGGTGAAAACAATGTGAAATATCTGGAGCTGGCCTTCCCTACACCTTTTTATCCTGCATTTGTGTCAAACACCGGGTGGTATATTAAAGTAAAATAATAAATGCTCAGCGAGAACCATTGAGCGACGCTAGCGCAGCAATATCGCAATAGGAAAAATTCCACTCATGTTTTCACCTTGCGTTAGCGTCATCAAACACCGGTGTTTCAAACATAAGATAAGAACTCCTATCTGAAGAAGGCAGATGTGCGATCGGGAGTAACATTGTTGAGGCGAAAACAATGTCGCAATTGGAACAAATTTTGGATGACCAACCGACACCACTGCACAAACTGCGCTGAACTTCATCCTAAAAAAAGTAATAAATGCGATTCAGCGGAGGGACCGGAATTTTCAGATTTCCAGATCAATCAATTCTAAAGGGTCTTGAGGCTGAAAAAGGGGCGGCAATTGTGCAATCACGACTGAAACTCTAGTTCTAAGGCGAAATCAACAAACACCAGTGTCATGCATAGCGAATCGCGTGCGTAGCCTACTTTTTCCTTCAATTCACAAGGTTTCTCGATTTTCAGAAAGAATAATGACTTTTCGAGCCACGAATATGAAAAAGAGGCGACAATTATGTGTTTGGGACTGAAACACACACTCTAGCCTAGAGGCGAAAACAATTGGTGTAATGTCTAGCGAGTAGTGTGGGTATTTCGCCTCAATGTTTCTTCAATCAAAAAAATAATTATTCTCGAGCAATCGTTTAGCCCACTAATCTTCGAAGACCTGGTACGTTTTTTTCCATACCGAGCAAGGAAAAGCGTAATGAGAACACGAGTATGCACCTAGGAAGTGTCCAATTTGCCTGAGCGGGGGTAGTTATTTGAGATTAGGATCGCGCTAACCTACTTTTCCACGCTAACATGAGCATTTCTGCTCACACATTCGCGCAATGAATATCGTCGATATTACAGGAAAACGGCAGATAAAAATGCAACAGCTATAGCAAAACGAAATAAGATCAATTTATCTAAGCGTGAAAAAAGCGTATGATTACTGATCTCGTATACCCATCCTTTTATCCACATCTAGTCGGAGCCATCCGGCATAGACCGTCTCGCTGAATCGGAAGGTATTTCAATTCACCGTCTTACCTGAACTCTGAACTCTTGATCTAATAGTCCTACTGCCAGGGGGTATGCGCGATTCCCCGTTTCAAAAATCGGAAAATTTGTTCGAAAGATCAAAAAATCAGATCAGACGGGAGATTTTTTAAAAATAATATTTGGCCGATATTTGTAATAGCAAATGCATTCTTTCGCAGGGCCGGCCGTGTCACAAGAAGGCCAGTGTTTAGTTTATCATGAGAAATTCTGCCAACGACTCCAACGAATCGATGGCGTGATATTCCCATTGGTGCTCTGGTGCATTGGTGCATTGGTGCCATTGGTGATATTCCCGTTGGTGGAATGCCGCATATTTGAAAAATTTCAGCCCATCCTCAACTGAGGAACAATTCGCGAAAAATTTGAATTGAATTGAGAAATTCAATGGCCTAAGCATGAAGCTGCACCACGCCCGAGTTGTGTGCGCGTACGTGGTAGGTAGAGAGACACGCGCTAATTAGTCTCCGCCCCTTTCCCTCTCGTCTCGCCTTTCCCTTCTCTCTCACAGTGCATTGCGCGCGGACTTCTCGGGCCCCAGCGCTTTTGGTTCACACAACTTCAAAAAACACTTCAAAAAAACTTCAAACATTTATTCATTTATCGTTCGTTCAAACATTTATCAAACATATTGGTTCACACAACTTCAAACGTTTATCAACCGCCTCAGTGTGGTCTAACAAACGAGATCAACATGCATTTTAACCTAACCTCACTACATGATCCTGATAAAGTATTGATTAATTGATTAATTGGTTAATTGATTGAGTGTGGTCTCATTCCGCATAATCCCTCTTTGAAGCGCCTAATTGTTTTTCTCTCTACAACTGTACTCTTTCCTGCGTCTTAAAATAAATGCACACTGACAAGCTACTTTGTCTAGGGCCCACAAGCTCCGCCCACTTTGTGTGGACACGATTTCGTGCAATAGCGAGAAATTAAAGTCACAAGGTTCGTTCTAAACCAAATCGGACGTTCGACAGCGCTATGGAAAGCTATGATATTCCTCTTTCATTTGAGCTTGGTCCCAGATATGCATACTATCAGTAAGTAGATCAAATTCGCATTTAAGCGAAAGGAATAGGTCGTTTTGGCATGCTCCAACTGAACGATCCTTCTCGGACCAAACTTATTTTACTAATTCGAATATTTTAGGAATTTTAGAATTTTTTCAGATTTTTAGCATGCTTCCCCGGCTTGTGACTTTTGGGCGGGGAGAGGCATGCGAGAGGGCGGGGGGAGGGAGAGAGACACACGCTAATTAGGCTCCGCCCCCTTTCCCTCTCGTCTCGCCTTTCCCTCCTCTCTCCCAGAGGGTTGCGCGCGTACTTCTCGGGCTCTAGCGCGCCTCAAAGACAAGATATCGACAAACGGCCAAAAGTATGACGTTGTTGGGACCCATAAGAGTAGTTTTAAAACACTTGTGACCGCATTGCTCGAATTCTGCTATCTACGTTGTGGCCCCTAACTTTGTCCTCTTTGACAACTCGAATCCCTCCTCAGCCCACAACGTACTCGCATCACGCGATTTTCCTCCCTTTTTCCTTATCATTCGCATAGTTCAGGCCGCACTTTAGCACAGTGATAGCATCACTTCACTATATTTGAATCCATCGTTATCGGTCAGTGAATTCTGTCCTCTCAAGATCCCTCGCCGATCAGGCTGGGATAGAGATCATGGAATCAGGAGAGAATTAGACGACGGTCGTATCAACGCCCATTTTAGGATGCCTGTTATCTATGCGGATGACTATGCCTACTCTCCTCGAGTCGCGCATTCTTTCTGTATCAATACAGCGGGTTCTTCATTGTGACAGCTCTAATGGCTATACTCTGGGTCTCCTTGTTTCGCCCAGTCTATTTCCTCACTCAAAAATGCAGTACACCCTATACTGCTTATCTGACTCGGTCGTACCGCTCTCAACGCGGGGCGTGTATTCTGTCGAAATGTTTTCTTTCTATTCATTTTACATCAACTCTCGTCGGTCAGAGTGACGAGATAGCATGCGAATTGAGGAGAGTGTAGAGTAGTCCTAGTGACAGTTTCTGATCTCCACCCTCACATTCCCAGAACCATCAAGATAAGAATAAAGCTTGAATGTACACTTCAACCTTTCACGTTTGCCTTCTCATTTTTCTTTTCTTTCACTGAAGTGGCTATTTACTCCTTTGGATAATTCAACGTTTTTAGATGTTTTTTTGCTTTGTATTTGTTTGCTCGGCGGTATAAAATTAATAGATCCAAGTATTAGACTAATTACAACTTAGATCCGATAATATACGCTGTAGTTTATCGTTTGGCAGTTTCGAAAGGCAATGATATCACGATTAGTACTCTCTCGGTAAGCCCTGCAGAACGGCTTATTTTTACTGGTACGAGTGACGCGGAGGGATTAGTTCAATGGAGTATGAGTTCATTTCACATAATCTTACACACTGTGTAATTTTCATAAACTGCATGGCTCGGCGAATGTTTTTGATTGGATATATCTTGGGCAGGCGTTTGCAGGCTCACCTTTAGAAGCTGAAATTTGAATTTTGATGGTTCAGCGCGATGGTTATTCCGAGCCGGGGGAGGGACTACTTTCAATGGTGTATTGGTTCATTTCACGCTATCTCTCCCAGTCAAACCGCCAAGAGCTGAAGAGTTTATTTCGATCTGTGGTGTCCTTATTGCTCAGATATTTTTACTATTTAATCGTTCATGATCTCCCGGTCTGCTTCAAAAGTGAAACAAACTTCTTTGTTCAGAGAGCGGATTAGTATTTCTATTGATACAAGGGCGGGAATTACTCTCTGAAATGTTGCTCTGAATCATCTTGCCGATTCGCGTTAGCATTCTGCGCGCATTTCCATAGGCGAAATCACCCATGAATCGCGGCTCCCTTTCTCTCTCATCTTTCTACATTTTCGTGTGATTCACTTTTTCGGTAGGCTCATCCAGAGTTGTCGTGTGTCAGGATGACTGTGACATCGAATTGCGTATACTTTCTCCGCCACTTTTCGAAATTTTTTTTTCGTTTGCAATAACTCAGTTTGCGATTCCAGTCCCCTGAGAAGCATAGTTGCATTGTCGGGTCCTTGTTTTGCGCACATCTAACCGCGGTTCGATCTTTGGCAGCTCTGATCGGATAGAGAGCAGGCAAAATAAGTAGAGTCAATTCTCGCCAAACCATCACTAGATACTCAGATTCTTTCTATGATATCATGCAGCGCATGTCCCAAATCCCCGGAGGCCTCCGAAACATCGTTAGACTAACGATGTCCCCCCGACGCCTTCTTGACCGTCTCTATTTCCACAACTCTGCGCTTTCTCAACTCCTTGTTATCTCTAGCCGGTTAGAGTCTCGGTCTCTCCGTTTCGCAAGGCCTCCCGCACTGTCTGATCTCTCTGACTCTCTCACTTTCTCATGGTCTCTAGCACACAGCGTTCTGACCCCCCGTTGTTCTCTCCAGATAAAGGTGAACTATGCAAATGAAACGCCAAAATCCCAACACGAAAGAACTGCAATTTCCCGCTCAATTCAAATGACAGAGTGGGGGGAGCGGTCGCTCCTCCCGCCCAGGCATTGTAGTTCGATTCATGCAAAGTGAGCGAGAAGATATGCAAAGATCTCCCCCTTCTCTGTTGGAAGAGAATGCAGTGAGCACTACCTGACAACTAGGGAGAGCGCAAAATTGAGAGACGGAACTATCCTGTGCAGTCTTGTCCGGTGCTTCGAAATATCGGCACAGAGTGACTGACGAGTTCCCCAGTTCCGACTCGTCACTCTGACAAGAAGACGTGATTATGCAATGAGATATTTTAGAATCCACCCACTCAAGTTTCGTGCGCATCTTGTCTAATTTAAAATAATTGACTTCTACGAACTAGAACACATAGCCAGCAGCATCAAATGTGCGAAATTTGTTTTCAAATTTTGTTGTTACTTTTAAAATGCTCAACCGATTAATATCGAGGTGGTTATTATTTCTCACGCACTTGAGTCTCCGCTGAAACTCATCCGAAATCGCTTCAGTTATAATTCGCAACATCACCTACTCGCATTTGCAAGTTTTTATCTGAACTAGATACTTTCATCGACATGCAATTCCCTCTATCGGTCAAATCAAGCGTTCGCTTGACCTGTCCTCCCTTCGTTACGCTCCGCTCGCGCACTTTAATCTCTCCGACGGCGAGTGTAATTATAATAATTGACCGCGGAGCTGGAAGCGCAAAGTCCTCTCCTTCCCTCTCTGAATAGAGAGCCGTCCAGAGAGGTTAATGAAAAATTCGGAGCGTTCGGGATGAAATATTCCACCTGGGTCAATTTGGTTGATGACCGCAGTTTGCGTCATGTATGGAATATTAATAGTTATAGAATCGATAGACTGCAACTAACGATGTTATTCTTACTTCTCACGCACTTTAACCATCTCTGAAACATATCCAAGGGGTTAGGGATATAACAAAAATTAACAAGAAGAACACCTTTATTGCAAGTGAAGGTTAATTTTGAAGAAAAATTTTTGGCTTGTAAAATTTACGCGATCATTCATTTTTATACTTTTTTTCCACTCCGCAATGATGCTTTTTGAGATTCTAGCTACTCGTGAACGTTCTCTTGCTGCACGCAACCTCCACGAGTCCACCTCGACCTCGGAAGTTTAATCTTGCATTCCTTGTGGCCACTTCCAGCGCATCCTAACGATGTTTGAGTCGCTGGAAGAGAAAGGGGGGAGGAATGGTCTCTCCATTTTTCACGCTCTCTCGTCGGTCAGAGAGGCTCCGTCGGGCCATCCCATAGCAGGAAACGCCGAAGGCGGAGGAAGAAGATTTAGGGGATTTGGATGTTTGCGCGCGCGGAACTGAAAGGGTCGGATGGGCGAAGCTTTTGCTGCAGCAACAGGAAGGGAAATGAATCGTCTCTCTCTTTTCGCCATACTCCCTCTAGTCTCTGACTGGGAAGAGACAAGGAAGGAGGAAGGATAGGCTACTGAAGACTTGCGTTCGTAATTCAGCCCATTTGCTTGAATAGCTGAGAGCTTCCTTGCCTTGCTCTGCAGGGAAACAAGGAAGTATGCCGTCCTGTCAAGCTGAACAGTTGAAAAGTTGCAGAACAGTTCCTTGAGTCATTCTGCAAAGATGCTTGAGAAGACGACCTAGGTATATTTCCGAAAATTCTTGACGTATTTGATGGTATTTTCTGATTGCTTAGTAAACACGCTGGGCAACAACTGATAGGATTTGGATAATTGCATTCCGTTGAGCCCAGAGTGAACTTGAAATAGATTTGAGCGCCGAATTTTCGCTACATTTTGGGTAGAAATTTGCACACAACGCGTTAGGCTTACCAATTTTCCGCCTCAATAGTTTTCGATTCCTTTGTTCAGGGATAGCGATTGAAGTTCTTATTCAAGGGCGCTTTTGAAAGTCATTTCGAGGCACAAATCTCCCTCTGCGGGGCAAAAAGTTCCCAGGCAACCTTATTGACCGATCAAAATGGCAATAAAGGCCGTCTTTGATCTCTCCGGTCGGTAGACGCACATTATGGTTTTGCATATTTACCATTTTCTGGTTCTCACCATTTCGCACACACTCTATTTTCTCTGACGAAAGTTTATGCGAAAATTGAGAGACAAGAATATCGGCCCTGCCATTTTATGCCACTTTGCCGTTATATCCCATACCTCACGCGTTAAAGGCACACATTTTCCCGGTCGAGTGCACATTTTGTCACGTTTCGCGTGGCAGCTCTGCCCACTTTTAGTCATTTTTAGATGATGACTAACTTCCACTTCCATTTTCGATTCTGCCATTCGTTCCCTTTGCATTTATGATGACTGTTGACGTTATTAAAGCTTCCTTGCTTACGTTAGGCAGATGGATACTTTATCCATTTTGTGACTAACTAGGCTCAGCTTCCATCTGTTCTCTATGATTCAATCTCATCCCTATGCGAAGTCGCTCTGCGGTCGCATTTTCTCAATTATTTGTAAAAAACTCCAGGAACCGAATATTCCATTTCCCCATCTGAATGCAAATCGGCCTCGTCTCCCTTCCTTTATCTTCCCCTCCTGCCATTCGTCTTTGCGCTTTCAGCGAATACGACTCTCTCATTTTCCCAGAATCTCTAGCCGGTCAGAGCAGCGAGAGAGCACGCGGGAACGAGAGAGTCATCTCCTCCCTCCTTTAGCCCCGGATAGACCGGGGCGAGAGAGTGTGGCAACATTGGAGTGTTTTAGAGATGCGGAGAAAGGAGCGAGAGACAGGGGAAAGGGAGAGAGTGCAGAGAGAGAGAGAGAGAGCGAGCGTTGCGCTTGGGGGGCATAAATTGCGAATGACCACTAGCCCCTTGGTGAATCGGTGTATTCTGCCGCGCGCGTTTCACGTGCTGTACCCCCTGACATACCCCTTACGTGACTCACGTTTTGATCATTTGTGCGTTTGCAGTTGTGGTTCAGTCATGCTCCACGATTTATATGCCTGTGAGTCGGCACTTCTCTGTTTTTTGGCCCAGCCATTTCTCGCAGAGTATCCCCTCCCTATCATTCTCATTCTCTACCCACAACGCACTTAGAGCGGTTGTTGGCTGGGCCAAAAAAACAGAGAAGTTCCTGTGAGTCTTGGTTGTTAGCCCATGTTGATTAGTTGGTAGCGTTTAAAGAAGGGGTGTCACGAATATCTGGCTAGCTGAGTTCTCGATGTCAGACGACGGTGTGGCATGAGCACCCCCCATAACCATTTCGAAACTCCCATGTTTTCAATGTTCGTCTAAACCGAGTTATACTCGATTGGCTGATTGCCAAGTCACCCTGAAGCGCAGCTAGAGAGCATGCAAAAATGAGGAGAGCGCTCCGCCTCACTTTGCATATCGGCGCGATTCGCGCCTCTCCTTTTTTTATGGAATATCTTGCGAATGGAGGATGGGGGTAGTGACCACTAGCCAAACGGGGCGGCTTCCACTCTCAGTATAGTTTTCTCGTTGGAAAATGTTAGCATGAATCACACGCGTTTCCTGCGTCATCTATTTTCAATTTGACCATTTAAATTAAATTGAGTGAATAATATATTTCTCACTTTCTTGCAATGCACTACAGCGCTACGCTAATATTATTTGAGAAATCAAAGTCCACATATACCTCAAGATCCTCACCGTAGCAATTCTCAAGCGTGAGAAGGGATGATCTCTCGTAGAGTTCGAAATGCAAGAAAATGCGTATCTTAACCTCGAACACTCTCGCGACCCTCTGACCGGGAAGAGAGTGTGTAGGAAATGGATAGACGGTATAAAATTCTAGTGTGAAGGGATGAGCTCTCTCATAGCGAAAAACTGCGGAACGTTGAGTGTTTTCGCTCTTTCTCACCCACGCCTCGGATTCATTTTCGTGTCATGAACAATGGGCTTGTTGACCACCGGGGCGGTTTATGTATCTCGGACACCCACCCAACACTTCCACAATTCCAATCAAAGTGAGTGGGTATATTGTAGGACAGATTGTACGAAGAATTCGTCCTTTGATTCTTTCGTTTACACACTTGTTCAGATATAAAACAAAATCCTTTCTACATCGTTCGAGATAACCATTTCTTGGAAGTGAGTGCATTTATAGCACTATCGTAGAACCAGGATGTTTTCCCGTTGCTCGGTGGTCTGTAGAGGGAGATCGCGTTTGTCGAGTCCATTACTCGATTTCGAGTCTTCACTTTCCTCAGTCTTTTTCTTCCCTGGTTCACAACCGAATTTTGCTGAATGATTTGCAAAAGTTACACAAAGTTGGCACGCATTTCCGTGGCATCTTTTCTATTTTGAACAAGATTTCGTTCAATGAGTCCCCTCGCACGTATATTGACCTCATCTCTGTATTCTCCCTCATTCCGATCTCCGACTCTCATTTAATCCGTCTTCCCTTCAACAATAGGCCTTCTCTCATCGGTCAAAGTCGAAGAGAGGGTATAGAAGACGAAAAGAACTGAATTACTTTTTTACGCATTCCAGTGAGTTAACAGTATGGTATTTGTTAACCCTTGTACTGTTCTTGTCAATAGGACTACCTCTCCTCATTTTCACGCGACCACACTACTCACACTTGATGACCCTTGCTCGTTCTTCATCTCCTTTCATGCCAGGAAAGATCTCTTAATTTAGCGTGATCTCTCAGCGGTCAGAGACTAGGATAGATCAGTCGAATAAGATGTATAGTTTAGGTTTTGCCCTCCCTCCATCTCCCCCAGGATTCATTAGCATCTGCCTCGTGAGCCATCTACACTTGTATACTCACACACATTGCTTCTCTAGTGAGATGGGCACTATTTTGGTCTCTTGTAAAACGCAAACAGATCTCCAGTAAAATCAGTTCTTGGATTCTATTTGCGTATTATGTATTATATTAGCAAGAAACTTTTACTGGGATACCAAGAAGAGATCCCCTCCTTACTCCGCTTTGATGCATCATTTCCCTAATAACTGAGAACCTTGATGAGTGCTAAGTGGGACCTAACCATTGGGGGGATGCGGCAAACTCCACATTGGCCACTTGGAATCTCAGCTTTCCAATAAGACCCCCGAAATCTTCCTTCCTCCTCCTGGAAATGCGACCCATTTTTTCCGTCTTCACTTCCCTTCCAGAACGACAAAGATGAGTCAAAGTGCCCCTTTTTCTGCTTTTTTTCCGTTCCGGGACTCTCTCAATTTTACGTGCTCTCTCGCCGGTCAGAGAAGCGGTCTGCATGTTCTGCCATCCTTCCAAGAAGGATGCTCTCCCACTTTTCCGTGCTCTCTAACTCCCCCCTTGACATCCAAGAGAGAGCGCCCGTTCAAAGCACCCTTTCCTCGTTCACTGCGTTGTAAAGAGCGGGGCGCTCTTACGTGCTCGGTGGCCTCATACATTTTGGATGGACCGCGCGAGGGGGAGGGGAAGGCAGGGCTATCAAAAGACTAGTGCTGACTTTGAGAATAGGCAGAAAACAGAGATGACTACTGTAACTGCACTGTACGTTCTGTAAATGTGCCTGAAGAGCTATGATTGATCGTCGTTTCGGATGTTCATTGGCGTTGCTTGCAACAGGAAGAACAACAGGACGAAGTGCATATCTACTAAGAACGTATACATTTGGGATGGACCGCGAGGGGGAGGGGGGAGGGAGGGATCAAAAGACTAGCGCTGACATTGATGTAAGAAAGGGGGGGGGCTACTGTAGCTGTACTTTGACCGTTTCTTTCTCTTGAATGTCCAGCTGCAATCGTAAACCACGGCAACAAAGAAAACAGTAGACTGCTGTACTTTGATCATGTCTTTCCAGATGGCCCGGTCCCATAAAAGTTTCAAACTGGTCATTCACATTTGAAGGCGTACGTTTACCCGAGCTCTCCTTAGATCTGAATGAAGGGTCATTTATGCATTCACTAGAAAAAGATTAATGTTGCTGCACTCTGGCATATTTTCTTTGAAATAGATCGGTCATAATATCAGGCATTCTAATGAAAGTGTACTTTGTACAAAGCTATGTTTAGATTTGATTGACTTCTCCATTCCTTTTTATGATAGTCAAATGATATTGACACTTACGCTATGACTAATCGCTTACGTCTCCCATTTTAGATATCCATGCTGTCAGAATGACTTTTCATTTCTGTCCCTCTAGACCATTTTGCGCCTTTTCTATGCTGAGAATATTGATCGTTGATCTTGGTAGACTGCAGGTTTTCAGGTTCGGAATAAGTGTTCCCAGAAATGTTGTTGTTTTGTCGGAAGTCTGGACCGCTTCGCTGCTCTTTGTTCGAGTCCAGACTGTTCCCAACCATTCCATCTTTCTCTGTTGGACTTACCATCCATTGTGAAATGCTCGCACGCGAGACAGTTTTACTGGCCTTTGTTTAGAGACCGCAAGCTCCGCCCACTTTTGAGTGACAGGGAAGAGGGTAAAAACTGCGCCGAGAGCTGACAGCCGTAGTTCGTAACCGATTGGGACGTTCAACATCGCGTTTTGAAGCTACTATCGTTCCCCACAAATGACCAATGGGGGAAAATGATTGGACTAGTTTGAGATGGTCAAAACTGACTTGAAAGGGTGCAGAGTACGTAATTAAAGGCTTTCTTGTGTTCGGACATGGCTCCCCCTTTCGTAATTCATTCTTTGGATTATTAGGAGACGATCAGAGAAGAAATCACGATGATTGGAAGTGTTTGGAATTTGTCAGCTCCTTTCAAAGATCGTCTTTACGCGCGTGACGATGTTCCGACTTATGGTGTTTACCGCTGGCGCGTATTTAAATTTCGTCCCTTCCCATCTCCCCCTCTCTTCCCCTTTGCATAGCTCTGCAAACTCCGCCCCCTCCTTGCCTCTTCCCATCGCTGTTTTCTTACCCGTCGTGGATAGAACACACTCTCCCTAGGCAAGGTCTGATTTTCCTCCGAAAATGTCTCTCACGACTGGGCGAAGCTATCGCCTTCGAACTTTGGGAATGAGCTTGAAATAGGCTCCGCCCTCTTTTGGCTTGGACTGATTTCGGTCACTTCTCTGTTGAGCCTCGCACGCATGGTTTTTGACTCATAATTTTGTTCGGAGGTAGGATATCGACAAACGGTAAAAAGCATGATCTTATTCAGACCAAGAGGGATACTTTGAGCACCGAAACATGACCTTACGATTGATTCGGTAAATCACGTTGCGGTCCCTACCTTTGTTTCACTTTTTCACTTTCACTTTCACTTTGTCTAGTATTAAGCAAGATGAACAAGATGAATGTGCTTCCTTTGTTTTCTCAGACTGTGAAAGGGTGCTCCAATAGTCCAAAGGGCAGTTTAGTCAGAACTGCTCTATGAAAAAAGGTCTTTCTTTCCGGCCCAATGCCGCCGACATAGGGTCCTTTCTACGTTTGCTACTGTAATTACCTGAAAGAAACTCTTTGGCAGAGAGACTTTCTTGCAGGCCACGAGACAGTGTTTTTAGTAAGGGGCTACGTGAAGATTCACTTTTTTTTTATTTTGCACCCGACTAATTCTATTCGGATGCTAAGAGCTTTGCAGCTGCAGCAAATCTCCACTGCAATGCAAAGCGAGTTTTAGTTAGAGTAGCGCAATGGATGATGGAAAATGCCCCTGCCATTCCGATTCTCGATGAACTATATTATATCTCGGAAACTTGATAGGAATTTCTTGCAGCTTCTGGTCAGCGTAGAGCGAGAGAGCGCGCCAAAGCGAGAGAGTCAGACGAAAAAACTATACATCACGCGCGAAAAAGAGCCCATCTGGACAATGTTTCTTTGCGGTTTGGCTCAATTTCGCCGACACTCTCTCCATTTCGCCTGCTCTCTCGCCTTTCTCTGCTTCTCTACCGGCTCCATCTCTCTCTCTTCGTTCTTCGTACTCTCTCGCGGTCTTGAATCATAGCACAACATGCTCTTTTCAATGGAGATCAATGGTTGACGTCTCTCTCTATTTTCCAAGCTCTCTCGCCGGTTAGAGAAGGCGAGAGAGTGTGGGGAATGGAGAGAGTGTTGCTCTTGTGCTGAAAGAGCGATTGATTCCGATCAATCGATGATGCTATCGTGTCATCTCGTCCAAGAGGAAATGTTGCTCCGCGAATGTGTAGCGATATTCACGTTCGCTTTTCAATTTGTCATCTTTTAATGATGTGCTTAGATCGTTTCAGTCATTAAAACTTGACTGAAACGATCTAAGCACATCAGAAATCTTGTCATTTTTATTTATTTTTGTAAATATCACTGACTTTGTCTATATCACTGACTCGAAGTCTTCCGTCCCCTGTTGAGCATCACGTAACTATTCGACTTCGATTAGTGATCCTTTTGTGTCCCAATATTACGCGCCATAAATCCGATTCCCCCGCATATTCATGACCTCTATTTGATCAGCACCTATACGGCATCTGATAAAACAATAAATGAGCTCTCCCAAGCGTCATTGAACAGTGTTTTGGGCCATTTTCTGCTATATTCTCATCATTATAGCCTTCTCATCGCATAATGTTCCACTGATTTTTTTCTTTAGCGCTTATCTAGTGTTATCAGTACAGTCTTTTCAAGCTCGTTTGTCCGTTAGAGAAGGCTAAATCAATTCGAGCTTATCACTGGCTGTATAGTTATCAGTATAGTTTTCTCGCACGCGGGAGTTATAGTCAGTATATTCAATTCACGTACTCTATACGTGGTTAGAGAAGGCGAGATAGTGTGTGACAAGAAGAGAGCGAGGGAGAAGGGTTAAGCCGGGGTCACGCATAAATAGCATAGTGATAACGCAGCGTTTGCTCCGGTTTGACCGTTTAGCGTCACCCTCGCACGTAACAGCACGCTTTCTCACACTTTTGCTGTAGTCTAGTGAACTTTGATCTTTGATCTTTGACCCCTTCGAGAAACCTTCCTCAGAGTATCTAGACTCCAAATCTGGCATTCTCTTTCTCGTTACGGGTATGTAACGGATTGATGAGGAGATAGAAATTATCATTTTTTTGGGGGATGAAAGATCAAAGATCAAAAGCTTCTTTAAATATTGAATCCAGTTCGCCGATACTGGGAAGTGTCCAGTTTGTGGGACTCAAAGTGAGACTCAAAGACCCGTCCAAGCCGGGGAAGATTCTCAAAACAAAGATGGCCTCAAGTCTAACTCCTTCTCTCTCCTAGCGTGACACTTCATCTATTGTTTCTTCTTCCCCCCCCCCCCACCTTTCTTTTCTCATTTTCCACTTTCGAGTGGGTTGGGCATGCCTCCTGTTCAGTTTTCTCTTCAGATTTAAAATTCGCCATTTGCTGGCCTATTACTATGGAATATTTCTGCTATCGTAAAAGACGACAGTCCCATTTTATCTTCAATAGCAAAAAATATGGTGCTAGCCCATCTCTGTTTTGACCTTCCCCCATATTTGCCGATCGTTTTTGCTCACCCCTTTAGCTGTTCTGATAACACGCGTCGCTAGTAGAGTTCGAAATACGGGTCGCCGTCTCTTCATTTCACTCACTCACACTCGCCTCTCAGACCGGTGAGAGAGCGCGGCGGAAAATGAAGAGAGACGATTACCCTTATTTTGAACCCTACAATTCAGTATTACGCGTAGCCCACGAAGATCGCCACGCTGATCACATTTCATCGACAACCACTGCATTTTTGTTTCTTCTGAAGCGTATTTCATTCTTTGCACTTTGTAGAGTCTGTCTGATTGTCTCTTGTCAGTATCAGGTTTATCAGTTTTCGGCGATTTGCGCGCTTCTCGGCGAAGAGCGAGAGACGATCTCCTCACGCTTTCGCTGTCTGTCTGATTTTTCTGTCTGAAGACGCCAACGACACCTTTTTTTTTCAAATTATAATGTAATTTCCCTGCGTTCCTGGGCGAAATTACATCTGTTCAGCAGTTTGCTCATTTACGCTTGCTCTGAAACGTATTCCGTGGTCGGAAGAGTGGAGAATGAGTGTAAAGATTCAAAGATATCAAGGATCTCCTTCGGATGTTGTTTAGCCCTCTTGTTCCTTCCTGTACTTCAACTAAGTCTGTCTGACTAGAGATTGAGCTTGAAAGACTCCGACAATTGTTGAGCTAGAGAGACAATCTCCGATCCCTTTGCCTGACAGGCGAACTCTTCTTGAGATCTAAGATCTTCCGGCAAGTCCCAGTGGGCAAGCCTTCAGTTTACGCTTTGAGAATAGAAGTCAGGGTGGAGAATCCGTCTCTTCATTTCGCGTGCTCTCTCCTAACTAATGCGAGTTTGCGATTCGCTTTGAGAACTCGAGAAGAATCGAGATAAAAGAGAAGACGGAAGCAGAGATCAAAACCGATATGTGCTTCAAAAGTCTTCTGCGGACGCAAAGTTACCTCGTTGAGTGTGTTTCCCATCTGAATATGAACGATCTACTATGATGAATCTCGCCATTCTATGATGACTCTAGCTAGGCCCTCAACTCACGTTTATGAGATTAGAGTGCCGTCCCGTGCCGTCCCTTTTTCATGTAGCAATTGATCGAGATGGGGATGATAAAGCAGACTCTCTCGATTTCATGTGATCTCTGGTCGATCAGAGAAGGCGAGAGATCATGGTAATTCAAGAGAGTCTTGCTGGTTAGTGAACGCGAGAGAGCAGGCGAAATGAAGAGACCGAGTCTCCTCGAAGATAAATGGAAGACGGAAGACGGGGCCGCAGGTGTCATTTATCTTCCTTCCCTTTCCTCTGATCTTTTTCACTGGGCTGAAACTCTCTCGCTTTTCCATGCTCTCTCGTCGGTTAGAGTAAGTAAGAGAGCATGATGAATGGAGAGTATTTTTATTTTTTTTCTGATCTTTCTTTTGCTCCATTCTTTACTCTTCTTTCGACCGCTCTTTGATGTGAGAAGCGACTTTTCTACTGCCCCGATTTCTGTTGCCGAAACTCTCTCAGCAATGCGTACACCCTTTCCATACTGTCCTTCCCGCCTGTTTCTGTTTCTGTCTCTTCATTTTTTCGTGCGCAGCAGTCTCTAATCTCCAATAATCCCCATACCGACGAGGCTAGTTCAATGTATTTCATCGTTTGGCGCGTATTGCCTTTCGTGTCCCCGAGCGTACTGACATTATCTATTTCAGGCACTATCAACATTCTACCGAGTGCTTCTGTGCGATTCCCCATCGGAGAACACAGTAAATTCCTCGTTCGACCTTATCCGCTTATTTGTCCGTTCCCAATCTCAACCGGAATCCCTTTCCGCGCTCGTTACTCATCGGTGCAAATTGCAAATCATTGCTTCAATCAGATTGAAATCTGCCTAAAGAGGGATGCTTGCCACCGCAATAATCACACCAGCTTATCGCTGCTACTTCGAAAATCCGGCGGTTTAACGCCTCGCTTTTCTCGATTGCATTTTCATATCTCCGATCATTTGAGGTCAGAGAAAGCGAGAGAGCGAGCGAAAATGAGAGAGTCAGACAATATTTCCCGAGCGACTCCTGTTCTCTACAGTAATCATCGCTAAGCGGATGAGCTCATCGCACCCACTATTTCGCATTTTGAGAGATGATGGGTTCGGGTGATTTTCCGCATTGAATTACACTGGAAAGTTATTATTATTCCATTCTTCTCTATGTGACACTACAGTTGAATAGGTTTCACGTGATATTTATGCAGCCCACTCTTCTGCTGGTTTTGATGTGGGTGTTATTTTGAGTCGAAAAATATTTACTATGGTCAAGGTGTTCTACAAGTTTTTGTTTTCGCTTTGTTTTGTCGGAAATGTACTCCAACATTCCTCAGGGCCGTCGAACCCTTGGCCGTTATTGTTTAGCCTTCCGAATATCTCGGTGGTACTACCTCGACTTGTAAATTTTTTTTCGTAAATTTCATTGTAGAAATCAATTTTATGTAAAAATAATTTGGGAAAAATATTTGTGGAAACCTTTCTTTGGTAAAAAATCAATTGGAAATTTAGTATTGGAAATTCGCAATGGGAAATCATTTTTCGGAAATTTCATCTCGGAAATTTTTTCCTGTAAAAAACTTTGCGCGTCTTATAGAGCTCCATTTCGATTTTTATTGATATAATCGAGTTCTTCTGATTTTTTTTATTATTATTTTAATAAAAAAGTAAATAGAAAAGTCAAAGAATACACGAGAAAATCGGTTCCAAACCCATGTGCGCGCTCCAGCTGCGTTGCGGTCGCGTCGCGTTTTGCTTCCAGAAAAATATTTCCGAGATGACTTTTCCGAGAAAATATTTATCAATACTGCATTTACAGTATACCCATTTCCACAGTAAGTTTTACGAGATTTTCTTTCTAAATTATTTTTTCCCAAATTGAATTTCTTAAAAAATATTTTTCAAATATATATTTACGAAGAAAAATTTACATCTCGAGGTAGTACCATCTCGGTCTTTCACGACCTCCTATTGCAATGATCACATAGCACTGTTGTTGGTGCGTCTTTTGTTGTCATACCACTGTTGGAGTTAGCAGTTCTCTCGGAAGGCTCCTCCGCTGAAGCATCAAGTTGATGCTAACAGAGGTAAAGAATCCTCCATCTGATTATCAAAACTCCTCTATCTGATTAATATTCACATACGGCTGCAGATAAGCATGGTTGTTTTCATAGACATGTCCTCCAGCATTCTTCAGGTGATGTTGAGTGCTGAATCCTGTGAGATTTGTAGAGAATATCCCGGCTTTCTATGGCCTTCTTAATGATCACAACTACTATTCAATCCCCGATCGCCGTGGCCAACCAAGCCTTGCTATCCCCCCCCCGGGGTCGGCAAATTGGTAGCGACCTCGGTTGCGAAAGGTAAGGCTACCCGAGAAAGCATTGGACAGCCGGGTATGTAGTCCGTCTAAGCAGCTGGCCCTACCAGTGGGTCCCACCTAGCGTTGTCGTACGACTGTAAAATCGCTTGGCGTGGATACACCTTTACCTTTACAACTACTATTCGGATCCTCTCTATTTTGCATATTCTCTCGTCTCTCTGTATCAATAGACGAGAGCATGATCACGAACATTGCGTTGTTTTGTTTTCATAGAAATGCCCTCCAATATTTCTCTATTCGTCTGACTCTCTCTCCATTTCACTCGCTCTCTCACCATCTCTGACTGGTGAGAGATCGTGTAAGATAGAGAGACGAGAGAACATGTCTCTCCTCTGAGAATACTGGAGAGCATGACTCAACCTCAACCTTTGTCAGCTGATTAAAGTTCGAAATACGGGTCGCCGTCTCTTCATTTCACACACTCTCTCTCTTGTCTCTCTGACCGGTGAGAGAGTGTAGGAAATGAAGAGACGGCGCCCCGTACTTCGAACTCTACAGCTGACTGAGTAATCGAGTAGCGAAACAATCTCCTTTCTACTATTCTGTGACTAGTGAGAGGTATTTGAGAAGTAGGAGCATGGTTGTGGGTCTAAATGAAAGAGTAATTTCCTGACCACATGGTCTTCAATTGTTGTGAAACTTCAACAATTGTTTCATTTTTGTTTCTGTGGCTTCAGAATTATTTCAAACGTAGATATTCTGAGATCTCTGCTTATTAACTCCTGCAAACCTTCCCCGAATATTCTCGAAAGCACCAATGATTGATCGCTTTGAAATTCGGCCAAAGGTCGCTCGGAATCCTGAACTTCTCTCCGTTTTCTGTGTGTCAAGTTAAAAAAAAGATTAAACGAACGCTGGCGTAGGTCTCTATCCCTCTTGTCTACCACTAGTGTACAAAAATCACTTCTCTAATTTGGTTATTTGAACTCTCTCCTCTCCGCCAAGAAAATTTTCCCCGCCGTTGCTCTCGACGCATCAGAACAGAACCCAAACAGTGGAGTGCAGCGGGGCGAGAGACTACGAGAAAACGAGAGAGCGCAGAGAATCAGAGACTGGGGAGAGATCGGGTGGAAAGGAGAGGGTGGGGGAGAGAAAGGAAGAAGTAATGGATAGCCCAGCCCGAGTGATAGCTCACTCGCTCTCACTTCGTGGATTCTCTTAACATGTGATTTTTCGAATATTGCCCATTAGATCTACTACAATTAGCTGAACTGCTATTCCATGCATTCTTAAGCTTAGCGAAACAAACTTCATTATGAAGTAGGCCGTGTATGTATAATGTAATGTATAATGTATAATGTGTAATGTGAATGAATGTAATTATACTGTGGTATAATTCGATTGAGTTAGCCTTATGTGAAATTCCTTTTTCCCTAGTGACGATGATTTCGATTGCGATAGCGCTCCTCTCACTTCGTGGATTCTCTTAACATGTGATCCACATTTTTTCTAGATTGTTTTAGTTATATTTTGTATTTCGCCGAGGATGCGAACGAGGAATCATAGGAGGAATGATCCAGTCGCATTTTGAGAACGTCTGAAACATATATTGATGCCAACAATCATTTCCCATTTTGTGGATTCTTCGCATGTGTCCTGCTAGAAAATTCCGATCATTCCGTTATTTGTACCCAGGCGATCTACAAAATCTCAATTAGATTACAGTAGTTAGACGTCCGCCTCCAATTCATCTTTGTAGGATGCTGAAGAGAAATGAAGGGAGAAAGGGAACGCAGCGCAATGCTCGGCTAGGCTGGAACTATTCCCCCCTTTCCCCCTTCCTCATTTCTCTCCCCCTCTCTCTCGTTCTCTTCCACCCTCCTCAATTCTCACGCTCTCTACCCTGCCAGTGATCAAGAGAAGGAAGGGAAGGATTGATCATTCTCTATTTTACACCCCGTCAATGTTCATTCATTGCTCTCTGTCTTTCTCATTGCGAGTGTTGCGATGTCTTGATCGCACAGCTCATTCTAGTTGCGTGAAATACAGTATGACTCTCATGGATTTAGTGAAGCGTGCCGACAAGTTACACCATCCCGTCAAAGTGTGATTGCGCTGTATGGTCGATACAGTGCTTTCCTTTAGTAGTGTAATGATATTTTACACCCCCTGTCAATGCTCGATCATTTCTCCCTGCCTCTTTCACGTTCCCTATCGAGGTATGATAATTGGGTGCGGATCTGTGTTTTGGCCGATCCCAAATGATCTCACGATTATCCCATCGACAATTACGTATATTGGTCATGTTCGCAACCTGTCTACTCCAAGCGTTGTCGCCTCTTCACGAATGTTGAATCGCTTTCTGGAAGCAACTTTATCATACCAGCAAGGTGCAAGAAGTCAATGTTAACCAAACACATCCCCCCGTTCTCTAGGTTGCTCAACCGTTGTCACGTTACTCACTGTTCGTAGTAGCATTCTGAGCTTAAAATCTGCAAATGTGTCGCCAACCCCTCTTCCCTCCCTGTTCCAGTAGTCTTTGGCTATGAGTTGGGCACCCCGGTGACACCACCAAAACCGTGCCAATTACATCGCCTTTCTTTCTTATGCCTCTCTTACTTTTCCATGCTCTCTCGCCGGTCAGAGAGACGAGAGAGAGTGTGCGAAATGAAGAGACGGGAACATTGCATCTCTCATTCCTCCCCCCACTTCTCTAAACAGTAAACTCTCGTTCTCCCCCTCTTCCTCCTCGCAATACCCGATGACATTCAATCGCATTTAATACGAGCGCGTCTCTCTCTTCCATTGTCATGTTCGAGCGCACTAAGAATGACGTTTATAGAGCGAGCTCTCTCTCGAGTTTCCGTGGTCTTTCGCTTTTCGAACTGACATAAAGCAGAAATATAGAGAACATCTCTATAGTCTGAGCCCAATAACCCTCTCCTTTGAAACGAGTGACTTTTCATGACGTGCTGAAAATTTCTCAAACTCTATCATTTTATGCGCCCTCTGGTCTTTAATAGTGTTGTCTGGCTCTTTGAAAGAGTGTGAACTCTTTGGCCTCTCTCTAACGTCTTTATGGGCCAATTCAATGGAAAAATTATGACCCAAATTCGGCAAGATTCGCTTTTGCCTGGATATTAGAGTTCGAAATACGGGTCGCTGTCTCTCCATTTCACACACTCTCTCGCCTCTCTGACCGGCGAGAGAGAGCACGTTAAATGAAGAGACGGCGACCCGTATTTCGAACTCTACTGGATATCTTGTGATTCCTCTCCTGACAGCACCATGGCTACTTTCCAGTCACGGGGCTGGGGAAGATTCACCATTCTCTTCCTTTTTTCAGTCCATCCGCCATTCCATCTCCATTGATTCTTCCTATCGTCGCGAACAATATGGTGAGAATGGGAAGTAGCATGTCTGCACCAGTCACGGGTCGAAATATAAGAAGGGGGATTCACGATTCTCTTCTCATCCTTCCATTCTTCCATTCTCCATTGCTCCCTGATTCCTCTCTTCTTTCCTTCCAACTTTTAAGACCGCAAAGTCATGGGCGTTAGACACAGTATAGGGATGTGAGAGACAGAAGAGAAAGAGAGGAAGACGAGAGATTTAAGAGAGCGGAAGAGGGGCAGCACTTTGCTTACTCGAGTACTTTGCTAGTGCAGCACGCTATATGATGGGTCATCCTCCGAATGCTCTCTTCATTTCGCACACTCTCTCGCCGGTCAAAGAAATCGAGAGAGCAGGGGAAACGGAGAGAGCGCAGACAGTCCACCACTTCCCGTTGGTCCTAACGAGCCCCCAAATCGTGTTAGCGCGCTATGCCAAGAGCCAATTGCCTGTCGTCATGTGCCCTGACGATTCCGTTTGTGGACTGTACAGTGCAGAGGGCTGTGGCCCTTTTTCCGCTTTACTCCACTTTGATGTTTGCAAAATAATCAGGCATTTTTATATACAACATTAAGCGTGTTTAAATGAAGAATCCGTTTCTTGACTTCGTATTGTTCAAACTATCAACCCGACTGGATTCGGACCATAACGCATTTCCCCTTCGCGTACGCCTCTGACCGGTCACATTGAGCACTTTGCAAGTGCATGGTTGATACAGTTGTGTGCTTTTCGGCCCATCGAACGATCGTGTGCTAGTAGTGTTCGAAATACGTGTAATCGCGCGTCTCTTCATTGCACGTGCTCTCTTACCGGTTAGCCCGAAGAAGATTACCAATATTTCGAACACGTTTTCTATTTGATTTTCGGCCTATCTCTACCATTGACCGGAGGAGCTAGGTCGAATTTAATGTCCCGTAGACAACAGTTGCACTTTTCCAGTGACCATTCGGTTCCTTTACCTGGTGGTATCGTAAAAGTGTAATGCGAAGTAACTGAGCGACCTTCCGATTTGATACTGATCGTGTTAGTGAACCACGCGATTTGATATTAGGGCGGACTAAATGACGAATTCATCTCTTCATTCCGCGTGTTATGGTCAATCTAATCTGTAAGGGAATACAAAAAAAAGAGTAACCGATATTTTCATCTTGTCTGCCCCTGCATGAACATGTCAAATCGATAATCGATTACTGGAATGGTGCAATCATACTGTTACACCACCTTCGTCCCTCTCATGTATGACACCCCGATCTGCCCTCTCTTTGTATGTTTCATCGGTGGTGTTTTGAGTGTTCTTTCCTTCTCTAACTCTCCTCGATCTCCCCGCTCTCTCGCTTGCTCTCTTTCTCTGCCGTCTCTTCACCTGGCGTGATCTCTCACCTGCCACCATTCTCCCCCCCCCCTCCCTACTCTGTCTAATCAATATCATTACTGCTAGAGAACCGCCTGATCGATTTACTGTGGTACTTTGAACTGTGAGGGGATGAGTGGCACCAGCATTTCGGCAGTGCTCATTTCACTCGCGCAATGGAAACTGCACTGTGCGTCTATCATCATTTCTCCCCACTGCATCCTTTTTCGTGATACAAAAATCTTTCTAGTTAAATGATTTTTGTTACTCCGTTACTCGAATCTTAATTATAAGCCCCACAGCATTCCAATTCCATTACATCTTTCTCGAAATTAGCTCTCGAAAAAAACCGTATTCCAAGGCTCTTTCCCACTATTCCTTTTTACTCGCAAGTCACTTCCATTTCAATCTTTCCTGAGTCCGTAATTCAACCTGACAGGCTACTCATGATAAGCAATTTTGCTTGATTTTATCGCCAATTTGGGAAATTTAAAGAGTAGATTTTCCTAGATATTACCAGTTTTGAGATAAAAACACTCGCATAATGATCAACATCAAGATTGCTGGGGCGACACGAAAATTTAGGAGGCGATAAATATGGTCGGATTACGGTGGTACACCTCCTCCTCCTAATACTCTCTCCCCTTTCTCTGACTCTCCTCATTTTACATACTCTCTTGCTGCTCTGACTGACGAGAGAGAGACTGTGAAATGGAGAGACGACAACGTTGACTTTGTTATTGAGGGGAATTGACACTGTTAATTCGCTCTTCGAATGTTCACATTAGTTGGCGTGATTATTTAACACCGCCGAGTGCGATTAGTGACTTCTTGAATGAATTATTTTCGAAATTGTGACTCGCGAGAGACCAGGAAAAATGAAGAGGCCTCCTGACAGATCCATCCATCTCGCAGACGGTATTAGCGTAAGCCATTCTAAGACCACCAAAGGGCGCGCGAGACAGAATATATCCCCGATTTAAGGCGGTTTATCTTAGAAGGGATGATCAAATGGTCAAATTTCGATCAAATGATGATTTAAAAACGGTTCTAAATATGGGCGTGTATAAATGCGTTCCAATATCTGCCGTTTTGCTGCTAGTCACCTGACAGCGGCGGTTCCGCAAAAATTGCATGAATCATTTGGGCGATGGGTAGTACTTTTTCTCCCGTTGCCGTACCGGTTTGGTCCGTGCCATTGCGCTGTTTTTGAATGCAATGAATGGCCAGACGCTCTCTCAATTTCCCATGATCACTCGCGCCTCTCATGAGGGATACTCTCCGCCCTTTCTCTGACTCTCCTCATTTTACATACTCTCTTGCTGCTCTGACTGACGAGAGAGACTGTGAAACCCTCGCGCCTCTCATGAGGGACCTTGAACATTCGAGAGCAATTACGAGGAGGGATTTGTCTCTCTCGCTTAAGTTGGTTATTATATTTTGGAGAACAAAAGCCCGCGCACCATCAATCTGCTTCTAATCACCGATGGTTCCCATTCAATATTCACGTGAAACATAATCGATCCCGTCAGCTTTATTATCTCTTCGGTCAAGAATATCGTGTGAGCGATAGGGTCACCTTGAACATTCGAGATAATGTGTGTTCGAGAGATTTCGGTGAGCTGATCATTTTTCTCGATTCGCATTGTGTTACCATCCATCCGCGTGTGCTCGCAACCTAATCGTTATGTACAAAATATGTACTACCAATTGACTTGTTAGTGTTCCAGAAAAATCTTTAAAATTCTGTGTGAAACACATTCAATTTTATCGATTTCTTCTGATATATTTCGAGAGTCGGCAACAAATCTCTCCGCAATCACTCACTAAGGAAGGTGTTGTTATCACCGACTGACACTAACTATACATTTTTCGTTAATCCTCACCTCTCGTCAATCGTCTTATCAACGCCATTCGAGTTCGAAATACGGGTATTTGTCTCTTCTTTTCACGTGCTCTCTCACCGGTCAGAGCGACGAGAAAGTGTGTGAAATGAAGAGACGGCGACTCGAATTGCGCACTATGCTGTTTTGATGCGCTCGTGTGATACTGTACCGTAGTGTCGATGCACTCGGCGAAGTTACGAGACATAATCACGTATTGTTCCTCCAGTTTTAAGCGATTCGTGAGGTGAAAAATGCCGAATTCATGGTATTTTCACGCGTTTTGATCAGTTTTGACGGGTGGAAGCGTCAAATGTTATCCTCGCTCGCCCTTTAGTCACAGTGCCTAATTAGAGAAGGAAGCCATCACTTCCTTCTTTAATTAGGCACCGACAAATTAACAACAACTAACTAATTAACACTCCTTCACGGCGCACGGCACACGCCATATCAGTTGGCTTAGATGCAAAGCAAGGGTGGGATAATGAAGAAAGGGAGAGTTTTTTGTGTTTTCTTTTTTTGTTCTTTCATTACATGCAATATTTATATTATTACCGGACAAATATCATCGGACTCTGTCCAAATACCAGTTTTTGGCCCCAGCTGACTGGCTGAGCGGAGTGAGGGATAGAGGGGAACAAGGGAGGCTGTGCTCTTTAACTGTCCAGAGCGAGGCCAATTTGACTCTTCTCTGCTCTCATCCTCTCTTTTCCTCCTCCTCCTTTTCCTCTTCCCCTAATGCCTCCTCTTTCCACCCTCCCCCCTCTTCTCCCTTTCAAGAGTGGCACATGCGACTTTTTCAGTTGCCTTTTCCATTGCGAGAAACAAGTTTAAAGAGTTTCGCAAAAAATCTGGAGCGTTCTCTTACTAGTATTTGAAATACGGGTGATTGTGTCATCAATCTTTATTCATCTATTTTTCTTCATAACTAATGCCCATATTTTAGTTTCCGAAAATCAGACACTGGGTCTGACGCTTTCCCAAACTCTAAAAATGTCGAAATCGGATATTGTCCAACAGTTGCTGGCCATGAGACGTGTGTGAAAGGATGCCGCTCAGTCCGATCTTTGCGCTTTTATGAGCGCTTTCTCAGGCTGCTTTACAATTTTTCTGCAAATCTAAGTAGTAGCTCTGCAAATGCAAATCTACTTGGCATTCCTGTGAAACTCTCGAGAGCACTTTCCAATTGCCCCGTATACTTACTTGCGAACTACTCCAGTCTAATTAACGTAATTACCCTTCGTAGGAGCGCTATTCATTCCGATGATGAAGGAATACTCTCTCTATTTCGCGTACTGTCTCGCCCACTCTGACCGCTGAGAGAGTGCGCAGAATGAAGAGACCGTTTCTATCCCTGTCTCTGCTCTCTCACTTTCGCGTGTTATTTCGGCTTCTCTGGCCAGAAAAAAAGGGTGGAATAGAGAGGAGGAGATAGAGAGGGGGTATCCAATCTAATTTGCATTCGCGCTGAGAGAGGAGGGAACAAAGAGACAAAGGAATCCATTCGTCCTCTTTTCGACGTCGTTTTTCCGTCTTTTTTTTTCCTTCCTTCCGATTTATTCTCGCTTTTTTCGTGCAGCGATCTTTGAAGAATCTTGACTAGGGCCAGACGATTGAAGAAATACACTCTTAATTGTATGTGCACTCGCGCTAATCGGAGTTGCGAGAGATCACAGGAGATTGAGAGAGTCAGACCGCCCATTTCAACTTCCACAAATATTTTCCCTTGTCGTGCAGCATTCTGTGTAGATTCATCAGCAGAAATGGCAATATACGAAAAACACTCTTCATTTTGTGCGCTCTCTCGTCGGTCCGACTGCATGCAAATTTCTCATCACTAATCTCTGTTGCCCTAAGGATAGGGAGAGTTATAT
Organism: Pristionchus pacificus; assembly: GCA_000180635.4. NCBI lineage: Eukaryota > Metazoa > Nematoda > Chromadorea > Rhabditida > Neodiplogasteridae > Pristionchus > Pristionchus pacificus. The sequence continues at coordinate 21,085,599 of CM026579.1, forward strand.
TTTGTTCCCACGCACCTCCTCCCTTCAGGGATGGCCTCCTTTTCCCTTATTGGCGGGACAATAAGTGGCATTTGACAGTAATCAGAATTACTAGGCCAGTTGAAATTTGTATTTTTGAATGCACTGAGAGTAACGCGAGCAACCCCTAACATGGCGGTTGTACAAAGAGCAAGGGAGAACTCACCCTGCGAACTTTCTTGTGAGCATGATTCTCTCTACTGTTTACTCTCTCTCTTTCTTCGGTCAGTTTCGCTTTCGCAATTGAGTGCGTACTGATGTTCCCTGTGTATATAGATGTTCGTGTTGAATCATCCTTGCTTGCGCATTCCGAATATTTCCTTCCAGACTGCATCATTCTTCAATCCGTCTTGTATCAACGGTATGAGTTTTCGTAATCGAGTAATCGGTCAATCCTTCTTTTATACTCTGTTCACCGTTCCAATTTGATCACTTTCACTCGTATTTTTTTGTGAATCATTACGAAGTTATAATTTCTTTCCATTTCGAAGATATAATTTGTGATGCTGTGGCCCCGGCTTTGATCCCAGCATAATCGCGCACAAATAACTAAGCCTCCCGCTATCAGGCGTCGCAATCGGAAGCAAAGCTCCCCCTTATCTTCTTTATCTTCGCAACACCTCGAGACTACTATTTATCGAGTGATTCGTGGTGATAACGCGCATTTTTTACACGCTATCATTTTCGATTGTCACTGACATTTCAATTTTGATGAAGATGACTTTTTCATCATCATGCGAATAGTCCGCTCAGAACCGCAAATATAATCAAGAACGGGTTGTTTTTCACACACACGCGCGCGCGCTCACAATGTCATCTCATATTACGAGCCACTGTCTAGTAAGGGGGCGCGACGATCAGAGAACAAACTCTCTCCATTTTGCGTGCTCTCTCGGCAGTCAGAGAAACTAGAGAATAGGAAAAATACGAGGCTCATCAAGTAAATGGATACGGGGGGCGAGGGTACAGACAAGAGCGGAGAATCATTCACCACTCCCAAATTAACCTTCCTTCCGTCTTCTTGTCATTACTGTTGAATTCCTTCGAGTTTGTCTTTTTCCGCAATTTTTTTTTACCGTTTTGTTCCGAATGTCTCGTTGTCGACCCTTTTTCCATCAATATTTGACCCATTCCAGGCCCAAATCCACACTGGCTCAGTGACGAAAATCAACGAAAAAGGTTCACGTGCTCGTGAACGCCAGCTACCGCAGCTGCATATCAACCGCCACACACTCATCGGGTATTTATCAATAGGTGAGATACTTGATCTTTGATCTCATCTCGGGAATCCAAAAGTCTATCGATTCAAGGCCTGTAGATAACAAGATGAAGCAGGAGGGGTGGGGTTGATCGTTGATCTCTGATCTCTGATCTTTCCAAGGTGTCAATGGAGGAGGAGAAGACGCGAGCGGCATCCGCACTGCTTGAACGTGCGCAGGCACAGGTTTCCGAGCCCAAAAGTAAGTTACTTCTTGAGATATATGTATAAATACAAAGTATTGAGCATACAGTTCTCAGAGTTGTTGCTTGAAATATTTTATCGTAATAATTGAACAAACTGGCGCAGAAACAATATAAGATATTAAAAAGAGCGTGTACAGTAAACAAATTGTGCCTAGAGGTCAGAACAGAAGAGGGACCATAGTGTCTAGATTCCGAATTGGTTTGTTGAACTACAGGTGTAGCTTATCAGTTATCACGTCACATCAATCGAATAAAACGGAATAGTTAGATGGAAACATAGGTTTATCACTAACTCAAATCGGAAACGAAGGGTCGGATCAAAGCGAATAAAGAGATCAAAACGAATACCTATATCATGAGTAAGCGAGTGGTCTCCCTATTTTCATGCTCTTTCCGTCGTTGAAAGAACGCGAGGGAAAGGATAGACGAGAACATTGTGATGAATCACACGAATGAACCGCGTTAACCTTCCTCGACCGTCTCTTGATCTCGCCATTGCTCCTCATTTTTCTGACCTGCACTGATAGTGTCGCGGTTCGCTCAAGTCTTTTATCGACAAGGGATCTTACCGTTCATTCCTCTTATTACTATCTATTACTATCTTATTACCATTTTCCTTCCAAATGCTCTGCGATTGTCTTTACAATTATTTTATCTGCCTATTTTTTAGAGATAGTGTTGAACTTCTCTTGGTGACTGTTCATTCAACCATTGTCTTTACACGGTTTTGGCATCGACCAGGGGTTTCACTGTTTATTGCTCGTCTCCATTTACTAGAGGTCGACATACGGGTCGTCGTCTCTTCATTTCACACACTCTCTCGCCTCTCTGACCGGTGAGAGAGTGTGAAGAATGAAGAGACGGCGTCCCTTGACTCGAATGTTATATTAGCTGCGTTCCGCTATTGTTTTTCGCTCTTTTGCTGTTTATTACTAGCAGGAGATTTCCCTAGAATTAATTCAGTTTCCATATTGGTTTCTGAACAGTCTCATTTGTTGACAGTGACACGGAAAAAAACAGTCAAGATTAACGCTCAAAGATCTCCAGAAATCGCGAGTAAATTACGGAAATTACAGTTTAGAGCAAACAAGCTGTAGATTACTACCGTTATTCTTTCACGCATCGGATCGTTACTTGCGTAGTCTTCCGTTTTTTCCAATTTTTTTTTCCAAATTTTCCGCCTGTACTCCAAAGACAGAGTACAGGATGATTTTCCTTTTCTAGCAATGTCCCCGTCTCTTCATTTCGCCGTAACTCTTGTAAATCAGACCAACTTTGATCAATAGTCGTCAAGAGTCGAAAGTGATTTACAGTGCACACCATGACAATCTAGAGAGCAAAAAGCACAGAAATTGTCTGCGTCTCTCACTTTCGCCTGCTCTCTCGCCCTGTCTGACCGGCGAGAGAGCAGGCGAAAGTGAGAGACGCAGACAATTTCTGTGCTTTTTGCTCTCTAGATTGTCATGGTGTGCACTGTAAATCACTTTCGACTCTTGACGACTATTGATCAAAGTTGGTCTGATTTACAAGAGTTACGGCGAAATGAACGGTAACTTAGGAGACAATCCCGCACGACATTGTATGCGCTCGAAAACAAAGGTGCTTTTGCCGCTGGTAAGGCGAGAATAGGCGGCTGTAAATGGTTCTGCTTTCGATTTCTTGTTGTTATAATGCAATTAAATTTGTATTTATCGGTTCAAATATTAATTCTAGTGATTCCAAAATTTATTCCAGGAACAAAACTGGGCGAGTTCGCGGACTTCATCCGATGGTCATTCTCGAAATTGGAGATGCGCAAGTTCTTCCGATGGTTCGGCCAGTGAGTTTATTTTTTTTTTACTTTTTTTAAATTTATTTTGTTGTTTTGTTGTTGTTTTTCGGAAATAGTAGAGCTTAGATGACGGTAAAGCAACTATGAATCAATCACGTGTTCACATAAATGTATAGTTTTTGGACGAGAACGCTCAAAACGATCGGAACTTCGAGAACCACACACAAGTGATTGCGCTGTGAAACATATCAGTTTTTTTTTGAGAAAAAAATTCTCCCAGATTCATCGGCAACTACCCCATCCCGTCGCTCATCGCTTTCGGCATCATGATTTCACTGATTGGTGAGTTATTATTGGTATTTTATCCAGTATTTTTATTTTTTTTATTATACATGAAAACAGACAATGTGCCATTAGTTCTATGCCCGTTAGAACTGAATAAGACTCGTACAGCTATAAATCCTAAAGATTGGTGCACGCAAAGTAAAATTCGATAACAAGTAAAATACTAATTAAATGATTGCAGGCTTCGCGTTCCCGATGAATCTTCGGGACCGAGTGCGTGATGGGTACACACCGACCAACAGCAAGGCCTATCAGGAGAGCAAACGGCTGAGGGAGTTCTCCGGACTGACTGGTGAGGATGATCTTTGATCTTTGGTCCCTTGAGTTGGTCTTTGATCTCTATTGGGCATGCGAATCCAGGTAGCAATAGGCTTAGGGAGTTCTCCGGGTTGACGGGTGAGGTTGATCTTTGAACTCTAGGGCTGATCATTCGTCACCAAGAAATAAGTTTTTGTTTGATCTACGAGGTGTCAAACATCAATTATTTTATTTATCGAACGAAGATAAATTAGACATCCGAAGATTTTGATCGATTTTTAAATAATTTCAGGCGATCCCATGATGACATCCGTAATGCTGCGCGCCCGTGACAAGTCGAGCATGATCGATCCGGTAACTGGTTTTTCAATTCAAATTCAATATCGATCGCTACAATAGAATTACCGTAACCATACACACACACTTACTATTATGAGCCGTCGTTTAGGATATCGATACCGAAACCTCGGATACCGTAATCCACAATTTCCCCTCAGGATAACCTCATGGACGCGGTGCGACTGCTACAACACGTGAAGGAGAACATCTCCGTGTCGAGCGAGGGCGTGGGTTTGATTATTGATTTATCGATTTTTGTATTTTTTATGAGCGAATTGAGATAGAATCAAAAGTCATTCGACAATCTTCTCAATCTTTAGGATGCTCTGAAACATATTTGAAAGTTTTTTTAGTTAGAAGCTTTGAACGACAACTAAATAAAAGCTATCACTAAATGAACAACTATCGATAATAGTTGAAATTCTTGCAGAAGGAGCGCAATCGGTTCTCGGACTTTTGCGGGCATCACTGCCGGCAGAACGACGTGGTGGACTACTTCGCTGTGCGTCATTGGTTTTTGATCGTTGATCGTTGATTACCCGCTTCCGGCGCCGTACCAAGCGTCTGGTGACTGCAAATCGGGTTGTATATTGAAGTATGCATGCACAAGTATGTAAAAAAATCTTTAGATGAAAAAACACTGATCTTTGATCTCTTCATTCAGCTCGAGATGGTCAAGCTACGCGCCGGCGAGTTGTCGCTGTTCAAGTCCAATCTCACGTACCCCATGGCGATGTTGATGGGACAGAAGGTGAGATTTATTTATTTTTTTTTTTTAGAAGAACACCAACAATTTAAAAAAAATGGAGCGGATCTTCTTCAAAAGTGTGAACATGAGCTATGAGTTGAGCAAATAAATAGTAAGCAAAAATTCGAGATCATTTGCAATCTCACCTACCCGATAACGACAGTTAAGGGATAGAAGGTGTGAAGAAATATATTATTGTATTGAAGAGCATTCTCTCATCGAGTCATTGAATAATTGAACAACTGATTCCGTTCCTATCTGTAGTGAAGCACAATTGGTTGGCTCTCTTTCAATCCATTAATGATCAGGTTCACCTCGAGCGCAACTTCTACGGCGTCCAAACGTCCTTTAACGAGAATCGCACGTACACGAACATTGACTACTGCGAGGTACTGTTGATCTTTGATCTCTGATCTCTGATCTTTTTGATCTTTAACCTCCACCATTCCAGCTCATCCTGCTCACCTTCACCGCGGACATCCAGCGACCAGAGGAGGAGGTAAGGCGTGATCCTTTTATTTTTCGAATTTGATCTTTGATCTTTGATCTCTAGGTTGTTCTTTGGTCTTTCCAGGAGATCGTTGCTCGCTGGGAGCTGGCGGTGTCCGACTTCGCCAGCAAGCGATCCAAGGACGAGAACGTGGAAATGCTGGTGAGTATTACCGTTTTAAATTTCAAAATGAGCATGTGAAAATAAACAAAAAGCCTTCTTTTTTTTGGTTGTTGATTTTTGTCTATATTGTTAATATTGTTGGATCGTGAGAATACAGGAAACTAGAAATGCTCACGGTATCACATTGATTTGTGCTCATGCTGAAACATATCCGAATGTTAGCAACAGCGAGGAGGAAAGTATGAGAAATCGATACGGCCCCCCCCCCCCCCATTTGGGTTGCCTACTATCATGATGAGAGCGTGTGCAAATCGAGGCGAGGCGTCATCTCGAATAATCAATGATTGTCAGGTGATCGGTGCTGAGATCGTTGACCTCGAGATGAACAAGGACTCGCAGCGGATGACGCCCTACTTTGCCATTGGTGAGGATAGTTGATCTTTGATCTTTGATCCAAGACCAAAGACCAAAGATCAATTCCAGGTTTCGCCGGAGCCGCCGTCTTCATCTTCATCTCCGCGTGGTTCTCGCTGTTCTTGTATGGAAGACTGTCGCCGGAGTTCCGAGGCTGCGGAATGGTCACCGCAAATATGGTTGGTTTTTGATCTTTGATCTCTCATCTCTCGCAATCCGATCCTTCCAGCTGCTGCCCGTGTTCGTGTGCGTCGTACCCGCTATGGCCATCCTCACCACCTTCGGCATCTACGGTAAGGGCGACGATTACTAATTCTCTCAAATTTGAGCAGTTTTCCATTGCGTGTGCTTGGTCGACGTTTCCTCACACACCATTCAGGTCTGCTCGGCCTGCGCATCAACTCGCTCATGCTCATCATGCCCTTCCTAATCATGGGCATCGGTAAGGCGGAGTTTGAACTTTGATCTTTGATTTTTTAAAAATTTATTTAGTATTATTATTCGAAGTAGCCACTGTTCAATCAACGCTGGTATTGGCAAAGGCCATTTAAAATCGTTCTGAAACATATTTGATCGCAAATTCGAAATATATTTTCAAATTGAATTTCAGGTGTCAACGACTCCTTCCTCGTCGTGCACCACTGGCTGCGCGAGCGCACCACACTCACACGCAGGTGCGGGCGACGATTACTAATTTCCTCAAAACATGACATTTTTGCATTGCGTGTGCCAAGGCGACGTTTTCCAGCGAACTGCTCGGCTTCGTGTTCGAGGACGTCGGCCCGTCCATCACCATGACCACGCTCACGAACGTCATCTCGTTCGCGGTGGGAGCCGCAGCGCCGACCGCTGGTGAGGGCGACGTATACCAATGACTTTCCTGTCCAAAATAGCATTGTGTGTATGAGCGACGTTTGTTAATTGCAGAAATCGCGCTGTTCTGTGCCGGCTCAGCGATCGCCATGGGACTAGCCTACATCTACACTCTGATCTTCTTCGGTAATTAGCCTAATTAATATTACTAATTAAAAATTTATTAATTAAAGGCGCCCTGCTGGCGTTCTACTCTGCACCCGAGGGCTCGCCCGAACCGAAAAAGTCGCGCAGACAGCAACAGGTGAGGGCGACGTTTCCGTATTCAGCATTTCTGTCAAAATCCCATTGCGTGAGCAAGGTCGACGTTTCCCACTTCAGGTCGGCAACTTCTTCGACAAACTCCTCTTGTGGTACGCGAAGCTGCTGCAGAACAAGTAAGTTGTGTGCGAGGGCAATTTTTCCTATTACGGTGGATACAGTAATTTTTGCATTGCGTGAGTAAAGGCGACGTTTCTTCCAGCATCTTCCGCACCGTCTTCCTCCTGATCTGGATCGGATTCATCGTCGGCGGCGTCGTGGGCTGCACCACCATCACTTCCAAGGTACGGTAATAATAAAGATTGTGTACGAGGACGACCTTTTCCATTTTCTTACAAACCTTGCAATATTTCCATTGCGTGTGCTAAGTCGACGTTTCAGCTCGAAACCGAGAAGATCCTCCCGCACGAAACGCCGATCCGCATGCCGAACCGAATCATCGAAGAGCAGAGTTCGTTTCATTTTTTTTTCCAACAGATGACATCACCATCGGTTTCGATGTCGCATCTCATACCTATGTATCCTAAAATAATAACCCGTTCCGCGTAATCCGATTCCTATCGTTCATTTAAACATTTGACTGGAGGGTCTCCGACCCTAGCTCTTGTCGTTTCCTAGCGGCACTAGTAGCACTTACTGAGAAAATGAAAATTTTAGTATTAATCAATAACGAGCTAGCGAATTAAATGTTCCGTATTATGCGCTAAACACCGTAGCGTCTCCGCTGAGCATTTGAATGTTACGATACAAACTATGAAACATAACCAATTTTTCAAAAATCCAAGCATTTTTACATTGTGCGTGCCAAGGCCAATTACCAGCGATAATTTTTTTGGCGGGAGATTCTAATATTCAATTTTTCAGTCTGGCCCGAGTACTACCCCGTAATCATCATGGTCCATCGGCCGTTTGATGTCGCCGATAAGGCTCTGAACACGGAATTCATGGAGCTAGTGGACGAGTTCGAGGGCCTGGAGGGCAGTAGAGGTGGGTTGTTGTTGTTGTTTTTCATGTGTTGTTGTTGTTGTTATTGTTGTTGTTTTGAAACAAAATTTTAAAAATTGCAGGAGCCAACAGCACGATTCTGTGGCTGCGCAACTACAAGGAGTACTTTGATTTCGTCGCTGCTGGTGAGTTAATTTTTCGACTGATTTGGTTTCTCATTTTTGAAAAGGCAATTTTCCGAAGATGTGTTCAGAGCTTAGTTATTTGATGACCATTTTAGTAAATTATTTATATAATTTTCTAATATATTAAAATAATGCAGGCAACGAGAAGGACATCTTCGGCGACTCTGACGAGGACGCGGCGGAGATTCAGAAGGGCCAGTACGATAACAGTCAGATCCAAGGTGTGGTGTGGTGTGGGCGACGAATGGGAAATATAGAATTGCTACATGCAATATAGGGATGGCAAAAATTGTCTGAACCGCCCAATCCCTTCTCGAATTGAAAATCAGGAATGAGTGGAAGAGAGAAATGATCTCTCCAAACTCAGAGTTTTTAGATTTTGAACACGTCACCAAATAGTTTTGCTCTTTTGTGGGATCGTGAAACATAAGCAAATGCAAAATTTCCCACTGAAATTCGATAAAATAAGCTAGTACGGCGAAATGGTTGAGTGATTTGTGATGCTAATTGATCATCAAATTATTTTTACCATTGTTCAGCTTTGTCAGAGTCGCGATTTTGAGTTGGGACAACAAATTGTCTGAGACAATTTGTTGTCCGAACTTTGAGACAATTCATTGTCTGAGACAACAATCGATCCGAAAAGTTCGGAATGAAATTGTCTGAGACAACGCATTGGACAATTTTTTCCATCCCTAATGCAATACCAATTTGGCTGAGATTAGCGATATTTTATTGTTTTTCACTAGGAATGAGAAAAAAAATATCCGCTCAATGGATGACTGTTCTCATAGCATTGTTGAAACATATTTGACATCTCTCATTCACAAGCAATTATTATTAGTCACCGGAGAATGCTCGCAAGCCGTATAGTATTTTGCAAATAATTAATCAATTTCAGGTTTCCTCGAGTCACCAATCACGAGGCACTTCCGCGGAATGATGGTTGTGGATCACGATGCGTGAGTTTATAGACGACGTTTCCCACATTCTGTGCGCAACGTTTACCCCGAGATGGATAAAGTTGTGTTGGTCTGTGGTGTGAAAGTGAAAGGAACAATCAACAATAATATTTATTAATTGCCCTTACAAGGAAATACTGTGGAGTCTATGATGAAATGGGGGAATGGATGGGAAATGTTCTAGGAATGGAATGACCAATCTTTAGCACCGTGAATGTCGTGTGATTGGGAGAGTCTCCGTAACCTCGCTGGTTATGGAGTGGATGGGAAGCGTGTTGAGTGAAGTGAAGTAGGGGATCGACTCCTCCACAACCTCTGAAGTGAGAGATTGTACGTGTGACAGATGATCGGCACGACAGATACAGATTTATCCTGGTTTCAAGGCAATGGGCATGCAGGAAGAAACATCTTTAGGGAGGGGATTGGGATCTTCGTACTCAGAGATAAAGGGTCAGGGGATGGTATCTTCTTAGCTTTTGTTTTCATCGACACGGCAAATGGGTGAAATGAGCAAAGGAAAGGAGGGGCGGCAGTGTACCACCCGCTCACAAACTCAAGTGACCTCTCACCCTCGCACGCGGCAGAGGAGGGAAGGGGCGGGGCTAGAGCGCGCACACGCCTCGCGCGCTCTTGTTGAGAGAGTGTCTAGACGAGAGACGCCAGACGGCGAGAGAGCCAGACGGCGGAGGAATGCCAGGGGGTAAAAGACAGAAGGGCATGTCGCACCACACTACAAATCGCGGCTTGGGATGACCAGGCCCGCGTCAGCAGTACGGTACGTACATGAGGGGTATTGAGGAATGACTTGAATAACAATAATGAATGAATTTGACTGTATTTGGGTATCAAATTCATGGAATTTGGTACACATTCGTAAGACCTCTTCAAATTCTCATTGCGTGCGCCAAGTCGACGTTTCCAGCTCGCCGCCGGTGCGCAAGTTCTCGTTCGTCGTCGCCTACCGTAACCACACGACGTGGGACGACCGCATTCGCATCCAGGAAGAGTGGCGCACCATCTGCGAGAGGTACGGTAGTATCTGTAATCGAGAACTGACTGATTACGGTAGCTGACTGGATAGGGCGGGAGCTATTGAAGGGTGGATTAACTTACATATTAGCACATGATTATGGCTGTGTACTGTACAATTCGATCGAGAACTGACACATTACGGTAGTTACTTATTTCCAGACACCCGAATCTCAACGCTACGATCTGGAACGTAAACGGCATGTTCGTCGACCAGATGCAGAGCCTGAAGACACTAGCTGCTGAGGTACGGTATCTGGGAAGAGGGAGACAGTACACTGGGGGATACGATATGGTGAGGATACGGTTGTGTTGGGATACGGTAGAATGGTGTATAGTGAGGGATATTGTAGGGTGAAGATACGGTAAGAAAGAGGTTAGAAGCGTTGACGAGGTTCGGAATAAGGAAGAGGGCGTTCGAACATCGACTTTCTTCTTAATATCCATCCTGAAGTATTCGGTGATGGTATGTTTCACCGTCTGCACTAAAACCTCGGTAGACGAGCTCATCAGTAATGGTGTCACTCGACGTTGTACAAAAAATAATTATGTTACTGTGGATCAACGATTGTGGAATTTTGCGATAGTTACAGTAGTTTTTTTCATACTAAATCTTTCCTTTTATCTTTCCGACTACAGAATCAATAATAGGGAAGATTACGGTAGTCGCATTCGAAACGATTATCGATAACTGATATTCTTTCCAGTCGATTGTCGCCACGCTCGCCGCCATGGTCGTCGTCACGTTCATCTTCATTCAGGTTGGTGGTGTGCTGCGGGGCGACGTTTCCCATTTCATATCAGCCATGGCTATTTTTGCATTGCGTGTGCTAGGGCGACGTCTTCCGTGTTTCGGTTTCCAACCGGAAGGCGGATCCGGGAGATGGAACCGGAAGCGGAATCCGGAAATTAGAACTTTCAAATTCCTTTCAGAAACCGGTGCCCGTGGCCGTTGCCGTGCTCTCTATTGGCAGTATCGCCATTGGAACGGTGAGAACATTTTCGATTATCTAATTGCTTTCATTTTGACAAACCACCCTCGAAATTCTCATTTATCTATTACTCGACAGTGAGGCGTTGTGCAATTGGTGTTACCGAAAGGGCAGTTCAATATAATAGTTTGAGCAATCTGTAACCGATGATGGCACAGTTACGTTACTTCAGCAGAGTTAACACCATTTGTAATAACAAATTGACCAATTATCTCAACAATTTCAGATCGGCTACATCGCCATCTGGAAGCTCGACCTGGACCCGGTGACGATCTGCGCCATTCTCATCTCGATCGGAATGAGCGTCGACTTCACCGCGCACATCTCCATGTACTTCGTGGTGAGGGCGACGTTTACCAATTCGCGGCGAAATCTTGTCAAAATTTGCATTGCGTGCGCACGGGCGACGATTGTGAAGTAAGATAAGTTGCACGAATTGTGCAATATCAGTGTTGTGCAGAGTCGAACAAAAAAAACAATTCAAATTGGAATGCTCGCCTTCTGAATTTCAGAGTGGCTATTACCACAATCCACCTTCCAAATAATAATTTTTTTTCTATTTTTTTCCAGAACTGTCCACGAGGCCGCGACGGTATGCCCCCATCGGCTCTCGACAGACTCGTGCACTCAATCGGATCCATCTTCTGGCCGGCAATCCAGGGCAATGCATCCACGCTGATTTGCGTGCTGCCGTTGGTCGCACTGAATGTGAGTTTTACAAAAAAAAAGAGAAAAGAGACGTACATTGCAAACACGATTACGTCGTGCTCATTCAAGCTGTACATTGAATACCTAGCAGTGGATAAACTGCCAGTGCGAAATAAAACAACGAAAAGGCCTTCTAATTCCACATTACTCATTCCAGAACTACATCCCGCTCGTGTTCGTGAAGACGCTCACGCTCGTCGTTATCATCGGCACTGCGCATGGTGAGGACGATTGATCTTTGATCTTTCGCAATCTCACAGATTTGGTCGCTTTGACAATTTTACTTTGAGAAAGAACTTTGAGAACTTTGAGAGCTTGAATTTCAGCGTCTTTTATACAATAAAAAATAGGTTTCACAATTCCTTTGAGAAGCTTGCCAAACCGCACCAGTCAGTACCTGTGTCGTGTCATAGCTCTGATAAAACCATCAATTTGATAGCCATCGATGGCTCAAATTCGCCTCTTTCCAGGTCTCTTGCTCATCCCGATGTTCCTCTCCCTCCTTCCCTCCTCCATGCTCGAGTGGGACCTGCTCTCGTCCCGCAAACCGTCGTCCACGGACACGGCCGATCGATCTACCGTGGGCCGCGAACTGCAGTTGCTCGGCGTATCAGCCGTGGGCTCAAAATCGGCCGAAGAGCCGCTCCTGCTGACGCCCGCAACTCCTGGAGATGTCTAGACGACGACGTGAGTTCTCGAGAAATCGAGTCATTTTCGCATTGCGTGTGCCAATTCGACGTTTGCAGGTCTCCATGCGACAGCCCGCTTCAACGGGAGAGCAATAGACTACCGTAGTCGACTTGCATCGATAACTGACTTTATTATTTGTACTACCGTATCTGTACTAGACTACCGTAAGGCACTGTTATCGATAACTGACTTTATTATTTGTACTACCGTATCTGTACTAGACTACCGTAAGGCACTGTTATCGATAACTGACTTTATTATCTGTAGATACCATAGCTTTTTTTTTCTCTGTGATTTTCTAAGCACCGATTTGTATGCACCGTTTGCTATTTTCCGTTCCACACATATTTTCCCGTTCCACTTGTTCCGCCTCGCTACACCCCCAATGCCGATATCCCATTCGCGTATTGTTTCACTACTATACAAAATTCGCATTTCCACGCCCCTCGCTCAGTATTTCTCTTTCCCTCCTCCTACGCAAATCTTGTCCAATTTCGCACTTCGTGCGCCCGTTCTGTCTTCCTCGAAACAGCGCCACCCACCACACCACACCACGAGCTACCCGTAGTTGTCTAGTCTCATACCGTAGTCTGATTCCACTCCGCACACAGGTTTACTGTCACGTGCTCATCGATTGATTGCGAGTCCCCGCAAGTTTCTTCCAATTCATAGAGGCTTGCGCTCTCGAGTTGTCTCTAAATCTACTGTAATCTGTACAGGTCTAATGCCCCTACCTTCCTATCGATTAGAGTTCGAAACACGGGTCGCCGTCTCTTCATTTCACCTGCTCTCTCACCGGTCAGATAGACGAGAGAGTGTGCGAAATGAAGAGACGGTGACCCGTATTTCGAACTCTACTTCCTATCGATCGCCACTTGCCCTGCTCTATCGTATCTTGAACCTACCGTATCCCCCGATTGAACACCTCCGCCAATAGAGAAATCCGCTCAGGAACCCGAATCCGTTTCCCGTCTAAACTGTATCAAGCGAACCGTTTGTCTGTAAATGTTAATAATTTGACTGTTCATGATAAACAAAAAATTACTTATCCTTGAAGAAACATTTAGCAATTTTTAAAGAACCTCCACAAGAACGTCGCTGAATTTGTACCAACATTTTAAAAAATGATTACAATCAAAAACTATGCTATTAAAGGTCGTGTTGGCATGAACAAATCAATAACTTTGTCATATGTATGCTGCTGAGCATGTAACAAATTACAACGATCGTTTCTTCCTTTGCCGATTCTGGATCTCATATTTAGCAAAGGCTAATTTTATCGTGGAGCTATGTTATGATCCGAATACAGAAACGGCGAGCAGGTTTTCCCATTCTTCTCTGTTCGGAATGGTCGATTTCACAGAGTTTTTCGCACGTTTTACGAGGTTCCTCGCCTTCTTTCAGAAGAGACGTGCAGTTGAAAATGAATTAATTTCCAAAACAAAAAATATATCGTACTCAGTCACACAAGTTTGCTGATTGCGTCCCTTTGCAGCAGGCAGTTCCATACTCTGAGAACTTTTTTTAAATGTCATAAAATGGAGAATTATTCTTACAAAATTGGTCAATTTTGTATTGGCCATACTTCCAACATTGGTATCTGCATTTATTTTTGTCCTCGCAATGACAGTAGAGAATTTGACAACTTAATTTTCGTCAGTAAATAATGTAAAATTAGTTGATTATTCACCGGAACATTGGCCAACTTTCAATCGGAAGCTCCGCTGTGATCAGCTAGAATACATTCATTTAGTTATGATTTTAACCTTATGGTACCTCGTAAATCTTGCGCTCGAGGTCATTTCTGAACAGAGAATAGATGTATTTCTTCTCCTCAGGAGTGAGATAGGGAGAGTACACATGGATTGGGTCTCCGGTCCAACTCTTAGTATATACGTTCATTACATTACTTGGAGATAGGAACGTTAAGAAATCTCTTGAATTTTTTCCTATTTCATGCTTTCTTAACGTACCTCTAATGATGTGAACGAGGATTAAAATACCTCTACAGGCAAGGCCTTCACTGAGAAGAAGATAACGAAGAGAAGAATTAACAGATTCATTATTCTGTGGTTTCAAATTCGAAGCGATTCATTTATAGATGCTTCGTGGGAATTTTTTTCTGCACACTGAAATTGCAAACTAAGTAAACAGATTTCCAAATTCCAAAGTCTTTACTCCTCATTTGCTTGTTATTATGCTCAGAAATATTCATTTTCTTTCAAATTCAAATTCAAATGATGTTAGGGCAGATTCTTCTCATTCACGTTATACGGGGTCAGGAAAGGTGATCTTCTGCTTCCATAACTCTCGATTGAGCGCGTGTCTCTCAGTGAGTCGCAATTGTGTGATGTCTTCCTTAATCATATCGTACCACTTCGGCCGACCAACTGGTCTCTTTCCTTTGATGGAATACTTCATCATCATTCGACATACATGTCTATCTTCTCTTCTCTTCACATGTCCAAACCATCTCAGTCTCTTTTCTCATATCTTTCCATCCAGCTGCGCACACTTCATCATCACTCGAATAGCCTCATTCCTCACTCGATCACTGAGATTTAGTCCGCATGCCCATCTCAACATCTTCATCTCTACCACCATCAGTTTATTCATCTGCATAATAATAATAATAATAATAATAATAATAATAATAATAATAATAATAATAATATAACATAAAACACTACATGATTCTGTCTCTATTTATATAATGTTGAACAGCCCATGCATCCATATGCACTGTCAATTCAGCTAATGCTGAAAAGTTGAGCGAATGTGAGTTGAAAAGAGAAGAGGAAGCAATAAATGGATGATTATTCAGTCAAGGCAAGTTTTTTATCAAAAAGTTTTCACCTAGCGTGAACTTCTTGCATTTGTGGGTCAAATGATCAATTACTCTTCGATTTACGTCGGGGCCATGGTCAATGAGAAGACCGGCTTCTAAAATGTATTTTAATTTTTTCCTAATATTATTAATTAGTATGGTATTAATGATCAAAAATAACCTCCGAATTATCAGCTTGTTCCAACTGCGACGCTTTCTTCTTGACATTCTCGTCCTGGACCTGATTCTCCTTAGCCTTCTGAAATTGTAACTATCTCAATTCTCTTTTTCATAATATAGATTAATTGTACAGCTTGCATTGTAGCTCATATACCGTCAATCGGGGGGAAAACGTTCCACCGACGGTATTTTACGGTATTTTACCGTAAAAACGAGTATTGGCTGCCATTTCCTTCAGAGTTGATGAAATTGCACCATTTTTGGAATTTGGGCGTTTCAAGTGATTCAAGCCTATCTGGCACAGAAGAACTTTTTTCACAGATATTTCATTAAAGTACCGTAGTCGAAAGTTGCGTGTGTGGTGTAAATTGGAGCGTGCCGAGCGTGCACCATGTCTGGTGCACTATTCAAATTGCCTTAAATCGCGCTTTCGGGGCAGTTTTGGAACCCACTGACTTTTTTTTGGGTTTTCGGAAGTGCAAGTGCTGTCTTAAAAATGAGGACGTGGCAGATTCCGATGCCACCTGCCCGCTCCATCAACCCCTACCTGCTCTGGAACACATTCCTATTATCAAAATCAACAATGAATCAATTGAAATAGGCTGAAACTCGATAAAGAAAGCGTATCCCATCAGCTGGTCGCCAAAACTGCCCCGAAAGCGCGATTTAAGGCAAGTTGAATAGTGCACCAGACATGGTGCACGCTCGGCACGCTCCAATTTACACCACACACGCAACTTTCGACTACGGTACTTTAATGAAATACCTGTGAAAAAAGTTCTTCTGTGCCAGAAAGGCAATCACTTGAAACGCCCGAATTCCAAAAAAATGGAGCAATTTCATCAACTCTGAAGGAAATGGCAGCCAATACTCGTTTTTACGGTAAAATACCGTAAAATACCGTCGGTGGAACGTTTTCCTCCCGATTAACGGTAATAATGCGGATATATTGCTCATTATTGATCCAATTAATGAATTATGCAAAATATAAATTTTACCTGAGACATCTTCTTATCAGCTTGTTCCACCCGAGAAGCATCCTTGCCCTTGCTCTTCTCTAACATAATCTTCTCCATTTCCTTCTGAAATTAGAATTTTTGTAAGATTTTGTCAATCTAAATTAATTTTTAGATAAAATAGCTCATTTTCTCAGAGATTTTTTTCTTTTTGAGACTAGTGGAGTTGGGGACATGGAAGATGATGGGTAACAATAATAATAATAATAATAATAATAATAATAATAATAATAATAATCGCCTCACATTCTGCTCGCTCGTCTTTATGTCGCTTCCCAGCCAGTTTTTCGAATAGAAGCGTACGAAGAAACGATATATTTTCCTTGGCGACGCCTTGCGACTAACTGAACGATAAAGTTTGGAATATTTCCATCCTCCTCCCCTCTATCTTCCCCAATCGAACTTATGTTAGAGTTACAAGGGTAAAACGGAAATTGTTTTTGAAAGGTTTCACGCCCGCAAGGCCTGGTGCGGCGGGGCTAGAGATGGGTCAGAGAGGCGAGAGAGTGTGTGATGGCAATCCGTACTTCCACTTCTACCGTCAAATGATCGGAAGAAGGCTGGACTGAACGAACACCCCCAATGCATCTGGTACACTCCCCTGTCTCTAAACAGCCGTTCACTTACGCGAATCGATGTTGTGGAAGGAGCGGATACCGTAACCGTCCTTGGTGAAATCGATCACAGCTCCGTGATTATCAAACTAAAAATTGAACAGCTATATGTATTTCCAAATTACAAAACCGTTGGAGCTATTTGGGATAGTCTAACGATACAATAATTTAGCGAGCACGTTCATAAGCCTTGGTTAATGGGATCTTTTCAAGAAAAATCGGGAAAATTTACATTTTTCGCGTACTTGGCGGAGGAGAAAACGACCATGAGCAGGCCGCCCGCGAATGACTCGAAGCCGACACTGACGCACTGTGCCAGCTTATTTTTTTTTCAAATAGAAACGGCAAAGAAACGGAAATATATACAATGAATGGATGCATGAAAACAATATCCGTTTATATCAAAAACAATGTCAACTAAGGGTTATAATTTATAACTTTAATATGTAATTTTTATGACTCCCAAAACACACCTGATGACCGTTCACGATCTTCTCGATGCCGTTCCTCTTGCAAATTTCCTCGACTCTATCGGCGCCGATGCGCTTGCCAATGCCACCGCGCAATAAGTTCGTCTCGGTGCTGAAGCCAGAATTTAGAATTGCTCTCCTCTTTTTTTCTTTCGTGCTCTCCTCTTTTTTTTCTTTCTGTCCGGTGAGAGCCTATTCTATTTTGATTACGAAAAATGCGCGTATTTGCAGATGTTCGCATGGTTTTATAAACCGTTTTTTCAATTTAATTTATTGAAAAATTATATTGCAACAAAAAAACTATTGCACACCCGTGCAGGCCGCGGCCACAGTCGTTCCAGAGCAGTTCGCACGCCAACGGGTCCGATCTCGGATCATACATCACGTTCGGAAGCTGAATGAGTGTTCAGAGATCAAAGATCAAAGGCTCAATTTACGTACCGCATTAATGGCCGCGATCAGATCGCCGTCGTAGTCCGGCACGCTTCCGTGACAAATGAAAATTTTCTTATCTGTGCAAATATTTTATTTTATTTTAATTCAATTTTAATTCCATCAGTCCATTTCAAAATAGAGATATTTTATAAAATCGACAGCTCTGCAAGATATCATTGTTGGTACTATATATTTTATTAAAAAATAATTAATTACTATTTATTTTATAAAAAAATTTAAATTAATTAACCAATTCTGGCGGCGAGTGGCATGCGCGCGTACACGTCATTGATCTTGGTCTTCATTAGCTTCGAGCGGTCACTTTCAACCATGTAACTGCCTCCACGTTCGTCGAATATTTCCTGCGCGCGGATCATATTGTACAGGAATCTCCTTATTTTTCCCGTCTCGTCAAAAAAAACGATTTAGATGCCAACTCCGAACGTCACTATGTATTTCGGAATGTCTTTCTTATCATTCTGACCGGTGGGAAAGCACGCGGAATGAAGAGATGGCTTCTTGCTCAGTGTGATAGCTCCAATACCCACCTTTCCAAACAGCCTCAACAACTCTTGATAGAAACCGTAGGTAATGTTGCACTTCGGGTCTTCGTGATTCCCGCGCAACAGCACGATCTGAACATTCATAATTTTGGTCAACCCCACTCCCACTACGCCCAGCAGAGATACAAAATCTTTCCGCTGAGCAAATAATTTTTTACGGGAATTAACGCAATTACGCACATTCACGCAACTTTTTTTTACTAACAAACATATTTCAGAAAGAAAGAAGTATATAATCCCCATACATTGTCCGGGTAGTTGAGCTTGAGCACGAATAGAATCAGAAGCACTTGCAGAGAGTTTTCGCCTCTGAGTAGGAATAATAAGGAATTCAAAATCCAGTAGATAGAGACCGCAACGGGGTAGACCGAATCAATCGTAAGGTCATGTTTTTGTGCTCAAAGTATCCCCCTTGGTCTCAATAAGAACATACTTTTTACCGTTTGTCGATATCTCATTTTTGAACCGAGTTATGCGCCAAAAACCGTGCGATCTGGGCTCAACAGAGAAGTGGTCGAAACCGGGACGAGGCAAAAGGGGGGCGGAGCCTACTTCAAGCTCATTCCCAAAGTTCGACGGCGATAGCTTCGCCCAGTCGTGAGAGACAATTTGGGAGAGAAATTTCCTCTTGTCTAGGGACGGTGTGTGCTAGTCACGACGGGATAGAAACAGCGGGGAGAGAGGGCGGAGGGAGAAGGGAAGAGCCTTGTCTCTCACCCCTCTTCCCTCATTTGACTATAGCTCACACTGTGTTTAGCGCTAATCGGACTGGAATAAATACGCGCGTACTAAAACCTTCAAAACAGTTTAGCAATTCGGGGATACTTTCGATTCTTGATTTTACTTCTCTAAAATTCTTCATAAAAATAAAAGAACAATCTGCGCAATGGGCACTTTGCTCCGTTCATTAGAAATGCCTTTTTTTGACTATCCCGGACTGGTTTATCTCGATTTTGACCAACTTAAAATATTCTGAACATAGTGCCCATTGGCACATTGAAAGGTGAGGCTGAGAGCTATCCATCGCGCCCTTGAACGACCAATTTGGTTGAGTATTCGATTTGCTAAACCTCATTCCCATTTTTGCCCCCATTCCCTATCCCTCCCAAGTGGGCGGAGCTTGCGGTCTCTACCAGTAGAAGTATTGAATTCATGGGAGAGATCATACTGAGAACTAATAATTGCTGTGAGGAATTGAGCATGTGAATTTCATGTTTTTCTTTATAATAGTATAATATAATTATAATATAATTTATAATAATTGATAAAAAGTAAACTCGCCTGTCCACATAGTCTCCGGTGAAGATAAATCGATGGTAACTCCAGCCGAGCTCGTATGGGGTATGAAACGTTGCGAATATTGTCAGCAACACTTCGAGCTGCAATTGGATATTTTTTTTAAAAGAATTTTCGATGTATGTGCAAGAGTTATCTAATATTCGTTTCAATATGCAAATGATCGTTACTTTCTTAAATATTTAACTATTTAAAAATATAGTGACATTATTCTAACATTTCCGTGTATGTCAGTGACGACTGATGCGGGAGTTTCAACTTCGACTACACGGGTTTCTGAAAGAAAATTACAATATTTTAGCAGTATGAGTCCAGCAAGAAAAAAAGAGACTCAAGAAAGCAAGACCAACCTTCTTTCAACATTGGTCCGATTTGGTCCAATATTTGATAGATAACACCCTCGGCTTCGTTCAACTTCAAAAAAGAGGGATTTTTTTCCTTTTCAAGGGGAAGTTAATGAGATAAGTCCAGAATCCAGCAGCAGGCACAAGTTATAGTCACTGCCATAGGATGACTAGCATTATTCTATTTTTAATTCGTCATTATTTTTCACGCTTGATTCGCGTTCATAAATCGCCAGAAACTTCTACTAATTACGACTCAAATTCCATCAATGTACTGTGCGGAAATGGTTCATTCCCTGTAGGTATTTTTTTTAACGAACGATATGTAAATATATGCAAAAAAAAACTCTCACCTCCTCTTTATCCATTTTTCGTCTGGTGAAAACGAACTGGAGCTTCCGCAGTTCTGCTTGCGTGAAGCTATAAAGTATTGTTCCTGTGTGAAATGAATAGACCTGCGAAATTAACCATCGCTTGTTTTGGAGAATTTTAAAGAAAAACAAAAAGAAAGTTTCCTTCAAATGTTAAGCAAGATTCAAAAAGCAAGTTTGCATCTTTTTCTAAAAATCTGTTTTGCATTATCCTTTTTTGTGAGCTTAAAAGGGTGAAGTAAAATGTACTACTTGCCTTGCAGGAAACCAATTCCCCTTGCAATTTAAGCATTACTTAGACAGCTTATGAATTACTTAGGCAACTAGCCCATAAACTCACGGCGGCAATCCCGTCGACGCAGATGTGTTCGCCCTCGCATCAGCATCTTTTCCCAGGCGGCGAGTCAACTCGTGTAGCGTATCGTACAACGATCTGGAGCTCGAGCTACTGCTTGCAATCTCTGAATTAGATTGACACAATGAAGAATCCATCTTCACACTCCTCATACTCTCTCGATACTCTGAGCAATGTTTAACTTTTATATTCCCCTGCCCCTCCAAAGCGTCGCCGTTTAATGTGAATCGCTACAAAACCTTATTAGAAATTATCATTAGAAATCCTACCCATCTCCAAGCTGAATTTCGATATAAGGTCGATATTTCCCTGTGACTCACTCATCAGAAAGTTATCTCTTGCCGTCTTGAACTTGTACCACCATCCCTTCTTCCATTCTTTCTGAGAATATTATGGAATTAATCAAGACACGATGGTTTACAGACGAATTTTTAATTTTTTTTTGGGCAAATGTGAAGCAAGCAAAAGATAAAAATGAGTCGTGGCAGTAATTACCTCTCTCTTCCGAGGGCCCTTCTCCTTACTGTCGGATACCTGAAGTGCAAATTTTCTCGTATGAAAAACATTTTTAACGAAAGATAAAAAATAAAATAAAATAGGTACCTGCGATGCTCGACTATCGCGCCTCCGACGGCCGGCTACATGGGGAGGTTCGGGTCCACTGATACCGGTGCATTCCTGAATTAGACTCAGATAAGCAACACAATGACTATAATAGATAAATGTTGCATAACCTTTCACTAGTGATTCGCTAGAGATAATCACAGTGATCTCCCGCAGGCCGCAAGTGCCTTGATTAACGGGTCGACAGAAGCTAGAGATAACGTAGAAATGCGATAGGAAATTTTTTTTAGATACTATAATAATTCGCGTAACGAAATTGCAAACTACGATGGCACTACGATTTATAGGAAGAGAGATATTTTCTTCCTAGCTCATTAGATCACTCGCATTCTCATTTCTCATTACCCACAAGCTATAATGCGGTCTGTGGGCACTAAAGTAAAGAAGTGCCCCAACCTGCAGCGGCTCTCTGCACGACGGTTCACGCGTAGTCTTCTCGACGAGACTCTGCGAAGGCACGGGCCGTTATTTGCTACGGCTGATAGGGCAGCTAATTTGAGGGAAAAATAGGGGCAAGAAAACTTAGAAAAATCGATAAACGAAAATAATGCAGTAAACGAAGAAATTAATATGAATAACAAGTACATAATACCATGTCTATCTCCGGCTTGCCTTCTTCCTTGAGCGTGCCGGTTACCATCGACTTGTCGTCCGGGATCCGCACCACCGCCTCTCCGTCCTGTTATTAGTGGGTCAATTTGGCAGCTATTTCATGACAAAAAAACCCGAAGAAGCGGTCGTAAAATTGGTATTTACCGACCCTTCCCAATATAAATATCTGCAAAAAAAATGCGACACCACATCTCTACACACAAATGATACTCAAAGAAAGCACAATATTTTTCGACATTTTCCGGTGTTCCAAACACATTTTGAGTGTGTATTTGATTGATGGTTCACCTCTTTGCATTCCTCAACCTGCGTGCCCGATACGCTCTTCTGCGTCTTCTCCGTTATCTGGAAAATATTCCTCCTTACTCCATATTTCTCATAGAAATACGTCAGATTCTAGTGACCATGTACGCGTATGTACATGTAATATGTACGCGTCCTTGATAATTATAAATCTTTCGAATAAACAGCAATTGTGGAGTCTAACGGAACGCCAATAGAGAAATCATTTTTCAACCAGAGAATCCTTCTAATTTTGTTCGTCCCTCATTCCTGTTCTCACATCGTTCTGCTCCGACACCGGCAGTCTCGCCGTCGGAAGGTCGTCCTGCCCGGCCGGGCCGCGCTCCCGTCCCTGCCGCTCCCGTCTACTCGCCTCCTCTCGTTCCATCTCTTCGTATTTCGCGAGCTGAACAGCCCCGCTTGATTTGGTGACAAAATTCATTAGACCATATTTTTCCAATCGTTTTTCGTAGATTCTAACCCCACGCGTTGGAGATTATGAAGCGAATAATAATCTAATAAATTTAATAATACATTTCAGCAGCAAAAACAGAACATCCATTTTTGAGCTTTGGAGCTTGTGATAAGGGCAGATATAGGGGGGCGATAAGGGTCTTATCAGTGATAAAATTATCACTCACACAGGGAATAGTAGTTGATCTGAAAGGGATGGCGATGAACCGTTTGCGACATGGCTGAATTAAGTCAGCGGAAGATAGCGGTTGTGATAAGGGCATCTGCAAAAAAGTATTTAAAATTATATTATTTATGAGGTCGGAGAATGGATGCAATTGTCTCTTGGTTGTTCGCTTTTTCTTTGCAACGTGATGACAACCACAAAGACTCTTGGTTAGGTCGGCATTCTCAGAATGCAGTTGGGGAAATGCCCCCCCCCCCCGTTCATGTTTCATTATCTAACTGGTGGAATGAATGCGAGATAAGTAAGTCTTTAACATTTGCCTGGATATGTGCCAGCAACAATTAATAATTGTTTATGGAATATCGTTGGTCTATTAGTCACAGAGAAACTCACGGATCGATCGACAAATTTGTAGGCTTCCTCGATGTCGCAATGAGCGAAACTCTTCGCATCGAAGCATTCTTTCTGTAATAACGGCATTTTTTATTTCAGATATTATAATTAAATATTATATAAATATAAATTTTGCTTACTATTTTTTGTTGTTTACGAGCTTAAAGATGAAATGCATAAGAGAGACATGTAAGAAAGCGTTTGGAAAGCGGCTCTCAGATAGTTGGATCCATTTCCCGAACGGGCCACCTATTGTGTTTCCATTAACAACCAAGCTAATTCATTCTGGGGATGAGAGTCATTTTTGCCACCCCCCCCCCCCCCTCCCCACACCGCAATCCAACCCTTTTGTTTTCCCAAGATTAGGATGGGCATTCGTATTTAATCTAGAATTTCCCCTTCGAAACTGTAATCGAACTGCAAATTCATGTCAGAATAAATTATGTTAGGAAACTTGTCCTGATCTCAAATCAAGCGCACCGAAAAATCGTAAGTTTGCAGATCGATTACATTCCTCAGTCGAATGAGTTCCCCCCCCCCCGATAAAAAAAAACGACAAAGAACGTACACTATCATGGCCGTCGAATGTCACATGCATAAAGCCGCCCTTGAAATTAGGCGTATCCTTGATCTTGAATAGAACCGCTGAAAAACGATAGCGATCAAGCAAAATAATTCAATAAGCGCACCTCCGTGTTTGAATATGGTAATCTTTGTTTTCCTCTGAAATTTTGAATAATATTATAGTTGTTGCATTTTCCAGTAAAAATCAACATCCACATAGTAATCCTAGTGCTTTCCTTGCTCTTGTGACCTAGGGAGGAACGAGCGTAATGAATTGTGTGCAACCCTACTTGATTTACACGAAATTCCTAATTGCCCGTTACAGTGCAATCAAAATACAATGAAAAAAAGAAATTGAAAAATTGAATAAAACCACCTACCCAATTCTTGATCATTTTTTTGATCAGAGCCCTCGCTTTAGGAAGAACTTCGGGAGGCAAGTCTTTGAAGAGGACCAAAGACACAACTGAAAGGGGATAATATTTCCCGAATTCAAAACGCACTGCATACTAGCTTTCGGAGGCTTATCAGCTCGTCTCGTATCATGAGTATCATTAATTTCTGAAAAGAAAACATAATGACCAAACAAATACCGAAAATGGATAATCAACGGACACGTCCTCCGGGACGGGCGACATATGGGCAAAAAACGTTCGCTTGGCAAAGATCCAGAAATCATTATAGATAATTTTAAAAACGTATTCAGCCATCCTCCTGCGCACTCCAAAGGAAATCATCCCGAATCGTTTCCGCCATTGTTTACCACACCCTATTTAGCCCTCGGAATGCAGATATTTGAGCTCGAAATGTGAACCGCCGTCTCTTCATTTTGCGCACTCTCTCGGCAGCTCGAGTGACGAGAGAGAGAGAGAGAGAGAGAGAGAGAGAGAGAGTGCGAAATGAAGAGGCGGCTCATTTTTAGAGCACCAGCAGAGACAGCGTCCTCCTCATGCCAGTCTTACTGCGTTTCTTTGCTCACCCATCTGGTCTATATCTTCCTGCGTTAATTGAGGGAGCTGTACTACATCAGGGCAGACCGCTGTGCCTACTGGAGGGACGGGCTGAATTTCGACCTTGGAAGCAGATTTCGTCTCGGTCGCAACTGAAAATTGTTATCATTTTGTTTGGCCCGTTTTGCAGCTAAAAGTTGATGAATCTCGTAGAGATAGCTTCGCAAAACAGCTTTCTCAATCGTCTTTCGAACTGCACGAAATAATGGGACCAGACGTCTATCACGTTCACCTTTGCCAATAGGTTCTTCCGCCACTCCTCCTAGCAGAGATTCCTTTTGAGCTTCCTTCTTCGGTCCTTTTTCTTTTGCCAAACTCTTGCGTTTCTTGAAGAACACAAAAAGAGCCACTCCGACGATTAGGCAAACTACAATTATCGCCGCGATAGGGCCAATTATGAAGGCCAAATTCCCGCCCCTGAAATGGGAATATAACTTTTGTAATCACGAAAAAAAATCGTTGTATTTTTTTAAATAATAAAAATAGTACCAACCCCGTCGAAACGGCTCCTTTCTCATCCGTTCGCTGTTGCAATTCGGCCACTTTTGTGCTCGTTGCATTCCAAATTTTCTCCTTTTCATCTTTATCAGCTTTCAAGCCCGCCAATTCGCCTTCGAGTCGAGTTTTCTCTTTGCCGGCTTTGTCTTGAGCGGTATTAGCCTCGCTTTCTTTCGCTTCCGTATCAGGATTCAAGTTCGGGTCGGCTTCAGTTTTGGCTGCGAGAGCTTTTGCGAGTTCCGCTTTTGCCGTTTCTAAGGCCGTCTTGGCTTCGAAGTATTGTTTCTGTTTGCGATCTTTATTTGATTCGGCATCTTCTAGATTATCTTCTGCAGTTTCTTTCTTTCTCGGTATGTTGGTCTTATCCCTGCCAAGCTTGTCTAATCGGTCGCCAATTCGAGTCATCTGTGATTCCAATTCTTTTTTCTTATCAACAGCCACTTTGTGGTTTTGTATTGCTGTTGCGGCCTCATCTTCGGCAGTTTGCATCTTACTCTTTATTTTACCGAGTTCGGCAATTGTGTCAGAGCAAGGCGTAACGGTTGCTTTTTCGGGCTCGTTGCACTTATCTTTAGCATAGTCCCGGTTGTAATATTTTTCATCATCTTTCAAATTTGACAATGCGGTCTCCTTCGTTTTTTTTATTCCTTCCATTGAAGTTACTGTACTTGCCTGTGTAGCTATTTCTTGCGTCAATCTAGTCGATTCGTCCTTTAAATTCTTCTCCACGTCTTTCCCCTCAGAAAAACCATTGATGTCTTCCAATTCCTCTTTACGAGTAATGTACATCGTTTCAGCTTCTAGAAAATAGCGCTCAGATTCCAAATATTTTTCTTGTAGTGGAGGTATGTCTATTGCATCTATGATCTTCTTAGCCTCCGCCGATTTATTCCTCCAATAGTTAAATTCCTTAAACTTGTCCCACTCCTCCTTCTTCTTGTCATAGTCTTCTTTTGCCTTGTCGTACTCGGCCTGCTTCGCAATCAAACTTTTGTTCGCGAAGTCCAAGTCCTGAAATACTTTATCTCAATAAAATTAATACGAATCCTTCCGGACTCTGAAGCAAAAAGGGACGGTGTGCCGTCAAAAATGGATTCCATTAAACTATATGAAACAGATAGTCTTATTGAAATCATAGCAAGTTGGACAAAATAGGAAATTGAGTGATTTCACTATGATTATAAACAGATTTGTTGAAAGCGGCTCTTGGCGGGGAGATCAAGGGCCAATGGGGCGAGCTTCGATCATCCTTTCCTCACCTTCTTCTTCTCTTCAAGCAATTTCGTCAATTGATCGAGCGAGAGACCGTCGTAGTCAGCAGTAGAGGTGGACTAAAGAGAAAAAAATATTACATAGAAAAATCAGACATCGATAGGTTACAGTATATCTTACCCACTCCTAATACCCTATTCTAACACTGAACTAGTAATTTTATTTAGTTTGGGGTCATTCTCATTTCTCCCTCATTCTGAGGTTACGCGTGGTCGACGACACAAAATGGCACGTAAACAAGATTGTCACATGCGCTGAGCCCCGCTTTCCTTCGAACTATACCTACCGTACCCTTATCGAATCTTTAGCTACCGTACCCTGACCCAACAGTATTCGGCAAACCAACATCATCGATCGATCGCTTCGAGTGTAGTTTGTAGATCGATACCGTACTCCCATCAATTGATTGTATAACCTTACGTTTACCGTACCCATATCGATACCGCATCCCCTCAAACCCACATCATCGATCGATCTCTTCAGGCGCTGTTTGTGCGTTGACCATGGAGGCACCGGCTTGAAGACACTCTGAGGAGCGGCATCGATTGAGACGAATGAATCCTGAAAAATGAGTTGTCGATACTCGGTGATTACGGTATTCTTAAAAAAAGGAAAATCAGTTATCGATACAATAAGGTTGCGGTAGTTACATCTAAACTCCTGTCAAAGCCACTGTACGTATGAGAACAACGATGCCAATACGATGTCTATTTGAAACTAGAGCAGTGAGGGCGCAGGGTAAACATACCAATATCAGCAGGAAAAGGAGAGGAAAGTAGAGAAGGAACCGCATCCCATGAACGAAATGGATGAGAATGAGGGGAGGAGCGTGACATTCGCAACTCGTCAACAACTATTGAATGTGAGACAATGCATGCAAATTCATGGAAAAAAATAATTGAATATTTAGAATTATTTTTTTCAAAATTTGAGATACAAGTTTCGCGCAGTCGATATTCGGAACCAGCGCATGTTGTTTAGTATAGACCCTATTCCCTTCTCTCCCAGACCCTTGCTTGGATGAGGGGTACGAGAGCCAAGGGAAGTCTTGGGAAACTAAAACAAAAAAAACAAAGGGAAACTAGAGGAACTTGAGAGGGCAGTGAGAGTAGTGAGAAGGGATTTGGAGAGGGCGGGAGTTTCCACTGCAGAGGAAAAATGTAACTGGAAACCGTCACAGAGAGGAACATGGCTAGGTTATGAGATTGACCTCAGTGAAGGGATAGTGAGTTTGTCCAGAGACAGAATAGACAGTGCCTTAGAGAAGCTGCAACACATTAGAGAGGTGGAATCCCCTACGGTTCGTGACCGGAATTGTGCAATTGGTTGTATCATGTCAGCTTCCCTCGTTCTAGGTGACCGTGCTTCCTTTCTCTCACGTGCCCTACTCCACACGGTAGCTGTTCATCAGAAGTTGTCTCTCTCCTCCTCCACTTCCATTCCCCTTTCCCCTTCTGAGAGAGGTGAGGTTGACCGTTGGATACGGGAACTGGCATACCGAGCAGTCAGATCATTTATCGAAAAACCATGGCATTTCGATGTTAGAGTGGAGACTGATGCATCGGCTATTGGGCTAGGAGTGGTAGTAAGAGACTCCCTGGGAGGAATGTTGAATACCTCCCGGAACCTGACCTTATCGGAGAGAGAAGAATCGAGTACACTGAGAGAAGTGAGAGCAGTCGATTTCGCAGTGCGCACGTTCGAGAGGGAATGGGAAGGAATGAATGTTTTATTTATGGGAGACAATCAAGGCGCAGTGTCCATTCTACGAAAAGGGTCTATGAAACCAGAGATAAACGAAGTGGCTCAGAGAGTAGAGGAGATTAGAACTAGAATAAGGGCAAATTTCAAGTTTCATTGGATCCCTCGCGAACTGAATACTGATGCTGATCTAGCGAGTAGGGAGGTGGATAGTGATGATTGGAGCATTCAGGACTGGTAGTTGAACGAGCGGTAAAGAGATGGGGGAGCCCCGATATCGATATGTTTGCTGACGAGACAAATACAAAGTGCGAACAGTTCGTTTCTAGGGTCCCATCGAGACGCGCCCTCGCAGTCAACGCCTTCGGAGACCCGACATTGTGGAGAGATCGATCTCTACTCTGGTGCGTTCCACCCCCTTCCCTTCTCTCCCAGACCCTTGCTTGGATGAGGGGTACGAGAGCCAAGGGAATTCTTGGTCTGCCATATTGGACCTCCCATCCCGTGTTCCCCTCCCTCTTCCCTCCAAGCTCCACTCCCCCCTTCCTGAAGGATTACATTATGTTTCCGGAGAGAAACCATATTATCACCCCTAGTTCAGGCGCTGAGGGCCCATTCTCCCGAACCTACCTGGATTCCCCTTTTATCCTCTTACTCCTGGATTTCAACTTTATCTAATTCTAACCCTTAGCCAGCGATAAAGCCGATACAATACGAGTACAAACTTAGGTTATCACGTATCGAGTGATAACGAGAGTAGTGATAATCGTAGTTTGCCGAGTACTGTATCGGCGTGTGCCTCACAAAATATTCGAATTCTGTGAAATGGGAAAAGTCTCCCTGAGTATCGGCGCACCACCTTTCCTGTTCAATCGATACTTTCGTCATTCTAGGCTTTGGTGCAAAGGCCCCTGCTACGATGAGGGTTTACGAAGGGAGCATGAAGCGGTTGAGGTAATACCTTGATCCAAACACCGTCATTTCCCAAATGTATTCTCAGAGATGTAATTGTTGTATTCCCAGAGTATTCGCACGAGAGAAGGGAATCGACCCATCGTGCCCTTCATCTCTTCTTATCTTCAGGAGGATTCACGAGAGACGATCCCTGTCATCCCTAAAGATCCTGCATTCAGCATACTCCCATTTCTGCGATCCCCTTCCTCCGTTCTTTGCTAATATGTTGTCGTCCCTCTTCAATTGTACACGTAGGTCTCATACTGTAACTCATCATCCCAAAGTCCCATCATCACATATTCATACAATTGTTCGTTTCGCCTCCCTCCATCCCACTGATTTCCAAATTGTTCGTTGCGCATTAGGCGCTGCACTTGCTTATGGTGCCCTGCTGAGTTTCTGAACTCTTTTCTCTTAGATGGTCAGATCTATCTTGGTCTGAGGGCCTTCTTAGGATCTCGATTAGGAAGGCAAAAAATGACCAGTTCTCCGAGGGTAAAGAGACATTCATCTCAATAGGAGAGGAATCAGAGACTCTCAGAGAATCAAAGATAGATCGCAAGTTCCCCTTTCCGTATGGGTGTTTCCCTCCATATCTCATCCCCTTTCCCATATCACCTCTGATTCTTTCCGTTAAGATCTCTACTCCCTCTGTTCCCGAGTGGGCATCACGAAATTCACGCCACATCAATTGAGAGGAGGAGGTGCAATTTAGTCGATTAGAAGAGGAGCCTCCATCGATCAAGTACAAAGAAGAGGTAGATGGAGATCGATAGCGGGGCTAGCCCCATATCTCTCCGATACAGTGAAGACGCAAGGAGGATCTCTCCCCCTTCCCTAAGCCCTCTATTTTCTCACAATCTTCCCAATCCCTGTCTTTCATTACTTGTATCATTTCCCAGTCCCCGCTTGTAGTCCATGTACTATTATTATTTCTTCGTTTCTTCCGTTCAATTGTCTGTTCTCCTTCTCTTCTTCTCTTTGTCTCTTCTTCGTTCTTCACGTTTAGTTGTTCACGTTCATTTCATGTTGTTGTTCCCGGCCCTGGGCCATCCATGTATAGTACAACTGTTACACCGCATGTATTCCACAGTTGTACATAATTGTCGTACCCCAGCCAGCGATAAAGCCGATACCCCGTAGCTAGCGATAAAGCTGATGCAATACGAGTACAAACTTAGGTTATCACGTATCGAGTGATAACGAGAGTAGTGATAAGCTTATTTTTAAGCTTGATTTTTCCGAGCACAGCCAAGAAGAAAAAACAATATTTTATAGTTTTATTAGCTTGTGACTTTGTTTTAAAGATTTCAGTACGCCCGTATATATTCGATTCCGATTAGCTCTAAACACAGTGTGAACGTGGGCGGGGCTAGTCAAATGAGAGGAGAGAGGCGAGAGGCGAGCCCTTCTGATTTTTCCCAACCACTAGGCAACCATTAAAAGTGGGCGGAGTTTGGGCAAACCACTAGGCAACCATTACTCCAACCACTAGGCAACCATAAGAGTTCTGACCACTAGGCAACCATAACCTCAAGCACCAGTTTCTGTCCCGTCGTGTCTAACACGCACATTGCCTATAAAGACCCTTTTTGAAGTCCTCATCGACTGAATGGGGGCTCTCCCATTCACTTATCGATTAGCTTGACCCTTTTCTCGAAGGTTGTTTACGACTAGGAAACCATTCCCCCAACCACTAGGCAACCATAACCCCAACCACTAGGTAACCATAACCTCAACAAATTGTTGGAGCATTCCCTGCTTAGTGGTTGAGGTTATTGTTACCTAGTGGTTGCGAGAAACCAGAGCCCTTCCTTTCTCCCTCCGCCTCTCTCCCTGCTGTTTCTAAGTGACGCTCGGTCGGTGGAGTAAAATACAGGAAAACATCGTTGTCCCATGCGAAACAATTCACTTCGGTACACGGCACCGTATCCTCGTCGATACCGTACCTCCATTGAAACACATCACCAGATACCGTGCACTGCTCGAGTTACCGTACCCTGACCCTACAGTACCATTCAAACATACAACATCCCTCCAGGCGTAGTTTGTAGTTCGATACCGTACTTCCATGAAGTAGTCATATCCCCGCGTCCGTCTACCGTACCCTTGTCGATACCGTATCCCCTTCAAACCCACATTATCGATCGATCGCTTCAGACGCTGTTTGTGCGTTGACCACGGAGGCACCGGCTTGAAGACGCTCTGAGGTGCGGCATCGATTGAGACGAATGAACCCTGAAAAGTCAGTTCTCGATTTGTACCGATTTACTGAGTAAATCACTACCCAAATACCAATAATTTAATAATTAAATTAATTTCCAATAGAATAATCAGTTTCCGATCACCACAATGACTGTATCATCCCCAATCACACTGGTCCATTTATTCGCACCTCTTCCGGTCCCGACTGGATCAGGGTTGCGCGGTGCATTACGTGACTTTTACCACTTTTATTTTCTTCTCGAACTTCCCCCCTCGATCCTTTCAATCTTTTTGATTGATTGATTTTGCTGGTTGGCTTCGATTGGATCCTTTTCCAACGTCCACACACTTTGTTCTTCTCTTCACTCTACGACACTTGGTTCAGTCCGGTGTCACAGTTTTCGATCGGAGTAATCATTCATATCGGTTAGACAGACCGGTTCGGCGCTTCCATAATTCCCACCAAGTGAGTTCCCCCCTCGACCCTTTCTACTACCCGACCCCGTCCATTCCCCATTCCTTCCAACTAGGATTACCCCATTGTGTGTTAAATCTTGTGACTAGTAAATGAAATAAATTGTTGTATATATTCGTTGCGAAATCGCACCGTATCACACATAGCTGGCGTTCTCTAATAGCGGAGACGTCAGTATATGGTGCATCGGCCATTTTTGATTCAAACCCAGTCCAAAAATTCCGCGTGGCAGGCATTCAAAATTCCCATTCAACCATTCTGTCTAACCCTAATCCCAACTTTCGCTTCGTAAATTGCAATAGACAGCATCCCGCTAGGATGACGTCAACTTTTGCTAGCGAATATTCGAACAGCCATTCAAAACTCGTTGCGCTTCAACCAGTCATTAATTCCATCAATGACGAAATTTCCAAATTATTCGATGTCACGAAAAATGACGAAATTGCTGCGTGCTCATCCACTGTAGCCAGAGCAATCGATAGCGCGCATTCCATTTTTGAGGAATACTATGAGTCCATTGCCGAAATTCAGTCTAAAATCGATAGCATTGATGATGAGGATGAGAAAGAGCGCGAATCCAACTTCATGCTCGAAAAGAAGGAAGAGACAGATGCGACCAGCGCACTCCCATTCAATAGTGAGAAGCTCAATAAATTGATCACGAAGCTAGAAGATCGCTACCATCGTGTTTTGGAAAGCGCGACAAAACGTGTTGTTTCGATGCTTCAAGTCAATTCTATTAGCTCACTACCCATCCCATCTGTTCCATCCATTCCATCTTCTGCATCTCACTCCAATAACAGTGATGATCAATCCACACCCACTGGCAGTGCTGTTGATAACTCCACCCCGCCTCATGATTTCCCCTCTAGCATTGCTGGCATCGATGCTCTCGTCCAAAGAATCAATTGTCTCGAGAGTAGAGTAGTCAGTGGGAATCACTCGCTACTTTCGCACACTCCAAATATCGCGCTTCCACCTATCAAGCTTGAGTCATTCGATGGTAGTGACATTACCAAATGGCCCGCCTACAAATATCAACTCGACACACTCATCCTCAATCAGAGTCACTTGAGCGAGGTTGCGAAGGCATTTTATGTGCGCTCTAGCTTGAAGGGAACAGCCTACGCGTTAATTTCAACAATTCCAACCCATGAGAAATTTCTCGAAAAAATAATCAAACGATTGGAAGTAGAGTACGGTAGACGTAATCTAACCCAAGCAACTCTTCTCCAATCTCTTTTGGTTATTCGTTCCAAATCCGATAAACTGGTCGATCAAATCGATTCAGTTCGTTCAATGATTTCCTTAGTACATACCATTGATGAGGACTACGGTCTTGATGGACTAGTGACCCAATTGCAGTTAGCCGAACGCATTCATTGCCGCTTTATTTCATTCATTATGAATCACAAACCTGCTAAACTATTAGATGCACTCCAACTTATCGAAGATTCGCTTCGAACAGAGTTGGAGGAGGTGACCATTACTAGAGCCATTTCCAACGTCCATTTCAATCAGTCTGCTGTTGCACCTTCCAACAGCAGTGGCCAGTCCAACAGACCGAAGCCATCGGTTGCGGGCGACCACTCATTCTCTCGCAAGCTGCCAAAGCTTCCTATCTGTGTGTACTGCGGTCAGCACACATATAGTGGAGATTGTACTTCAGTGAAATCGATCAAGGATCGTAAAGAAATTCTAAGGAATAAGTCACTTTGCCATGTCTGTTTTGCCAGTGCTCACTCTACTGCCGCTTGTAGTAAGAAGTGTTCCAACTGCAATGGAAAGCATCATAAATCGATATGTGAGAAAGCAAATCGCGTTTCAATCAACACCCATTCTGTTTTCAACAAACAACCCGAGCGCCTATTCAACGTGAAGGCCAACGTTGCTAACCCAATCACTGATCAGGTTGTCTCTGCGCACGTCCATCTAGATCACGGCGCTCAAGCAACCCTCATTACTAAGGATTTAGTCAATCGCCTATCCTTAGCGTCGATCGATAAACGTGAGATGACTATCTCCGGTTACACTGGTGAACATAAAGGTCCTTCCAACTATGACATAGTCAACGTTGTAGTTCATACTGATCGTGGTCATTACCCGATCGAGGCTGTTGTTGTACCATCGATCAATTCAATTCATACTCATGCATTACCTGCTGCTGATCTCAAAGTAATCAGAGCTACACTAGGACGCGTCCCTAGTCATTTCTCCAAGCCATCAGAAGTGCACACTGATCTTCTTCTCAGTGTTGGCAATACACTTGAATTGCTTGAGCATTCCAAGGAGACAAAACTTCCCTGTGGATTCAGGCTAGTTCAGTCTTCCATCGGACCAATTGTCGTAGGTAGCAATAAACCTCGACTCCAGCCAATTAGTCCAGTAGTATCCGCGCTTACTGTGACGTCCCCTGATACTGAAGAGACACTCGAGAATCGTATCGAGCGCATGTTTTCAGTCGATCCAGCATCCCGAGTGTATGAAACTACTGAAAAAGAAGCCCGCAAGGTTGCCAATGAAGTAGTGAATAGGCATTTCGATGAAACTATCCAGAAACAAGGCAATGAATATGTCGTGCAATATTCAGTCAAACCTGATGCGATGACTCAATTGCCTTCCAACTTTGACCTCGCTACGTCTAGATTAGTTTCCACCATCAAAACACTTTCCAAGGAGAGGGCTAATCTGGAATACTACGATTCCATCATTAGTGATCAACTCAGTCTCGGTCAGGTTGAGAAAGTAGATCCGCGTGATAATGAAGGAATCGTTCACTATCTTGCCCATCAACCCGTATTTCGTCCAGATAAGCCAACCACTCCGCTTAGAATAGTGTACGACGCGTCAGCGCATTTGAGGAACAAACCATGCCTCAACGACATGATCCATCCAGGCCCAACTGATCTCGAACAGATCCCAGCGCTCCTAATCAGATCAAGATCACGCAAGACACTCATTGTTGCTGATGTTGAGAAAGCATTTTTGCAAGTGAAACTCCATCCCTCTCAGAGAAACATGCTGCGGTTTCTGTGGATTAAGGATTTGGATATGCCAGTTAATCAACAGAATATTCTTGTCCTTAGATTTTGTGTGACTCCCTTTGGAGTGAATGCTAGTCCCACTCTACTGAGCAAAGTGATCACTCATCACATCAAAACGAACAGCAAGAATTTCGATCCAAATCTCATTCACCAATTGCTTTCCAACATCTACGTTGATAACGTCATTATCAATGTAGATCATGCCTCACCGACCATGTATACTCAGTCTAAGAATATTTTCAAAACCATGTCAATGAATCTTAGAGAGTATGCTTCCAACGATCAATCATTCAATAACATCGTGCATGAATCAGATCGATCCAAGGATGAATTCCAGAAACTTCTAGGCATTTTGTGGAATGTGAAAACGGATCAGTTGTCCATAAAGATACCCATCTCTGAAAAGAAAGAGAAGGTGTCCAAGAGATCAATGCTTAGTGTTGTTGCGACTCCATATGACCCTCTAGGATTACTCAACCCTCTCACTCTTCCACCACGGTTAACCATCCAGAGTCTGTGGAGAAGTACACTCAAATGGGATGAGACTGTTGATGATTCAATCAGGGACTCCTTTCACGAGCAGATGAGAGACTTAGAGAATTTCCATCTTTCCATCAATCGATACTCTAATCTCTCAGAATCCGATGAAATCACTCTAGTTGCATTCAGTGACGCGTCCAAACTGGCTATGGCCGCGTGCGTTTACAATTGGTCATCCACTGCTAGTCCTACTCTTCTCATCTCCAGAACTAGATTAGCACCCATCAAGAGTAATTCCACCATTCCAAAGATGGAGCTCGACTCCCTTGTAATGGCCCATTCTCTCATTCGATACACAGTAGAAGCACTTCGCAAAGAATTCCCCAATAAGCCCATTCATGTGTACTTTTACTCAGACTCAGCGGTAGTGCTCCATTGGTGCAAGCCCGAATTTTCGAAACAATTAGGCATTTTTGTGACTAATCGAGTTAAGTCTATTCGTGACACTCGTGACGAGCTTACCACTTCCCAACCACTGACGTACCATCATCCACGTCATGTACGTAGTGAGCACAACCCCGCTGATCACGCTACTCGTGGAATGACTTCCAAGGAGATGAACAATCCAACGCATCAATGGTGGACTGGGCCAGAGTGGTTAAAGTACGATCCAAACTCGTGGCCGAATGAGGACTTGTCTTCCCTTCAGTGTCCATCAATCGATTCATTCCCCATTGCCATTCGTTCTGTAACTACAGTACCTGCTATCGAAACTGTTTTTGATCTGAAACAATTTTCGACACTTCGAAAGACAATTGCGGTTGCTGCAACTGTCTATCGATTCATTTCTCGGTGTGCATCCAAAACTAGGAACCCATCCGTTCATGAGAAACTAAAGCATCTTCCTGATAGTAGTGCATTCCAACTCTCCGCTTCTGAGAGAAGGTTCGCAATCAATTCTCTCATCAGAATTCATCAGTCTAAGCACATACATTGTAACGATTCTCTCATTAAGAAGAACCTCATTTTCGAAGATCCGCGCACACTTGTGTGGAAAATGAACACAAGGTTGACCAACTCAAACCTAGCTTCAGAAGCTAAGTCACCTTTATTCATTCCAACCTCTGCCGATTCCACACTTGCCAGACTGATCATTTCTGACATTCATTTATCATCGAATCATTCCAATGCAGACATCGTACTGAATTTAGTAAAGCGCAAGTATTGGATTCCCAGATGTAGACAAATTGCCAAGTCCGTTCTCAAGCAGTGCGTCCCTTGCCGAAAAACGAACAACCTGCCTTTTCGATACCCACCATCACCAGTGCTTCCCCAGGATAGAGTGAGGAAGAGTCTCCCCTTCGAGCACAGTGGAATTGATTTTGCTGGTCCTTTTCATTCCAACAACAATGAGAAGATGTACGTGGTAGTAATCACATGCCTCTCTTCTCGCCTTACCCATCTCGAAGTTGTTGACTCTCTCCTTCCATCTTCTTTCATTCTTGCATTCAAACGATTTTGCTCTAGACGAGGTACACCCACTCAGATCACCTCTGATAAGGCGACCACATTCAAAATGAGTAGCACTCTTTTTGCCAAACCAGAAAACGATCCTCATGTGAACACTCTAATGTCCAATCTAGGCATACAGTGGAACTTTACTTCTGCTCATTCCCCATGGAAGGGAGGAATTTACGAGAGACTAGTCAAGTTACTCAAAGATTCCCTATCTCGTTCCATCGGTAGAAAGCGCATTTCTAAAGACGAGTTCCATACCATCATTTGCGAAGTGGAAGCAGTTCTCAATAGTCGACCACTCACTTATGTTTCATCAGATGATATTCATTCATTCACTGGCCCAGCCCTTCGCCCCATTGATCTGATTTCTCCCGAGTCTTACTTAGGATGTCCAATCATTCTCACTGAACATGATGATAGTGATTACCGACCTCCTGAGGAAGACAATTCCAGTAGAGAAGCTGCCATTAAACAGCTCAAGAGATCGATCAGTACGGTAGATTCTTTTTGGTTGAGATGGCATAATGAGTATCTCACAACTCTTCGTGATTGTTCAAGTAAATCCGATCCACTCCATGATACCAGATCGACAACCCATATTCCAACTGTAGGTGCCATCTGCCTAATTGTTGATGAGTCTGGTAATACACCCAGATCCAGTTGGAAAATGGGGAAGATCCTCTCCCTATCAAACAACTCAGCCACTCTTCGATCCCATGCAGGCAGGACTATCGAGAGGCCATTGAATCTTCTTATTCCCTTAGAGATACATTCCACTGAGATTCCCTCACCCAATGCAAACAGCGCTCTCCCCGCTCGTCACCACATGACCACTCGTTCCAAAAAGGCAACCTCCCGCCAATAGGCCGCCCTGGAGGATTTCACTGTGACAACACATTGTAATATAATAAACATGAATTCATTACTCCAGTCCGTCGATCATGTCCAATTCTTCCAACCCCGACCAGTTGCCCGATTACGAGCAATACGCGGAAGACAATAACCCAGGAGGAGGACAATTATCCAATCATTCACCAATGTCGCAGGTTATCTCTTCAATCCATTTATCATCGTTTTCATTCATTTATCCCATGTCATTTACCCTATAATTTAATATCCAAATTAGGATCCGCCCATCGAGTCGCCCATCGAGAAGACCGAGGAAACCGCACCTCCACCTTCAAACAATGTCACTCGCAAGACGACCGGCGTCAAGAAGCTCGACACTGTCAAGATAAGCAAGGAGATCTCCAAATCCATTGTCCCTGTCCTTACTGATACCCTCACTAGATCCATTGTTGACTCCATTAATGAGACACTTATTCAATCCATCACATCCATTATGGACGATTCAATGACTGTATTCACTAAGAATGCTGTTGATATCCGTGCCTCTCTTCATCAGTTGACCACCACCGTTAATAATCTTGCCTCTGTTGTCCATTCCAAACCTGCTCCTCGTTCTTCCATCGTTCCTTCACCTATTCCCATTGTTCATCATCGTAATTTTTCTGATGCTTCTTCATCTTCTTCTCGCACCTATCCACCTCGTGGAACCCACACTATTCGTGGTCGTTCTCGTTCCCGTTCTCCCCATTCCAACATCAGAAACCGTTCTCCTAGTCGCCCATCCACTTCTAAGACTACTCCTTCCCGCCCTAGAGTCCAGTGCACTTTCTGCCAGTCCACCCAGCACATGAGCAAGGACTGCCCCATCGTAATTAGTGTATCCACCCGCAATGCCATCATGGCACAGGAATCCCGTTGCTTAAGGTGCTTCCGCCCCCTCAACTCTTTTCATCGCAACACATGTGAACCTGACCTGTGTCCCCTTGGATGTGTGACCCCTCTAGGAGTTCCGATCCGCCATTGCGAGTATTTCTGCCCTCGCAATCCTAAGTTGTCTGCCTAAGTGAT
This sequence comes from Pristionchus pacificus, assembly GCA_000180635.4. Lineage (NCBI taxonomy): Eukaryota > Metazoa > Nematoda > Chromadorea > Rhabditida > Neodiplogasteridae > Pristionchus > Pristionchus pacificus. The sequence continues at coordinate 21,124,874 of CM026579.1, forward strand.
TATTGCCTCGTTCGTTCATTTCAATTGTCTGTACTATCTGTTCTCTTGTTTCTCTTCTTTCTTCACCTAGTTTCCATCCTTAAGATGGTACCCTTGTTTTCTTCTCTGTTGTCTTAGTAAAGGGTATCAATCCCAACTCCATCGTCGTTTCATTCCATGCACATCATCCATCCACATCACGCCTTCCCCCTCCTGGGAGTGTACCGATTTACTGAGTAAATCACTACCCAAATACCAATAATTTAATAATTAAATTAATTTCCAATAGAATAATCAGTTTCCGATCACCACAATGACTGTATCATCCCCAATCACACTGGTCCATTTATTCGCACCTCTTCCGGTCCCGACTGGATCAGGGTTGCGCGGTGCATTACGTGACTTTTACCACTTTTATTTTCTTCTCGAACTTCCCCCCTCGATCCTTTCAATCTTTTTGATTGATTGATTTTGCTGGTTGGCTTCGATTGGATCCTTTTCCAACGTCCACACACTTTGTTCTTCTCTTCACTCTACGACACTTGGTTCAGTCCGGTGTCACAGTTTTCGATCGGAGTAATCATTCATATCGGTTAGACAGACCGGTTCGGCGCTTCCATAATTCCCACCAAGTGAGTTCCCCCCTCGACCCTTTCTACTACCCGACCCCGTCCATTCCCCATTCCTTCCAACTAGGATTACCCCATTGTGTGTTAAATCTTGTGACTAGTAAATGAAATAAATTGTTGTATATATTCGTTGCGAAATCACACCGTATCACACATAGCTGGCGTTCTCTAATAGCGGAGACGTCAGTATACGATTCTAGGTCTATGTGAGGCAATAGCAATGAGGGGCGATGGATAAACATACCAACATCAGCAGGAGAGGAAGAGAAAAGTAGAGAAAGAACCGCATCCCATGAACGAAATGGATGAGAATGAGGAGAGGAGCGTGACATTCGCGACTCGTCAACAACTATTGAATGTGAGACAATACATGCAAATTGAATAAGAAAGATAATAAAAATTTCGGATTTATTTTTTCTCAAAATTTAAGATTTCGGCTTTGTGATTTAGATATTCGGATCCAGCGCATGATGTTGACTATAGGGACACCGCAAAACGTACCAAATTTGAATGTTGATTATTTTTTTCAATCTCGGGTGTTCAAATGACATCATAAATATATTACAGTAGGAATATCGACTTTCCCAAGGTGTGCGAATTTATAGGGATGAGGAGATATCATGAGGAGGTATCTCTATAAAGTATGCGTAGAGGACATGACTTCGCCCAAAAAACGAGAAAACAAAGTCACAAGCTTCATTCTAAACCAAATCTCTTGTTCTCAGTTGCTATAGACACTCTGGTGTCCGGAATCAACTTGGAATCAAGTAGAAATGGGTTTTCAAGTTGGAATCAAGTACCCCATTCCCACAAGTTGGAATCAAGCAGGCTTACGTACCCGCAGCGTCCAGCCCGCAACTCGCCTATAAGGTCCCTTTTCACAGTCCTATTCTGACTGCCTTCGGGCACGAGTGCGATCGATTGCCTACGGTCCCCAGTAGGACCGTATTTTGGATGTGACCGTCCCTACATGGTCGTATCATGTGAGGCCTTTGGTTACGGTATGGGGAAACCCATTCTCTCTATCAATCAATAACAGAGAAAGCTACCGTAATCCTCACCGATTTCTATCACATTTTTAAAATCATACGATCGTAATTGTGTACAATTAAATTAATCGCGCGTCTTTGCATGAAGTGCGCGCTTTTTGCCGCGCTAGCCCCGCCCACTTTCACTTTCAAGTGCTTTTTTCGATTTCAACCTCTTATTTCATGAAATTTCACGTTTTACTGATTATTTATTGTTCATTTGTATAAAAATTTGTAGGAAGGACCCCACTAATGCGGGAACGACCAGGTGCGACGGCCGGAACGCTGTTATTTCAGGTTTGTCATTTGCTCAACTTTTTCTTAATTCGACTTGATGCTGGTTGCTTGTGAAACCCTTTGAGGTTCTCGAAAGTGCCTGCCGTGCCCTGAAGGGAGACGGGACGCGTCGATTTGGAATGGTTTGCCTGTTATTTTCCGGGTTTCGTGGGCTGAAGCTTTTTATTTGTCACTTCCGTTTTAAAAGAACTCGAGTATTTCTCATTTTTGCACTTTAATGGATTCGTAGGGCCAGAACCATCATTGATTTCACATGAGTTGTTGTGTTCCTTAATAATCCAAGTCGTCCAGGTAGTTGACAAGTTCAACGAGTTATTCGTGTCCATCAAGCTGTCGATGAATCCGTTCTACGCCGCCGATTCGCCCATCCAATCAAAATCTCGACCAGAAAAACACCCTTTACGGCAGGAAGTACCTAGCCTAATTTTCTCATATAATAGTCACTTTTCGTATGTTTATAGCTGTCTTACGGATAGCGGCCAGTATTGTTTGATAGTGTACATTATTTATTATGTCAGAATTGCGATAAAGTATTTGACAATTACTTTGAAATAGGTTTGTAATTTTATATTTAATGAACCCGTCACAATTGAATTTCTAGCGATACATTTTATAAAACACAAATCACTACTGTCCAAGGTGGACGGAGGGAAAAGGGAGAGAGGGAGGGGCTGTGTGCAGCATGACGAAACGAATTCGCGATGCAGTAACGAACGCGGAAACGAACCACTCGTTGAGCTTGTCAGCCACCTGAACGACTTGAATTATTATTGAACACAACAACTCATGTGAAAGGTTCTGGTCTACGAATCCACTAAAGTGCAAAAATGAGAAATATTCGCGTTCTTTTAAAACTGAAGTCACAAGCAACGAAAGCCTCAACCCACAAAAACCCGATAAATAAAAGGCAAACCTTTCCGAATCGACGCATTCCGTCTCGCTTCGCGGGAGGGGAAGGCACTCCAGGCACTTTCGGGAACCTCAAAGGGTTTCACAAGCAACCAGCATCAAGTCGAATTATTTTTTTCGAAAAAAAGTTGAGCAAATGACAAACCTGATCAAATAACAGCGTACCGGCCGTCGCACCTGGTCGTTCCCGCATCAGTGGGGTCCTTCCTACAAATTTTTATACAAATGAACAATAAATAATCAGTAAAACGTGAAATTTCATGAAAGAAGAGGCTGAAAATCGAAAAAAGCACTTGAAAGTGAAAGTGGGCGGGGCTAGCGCGGCAAAAAGCGCGCACTTCATGCAAAGACGCGCGATTAATTTAATTGTACTCGTTATACCCGGAACGAGAAACAAGTCAGAGTGAAAATATGATAACGATCCCACAAGTTGGAATCAAGCACTTCCCACAAGTTGCCATCAAGCTTGATTCCAACTTGTGGGAATTGCTTGATTCCAAGTTGATTCCGGACACCAGAGCAGCTACTATATCCCTCTACCAATCGAGTTTGGTCCCAGGAATGTATCATGAGGAGGCATCGCTATAAAGTATGCGGTACGACATGAGCGAACCATCAGAATCCTTTTTAGAAGCAAGGAAAAAATCGGAAATTCGAAGAAAGAAGTATTTGAATTTACCATGAATAGATCCCATAGACGAAAGAGTTCACTTAGCATTATCAGGTTTGCGAAAAGGCGAAAAAATACGTGTCAAAAATTTTAAAATCGGAAAAGGATAGTTTGTGGGCAAAGGGTTTGCCTAAGGATGCGTGAAAGTCCCATATCTCTATCTTATTCACGTACGGACATTTTAACTCTTAAGCACGGAAAACAGTCCAGTTTCGTCATCTTCGCGCAGTTTGAACATCGTTAACTTAATTTTAACTTGCTTTCTCAATTTATGGGCGAGATTGTAATCACAGAGAACTGAAATCAGCCTTTTTTGGGGTAAATGCAACTGAATTCAACAATGTTTCACTCAAATTCAGTATAGAAATGATTCCTTGGTCAGCGCCATTTGTCAACCGGTAGAAATAAGGTTGGCAATATGTTACCACCATTCGAGTAAGAGAAATGGAGAAGAATTATGGCAAATTCAAGACATTTTCCACCGGCCGACACAGTGTAACGAAAATGGCCAAAGTGAAAGGATGGATTCGGGTCAAAAGTGTTGGTGCCCCGCGAATTAGCTTTCCCCCCTCCCCCCCCCCCTCCCCTTCGACGCGGCCACTGAATGAGAGGGAGAGAAACGTTTGGGACAGAATCACAATTGTGTCCCAAATGTGAGAGATCATTTTTCATTCGGAACAAACCTGTGAGAAAACTCAAAAGGAGGGAGATGGTGAGGGACACAAAATGCCAACCCTAATTCGAATGTAATAACCAACGAAATCAAATCAGGTGGAGCTCTTTCTTCCCTTTTTGATTGGTACACTGCTTTGCCTGTTGAAATGTAAATTGGAAGCAATAAGAACGACGGTACTCGACATTCGACAACGAAGCCAATTGGAACAATTGTGAGGAACGTTAGTAGTATCATGCAGGTCTCAGATGTATTTTTATTTTGGTTTTTGTCTCAACTCCCGACTCTCGATGTTCTCGAGAGTCGGGAGTCGAGAATCCCGATTATTATTGTTATTCTAAACAATCCCGATTATTAATATTATTCCAAATATTCCCGATTATTATTCTATCTCGATGTTTTGGTTCGAGACTATTTTGGCGAACTTACCCGTCTTTTGCTGGGGTCGAACTTACGGAGCGCTGAAGTGGAGATCGGCGATGCTAACCGACTGAGCTATGGCATCATTCGGAACGATCGGTGGGGAGGTGTACAAGTAGTCGGCCGTGGGATGGCCAGTGGAAATACTTTTGCCGGATTCCTCGACTGGGATCCGATCAAACGGATCCCAGCGGAGGAACGGCCGGACAAAAGCGTTAACCACTATACCATGGTGGCTTGTTGGCAGTGAAGGTAAGAAGGAGTATAGATATTCTCCCCTACCGAACATAAAAAAAACTGGCACACGGGAAGGAAAGTCTGCTGGCTACTGTAATGCGGTCTGAACGCACCTTTCACTCCTCGATAATCACAATATTTCTCTAATCGAAGGCATCACGTTCCATTATTTAAAAAAATATAATAATATATTGTAAGACTGTCACCGTGTCTATCATAAACAAGACATAGATTATCACCCTGTTTTTATCGCATAACTTACAACGTAGCTATGAGATCAAAGGTACGTAATCATCCTAGCAGTTATATCACTAGAGGACACAAACAGCAACAACTAGCTTACTATATAGCACAAGAAAACGGAAAAATAACATTGACTAATCTATTTGATATGTGATCCTATCGACTCACGGGTCAGCATCAACAAGTCTTTCCGAATCCTCCCTCCTCCCTCTTCTTCTCACAATCGCCCAGCATCCAGCTCCCGCCAGGGATAGAAGGATGACCATCACGATGGTCGCCACCATCCACCAGAAAAGGGCTGTAATGAATATCAATATTTAATGAATATAATATTCTAGTCGTAACCAATTACTAGTGCAAAAGAGCCATAGTAAGTCGAGTGTTATTTTGATTAATTACAGATCGTTTTAAGGGTCATCACAATCAAATGATATTAAACGGTGAATAAGAAATTAAAATATTATTACTTATCTGAGCTCGCCACGTACGCGCCCTCGATCTCCTGCGTGGAGAAAAGGGGCGGCGGGGCAGAGGTAGTTGTTGCTGCTGACGCCCTTCAGGCCATCATAGCCTCGAGTTCTTGTCCTGTAAATAATATTCACAACGTCTGTGTGAAAGAGACGTGGTAAAGGTGGAGGTGGGTCACTATCGATAATGGTAATAGCCCGGTTTTCGAGTAATAATATAAAGTGAAATGACTGGTTTACTCACGTCGTACACACGCCATGCCACTCCTTTTGCGAGCGCATGCGTACCCTTGCGGGCAGTCCTCGCATGACATAACCCCCTTCAATGACATGATAAGTATTAATCAACGATGAGCCAAAGATGAATGAGTGAATAGGGACGGCAACGCGAATTTTTGAGTACGAAATATTGGACTACACCCTCCGACGTTTTTCTTGTCAATCTACCGTAATCTTCTTTCAAATTTCATGCCTATTTTTATTTTGTCATTTAAAAATAAATATCACTTATTTTGTTCTATTTTATTTAGTGTAATTGATAAAGGATAATAAAAAGTGCATATTAAAGGGACCTGGCCATTTTTCGCATGTTGAGCTCAATTCAATCTATGATGTGGTCCGATCATCCAGTAAAAATATAAAAATTTAATTTTCAATATTGAAGTAGTATGGACTATTCAAAGTGACAATTCCGGAGCCGTGAATTTGTGCATGAGAGGGGTCGGCCAAGCACACACATCCGGAAGCCGTGAAATAGGAGTTTTTCTCCGCACTTGCGGAGTTGGCCATTCCTTTATTGATTTTTTCCTGTTAACCGTTTTAGTATTTGTTGCCTTTTTTCCATTCGCGGAACGTCACTTTCTACTTTTCCAGTTAGCGAGGCGAGCCACCAAGTTTGCGGAGGGAACACTGGTCAAGTGCAAAATCGCCTATGGAGAATGCGCTTTCTTCCAACAGAAGAAACGCGTTGAGAAGGTAATTCTTATAGGTATAATTTGAGTAAATAACCGATATTCTAGGGCGTCATTATTGTCGTCCCCTGGAACAGACGCAGTACCTCGTTCTGGACGAGGCTGACCGAATGCTGGATATGGGCTTTGCCGAAGAAGTCATGGAAATAATGGAGAAGGGAGGAATCGCAGGAAAGGAGGACTTAGTGGAAAACGGAGAATTCGTGCAAGACAGAGGCTGCTGTTCAGGTTTATTTTAAATTTATTATTTAACAAATAATATTAATTTTAGTGCCACATTCCCGAAGACGGTGCAGAGCCTGGCGAAAGAGTTGCTGCGAGAGGAGAGGGGCCTGGACATTTCGGGAGTCGACATTGTGATCAATTACGATATGCCCAAGGAGATTACCGACTAAAGTGAGTATACAACACGGGCAATACAGCTATTGAGATGGTTGTTTCATTTCAGCAAGATATTGTCCTATTATAATCGTATTTATGTAATCTGCAAACAAGCTAACTAGTAGTAACGCTCACAGCAAGCTAACACTTATTAGTAATCATTATGAATTGATTATACTTTTTAAAATTACTGTTTTTATATTTTGTTGTGTTTCAGTCCATCACATTGGCCACACTGGTCGTCTGGGAATTCGACGTCATTCATCGACTCCACGACTACGAGATCATCCTTCCTCTCATTCGACAGCTAGCCAAGGTACTGTATACATTAGGGTCTGCTAGATTGTTATAAAATGTATGAATCAAATTTGCTCAGAAAATCGTGAGTGTGAAAATTACAGCTTTAGAACAAGTGTAGCTCCAGGTAGGCAGATTAGCGCTTCTTGTGTGGGGCTAATCGCGTCTCCGCAGTAGTCGCTTCTGAGCAATGAATCAAATCAGGATTTGTTAGGTAATTATTTAAATAATTAAATATTATGTGCAGTCGCCCGTCGACGCGCATGGTGGAGGGCATGATGGCGGCGAGCCAAGAGGAGACCATCGGCGCCGACGGAGATGTAAGCGAGATTTTGACCACGATATTTAGATTGTTGAGGAAACTCAAATGTCACCGGTTAAAAGTAGGGCCTGGCTATGTTAAGAACCGAAAATTCCCTGGTTACAATCTGGCTGCAGTAATTGAATTTTATATATTTTTATTATTCTTTCATGGAACCCAAATGTACTAGGCCTTGTATGACTATGATGAAAGTGTGAATCAATGCTATTTTGAACTCGAACTAGTCGTTGACTAATATTTCATACAGATACAGATACAGATACAGATACAGATACAGATACAGATTTATTCAATATTCAGGGATTGTGCCTGTTGAATGATAGCCAAGTTCCAGGCATTAGGGTCTCTTCTGCAAATGCTCTGCCAGTTAACTCCAAGTAGTTCTGTTAGCTCGTCACGCCATCGCGTCTTTGGTCTTCCGATTGGTCGAGTACGGTCTATTGGTGTCCATTCCATAATAAGCTTATCCCATCTTTCGTCTTCAGTTAATGCAAGCCTCCTTGCCCAGTTCCACTTTCGCAACATTGCTTGAATCCTTACATCAGGAAGGGGGACTTTCTGTGAGAGCCATTCATTGCTCCTTCTTTCCATTCTAGTAATTCCCGCCATTTTGCGCATCATAGATCTCTGTACTACTACCAGTCTATTTCGGACTTTCTTTGTCAAGCTCCACAATTCACTTCCATAGATTAAAGCAGGTTCGATGCACATCTTATACACTCTTTCTTTGATTCCCATTTCAACTCGCCGGTTAGTGAGAAAGTTATAGAATCGGTTAAACCCTTTCCAAGCGCTTCCAACTCTTCTTTTGACTTCCAACATCGTATCTTGGTCGAATGAAATACGAACTCCGAGATATATGAAATTTGTAACGTATTTCAGAGATTGATGATCGATAGTGAATGGGTATAACGTTCGATTGGACATTGCTACCGTCTTCTGTATATTCACAACTAGGCCAACTTTCCTGCTTTCTCGACAGAGATCTCCGAGCATATTTTGAACTTCCTTAGGATCATGAGAGATCAAAACGAGATCATCTGCGTATCGTAAATGGTGCAATCTCTTCCCATTGATATTCACTCCATATTGATTCCAGTTTACTTGCTTCATCGCCTCTTCCAGTACACAGTACACAGATATTTCATAAGGCTTCTAATTATTCATTCGCATTCAGTCGCATCGCGAGGGTACGGAGAGTACGGCGGACGACGCTTCGGTGCAGACCGCCTCCGGCCTCCGACGACGGCCTCCTCGGACTGCTCCACCAGGGTACGGTAACCACGGTAGAGGGGTCGGGAGGAAACGGTAGCACAACTTGGAGCACAGTAGCACTCTATTAGAGGAGTCACGAGACGGAAGGTCACGAGAAGCGTCAAATATGAGTTTTTTGGCATAATTTTTCAATGATGCAAAATACCGCTTCTATTTTATATTGATTTTTCCTCTTACAGGCTGGAACACACGCACCGTGCCGACAAAGGACCTGGAGAAGGCGTACAAGAATGTTATAAATAAGGATCAAAACAACTTCGACTTCTACAAATATACATAGTATCACCAAAATATTGTGTTATTGTATGATAAAGCTAATTGATAAAACAAGCCATTGTATGATATACGTGTACTGCGGATTGTGGGGGTGAAGGAATCACATGTCACCAACATGAGATGTTGTTTACGTGACTCAGAAGGATGGCTTCTCGAACAGAGCTATACCTACCGTACTTCTCGGCAGCAATCTTACTGTAATCCTCATTACTTCGTGTAACATTATTGACCGCCCTTCCATTGTAGTTCGTATTCAATAGAAGTACCCTTTGCAGAATGAGCAAACGCAAAAGGTCGTGTTATTTGTGTTCCGAGTCTGACATTGTGTTGCGAAAGTTCCCTGCGAACTCGAAGGAATTTGCTCAGAAGCAATGGCTGGACAGATTAGGATTGGATGGAAAGCAGACAAGGGAAAAACTGGAAATATATCGGGAGAAAATTGATCAAGGCGTGGACATTAGATGGTGCTCTACCCATTTCGATTCAACCGGTAGCCTTCCGAAAGATGTGAGTATGGTAGCCTATGACTTCAAAATGTGTGTATGGTCTGTATGTTTACGTATTCCCAAACGGGTAACTTTTTCTGTCACAGTGTGTATCTCGCTAATTCAGCTTCGTAAGAATCCCCCCTTGCGAACATGTGAGCTAAGGTCACAGCTTCAGCCACAGAGACTGCAGCAAAGATACCGTACTCCCAGTGTTCCCTCTACTCCTGTTGAATCAGACACTGACAATGAGATTGAAATGGACCAGGTATCATTAGAAAATTTATATACATTACAAAACATATTTGAACATTTATAAAAAGCTACTATTAAAGTAAAAAGCAAACTACTATAAAAAGCTACAAAGTGATATTTATAATACATTTATAAAAACTATACTACTACGAAAGACTACAAAAATAATATTTATAATATATAGCTAGAATCTAGGCAAAACAAATTCTATTATCATGGAAAATGAGGCAGTTTGAAAGAGATTCAAACAGTTTTGTAGAGTTCTGGAACAACTCAAAATTTTCAATTCTTTGAAACTCAGTGATTTAGGGTTTTCTAGGGTGCTGAAAACGATAGACACGTTGTTTCTATGGGTATCGTTGGCTTCAGACGACGTCATTTCAAAAACGTCTTACTGAAATTTCTCTGACCTTGAAAGCGGTCAAATTAGGTAAAAATGATAGTTTCATGCTAGACACGTTTGCGCTTTCGAAGTCACGTTGTCTGAAGCCAACGGCACTCCTAGAAACAAATTGAACGTGCCTATCGTTTTCAGCACCCTAGAAAACCCCAAATCACTGAGTTTCAGAGAATTGATAATTCTGAGCTGAGTTAGCTGCTACTAGACTCTCTATAAAACGGCCTTATATATTTTGTTTGATCAAATTAAAACCAACTCTATGTATACAACTAGATAAACTAATATTACGAGGGTAAAATAAAGATAATAACTAACAATTGCTTCAGGGGCTCATTACTCCTCCCCGTCAAGATCCTATTCTTCATTCGTCCCCTATTCGATTCCACTCGGTCGAAGACTATTACGATGATGATGTTACCTGCAATGAATCACTCGCTAATCTTCCGAAAAGATTCAAGACACAATCGAGTATAACGAGCGACACGACAATCGATAATGTGAGTTACGGAATTTAACACGAGTTACGGTATCTCTCACACAGGGATCAGAATATGTTCTCTCGCAAGGAACCGCTCAAGAGAGTGAGGGAGGGAGTGATGAAAGTGATAGTGAGATGGAGGAAATGGATGAAGAAAAGAGAGAAAAGAGAGTCAAGTATCGGATTGTGGGAGATGAGCAGTTGCTTGCGTTGTTCAGACGCTGTTTGTTCTTTGTTTGTTCTCTTGATTGCCTCGATATACTGTGCTTCTGCCTTTTCCGATTCTCCCTTGGCTTCCCCAGATTATTGATTTACAGCACTTGGAGCAGAAATATTTGATTTTGCATCCACTTCCTTGTTTTGACATAGTCAAAAGTGTGCTATCGATCTCATGACCACACTCCTGACAGCGTCTGAACAACGCAATCAACTGCTCATCTCCCACAATCCGATACTTGACTCTCTTTTCTCTCTTTTCTTCATCCATTTCCTCCATCTCACTATCACTTTCATCACTCCCTCCCTCACTCTCTTGAGCGGTTCCTTGCGAGAGAACATATTCTGATCCCTGTGTGAGAGATACCGTAACTCGTGTTAAATTCCGTAACTCACATTATCGATTGTCGTGTCGCTCGTTATACTCGATTGTGTCTTGAATCTTTTCGGAAGATTAGCGAGTGATTCATTGCAGGTAACATCATCATCGTAATAGTCTTCGACCGAGTGGAATCGAATAGGGGACGAATGAAGAATAGGATCTTGACGGGGAGGAGTAATGAGCCCCTGAAGCAATTGTTAGTTATTATCTTTATTTTACCCTCGTAATATTAGTTTATCTAGTTGTATACATAGAGTTGGTTTTAATTTGATCAAACAAAATATATAAGGCCGTTTTATAGAGAGTCTAGTAGCAGCTAACTCAGCTCAGAATTATCAATTCTCTGAAACTCAGTGATTTGGGGTTTTCTAGGGTGCTGAAAACGATAGGCACGTTCAATTTGTTTCTAGGAGTGCCGTTGGCTTCAGACAACGTGACTTCGAAAGCGCAAACGTGTCTAGCATGAAACTATCATTTTTACCTAATTTGACCGCTTTCAAGGTCAGAGAAATTTCAGTAAGACGTTTTTGAAATGACGTCGTCTGAAGCCAACGATACCCATAGAAACAACGTGTCTATCGTTTTCAGCACCCTAGAAAACCCTAAATCACTGAGTTTCAAAGAATTGAAAATTTTGAGTTGTTCCAGAACTCTACAAAACTGTTTGAATCTCTTTCAAACTGCCTCATTTTCCATGATAATAGAATTTGTTTTGCCTAGATTCTAGCTATATATTATAAATATTATTTTTGTAGTCTTTCGTAGTAGTATAGTTTTTATAAATGTATTATAAATATCACTTTGTAGCTTTTTATAGTAGTTTGCTTTTTACTTTAATAGTAGCTTTTTATAAATGTTCAAATATGTTTTGTAATGTATATAAATTTTCTAATGATACCTGGTCCATTTCAATCTCATTGTCAGTGTCTGATTCAACAGGAGTAGAGGGAACACTGGGAGTACGGTATCTTTGCTGCAGTCTCTGTGGCTGAAGCTGTGACCTTAGCTCACATGTTCGCAAGGGGGGATTCTTACGAAGCTGAATTAGCGAGATACACACTGTGACAGAAAAAGTTACCCGTTTGGGAATACGTAAACATACAGACCATACACACATTTTGAAGTCATAGGCTACCATACTCACATCTTTCGGAAGGCTACCGGTTGAATCGAAATGGGTAGAGCACCATCTAATGTCCACGCCTTGATCAATTTTCTCCCGATATATTTCCAGTTTTTCCCTTGTCTGCTTTCCATCCAATCCTAATCTGTCCAGCCATTGCTTCTGAGCAAATTCCTTCGAGTTCGCAGGGAACTTTCGCAACACAATGTCAGACTCGGAACACAAATAACACGACCTTTTGCGTTTGCTCATTCTGCAAAGGGTACTTCTATTGAATACGAACTACAATGGAAGGGCGGTCAATAATGTTACACGAAGTAATGAGGATTACAGTAAGATTGCTGCCGAGAAGTACGGTAGGTATAGCTCTGTTCGAGAAGCCATCCTTCTGAGTCACGTAAACAACATCTCATGTTGGTGACATGTGATTCCTTCACCCCCACAATCCGCAGTACACGTATATCATACAATGGCTTGTTTTATCAATTAGCTTTATCATACAATAACACAATATTTTGGTGATACTATGTATATTTGTAGAAGTCGAAGTTGTTTTGATCCTTATTTATAACATTCTTGTACGCCTTCTCCAGGTCCTTTGTCGGCACGGTGCGTGTGTTCCAGCCTGTAAGAGGAAAAATCAATATAAAATAGAAGCGGTATTTTGCATCATTGAAAAATTATGCCAAAAAACTCATATTTGACGCTTCTCGTGACCTTCCGTCTCGTGACTCCTCTAATAGAGTGCTACTGTGCTCCAAGTTGTGCTACCGTTTCCTCCCGACCCCTCTACCGTGGTTACCGTACCCTGGTGGAGCAGTCCGAGGAGGCCGTCGTCGGAGGCCGGAGGCGGTCTGCACCGAAGCGTCGTCCGCCGTACTCTCCGTACCCTCGCGATGCGACTGAATGCGAATGAATAATTAGAAGCCTTATGAAATATCTGTGTACTGTGTACTGGAAGAGGCGATGAAGCAATTAAACTGGAATTAATATGGAGTGAATATCAATGGGAAGAGATTGCACCATTTACGATACGCAGATGATCTCGTTTTGATCTCTCATGATCCTAAGGAAGTTCAAAATATGCTCGGAGATCTCTGTCGAGAAAGCAGGAAAGTTGGCCTAGTTGTGAATATACAGAAGACGGTAGCAATGTCCAATCGAACGTTATACCCATTCACTATCGATCATCAATCTCTGAAATACGTTACAAATTTCATATATCTCGGAGTTCGTATTTCATTCGACCAAGATACGATGTTGGAAGTCAAAAGAAGAGTTGGAAGCGCTTGGAAAGGGTTTAACCGATTCTATAACTTTCTCACTAACCGGCGAGTTGAAATGGGAATCAAAGAAAGAGTGTATAAGATGTGCATCGAACCTGCTTTAATCTATGGAAGTGAATTGTGGAGCTTGACAAAGAAAGTCCGAAATAGACTGGTAGTAGTACAGAGATCTATGATGCGCAAAATGGCGGGAATTACTAGAATGGAAAGAAGGTATTAAATGTAGAGAAGGCTCAGACAAGATTGGAAGAAGGAAAGGTCGTTCCAGGGGCCATTCCGGAGTGGAGTGAGATGGAAGTGAATCTTGCACTGTCGAAGTGCAAGAGGGGCAAAGCATATGGCCCGGATGGAATACCAACTGACTGTTGGAAAAGCATAGGAGATTTTGGAGTGAGATGGCTCACAAGATTGATGAACCGAATTCTCAAGGATGGAAAGATGCCCGACGCATGGAGAAAGAGTGAGATTGTGCTCATCTACAAGGGGAAAGGCGGCGTGAGGGAGTGCGGAAACTATCGCGGAATAAAGCTTCTTTCACATACGATGAAATTGTATGAAAAGATGATGGATCGTAGATTGAGAGAGTGTATCAACTTGAATGCATCTCAGTTCGGATTTATTCCCAATTGTTCGATTTCCGAACCGACATTTGCATTGAGAATGCTATTCGAAAGGCACATTGAGTTCGGAAACCGGTGGTAGCCGCATTTCTCGATATGGAGAAAGCGTATGACCGCACTCCTCGAAGACAAATATGGAGATCGCTGAGAGATAGACAAGTGCCCGAAAAGTATATTGATTTGATCAAACTGAAAGATCTTAACGGAGAAGACATTGATGGATCGTTCAATCTCGATGAAGTGCAGAAGTTGAAGGATGACGGGATGCGTAAAATCGAGAAGGTTCTTCAACGACGGACTGTTAGCGGAAAGAAGGAAGCACTCGTAAAATGCCTATGGTACCCGACATCATTCAATTCTTGGATCCCCGCTGATAGTATTATTCGACTTTGAAATAAACATATTTTATCATTTACTCAATTAATATACACGAGGGTTACGATCCTTATTAATCACCAGATTGGTGATTTGCCTCCCCTAAAATAATGACATACAATCCCGAAGCTGGAACGTCCTTAGCAAAGTGCCTCCTGAAGGGCCAGATACGCTTTTGCATAGTGATTCTTCTCGTAGTTGAGGGAGTAATCGTGGAAGGGGGTAACCTCGCCTCCTGCTTCGACGCGCACGTTTTGTAGATCAAAATTCTTGGGAGGAGGAGGAGGAGGAGGAGGAGACAGCTCGCGGGAAGTACGAGTTTCACTTCCCGCACAGGAAGAGTAAGCGTACCAGATACCGTCTATCACGACTAAATAATAACCTTACAGTTCCGAAGACGGGCAAGCTACCCTTTGTCCTTCGAGGAGGAGCTGCACAACCTCCTGGTGGAAGCCTTGGAGCTTGCCCATTCGGCTTCTGACCGCGCGCAGACGGCGATCCACATGGCGAGGAATGGACTCACCCAGCTCCATCAACACTACGTTGTTTCCTCGAGATCGCCTCCCCGCCCTCCGCCGATCCCGGTAAGTTTTACCAATTTCCCCACCGTACACCGAGAATTGATAGAGGGTAGTGAAGTAGATGATAAGGATTGGGCGTTGAAATAATATTTGACCTCTTCAGATCCCGTACGATAACTTCCTGGATGATGAGGAGGATGACGATGAGGAGCAGGGACCTACGGCCACTCCAAGGGTAAATATTTTCAAACTAGCTCTTGAAGCATCTATAGACGTATTTATTGTTACTCCCTCTTCATTCTTACGTATTTTACAGTTGAAGACAATATTATTTTCAGGGACGATCCGGACCCGGTACCCCGAAGGCCCCGCGCAAATCCAAGTAGCTCCTCCACCGCTACCTCCTCAACTCGGCTCACTCCGCCCCTTCCTCATCTCTTATCGTATCTTTTTTCACAGTTCCTCTCTCATCCATCGATGATTTATTTGCTCCCCAGCATTTACCGTATCCTGGCTAATATGTAATAGTGTGTGTAGTAGTAATCGTGCATTTTATCGATTATTGTGGTGGCAGTATTTGAGTAATAAATCTATGGTTATCACTACTCTCGCTAACGCTCGTTACGTGATAACCTCAGTTAGTCTCGTACTGTATCGGCTTTATCCGGGTGGGAATCGATATTGTATCGGCTTTATCCGGGAGGGAATCGATAAATTGTACACTTTGTGATTCGTAATGCGCCTAGCGCCACCATACTATAACATTCACATACACATACATCATAACATAGGCCTATTGCACAGTAAAAGGGTGTGAGCAGAAATGAGGGGCAGAAGAAGACATGAAAAACAATGATACGAATAACAATGAACGATGATAATGACAGCTAGGCAAGCGAAAAAAAAAAACGACGGAGGAAAAAAGAGAACCAACAGGAGAGAACATATGAGAACATACGAAGCAACAAACAAAGCGAAGGCAATTATGGAACAGGGAAAAAGGAATGAGATAGCGGGAGGAAAACAAATGAAGCGACTAGAGGTGGAGAGCACCACCCTGCGATTCTATCGTATCGCTAAGGTAGGGGGAAAGCCCGGCGGCACTGTTTCATCTTCCTTCCTCTTCTTCCTCTTCTTTGAACTTCTTCGATCGATGACCCTCTTCTTATAGGCTCCATAGCTCCTCCTGCCCTCAATTGATGAGGCGATATCTTGTCTATTCCTGTCTTAAAGCAGAGAAGGGCGAGATCTTGGTGAAAACGTGTCGGATTTTATGGAACTGAAACTCTAAGGAGCCCATTGGACCAAATGAGAACATCCCATTTAAGGGCAATGAGCTCGCTAACTCTAAGGAGAGCAAAGAAACTGAGCGAAGCGCCAAGGGCAGTACGAGTGCCAGCAACGTCAATGGGACAACTGATAGCAAATAGAACGAATGAATCCATATAAGATCGAGGTACATTAGCATGGTGGGATACGGTATATTTTCTACGAGTGGAAAGATGAAGAGATATGAAAAAGGGGGAGGAGAAGACACGAATTGGGAGAAGAACGCCGACAGAGACCTGAGAGACGAGATCGCTCGTCCTTCCTGCATTTTCTTGAGGGAAAAGGATGACCACGTCTATTGGTCACATCCGAGATATTTCTCAACGTCTCTCCTGCACTACCTGGAACAAAGACGTACACACTCTAGTCGTCTCTCCTCCTTTACTTTCTCTGTCTTACGGAAATTGGTGTGTGAAGGTGCAAAAGGGGTGGGAGGGTGGGCTATTCCCGGACAAAAACCTAGAATGACGAAATATCGATTGAGTCGGGTGATAGTGGGGGAAACGCTGATACTCAGCTAAGCCTATTGCACTTTTCACTGCGTGTAATAATTTGGAAACTTGCCAGCCGATACTGCACTCGACTAACTACAATTAAATAGACTACAATAACGTACTTATCATAAATGGGGAAAGGACATATAGCATTAAATAGATAAACAAACAATGAAAACATCATTTATCGAACACAGAAAGATACGGTGAAAATTATCTATCATGAAATTACGGTATTGGAGACCGGCTTCTTGGAGCCGGAGAATAGTGAAAATGAGTAGAGGGAAAAGTCGTTCCTCACCGCGTGTGAATTTGAATTTTCATTATCCTCCTTTCGTTTCTGTTTCACTCATAGGGACGGCGACGACGTTTACAGATGATCAAAACAATTCACAAGTTTATGTGCAAACGGAAGCTTACCTTACCCCATTTCATGTTTACAATTTAGTTTTTCAAAAAAAGTCAAAAATAAAGAGAAAATAGCAAAATAAGGAGGTACGAAACCCGACGTTTTGAGTTCAAGCGGAGCGCATCGCGTGTCATGTTTATTACAGATCTATCACAAACTGAGTGGGAATCGTGAACTGATTTTTATTAAGCATTTTAATGTCCTTGATCCTCCTTGATCAAATCCTTGATCCTACTTCTCCCCGCATCAATTGACGCATTTTGGTCGAAGGGCATGGCAGAAAATGTCCTCCAGACGATCGATAAAGGTACTCAAAGCTAAAGTTCATAGCTCAAGGGCTTAACTACTGTATTCGCAATGTGTCATGAACGTTACTTATTTTCGAAACTCATTTACTCAAAATCTGCCTAGAGATTATTTTCAATATTTTCACAATATTTACGAACCGTCATCCTAAAACTATCATAAAAAAATAATAAATAATCTCTAGGCAGATTTTGAGAAATTCCATCAAATGCATAATCACAACGTTAATTTGCCGAACTTTGCCGACCTCATTCTCTTAAATTTTAGTGTTATCCTCTTTTCTGTTTTTTTTGTGCATCTGAATCTATAAATACCAATAGAAAAATAAAACAAATATTAGTTTTGAAAAAAACTCCATTTTTTGCACGGCATCGTACCACTTCCTGTTTGCCTCTTTAAATATCCTGTCATTTTTAAAGGGAGTTGGTCGAGTAAAATTATATTTTTTCATAAAATTAGTCTTGTCGAGTTAAGCAATAATCAAAAAATAATTTAATTTATTTAAATTTATTTTAGTCGATAAATTAAATTACAAAAGCACAGTAACCATTAAATCGTTCCGATGGTATGAATATGGACAACTATCGCTAAAGCAGTGTTCGCCGGGGAGCGACCGATGCTCCGCTCCCCTTTTCACTTTTCGTGCTCACTTGGGCGATTTCAACGGGTGTTTCTTAAACTTCCGACTTCTTGATTGTGATTTGTTTTGCGTTTGAAGCATTTTACTAGCAAGCCTCATTCTTTATATCCTCCGCGTTCACTTTCGCTCGCGTTTCCGTGTATTCTCGTGTTTCTGTAGTCTTTTCTCCGCAATTTGTTGGTTGAGTTACTGGTCTCTTGTGCGTGTGAGAGAGGGTGCGTTCATTAACGGTCATTTATCAATGGATAATGAACAAATTCGAGAGAGAGAGAGTGAAATGTTGTACTACACGAGTAATTAAAATAGCGGAGGAAAGGGGGATTACAACTGTGCTGATCTCTCGCTCGCTTCATCATCATCATATTCCTCGTCTTCTCCATCCAGTTCGTAATCACTGTTCTCTCGCGCGTTTTCCAATGACAATATCTCTTCGAAAACATAGTCTTCGGGCATACCCAGCCGTCGCATAAGTCTTCCTTCTTCCAATTCCTCGCGCACTCGCTCGCTCTCCTCTAACACCTAAATTTAGTTACATTTTAAAATGATTCTTATTACACTGGTACTTCTTGACGCCACGGATGCTCTCCTGGTTCGCGTTTAGTTTTGACAGATTGAGCTATTCTGGCTGGTCTTTGAAGAAGGAATGCTCGCACTTCCTTTCTCAGCCCCTGTTGTTCATGCAAAACGAGCGAGTTCATTTTGATATTGTAGATAAATGGAGAGCTGACATGTAAATCATTAGATAGTTAATTAACCTTTTGTTTACCATGCCAGTCGTTTGGGGGCATACAATAATGACATTGAGTGATAGCACTCAACGAGCGCCGTGTCGATCAGGGTCGAACTGGCCAGAAATGCTTTCTCGAATGCACGAGAATAGACCATTTCTTTAATTATTTCGTACTCCGCTGAATCAGCCTGTAGTTAAATGTATATAAGTACCGAAATTCGAGCATGTGCAACCTTCAACTTAGGTCTGTTCTTCTCTCCTTTCTTCTTTCTTTTCAACTTTGAATGGTCGCATTTTGTAACTAACTTGAACTTGTCGTCCTGGTTGTAACTCAATCGTTTTTCTTATTGAACTGTGCTCTCTCACCTTCTTCCACGAGTGTTTTCCCTGCACATGCATAAGAAAAGATTGCACTAATTCTAGTGCCAATGGTCTGTCCTCCTTTTTGGGATACTTCTTGTGACAATAAAATAAATGATTGAAGGGCGGACAATAAAGCTGAGCGAGTATGGGGTTGTTCTTCTGTTCCTGTGATGGTATTTATTATCCCTTCTCTTTTCTCGTCCCCTTTTTACCTTCCACCATTTCTTCTTCAAGGGTTTTTTGCGTGTGCCACCAATCCCTTTCAGCTTCTATCGATGCTGTTTGCATATTATCCCTTAGCTTTTTGTCCACCGTGGCGTTCCCGTCCGACACACGACTCCTTTTTGATATTTATATTACTATTATTATTTTTTCGGGACCCACTTGATCACGAATCCGTCATTTATTAGGTCCATTATAGCTCTCAAAGCTCCTTCTGACTCCATTCGTATTGAAATTCCATCTATGTGCGTGAAATTACTGATTACTCTATTATTATTCTATTCAAACCAATTCCAGGCTCGCTTTTGTGCACACTTGCTGCGGACAACGCCACTTTTAGCTTCGCATCCATGACCGTGACTTTGCAGTTGCTAGCGTTAAATCCGGGAGTATCATATTGCCCGTCAATAGCGATCGAGATTCCGCCGGGCTGAAGTTTATCGATTTGGTGGATCAATTGCGGGACAGGCAATGCGTTTTCATTCAATGGCAAACACAAGTTCGAAAGCTGGCTAAATACGTGGCAGGAGTAAAAAGTAACGATAAGGCCCACCAAATCGATAAACTTCAGCCCGGCGGAATCTCGATCGCTATTGACGGGCAATATGATACTCCCGGATTTAACGCTAGCAACTGCAAAGTCACGGTCATGGATGCGAAGCTAAAAGTGGCGTTGTCCGCAGCAAGTGTGCACAAAAGCGAGCCTGGAATTGGTTTGAATAGAATAATAATAGAGTAATCAGTAATTTCACGCACATAGATGGAATTTCAATACGAATGGAGTCAGAAGGAGCTTTGAGAGCTATAATGGACCTAATAAATGACGGATTCGTGATCAAGTGGGTCCCGAAAAAATAATAATAGTAATATAAATATCAAAAAGGAGTCGTGTGTCGGACGGGAACGCCACGGTGGACAAAAAGCTAAGGGATAATATGCAAACAGCATCGATAGAAGCTGAAAGGGATTGGTGGCACACGCAAAAAACCCTTGAAGAAGAAATGGTGGAAGGTAAAAAGGGGACGAGAAAAGAGAAGGGATAATAAATACCATCACAGGAACAGAAGAACAACCCCATACTCGCTCAGCTTTATTGTCCGCCCTTCAATCATTTATTTTATTGTCACAAGAAGTATCCCAAAAAGGAGGACAGACCATTGGCACTAGAATTAGTGCAATCTTTTCTTATGCATGTGCAGGGAAAACACTCGTGGAAGAAGGTGAGAGAGCACAGTTCAATAAGAAAAACGATTGAGTTACAACCAGGACGACAAGTTCAAGTTAGTTACAAAATGCGACCATTCAAAGTTGAAAAGAAAGAAGAAAGGAGAGAAGAACAGACCTAAGTTGAAGGTTGCACATGCTCGAATTTCGGTACTTATATACATTTAACTACAGGCTGATTCAGCGGAGTACGAAATAATTAAAGAAATGGTCTATTCTCGTGCATTCGAGAAAGCATTTCTGGCCAGTTCGACCCTGATCGACACGGCGCTCGTTGAGTGCTATCACTCAATGTCATTATTGTATGCCCCCAAACGACTGGCATGGTAAACAAAAGGTTAATTAACTATCTAATGATTTACATGTCAGCTCTCCATTTATCTACAATATCAAAATGAACTCGCTCGTTTTGCATGAACAACAGGGGCTGAGAAAGGAAGTGCGAGCATTCCTTCTTCAAAGACCAGCCAGAATAGCTCAATCTGTCAAAACTAAACGCGAACCAGGAGAGCATCCGTGGCGTCAAGAAGTACCAGTGTAATAAGAATCATTTTAAAATGTAACTAAATTTAGGTGTTAGAGGAGAGCGAGCGAGTGCGCGAGGAATTGGAAGAAGGAAGACTTATGCGACGGCTGGGTATGCCCGAAGACTATGTTTTCGAAGAGATATTGTCATTGGAAAACGCGCGAGAGAACAGTGATTACGAACTGGATGGAGAAGACGAGGAATATGATGATGATGAAGCGAGCGAGAGATCAGCACAGTTGTAATCCCCCTTTCCTCCGCTATTTTAATTACTCGTGTAGTACAACATTTCACTCTCTCTCTCTCGAATTTGTTCATTATCCATTGATAAATGACCGTTAATGAACGCACCCTCTCTCACACGCACAAGAGACCAGTAACTCAACCAACAAATTGCGGAGAAAAGACTACAGAAACACGAGAATACACGGAAACGCGAGCGAAAGTGAACGCGGAGGATATAAAGAATGAGGCTTGCTAGTAAAATGCTTCAAACGCAAAACAAATCACAATCAAGAAGTCGGAAGTTTAAGAAACACCCGTTGAAATCGCCCAAGTGAGCACGAAAAGTGAAAAGGGGAGCGGAGCATCGGTCGCTCCCCGGCGAACACTGCTTTAGCGATAGTTGTCCATATTCATACCATCGGAACGATTTAATGGTTACTGTGCTTTTGTAATTTAATTTATCGACTAAAATAAATTTAAATAAATTAAATTATTTTTTGATTATTGCTTAACTCGACAAGACTAATTTTATGAAAAAATATAATTTTACTCGACCAACTCCCTTTAAAAATGACAGGATATTTAAAGAGGCAAACAGGAAGTGGTACGATGCCGTGCAAAAAATGGAGTTTTTTCAAAACTAATATTTGTTTTATTTTTCTATTGGTATTTATAGATTCAGATGCACAAAAAAAACAGAAAAGAGGATAACACTAAAATTTAAGAGAATGAGGTCGGCAAAGTTCGGCAAATTAACGTTGTGATTATGCATTTGATGGAATTTCTCAAAATCTGCCTAGAGATTATTTATTATTTTTTTATGATAGTTTTAGGATGACGGTTCGTAAATATTGTGAAAATATTGAAAATAATCTCTAGGCAGATTTTGAGTAAATGAGTTTCGAAAATAAGTAACGTTCATGACACATTGCGAATACAGTAGTTAAGCCCTTGAGCTATGAACTTTAGCTTTGAGTACCTTTATCGATCGTCTGGAGGACATTTTCTGCCATGCCCTTCGACCAAAATGCGTCAATTGATGCGGGGAGAAGTAGGATCAAGGATTTGATCAAGGAGGATCAAGGACATTAAAATGCTTAATAAAAATCAGTTCACGATTCCCACTCAGTTTGTGATAGATCTGTAATAAACATGACACGCGATGCGCTCCGCTTGAACTCAAAACGTCGGGTTTCGTACCTCCTTATTTTGCTATTTTCTCTTTATTTTTGACTTTTTTTGAAAAACTAAATTGTAAACATGAAATGGGGTAAGGTAAGCTTCCGTTTGCACATAAACTTGTGAATTGTTTTGATCATCTGTAAACGTCGTCGCCGTCCCTATGAGTGAAACAGAAACGAAAGGAGGATAATGAAAATTCAAATTCACACGCGGTGAGGAACGACTTTTCCCTCTACTCATTTTCACTATTCTCCGGCTCCAAGAAGCCGGTCTCCAATACCGTAATTTCATGATAGATAATTTTCACCGTATCTTTCTGTGTTCGATAAATGATGTTTTCATTGTTTGTTTATCTATTTAATGCTATATGTCCTTTCCCCATTTATGATAAGTACGTTATTGTAGTCTATTTAATTGTAGTTAGTCGAGTGCAGTATCGGCTGGCAAGTTTCCAAATTATTACACGCAGTGAAAAGTGCAATAGGCTTAGCTGAGTATCAGCGTTTCCCCCACTATCACCCGACTCAATCGATATTTCGTCATTCTAGGTTTTTGTCCGGGAATAGCCCACCCTCCCACCCCTTTTGCACCTTCACACACCAATTTCCGTAAGACAGAGAAAGTAAAGGAGGAGAGACGACTAGAGTGTGTACGTCTTTGTTCCAGGTAGTGCAGGAGAGACGTTGAGAAATATCTCGGATGTGACCAATAGACGTGGTCATCCTTTTCCCTCAAGAAAATGCAGGAAGGACGAGCGATCTCGTCTCTCAGGTCTCTGTCGGCGTTCTTCTCCCAATTCGTGTCTTCTCCTCCCCCTTTTTCATATCTCTTCATCTTTCCACTCGTAGAAAATATACCGTATCCCACCATGCTAATGTACCTCGATCTTATATGGATTCATTCGTTCTATTTGCTATCAGTTGTCCCATTGACGTTGCTGGCACTCGTACTGCCCTTGGCGCTTCGCTCAGTTTCTTTGCTCTCCTTAGAGTTAGCGAGCTCATTGCCCTTAAATGGGATGTTCTCATTTGGTCCAATGGGCTCCTTAGAGTTTCAGTTCCATAAAATCCGACACGTTTTCACCAAGATCTCGCCCTTCTCTGCTTTAAGACAGGAATAGACAAGATATCGCCTCATCAATTGAGGGCAGGAGGAGCTATGGAGCCTATAAGAAGAGGGTCATCGATCGAAGAAGTTCAAAGAAGAGGAAGAAGAGGAAGGAAGATGAAACAGTGCCGCCGGGCTTTCCCCCTACCTTAGCGATACGATAGAATCGCAGGGTGGTGCTCTCCACCTCTAGTCGCTTCATTTGTTTTCCTCCCGCTATCTCATTCCTTTTTCCCTGTTCCATAATTGCCTTCGCTTTGTTTGTTGCTTCGTATGTTCTCATATGTTCTCTCCTGTTGGTTCTCTTTTTTCCTTCGTCGTTTTTTTTTTCGCTTGCCTAGCTGTCATTATCATCGTTCATTGTTATTCGTATCATTGTTTTTCATGTCTTCTTCTGCCCCTCATTTCTGCTCACACCCTTTTACTGTGCAATAGGCCTATGTTATGATGTATGTGTATGTGAATGTTATAGTATGGTGGCGCTAGGCGCATTACGAATCACAAAGTGTACAATTTATCGATTCCCTCCCGGATAAAGCCGATACAATATCGATTCCCACCCGGATAAAGCCGATACAGTACGAGACTAACTGAGGTTATCACGTAACGAGCGTTAGCGAGAGTAGTGATAACCATAGATTTATTACTCAAATACTGCCACCACAATAATCGATAAAATGCACGATTACTACTACACACACTATTACATATTAGCCAGGATACGGTAAATGCTGGGGAGCAAATAAATCATCGATGGATGAGAGAGGAACTGTGAAAAAAGATACGATAAGAGATGAGGAAGGGGCGGAGTGAGCCGAGTTGAGGAGGTAGCGGTGGAGGAGCTACTTGGATTTGCGCGGGGCCTTCGGGGTACCGGGTCCGGATCGTCCCTGAAAATAATATTGTCTTCAACTGTAAAATACGTAAGAATGAAGAGGGAGTAACAATAAATACGTCTATAGATGCTTCAAGAGCTAGTTTGAAAATATTTACCCTTGGAGTGGCCGTAGGTCCCTGCTCCTCATCGTCATCCTCCTCATCATCCAGGAAGTTATCGTACGGGATCTGAAGAGGTCAAATATTATTTCAACGCCCAATCCTTATCATCTACTTCACTACCCTCTATCAATTCTCGGTGTACGGTGGGGAAATTGGTAAAACTTACCGGGATCGGCGGAGGGCGGGGAGGCGATCTCGAGGAAACAACGTAGTGTTGATGGAGCTGGGTGAGTCCATTCCTCGCCATGTGGATCGCCGTCTGCGCGCGGTCAGAAGCCGAATGGGCAAGCTCCAAGGCTTCCACCAGGAGGTTGTGCAGCTCCTCCTCGAAGGACAAAGGGTAGCTTGCCCGTCTTCGGAACTGTAAGGTTATTATTTAGTCGTGATAGACGGTATCTGGTACGCTTACTCTTCCTGTGCGGGAAGTGAAACTCGTACTTCCCGCGAGCTGTCTCCTCCTCCTCCTCCTCCTCCTCCCAAGAATTTTGATCTACAAAACGTGCGCGTCGAAGCAGGAGGCGAGGTTACCCCCTTCCACGATTACTCCCTCAACTACGAGAAGAATCACTATGCAAAAGCGTATCTGGCCCTTCAGGAGGCACTTTGCTAAGGACGTTCCAGCTTCGGGATTGTATGTCATTATTTTAGGGGAGGCAAATCACCAATCTGGTGATTAATAAGGATCGTAACCCTCGTGTATATTAATTGAGTAAATGATAAAATATGTTTATTTCAAAGTCGAATAATACTATCAGCGGGGATCCAAGAATTGAATGATGTCGGGTACCATAGGCATTTTACGAGTGCTTCCTTCTTTCCGCTAACAGTCCGTCGTTGAAGAACCTTCTCGATTTTACGCATCCCGTCATCCTTCAACTTCTGCACTTCATCGAGATTGAACGATCCATCAATGTCTTCTCCGTTAAGATCTTTCAGTTTGATCAAATCAATATACTTTTCGGGCACTTGTCTATCTCTCAGCGATCTCCATATTTGTCTTCGAGGAGTGCGGTCATACGCTTTCTCCATATCGAGAAATGCGGCTACCACCGGTTTCCGAACTCAATGTGCCTTTCGAATAGCATTCTCAATGCAAATGTCGGTTCGGAAAGCGAACAATTGGGAATAAATCCGAACTGAGATGCATTCAAGTTGATACACTCTCTCAATCTACGATCCATCATCTTTTCATACAATTTCATCGTATGTGAAAGAAGCTTTATTCCGCGATAGTTTCCGCACTCCCTCACGCCGCCTTTCCCCTTGTAGATGAGCACAATCTCACTCTTTCTCCATGCGTCGGGCATCTTTCCATCCTTGAGAATTCGGTTCATCAATCTTGTGAGCCATCTCACTCCAAAATCTCCTATGCTTTTCCAACAGTCAGTTGGTATTCCATCCGGGCCATATGCTTTGCCCCTCTTGCACTTCGACAGTGCAAGATTCACTTCCATCTCACTCCACTCCGGAATGGCCCCTGGAACGACGTTTCCTTCTTCCAATCTTGTCTGAGCCTTCTCTACATTTAATAGCTCACGGAAGTATTCCTCCCATCTTGACTTCACCTCCTTCTCCTCCCTCACAATTATTCCATTCTCATCCTTAACACTCTTTACTTCCTTCACATCTTTACTATCTCGATCTCGTGCCTTCGTTATCCGACACACCATCTTCTCTCCATCTGGCCCATTCAACTTCTTACAGAGATCATCGAACGTCCTCATCTTAGCTAATGCTACAACTCGTCGACAGTCTCGTCTCTTCTCCTTATATATTTCCCACGATGCTTTACTCTTTCCTTTATGCCATTGACAATATGCCTTCCTCTTATCCTTCACAGCTTTCTTCACTTCGGAATCCATCCAGAACCAGCTATCATTGCTTTTCCTTTTCATTCCTTTCATCTCTCCAAGCATATCACGAGTACACTCGATCATTCTACTAGCCATAATGTTCCAGACAGAGAGAGTCAATGCTCGTATTTTCATCTAATGGATCAGTGCGACTGCGCGAAACTTGTATCTCAAATTTTGAAAAAAAATAATTCTAAATATTTAATTATTTACTCCTCGACTGGCTACTACTACAGCAAAATTTGTCTCTCTCCTCCTTGGCTCTCAACTTCCACCATTTCATTCGTCTTTCCTCTTTAATCAATTTCGTCGCCTTCACCTTTGACATTACACCACTCCTCATCCACATCCATTGATCAACCATTCCTTTCTCATCTCGTTCAGTATTCTAGGTCATAATGGATATGCAGCCTAGTTTGTTGCCACTAACGCTATCCCCTCATCCCTCTAAATTCGTACATTTTCCGGTGTTTGTTCATTGAATGTCGAAGATACGAAAAATCGGGAAAATTTAATATCCAAATTTAGCACTTACTGCAGAGTCTCTATACTAAACAACATGCGCTGGTTTCGAATATCGACAGCGCGAAACTTGAATCTCAAATTTTGAAAAAAAATAATTCTAAATATTTAATTATTTTTTTCCTTGAATTTGCATGCATTGTTTCACATTCCATAGTTGTTTACGAGTTGCGAATGACACGCTCA
The DNA here is from genome assembly GCA_000180635.4 of Pristionchus pacificus. Lineage (NCBI taxonomy): Eukaryota > Metazoa > Nematoda > Chromadorea > Rhabditida > Neodiplogasteridae > Pristionchus > Pristionchus pacificus. The sequence goes on from CM026579.1 coordinate 21,152,406, forward strand.
TCTCCTCATTCTCTTCCTTTTCGTTCATGAGATGCGGTTCTTTCTCTACTTCTCTTTTCCTCTCCTGCTGATATTGGTATGTTTATCCATCGCCCCTCGTTGCTATTGCCTCACATAGACCTCGTATGGGATCCGGGGTACCGGTACCACTTCATTGTTGTGCGTACAGTGGCCTTGACAGGAGTTGAGAAATAACTACCGTATTCGCATAGTATCGAGAACTGACTTTTCAGGGTTCGTTCGTCTCAATCGATGCCGCTCCTCAGAGTGTCTTCAAGCCGGCTCCGCCATGGTCAACGCACAAACCGCGTCTGAAGAGATCGATCGATATTGTGGGTTTGAAGGGGATACGGTATCGACAAGGGGACGGTAGACGGACGGGGATATGACTACTTCATGGAAGTACGGTATCGAACTACAAACTACGCCTGGAGGGATGTTGTATGTTTGAATGGTACTGTATGGTCAGGGTACGGTAACTCGAGCAGTGCACGGTATCTGGTGATGTGTTTCAATGGAGGTACGGTATCGACGAGGATACGGTGCCGTGTACTGAAGTGAATTGTTTCGCATGGGACAACGATGTTTACGTGCATTTTACTCCACCGACCGAGCGTCACTTGAGAATGAGGGAGAAATGACAATAAGCGCGCATGAGTAAACAAGTCGAATAGTGAAATGAAATTAGATTTGTTGATGAGTTTCACATTTGTCTACAATATTCTGGATGGCCACATCTATCGATGATTGATGTTTCTAACGGTTTTTTCTTCACGTTTGATGCTATGTATTCATGATATGGGTTTAAAGGGTATGCGCACCGCGCTCTGAATTTATCTAATGAGCGTCAAATACTTAGATGAAATGAAATCAACAGCTAAGTTAGGGTAATGGAATAATGAAGGTACTGTAGCCTATCGATGATTGACTTTTCTCTTGGCTATTTTTTCTCTTCAGTCCACCTCAACTGCTGACTACGACAGACTCTCGCTCGATCAATTGAAGAAGCTGCTCAACGAGACGAAGGAAAAGGCCGAAAAGGAGAAGATGGTGAGGAAGGGAGAGCGCAGCCAGAAAGGAGAGCCAAAAACTAAATACGATACATGTGTGCCACAATTGGAATTCAAATGTGAAGATGGGGAGGACGGGTCAACAGACGCAACTGCACACAGCATTCTGACCCCCCCCCCCCGTTCTCTCCAGAAAAGGGTGAACAAGGGGATTGAATTTGAATTTTCCCGCCACACCGTAATCGGACTGCAAAAATTCAAAATGAGTGATTGGTGAGAGCGGCCGCTCCCTCCGCCCAGGCCTTGTAGTTCGATTCAAGCAAAGTGCGCAAGTACATATGTAAAAATCTCCCCCTTCTCTGTCGGAGAAGAATGCTGTGTGCAGAAGCCCGGAACGTCCTAAAGCCCAGAGTACACAAAACACTTGGCTAATTTATTCACTCTTAGCCTCAATAGGTTGCAGCTGAGCGAATTTAAAATAAATGTAAGCTGGGTCAGACGACATCTGGTCTTCTGCAGTAGTCGCTGTCAGTGGCTCTGTCCGCTAGGCCTCTTCGCCAATTATGTTTACTTTGACCCAACTTTTCATACATGCATCTACATTGTCGATTTATAATGATAGACGCTTTATTTTCAGGTCATGGATGCAGCGAAAAGCGCAGTGAGTGTGAAACAGGCCGAGTACGACAAGGCAAAGGAAGACTATGACAAGAAGAAGGAGGAGTGGGACAAGTTTAAGGAATTTAACTATTGGAGGAATAAATCGGCGGAGGCTCAGAAGATCATAGATGCAATAGACATACCTCTACTCCAAGAAAAATATTTAAAATCTGAGCGCGATTTTCTCAAAGCTGAAACGATGTACATTACTCGTAAAGAGGAATTGGAAGACATCAATGGTCTTTCTGAGGGGAAAGACGTGGAGAAGAATTTAAAGGACGAATCGACTAGATTGACGCAAGAAATAGCTACACAGGCAAGTACAGTAACGTCAATGGAAGGAATAAAAAAAACGAAGGAGACCGCATTGTCAAATTTGAAATTTGATGAATATTTTTACAACCGGACCTATGCTAATGATAAGTGCAACGAGCCCGAAAAAGCAATCGTTACACCCTGCTCGGACACAATTGCCGAACTCGGTAAAGTAAAGAGTAAGATGCAAGCTGCCGAAGATGAGGCCGCAACAGCAATACAAAATCACAAAGAAGCTGAAGATAAGAAAAACGAATTGGAATCACAGAACAAACGAATTGTCGACCGATTAGACATGCTTGGCAGCTATAAGACCAACATACCGAAAAACAAAAAAAATGCAGAAATTCTTCTAGGATATGAGGAAGACTCAAAAGTTTACGAAGAGAAACCATACCTCGAAGCCAAGAAGGCCTTAGAAACGGCAAAAGCGGAACTCGCAAAAGCTGTCGAAGCCAAAACTGAAGCCGACTCGAAATTGAATCCCGATACGGAAGCGAAAGAAAGCGAGGCTAATACCGCTCAAGACAAAGCCGGCGAAGAGAAAACTCGACTCGAAGGCGAATTGGCCGGCTTGAAAGCTGATAAAGATGAAAAGGAGAAAATTTGGAACGCAACGAGTGCAAAAGTGGCCGAAATGGAAGCCGAAACCGCTAAGAAATCCGCCGTTTCAACGGGGTGGGTATTTTAATTGTAATTTTGAAATTTTATTGAAAGATCCCTACTAGATGTGTTTTTCTCAACAACAACATAGAAAAAAAATAATATTTTTTAAATGAAAAATCCATTTCAGAGGCTCAAATCTGATCGCAATAATCATTCCAATCGTCGTGGTCGTCGTGGTCATTATCGGCGTAATTGGAGCCGCCGTTTTCATGTTCCTCAAGAAACGCAAGCGCCTTGCGAAGCAAGCGAAAGGTGAGACTCGTCCACTTTGGCAAGGTACACGCATGGATAGGCAAAATGGTGTTATTTTACTGGATGCGGATAATATACTTAGTTTTTTTTTGTTTTTGCTAAATTTAGATCTAAAAATATATGATTTCAGCTTCCCAGGACAGCGGCGGTGCTGCACCTGCTGCACCTGCTGCACCGCCAGAAGCGACAGAAGCGCCAGCGCCAGGAGCTGATTCTCGGAAACCGCCGAGTGACGCATCCGCCGCTGCGCCTCAACCGGGTAGCGTTTGAAAGATAAACATGCTTCCTTCGTTCCACAAATTTTGATATTGGTGAGGCTCCCATGAAGATTACTGTTTCTCCGTAACCCTTAACCTGTGGTCTATGGCTCACTCAAATAATGGGTTGCACTGCTTACATTTTCGTGTGTTGCCGCGTGTATGTATCCATTGATCAACCATTCCTTTCTCATCTCGTTCAGTATTCTAGGTCATAATGGATATGCAGCCTAGTTTGTTGCCACTAACGCTATCCCCTCATCCCTCTAAATTCGAACATTTTGCGGTGTTTGTTCATTGAATGTCGAAGATACGGAAAATCGGGAAAATTCAATATTCAAATTTAGCACTTACTGCAGAGTCTCTAACTAAACAACATGCGCCGGTTCCGAATATCGACTGCGCGAAACTTGTATCTCAAATTTTGAAAAAAATAAATCTAAATATTTAATTTTTTTTTCCATGAATTTGCATGCATTGTCTCACATTCCATAGTTGTTTACGAGTTGCGAATGACACGTTCCTCTCCTCATTCTCTTCCTTTTCGTTCATGAGATGCGGTTCTTTCTCTGCTTTCCTCTTCCTCTCCTGCTGATATTGGTGAGGCTCCCATCTTTCTCCGTAACCCTTAACCTGTGGTCTATGGCTCACTCAAATAATGGGTTGCACTGCTTACATTTTCGTGTGTTGCCGCGTGTATGTATCCATTGATCAACCATTCCTTTCTCATCTCGTTCAGTATTCTAGGTCATAATGGATATGCAGCCTAGTTTGTTGCCACTAACGCTATTCCCTCATCCCTCTAAATTCGAACATTTTGCGGTGTTTGTTCATTGAATGTCGAAGATACGGAAAATCGGGAAAATTCAATATTCAAATTTAGCACTTACTGCAGAGTCTCTATACTAAACAACATGCGCTAGTTCCGAATATCGACTGCGCGAAACTTGTATCTCAAATTTTGAAAAAAAATAATTCTAAATATTTAATTATTTTTTTCCATGAATTTGCATTCATTGTCTCACATTCCATAGTTGTCTACGAGTTGCGAATGACACGTTCCTCTCCTCATTCTCTTCCTTTTCGTTCATGAGATGCGGTTCTTTCTCTGCTTTCCTCTTCCTCTCCTGCTGATATTGGTGAGGCTCCCATCTTTCTCCGTAACCCTTAACCTGTGGTCTATGGCTCACTCAAATAATGGGTTGCACTGCTTACATTTTCGTGTGTTGCCGCGTGTATGTATCCATTGATCAACCATTCCTTTCTCATCTCGTTCAGAATTCTAGGTCATAATGGATATGCAGCCTAGTTTGTTGCCACTAACGCTATCCCCTCATCCCTCTAAATTCGTACATTTTGCGGTGTTTGTTCATTGAATGTCGAAGATACGGAAAATCGGGAAAATTCAATATTCAAATTTTGCACTTACTGCAGAGTCTCTATACTAAACAACATGCGCTGGTTCCGAATATCGACTGCGCGAAACTTGTATCTCAAATTTTGAAAACAAATTCTAAATATTTAATTACTTTTTTCCATGAATTTGCATGCATTGTCTCACATTCCATAGTTGTTTACGAGTTGCGAATGACACGTTCCTCTCCTCATTCTCTTCCTTTTCGTTCATGAGATGCGGTTCTTTCTCTGCTTTCCTCTTCCTCTCCTGCTGATATTGGTGAGGCTCCCATGAAGATTACTCTTTCTCCGTAACCTTTAACCTGTGGTCTATGGCTCACTCAAGTAATGGGTTGCACTGCTTACACTTTCGTGTGTTGCCGCGTGTATGTATCCATTGATCAACCATTCCTTTCTCATCTCGCTCAGTATTCTAGGTCATAATGGATATGCAGCCTAGTTTGTTGCCACTAACGCTATTCCCTCATCCCTCTAAATTCGAACATTTTGCGGTGTTTGTTCATTGAATGTCGAAGATACGGAAAATCGGGAAAATTCAATATTCAAATTTAGCACTTACTGCAGAGTCTCTAACTAAACAACATGCGCTGGTTCCGAATATCGACTGCGCGAAACTTGTATCTCAAATTTTGAAAACAAATTCTAAATATTTAATTACTTTTTTCCATGAATTTGCATGCATTGTCTCACATTCCATAGTTGTTTACGAGTTGCGAATGACACGTTCCTCTCCTCATTCTCTTCCTTTTCGTTCATGAGATGCGGTTCTTTCTCTGCTTTCCTCTTCCTCTCCTGCTGATATTGGTGAGGCTCCCATGAAGATTACTCTTTCTCCGTAACCTTTAACCTGTGGTCTATGGCTCACTCAAGTAATGGGTTGCACTGCTTACACTTTCGTGTGTTGCCGCGTGTATGTATCCATTGATCAACCATTCCTTTCTCATCTCGCTCAGTATTCTAGGTCATAATGGATATGCAGCCTAGTTTGTTGCCACTAACGCTATTCCCTCATCCCTCTAAATTCGAACATTTTGCGGTGTTTGTTCATTGAATGTCGAAGATACGGAAAATCGGGAAAATTCAATATTCAAATTTAGCACTTACTGCAGAGTCTCTAACTAAACAACATGCGCTGGTTCCGAATATCGACTGCGCGAAACTTGTATCTCAAATTTTGAAAAAAAATAAATCTATATATTTAATTATTTTTTTCCATGAATTTGCATGCATTGTCTCACATTCCATAGTTGTTTACGAGTTGCGAATGACACGTTCCTCTCCTCATTCTCTTCCTTTTCGTTCATGAGATGCGGTTCTTTCTCTGCTTTCCTCTTCCTCTCCTGCTGATATTGGTGAGGCTCCCATGAAGATTACTCTTTCTCCGTAACCTTTAACCTGTGGTCTATGGCTCACTCAAGTAATGGGTTGCACTGCTTACACTTTCGTGTGTTGCCGCGTGTATGTATCCATTGATCAACCATTCCTTTCTCATCTCGCTCAGTATTCTAGGTCATAATGGATATGCAGCCTAGTTTGTTGCCACTAACGCTATTCCCTCATCCCTCTAAATTCGAACATTTTGCGGTGTTTGTTCATTGAATGTCGAAGATACGGAAAATCGGGAAAATTCAATATTCAAATTTAGCACTTACTGCAGAGTCTCTAACTAAACAACATGCGCTGGTTCCGAATATCGACTGCGCGAAACTTGTATCTCAAATTTTGAAAACAAATTCTAAATATTTAATTACTTTTTTCCATGAATTTGCATGCATTGTCTCACATTCCATAGTTGTTTACGAGTTGCGAATGACACGTTCCTCTCCTCATTCTCTTCCTTTTCGTTCATGAGATGCGGTTCTTTCTCTGCTTTCCTCTTCCTCTCCTGCTGATATTGGTGAGGCTCCCATGAAGATTACTCTTTCTCCGTAACCTTTAACCTGTGGTCTATGGCTCACTCAAGTAATGGGTTGCACTGCTTACACTTTCGTGTGTTGCCGCGTGTATGTATCCATTGATCAACCATTCCTTTCTCATCTCGCTCAGTATTCTAGGTCATAATGGATATGCAGCCTAGTTTGTTGCCACTAACGCTATTCCCTCATCCCTCTAAATTCGAACATTTTGCGGTGTTTGTTCATTGAATGTCGAAGATACGGAAAATCGGGAAAATTCAATATTCAAATTTAGCACTTACTGCAGAGTCTCTAACTAAACAACATGCGCTGGTTCCGAATATCGACTGCGCGAAACTTGTATCTCAAATTTTGAAAAAAAATAAATCTATATATTTAATTATTTTTTTCCATGAATTTGCATGCATTGTCTCACATTCCATAGTTGTTTACGAGTTGCGAATGACACGTTCCTCTCCTCATTCTCTTCCTTTTCGTTCATGAGATGCGGTTCTTTCTCTGCTTTCCTCTTCCTCTCCTGCTGATATTGGTGAGGCTCCCATGAAGATTACTCTTTCTCCGTAACCTTTAACCTGTGGTCTATGGCTCACTCAAGTAATGGGTTGCACTGCTTACACTTTCGTGTGTTGCCGCGTGTATGTATCCATTGATCAACCATTCCTTTCTCATCTCGTTCAGTATTCTAGGTCATAATGGATATGCAGCCTAGTTTGTTGCCACTAACGCTATCCCCTCATCCCTCTAAATTCGAACATTTTGCGGTGTTTGTTCATTGAATGTCGAAGATACGGAAAATCGGGAAAATTCAATATTCAAATTTAGCACTTACTGCAGAGTCTCTAACTAAACAACATGCGCCGGTTCCGAATATCGACTGCGCGAAACTTGTATCTCAAATTTTGAAAAAAATAAATCTAAATATTTAATTTTTTTTTCCATGAATTTGCATGCATTGTCTCACATTCCATAGTTGTTTACGAGTTGCGAATGACACGTTCCTCTCCTCATTCTCTTCCTTTTCGTTCATGAGATGCGGTTCTTTCTCTGCTTTCCTCTTCCTCTCCTGCTGATATTGGTGAGGCTCCCATCTTTCTCCGTAACCCTTAACCTGTGGTCTATGGCTCACTCAAATAATGGGTTGCACTGCTTACATTTTCGTGTGTTGCCGCGTGTATGTATCCATTGATCAACCATTCCTTTCTCATCTCGTTCAGTATTCTAGGTCATAATGGATATGCAGCCTAGTTTGTTGCCACTAACGCTATTCCCTCATCCCTCTAAATTCGAACATTTTGCGGTGTTTGTTCATTGAATGTCGAAGATACGGAAAATCGGGAAAATTCAATATTCAAATTTAGCACTTACTGCAGAGTCTCTATACTAAACAACATGCGCTAGTTCCGAATATCGACTGCGCGAAACTTGTATCTCAAATTTTGAAAAAAAATAATTCTAAATATTTAATTATTTTTTTCCATGAATTTGCATTCATTGTCTCACATTCCATAGTTGTCTACGAGTTGCGAATGACACGTTCCTCTCCTCATTCTCTTCCTTTTCGTTCATGAGATGCGGTTCTTTCTCTGCTTTCCTCTTCCTCTCCTGCTGATATTGGTGAGGCTCCCATCTTTCTCCGTAACCCTTAACCTGTGGTCTATGGCTCACTCAAATAATGGGTTGCACTGCTTACATTTTCGTGTGTTGCCGCGTGTATGTATCCATTGATCAACCATTCCTTTCTCATCTCGTTCAGAATTCTAGGTCATAATGGATATGCAGCCTAGTTTGTTGCCACTAACGCTATCCCCTCATCCCTCTAAATTCGTACATTTTGCGGTGTTTGTTCATTGAATGTCGAAGATACGGAAAATCGGGAAAATTCAATATTCAAATTTTGCACTTACTGCAGAGTCTCTATACTAAACAACATGCGCTGGTTCCGAATATCGACTGCGCGAAACTTGTATCTCAAATTTTGAAAACAAATTCTAAATATTTAATTACTTTTTTCCATGAATTTGCATGCATTGTCTCACATTCCATAGTTGTTTACGAGTTGCGAATGACACGTTCCTCTCCTCATTCTCTTCCTTTTCGTTCATGAGATGCGGTTCTTTCTCTGCTTTCCTCTTCCTCTCCTGCTGATATTGGTGAGGCTCCCATGAAGATTACTCTTTCTCCGTAACCTTTAACCTGTGGTCTATGGCTCACTCAAGTAATGGGTTGCACTGCTTACACTTTCGTGTGTTGCCGCGTGTATGTATCCATTGATCAACCATTCCTTTCTCATCTCGCTCAGTATTCTAGGTCATAATGGATATGCAGCCTAGTTTGTTGCCACTAACGCTATTCCCTCATCCCTCTAAATTCGAACATTTTGCGGTGTTTGTTCATTGAATGTCGAAGATACGGAAAATCGGGAAAATTCAATATTCAAATTTAGCACTTACTGCAGAGTCTCTAACTAAACAACATGCGCTGGTTCCGAATATCGACTGCGCGAAACTTGTATCTCAAATTTTGAAAAAAAATAAATCTATATATTTAATTATTTTTTTCCATGAATTTGCATGCATTGTCTCACATTCCATAGTTGTTTACGAGTTGCGAATGACACGTTCCTCTCCTCATTCTCTTCCTTTTCGTTCATGAGATGCGGTTCTTTCTCTGCTTTCCTCTTCCTCTCCTGCTGATATTGGTGAGGCTCCCATGAAGATTACTCTTTCTCCGTAACCTTTAACCTGTGGTCTATGGCTCACTCAAGTAATGGGTTGCACTGCTTACACTTTCGTGTGTTGCCGCGTGTATGTATCCATTGATCAACCATTCCTTTCTCATCTCGTTCAGTATTCTAGGTCATAATGGATATGCAGCCTAGTTTGTTGCCATTAACGCTATCCCCTCATCCCTCTAAATTCGTACATTTTGCGGTGTTTGTTCATTGAATGTCGAAGATACGGAAAATCGGGAAAATTCAATATTCAAATTTAGCACTTACTGCAGAGTCTCTAACTAAACAACATGCGCTGGTTCCGAATATCGACTGCGCGAAACTTGTATCTCAAATTTTGAAAAAAAAAAATTCTAAATATTTAATTATTTTTTTCCATGAATTTGCATGCATTGTCTCACATTCCATAGTTGTTTACGAGTTGCGAATGACACGTTCCTCTCCTCATTCTCTTCCTTTTCGTTCATGAGATGCGGTTCTTTCTCTACTTTCCTCTTCCTCTCCTGCTGATATTGGTGAGGCTCCCATGAAGACTACTCTTTCTCCGTAACCCTTAACCTGTGGTCTATGGCTCACTCAAATAATGGGTTGCACTGCTTACATTTTCGTGTGTTGCCGCGTGTATGTATCCATTGATCAACCATTCCTTTCTCGTCTCGTTCAGTATTCTAGGTCATAATGGATATGCAGCCTAGTTTGTTGCCACTAACGCTATCCCCTCATCCCTCTAAATTCGAACATTTTGCGGTGTTTGTTCATTGAATGTCGAAGATACGGAAAACCGGGAAAATTCAATATTCAAATTTTGCACTTACTGCAGAGTCTCTATACTAAACAACATGCGCTGGTTCCGAATATCGACTGCGCGAAACTTGTATCTCAAATTTTGAAAAAAAATAAATCTAAATATTTAATTATTTTTTTCCATGAATTTGCATGCATTGTCTCACATTCCATAGTTGTTTACGAGTTGCGAATGACACGTTCCTCTCCTCATTCTCTTCCTTTTCGTTCATGAGATGCGGTTCTTTCTCTGCTTTCCTCTCCTTTTCCTGCTGATATTGGTATGTTTACCCTGCGCCCTCACTGCTCTAGTTTCAAATAGACATCGTATTGGCATCGTTGTTCTCATACGTACAGTGGCTTTGACAGGAGTTTAGATGTAACTACCGCAACCTTATAGTATCGATAACTGATTTTCCTTTTTTTACGAATATCGTAATCACCGAGTATCGACAACTGATTTTTCAGGATTCATTCGTCTCAATCGATGCCGCTCCTCAGAGTGTCTTCAAGCCGGTGCCTCCATGGTCAACGCACAAACAGCGCCTGAAGAGATCGATCGATGATGTGGGTTTGAGGGGATGCGGTATCGATATGGGTACGGTAAACGTAAGGTTATACAATCAATTGATGGGAGTACGGTATCGATCTACAAACTACACTCGAAGCGATCGATCGATGATGTTGGTTTGCCGAATACTGTATGGTCAGGGTACGGTAGCTAAAGATTCGATAAGGGTACGGTAGGTATAGTTCGAAGGAAAGCGGGGCTCAGCGCATGTGACAATCTTGTTTACGTGCCATTTTGTGTCGTCGACCGCGCGTAACCTCAGAATGAGGGAGAAATGAGAATGACCCCAAACTAAATAAAATTACTAGTTCAGTGTTAGAATAGGGTATTAGGAGTGGGTAAGATATACTGTAACCTATCGATGTCTGATTTTTCTATGGAATATTTTTTTCTCTTTAGTCCACCTCTACTGCTGACTACGACGGTCTCTCGCTCGATCAATTGACGAAATTGCTTGAAGAGAAGAAGAAGGTGAGGAAAGGATGATCGAAGCTCGCCCCATTGGCCCTTGATCTCCCCGCCAAGAGCCGCTTTCAACAAATCTGTTTATAATCATAGTGAAATCACTCAATTTCCTATTTTGACCAACTTGCTATGATTTCAATAAGACTATCTGTTTCATATAGTTTAATGGAATCCATTTTTGACGGCACACCGTCCCTTTTTGCTTCAGAGTCCGGAAGGATTCGTATTAATTTTATTGAGATAAAGTATTTCAGGACTTGGACTTCGCGAACAAAAGTTTGATTGCGAAGCAGGCCGAGTACGACAAGGCAAAAGAAGACTATGACAAGAAGAAGGAGGAGTGGGACAAGTTTAAGGAATTTAACTATTGGAGGAATAAATCGGCGGAGGCTAAGAAGATCATAGATGCAATAGACATACCTCCACTACAAGAAAAATATTTGGAATCTGAGCGCTATTTTCTTGAAGCTGAAACGATGTACATTACTCGTAAAGAGGAATTGGAAGACATCAATGGTCTTTCTGAGGGGAAAGACGTGGAGAAGAATTTAAAGGACGAATCGACTAGATTGACGCAAGAAATAGCTACGCAGACAAGTACAATAACGTCAATGGAAGGAATAAAAAAACGAAGGAGACCGCATTGTCAAATTTGAAAGATGGTGAAAAAATTCACAACTATGTGCATGATAAATTTAAGTGCAACGAGCCCGAAAAAGCAACCGTTACGCCTTGCTCTGACACAATTGCCGAACTCGGTAAACTAAAGAGTAAGATGCAAACTGCCGAAGATGAGGCCGCAACAGCAATACAAAACCACAAAGAAGCTGAAGATAAGAAAAAAGAATTGAAATCACAGATGACTCGAATTGGCGACCGATTAGACAAGCTTGGCAGGGATAAGACCAACATACCGAAAAACAAAGAAATTGCAGAAAAAAATCTAGGAGATGCCGAATCAAATAAAGATCGCAAAGAGAAACAATACCTCGAAGCCAAGACGGCCTTCGAAACGGCAAAAGCGGAACTCGCAAAAGCTGTCGAAGCCAAAACTGAAGCCGACTCGAAATTGAATCCCGATACGGAAGCGAAAGAAAGAGAGGCAAATACCGCTCAAGATGAAGCCGGCAAAGAGAAAACTCGACTCGAAGGCGAATTGGCGGGCTTGAAAGCTGATAAAGATGAAAAGGAGAAAATTTGGAACGCAACGAGCGCAAAAGTGGCCGAAATGGAAGCCGAAACCGCTAAGAAATCCGCCGTTTCAACGGGGTGGGTATTTTAATTGTAATTTTGAAATTTTATTGAAAGATCCCTACTAGATGTGTTTTTCTCAACAACAACATAGAAAAAAAATAATATTTTTTAAATGAAAAATCCATTTCAGAGGCTCAAATCTGATCGCAATAATCATTCCAATCGTCGTGGTCGTCGTGGTAATTATCGGCGTAATTGGAGCCGCCGTTTTCATGTTCCTCAAGAAACGCAAGCGCCTTGCGAAGCAAGCGAAAGGTGAGACTCGTCCACTTTGGCAGGGTACACGCATGGATAGGCAAAATGGTGTTATTTTACTGGATGCGGATAATATTTTTGTTTTTGCTAAATTTAGCTCTAAAAATATATGATTTCAGCTTCCCATGACAGCGGCGATGCTGCACCTGCTGCACCGCCAGAAGCGCCAGAAGTGCCAGCTCCAGGAGGTGATTCTCAGAAACCGCCGATTGACGCATCTGCCGCTGCGCCTCAACCGGGTAGCGTTTGATTGATAAACATGCTTCCTTCGATCAAAAAAAAAGAGTTGCCTTTCAAATCCCTTTTTCTTGCACGAGCATGCGATGAATTGTTTCCGAAATGATTGACAAAATTATTAATAAAAACTCTCGCAGGATCTGCCAAGAGCAACGAGACCCCTCTGGCAATAGATGCTCCTCCAGTGGTTAAAGCGATTGGTGCTCCTCCAGTAGTCAACGCTATTGGTGCTCCTCCAGTAGTCAAAGCTATCGGAGCTCCTCCAGTAGACAAAGCTATTGGAGCTCCTCCCGCCCTCAAAGCTATCGGAGCTGCTCCCGCCCTCAAAGCCATAGAGGCAGCGCCTGTCGCGACCGTTGCTACAAACAAACGAGCCCCTGCTGCTCACGTAGTCAATGAAAAGGCGAATGTTGAACTGACTGGACGGCTGTACTGTAGCAGTGAGTTATTTTTTTTATTTTAGTAAAAGTATTTTTAATCTGGTCTTCATTTGCGCTCGCTTTCCCGCCTTTGCTAGCGTTCGAGAGAATGTGTGATAGGGTAGACGAAACGGGGCGGATTCGGGTAAATTCGAAATTTATTAAATTAAAAAATTATCATTCCGGAACGGATTAAAAATGAAGAATGGCCATTCCGGAATGAGAGTCGAATCGAACAAAGAAAAATCCTTTGTTCGACTCTCGGTCCGGAAATGTGGAGATAATTTAAATGTTCCGACAGCCGAACGATCAACCCTAGTGTGTGAGATTGAAAGAGAGATCATATTTGGAGCTGAATTGCGAGCATAATAAGATGAACGAACTTTCAGAGATGAAGCCGTACGGTGAGTTCGGGACATTCATCAAGACTGTGAAAAATGTGAAGCACAAACAAGAACTCATTGAGGCGGCAAATCCGGTTCGTTTTTTCACATCAACCACAAAAATAACAAAATAGCAGCAACAAAAAAAAAACAAAAAAAAACGAATATTTTGCAGGGAACGATGGTGTACCAAGTGAATGGTGAGTGTGTGCAGCAGATACTACGGAAGAAAAACGAGCACTTCTTCGATTTTTCGTGCTCAACCTCAGAGAATTATCATTCCCATTCCCTACAAAATTCGCTGTGGTTGCGTGGCCCGAAATTCGAAGAAATGGGCAAAAAACAATGCCATATAATCTAGCGGTTGGCATTTCGGGAGTAACGGTCCGCTACGAGGGAGAGAGAGAGGATAGCGGACCGCTACGAGGGAGAGAGAGGATAGCGGACCGCTACGAGGGAGAGAGAGGATAGCGGACCGCTACGAGGGAGAGAGAGAGGGTAGCGGACCGCTACGAGAGGGGGGAGAGAGAATAGCGGACCGCTACGAGGGAGAGAGAGGATAGCGGACCGCTACGAGGGAGAGAGAGAGGGTAGCGGACCGCTACGAGGGAGAGAGAGAGGGTAGCGGAGCGCTACGAGGGAGAGAGAGAGGGTAGCGGACCGCTACGAGAGGGGGGAGAGAGGATAGCGGACCGCATCTAAACGGTAACGGGGTCCGCTAACCCCGTTACCGTTTAGCCAACCCTAATATAATCTGAAACATATTCAGGCAATTTTGCGATGAACATGGAAGACGAAACTGGCAATATTATATTGTCGATCGCCAAGCAGTACATGGTGAATAGTAGTCTATTAGTAGATTAGTCTATTAGTCTATTAGTACTATTAGTAGAGTTCAGAACACGGTTCGCCGTCTCTTCATTTTTTGTGCGCTCTCACCGGTCACAGATCCGAGAGAGTGTGCGAAATGAGCGGTGACCCATATTTCGAAGTCTACATGGTATATAGAGACTTTAGAAGACCAGAATGGAAATATTAGTGAATAGTGATAACAAAGAGAGGATTCACCGGTACATAATCAGTTGTTTTGTTAGCTTACGAATTCTGCCCAAACCTCATACTGGTACGGATGAGATGGTTCTCTCAATAATAAAAAATAAATAAAAAAATAACCACCAATATTCGGAAAATGTCCAGAATAATTGAGTATCCTCAGAAACACGCTCAAAATGCCCGGAAAGGTCACTTTTATAACGGGGTATACTCCCTTGAAGGAAAAACGGTGGGTAATCATCGTTATTATTTAATATTTTTTTATTTCTTTATTAATGTAATTATTATGATCACGTCTTCATTCCGCACGATTTCATCAGTTAATGTGACTAGAGAACGAGCGCAACGAAAACCTTAGTGTCCTTAGGTCCCTTAGGGCCCTTAGGTCCTTATGGCCTTAAGGACATTAATGATTTTAGAATCGCCATTTGGTGCTGCAAGGGGCGAATCCGGAGGGCTGCCAGACCCTGAAAACCGATGCACGCAACAACTGTACCGTCTTCACACTCAATATGGTGAGCAGCTTGCTGGTAACATATCACATCTATGTTCGTCTACGTACTTCACATACATCCATATACATCATACATCTGCTTGCACACTTCTTGCAATCACAAAACAGAATTAATATCCGACAGAATTATTAATTCCGCGAATTAATATCTGCCATTCCAAATTAGGCTAAAGGGTTGCTGGCTCTAGCTGATGTTACAACAAATCGTTTTCTAGAGGCGATAATATCATTCACTGTGAAAATAAGGTTTATAAAATTATGCAATAATGCGCTCTCGCATAAAGTGCGCTGAAGTCCGCATTGTCAGAGCTGAGCGAATGAATTTTACTGACTCATCTGGGATGAGAAGTTTCGTGACTTTTCAATTTTAACAATTTTAACAATTTTAATAACAATTTTCTCAGTCTCGGCCCACACTCCAGGAGCAATACGAGGCCAAGAACACGACCAAGGTAAGGATGAACCCTTCTTTACTTCTTTTCTTTCCTTTTTTCTTTATTTTCTGACCATTCTTTGCACGCACTCTCCCGCCGGTCAGAAAAATGAAATGAATTTTATAAAAAAAGTAGTCTGTACATTAGGGTTGCAGGTTCAATATCAATACTATTGACACCTCTTCCCTTCCCCGCCTCTCCCTTTCAATACTATATGGATAAAGGAAAGAGGGAGTCAATAGTATTGACTTTGGACAATAGTATTGACTTTGGTCAATAGTATTGACCTTGGTCAATACTATAGAGTCAATACTATAGTCCCATAGGGTCACCAGCGAGAGAGTGTGGGAAACGGAGGGAGTCTTTTCCGCTGCTCTCTCTGCGCTCTCTCCATTCTCTCTAACCGAGAAGCACAGGGAACGGGGCAGTGAGCGAGAGTCAATAGTATTGACCAATGTCAATACTATTGACTCCCTCTTCCCTTCTTCCCTACTATTGACAGGGAGAGACGGAGAAGGGAAGAGGGAGTCAATAGTATTGATATTGATATTGAACCGGCAAAAAAATAAAAAAAATAAAACAAAAAATAGGAAAAAGATCGTCAAAAAGATCTTTGTAGCAGTTATTTCTGCACACATACAGGGGAACCCCGTGATATATTTGTATTGTGCCCGTATTTCTAAGTCTTCATTTTAGGATCGTATGAGCCACTGGATGCACCTATTTTACGAGAAGAAGTACACCAAGGACGGAAAACGAGTCGGCGCCGGGCATGAGGAGATGGTATAACATTTTTCGGAACTTTTTCGGTTTTTGGACCAGTCAACAACCGCTCCGAATGTGGAGGGGTGGGGAATGAGAATAGTAAGGAGGGAATACTCTGCGAAAAAAAGGCTGGGCCAAAGACCGAAGAAGTGCCCATTTGTTCATCTACAGTACGATCATAATTGTGCCCAACGAATGTCTGGCTAACTGACTCCTCAATGTGCGATGGTTGGTCCCGGTTACCCGATCACACTTTCGAAACTCCCAAATCACCAGTGAGATAACATAAATGAAGGGCCAATAAATGAAGATTCACTAAAATATATTATTTGCTGATCTATTTATTTGTTCACTGCAAGCATCCTTACGTATACTGACCAAGATATTTAAAGCCGAAAAAAATATTCTAGGATGCGGCTACAATGAAGAAAGTTGCCCATGAATATCTCGAAGGCCTCTCTGCGGAAGAAAGAAAAAAATTCACGAATGATGCAATGCGAGAGCATTGGGTATGTTTATTAAGTTTTTATCACATTCAGGGATGGATTATAAGGGTGGCCCTCCTGATATCGATCGGCTCTCTGACCGGCAGAGAGAGATACGCAAAATGAATTCTTGCGAAGACTTCCTTGCTTTGGAACCATCTACCGCCCTGGCGCCCGTAGAGAATGATAGTTAGGGTAATGAGGGTAATGTTTTCGCAACCAGAATTAACTTAATTAACTTAATTAATTAATTAACTTAATTAACTTTTCAATAATTGCTTTCAAGGAGGAGATTCGATTCACCGGGTGCGCCGAGTGTGGTTTCGCGTGTCCGCGAGTTGAAGAACCGCCCAGTCTGATCTCCCACTACGGGCACGAGGCCAGGGAATGGGTGAGCGATACCATGCTATCTACCCGAACTATTTATCGCAGAGACCTAACATAGATCCTTCGTTCTCTTCATACCGGCGTGCAAATTGCGATTTCCCACTCCATAAAATTGTTGTCCACGAAATATCGATACATTTCTGAAGCATTATTGTCCCATTAAATCGGATGTGATATGAAAATTGCGATTTGGAACGATCGGCGCCCCCAATCGTGGCTCATTAATAGGGTTCTCTTATTGGAAAATGAATCGTTATTGGAAAATATTCCTTATTGGAATTCCAATAACTATTGGAAAATCGAGCTCCGTTCCGAGATCCTTATTGGAAAATGAGAAGGAGGGAAAGTCCTTTGTTCTCGCTATTGGAAAATGTTCCAATAGGAGAACCCTACTCATTAAAAATTAAAAAAAATAATTGCAGTTCTATTCGTTCGTGGATTGGTGCTCGTCGTGGATGTGCTGGGGAGGCAAGGAGGAGGAGGATTTCGACGACACTGAATCGTGCGCACTAGACGAGCAAGTCGATGACTGGGACGAGGTTCGATTGTTTGTTTGTTTTTGTTTTTGTTTTTTTTTAACTCTCAGAGAGTGTATGTGTGTGTGCGGGCGAAATAGGGATGTGCAAACGATAACGATAACGATATTTTCCCTCTCATTCCTCGCTTTGCGATATATCGGAATCGGTCTCTGTCAAAATTATCGTTTGCACATCCATAGCGCGAATATGGAGAGACGGGTGTCGATGACGATGACGATGACGATGACGATGACGATGACGATGACGATGACGATGACGATGACGATGACGATGACGATGACGATGACGATGACGAGCTGCTGTAGGGGGGGGGGGGGAGCCTGTATTGGATGCCTGGAGGTTTCAATCAAACAAACACAATTATTTCCTGAATATAAGCATATGTGACCGGTGGTGAGAGGGTGTGAAGAATGCAGAAACGAATATCCCCTTTTCTGGTGGGTTCAATTCTACGGGATAAAAAAATGAAAAAAAAATATAAATTTCAGAACTGCGAGGAGATGCCATCATATATGACAGACAGTGATTACTTCTCTGGCAGCGACGAGGAGGATGTAGGAGGACGAGGAGGAATGGTAGGGTAGTATCTTCATTTCAAACACTCTTGACTTTTCGAACCAGCATTTGGCACGCCGTGCGATGAAAACAATTTAGTTTCAACCATCCCTAACCTCCAAACAAATCCTCAATAGAAAAAAAAATGAAACGCGTTGTGCATTTGAATGTAATATACGATAATTCTACGCGTCCTTCCCTAGCGCTCATAGAGCACATTTTCATTATAGCCTTTGTCTCAACATCGTATTTCATGAGCCTCTCGTTCTCCAGTATGCAAAACTGTTCATTTGCTTCAATTCCATGATAAAATATGCCATAATTTATAGATGAGCACTGAAGTCGGTTCGGGCTCTGACGATGTCAGTTCGCGCTCGAGTGCGGGCGGAGAGGATCAATCCAATAGTGAAGGGAAGAAGAAGAAGAGGAAGAGGAAGAGGGAGAAGGAAAAGCATATGACGAGGCAGGATAAAAAGAAGGAGGTGGGCATATTAGCGATGATAGGGATGCGTAGGGATCCTACTTCTAATATATGAGAAGCAACTAATTTATTGTAATTAAGGCTAATCCGTCCTATTCATCGAAAGTTGAAAAGAAAAAGGAGGAAAAGAAGAAAAGGAAGGAGAAAAAGAAAAAAGAAGAAGAGGGAAAGGTGACTAACGTAAGGAAGGAGGAAAAGAAAAAAGAAGAAGAGGGAAAGGTAACTAACGTATCCCTTGTTAGCAATGATATAAGAAACAGCAACTGCCCGCAAAAATTATTTTTTTTCTTTTTTTTTTAAATCATGTTTTTTTCAGTTCGATTCCTACAGTGAAACGACGAAATCGTCGTCCGATTCGGTTCCCCGCTCGCCTCCTCCAAGTGAGTGAAATGGAGTGCGCAATACGTAGAGACCACAAGCCCCGCCCACTTGACCCCACTATTACAGGGTGCGCAAAAATTACCCGCACTCAGTTTTTCGATCATATCTCTTTCGGAAAACGTGCCACTGTCCTGGTGCGGTAATTACTACTAGCCCTAGTCCATATCTCCCTAAAACTCACAAAAGTTCCGATCTCCATTCACTACCTGATTTCTTGTGGCGAGCCAAAGTTGACTGACTATGGTACGCCAGGGCCGCGAGTTCGATATGTTGTCGCTCAAAAAATCGTAGTCTCAAGGAAAGAGCTCCTAGATCTAATTTTATGGTCTTGATAGTTACCTCAATAGATTGTGCAACTACCTACACTTTAGACAAGCAATAGCCCTTCACCTAAATACGGTAGGCCTCAAAATGTATCTGACTGCCCGAAGTGAACACTTTCAACGTCCGCTTGAAAGCTACACACCATGCATGCCTCTAGTTAGCAAAAAGCAGAAGTACATGCTTCACCATTACTCATGAAATATAAAAATATGAATTGAACCTTACAGGTAAGAAGTAGGGCGAAAAACATAACCAAAAGTCAGAATTCGGGTGATTTTAGTGATTTTATATGCTTGAGGAATTCAGCTAGCATTCCACATTGAGGATACCCAGTGCAATTCTGATATAAATTTCGAGTTGGTCTAAGGATATACTCTAAATGTTCTGAGTTTGAAAGCCCACGCTATGCTGGTGAAGGAGTGGCATTTATTAGAAGTTGTGTTGCACTCGCGGGAATTGCGCACAGTCACCAGTCAACTTTGACTCGCTACTACAAATTAGGTATTGAATGGAGATCGTAACTTTTGTGAGTTTTAGGGAGACATGGACTAGGGCTAGTAGTAATTACCGCACCAGGACAGTGGCACGTTTCCCGAATGAGATGTGATCGAAAAACTGAGTGCGGGTAATTTTGGCGCACCCTGTATATGCCCACTATTGCCAATACGAGCTCGTTTGAGCTCGTTTGCGCTCAAGGCACTTCTTTACTTTACCTGTCGGCCAATTATTCACTCCCCCTCCCATATAGCTCGCTCGTGGGTCCCGCTCATTTCTTGAATCCTAGAACTCAGAGCGCGGTCAAAAAAGGGAAGAATGGTCAGGGATTTATATAGTTTGTAGGGAAATTATATCATTTCGCTGAACTTTCAATTCTGCGCTCGGACTTTTGCATTTTATGGAGCCCACTAATTGAGTTTCGAGCAAATGTCTATAAAAGAAATTGTTCCTCGTGCCTCGAGTCAGTCTTTCCTTCTTCCTTCGGAGAAGAAAGTGGGGGTGCTCTGTACCCCGCAGGATGACCGCTCCTCTGGTTGAGGGGAAATGAATTCCCCCTCAACTAGAGGGGAGGGGAGGGGGAGTGAATATTTGGACGGCAGGTAAAGTAAAGAAGTGCCGGGCTCCGGGTCGCCGTTTCTTCATTGCTCCGTGTCGTCACCCTGACCGGTGATAGAGGACGTGAAAGAGACGATTACCCGAATTTTGAAGTGCCCAAGAACGTGCAGCTGTGCAATTTTGAATATTATTAATTTTCATCTAATCTTTACAAAAATTGACAGACTGGCAAGACGAGCCGCGCCCGCTGGCCAAATGTCGTGAGTTTTTTTTGTTTAATTGTTATCGGAACATTCAAGTGCCCAGTAGAGCCGCTATGGAGTTTAGCGCATAATCCGGAATCTTATATTCGCTTGCTCATTATTGATTAATACTGAAATTCTCACTTTCTCAGTATATAAGCGGAACGGTTTATTGATTTAGATAATTGTTTTAAAAACTCCTTTTTGACAGTAATATCTGCATTCCCCTTGATATCCTTTTGAAAGTGTCATTTTTTATTCAAAAAGCCTTTGAAGACGGGCAAACCTTCATGCTATGGGACTACATGAAACGGCCGTCTATAAGAAGACTCTTCTTTGATAAGTACAACAAGAAGCGGGTCATGTGCGTACTTATACCTACAAAATAATATGTAAATTGAATAAATTAAAATAATAATAAATATTAAAATTATTCAGGATGAGCATGAAGAGCTGTGACGAACTCATTAGGAGAATCGAAATGGCTGCTGAAAGTGGCGTCCAGGTAATATCGTCTCTTCATTTCGCACGCTCTCAGACAACGGAAGAGCATGCAAAATGAGAAGAATGACATACCGATTTGCTATAACTAGCAATGACGGCGTCGTTTGTTGTCTTTGTTGCTTTGTCATTTCGTCATTTCATTTGTTGTCATTTGTTGTCATATTATTGAAGAAATTGATCAGTTGGTCATATCACTTATATTTAGCAATTGTTTCTCGATTCTCTTGCTAGCGTGCGAAAGGACAAGTTAAACAAATAAAATCATTTAATTCGTGGATAGTATAGCGTAGGCCGGGATGTGTTGTTTTTTCCTCCCATTCGCGAAAGACGGAAGGTCGAGAATATCGGAGAATAGGGTTGATCGCTTGGCTTTCGGAATGGCCGAACAAATGCACTCAATTATCTCCACTTTTCCGGAACGAGAGTCGAACAAAGAAATTTTCTTTGTTCGAGTCGACTCTCGTTCCGGAATGGCCATTGTTCGTTTTTGACCCGTTTCGGAATGAGACGATAATTGAATTCAAAGTTTGGATTTTCCGAAAATCGTTCCGTTTCGTCAACCCTATTGGAGCCCGTCAACCCTATTATATATATTTTATATTATATTTTATATTTTAATATTTTACTATTTATTAATATTTTACAGCTTAACTACAATTCGGAGCTCATTCTGAATGTACTCGCCTCGTTCAAGAAAGCTATTAAAGATGGTGCGTCTCAAGCTCTAATTTTTATGCACTTAAAAATGGTAATAAAAAAAATAAAATAAAAAAAAAATAAATAAAAAGGGGCGAGATAGCGTGCGAAATATAAAGACGATCGCCCTTATTTCGAAAAAAATCCATACTGCAGATGAGAAGTATATCGAAATCATTGAGAGAAAACATTCCGTGAGAATCGGGGATATTCACGGAGCCGTTCGTTTAATTTTTACTTATTTTTTTAAAAGTTATTATTCTTCGGTATTCTGTTTACGTCGGTCCGAGTATCGAAAGTATTGGCTAAACATTGGCATTTGTTGTTGCATTTGTTGTACATTTATCATATTCTGAATAGTCCCCTATCTCTTCCCTACTTCTTTCATTCCTGTCTCCCAGACAATCAGTAGCTCGGGAACCAGCAGATTGAGTTTGGCTATTTTGAAAAATGATAAATGATGATGATAAATGACAAAATTACTTTCAGATGGACACTGTTACGAAAGCTTTCAAACAATTCGGAGGTGTCGGATCGGAGGAGTGGCTGAAAACGAGATTTATTTTCCTTGGAGACTATGTCGATCGGTAGGTGTTTGAGTTCGAAATATGGGTCGTCGTCTCTTCATTTCACACACTCTTTCTCCCTGACCGGTGAGGTAGTGTGAAGAATGAAGAGACGATTACTCATACATATTCTTCTGAACCATTGGACTTTGGCTCATGGCAGGATATTTTTCTGTTAATTTAGTTTTACCTGACATGCATATTTTTTCAGTGGAAAGCAGTCGCTTGACGTCATGCTGTACGTAATGGCTCTCAGGATTCGCTATCCGAACAATGTAAGCGCTAATTTTTTTCAATTTAAGGTTTTTATAACCATTTTTTCTAAATCTAATATTCTAAACCATTTTGCCTCGAGCCGTTATTACACTTTCTTTAGAATAATACAACGTTCTGACCCCATCCCCTTTGTTCACTCCAAAAGAGGGTGAACAAAGGGATTTGAAGCTTCCCACGGTGCGAGAATTTTGAAATGCGCGGAGCAGCTCAGGCATTGCAGTTCTATTCATGCAAATTGCGCTTGTATGTGTAGGAGTAGAGAGTACTTGTATGTGTAGGATCACTGTGCCGCATACTCGGTTCAGTGGGATTACCAAGATTTTTTTTAAGATTGTGGCGCTGCGCGGCAACCACGAGATCTACTCGGTCAACGTCGTCTACGGATTCTACCAGGAATGTCTGGAACGCATCAAAGACAGGGTTTGTTAATCTTTGATCTTTGATCTTTGATTTTTTATTGACCACTCAAGAATAGTACGGTAGGGCTCGAGATATGATACCACCCTCTCTTCATTTCGCACATTCTCCCACCTCTCCTACCGATGAGATAGTGCGAAGAATGAATAGATTTCGCGTTTTCTTCAGTATTTTGAATTTTTTTTTTACTACATACTGCTGTATTGGCCTAAAATTGCATACCAATTTTTTTCATTTCTGAGAAAATTTGATCTCTGATCTTTGAGAAATGGCTTGTTTATATGCTAACCATAAGCGCTATGAAGGCGTGTGATAATGGAAAATAATAGTTTTTTTTAAATAAACAAAAAATAATATTTTTAAAAATGCATTCAGGAAGGCACTGAGAAGTATCAGGAAGGCAAGGACATTCACTTCTACTTCAACTACGTCTTTGGATTCATGTCCATTATCGCCCAACACAGTAAGAAACTTTTATTTTATTTTTTTTTACCTAAAAACATTTTTTGGTCTAAAAAAATTTAACCTTTAAATTATTGCTCGATTGATAGCTATCCGAAGTATAATTTCGCGATTTGGTTTAGACTGATTTTTAGGTGATTTTTTTTGTTTTCTCGCCTACATGTCCATTATCGCCCGACACAGTAAGGGTTAATATAAAATAACGAAAAAATAATGAAATCAAATTTTATTTTTTTTATAATTTATTCAAGTCAGGCATTAGTGCTCAGATGAAATTCTTCATATGTTGCACCAGTGGGCCCCAATCGCTCGTGTTTCCGAAAGGGCGTTTCCTCTTCTACGGGGTCCATGCAGTTGTGGCGCGGCTCCATTGTTCCATGTTCATTTGCCTGATTTTCAGAGCCCAGCGCGCTTTGCGTTCTTCAGGCTCTTCTTCACTTTACCTGCCAGCCAATTATTCACTCCCCCCCCCCCTCCCCTCTAGTTGAAGGGAAAGTCATTTCCCCTCAACCGGAGGAGCGGTCAGCCCGGGGGGGGGGGGGGGAGCACCCCACCTTCTTCACCGAAGGAAGAAGGCCGGACTAACCAGAGGAACGAGTGAAATGTTATAGGCGTTGGTTCTAGGGTTGGCTTGTCAAGATTGAAACTGCTTTTCAAGATTGGATGGCGAAGAATGATCTTGTCAAGAAATGGAAATCGCAAAGTTGTTTTTCAAGATCTTGAAAAACAATCAAGAAATTTCAAGAATACGAATAATAAACAAAATTTGTTTTCCATTTCAAATGAAACTTATCATAAAATGAGGCAAATTGAGAGAGAGTCGACCAATTTCAAGAATTTTCAATAAACAAGATCTTGAAAAACAACTCGTTGTTCTTGACAAGAGGGGATAATTGAGTTATTTCTTTTCAAGATCTTGCAATCTTGCTTGACAAGCCAACCCTAGTTGGTTCTAAGTTTCGAACTTTTTCTAACTTTTTCTAAGTTTCTAACTTAATTAGCAGGCTTGATAAAATGCAAAAGACCGTGCGCATAATAGAAAGTTTAGCTAAATTATTTAATTTCCCTACAAAGTCAATCAATTCTTGATCATCCTGCTCTCATTTGACTGCGCCCTGGGTTCTGTGATGCAAGAAATGAGAGCGCCGTGCAAGCGATCGAGAAGGGGGGGGGGAGGGGAGTGAATAATTGGCTGGCAGGTAAAGTGAAGAAGAGCTGCGTTTCAGTCCTTACAGTCCCGTAGCGCTTCGTACAATCCCGCACGCGCTCGTTTGTCCGGCGATCCCTTCGAGAGATGCCAAGCATCTTCCGCTCCATCTTCCTTTTTGTCACTGTTAGTCGCTGCTGGTCACTAGCTCTCAGTGCCCAGTAGAGTTCGAAATACGGGTCGCCGTCTCTTCATTTCATACACTCTTTCGCCTCTCTGACCGGTGAGAGAGTGTGCGAAATGAAGAGACGGCGAACCGTATTTCGAACTCTAGTGCTCAGACCTCCGACCCGTTGAGAACGGTAGAATGATAATACTCTCAATTTTAATTATTATTTGTTATCCGATCTTTTTTATCTGAATATTGAGCAGTGATTTCTGGCATCTCTCAGCGGAGGCGAGAGAGCGTGGGAAATGAAGAGAGCATTGCCCGTATTTCTAGCTCTGAAAACTTAATTCAAAGATCAAAGATCAAAGAATTGCTTCATTCAGATTTGACGATCCAGTGTCACGGCGGGCTCCCTCGAAATATCCCTCTTAATCTCAAAGACATGAACAAGGTAATTTTATTATTATTATTGTAATTATTGTTATTATTATTATTATTATTATTGTTATTATTATTATCATTGTTTTTTTCCAGATCATGCTCCGGTGGATGATGGAGCCGAAAGATTGCTGCCCGTTCGCGAATGATCTGCTCTGGAACGACCCCATGGATTGCATCAAAGGGTGAGCGTTTGCACTCGTTTGAGCTCGTACGAACTCAAATATCTGACCGATGAGAGAGAGCGTGAAGATGATTACCCATATTTCGATCTCTAATATACGTCCCCTTACTCCATGATATCTTCATTCGGGCGCATCACTAAGATACTCTTATCGTGAAATTATTTCGCATTCCACCCGTAGCTGACCTTTGACGAAGTGCGTGGAGGGAGGAGGGACGAAGAGGCCGGGAGGCGGCTAATGATCTACCTGCTCTCCTCTCCCCTACCTCTTCCCTTCCTCTCTCCCAGACAATCAATGGCTTGCTATAAAAAAATTAACGCTACCGAATATCCTTTGGTTGCCGCAAGTGGTCCCCTACTTTCGTTCTCTTAACAGTGGCGCGTTTGTAAGCGACCAGTCTTGCCTGCCTGATTGCAATACGTTGATTATGTTTTGTCCAAGTTTTACTTTAAATGCATAATATAGCTTCATCATTTGCCGAAATCAATCTTTTTTATTTGCAGTTTCCGCTACGACAAAAATCGAAAAGCCTACGTCTTTGGGTCCAATATGCTGTTAAAGTTCTTTGAAGACCACCCTGAGATCCAGATGTGGGTGCGCGGTCATCAGGTACGTGCGCCATTCCGCGCGCCAATCGCGCGCGCCAGGGCTCCGCCCACTTCTTTGTCGATGAAAGTGGGCGGATGTTGTGCGCGCTCTCGGTGCGCGTCAATCGATCACGCTTGGCGCCGTTTAGGTGATGTACAATGGCTCGGAATTCTTCGCTGGCATGAAGATGGTGTCTATCTTCAGCACGACCAGCTACGATTTGACCACGGTAGGCGCATATATAAAAATCTTGTTTTATTCTTATTCTTATTCTTTATTCACCACACGAGACAATGTGCGTTAAGGTGCGGTATGTGTGCAACCAGTGGTATTCGGGCTGGGTGGGCTTCTTAGTAATGCCGGAGAAGGGACAAGAAAGGGAAGATAGATGAAAGATGTTTTACCATCGGTCCCGAAATGACAAGAATCACTGAGTATCCCCTATTGGTATTCGGGCTCAGTCGAGCTTTTGGGAAAGGGGGTTTAATCCTAACTCATTACATGATTTTCACCCCTATGCCCTCTCCTGACTAACGTGCTATTATTATTATTATTATTAGAGCTCGCGCCGCCTCTTCATTTTTCACACTTTTTTCTTCTCTTTCATAATTTCCGCCCGCAGTTCACCAATTGTTCTTACGCTCATCATACATAAACACGCGAATACATTTTTTTTTGGAATTGCGTCACTTGCGGAACGATAAAAAGTTCACTAAAAAATACACACTCTTCTGTAGAGTTCGAAATACGGGTAATCGTCTCTTCATTTCACGCACTCTCTCACCGATCAGAGAGGCGAGAGAGTGTGCGAAATGAAGAGACGGCGACCCGTATTTCGAACTCTACTCTTCTGCAGCACAACAATCATGGATCGATTCTGGTCGTCACTCCGAACAACGATTTCTACTTCATCTACTTTGTTGGATTCGAGCTCGGTGAGCAAAATACAGTAAAATCACGATCAAAACACAGGAAAATAGGTAAAATGTGTTGAAAACACGCCTTTCCTTGCTTGACTGTGAGAAAGTGATCCCCTCCTTCGCTCTCGTTTTTTTGTGCAATACGTTACGATTAGGAATATGGCAAATGAAGAAAAATGATGGCAGTTTTATTTTCATTTTTATTTTGTGTATTACGATGGTGACGAATTTCAGAAGACGGCGAGGTCTTCGAAGGGAAAATCGTGGATGAATGTAAGTTGGAACTATTATATCTTTAGCGTAGCGTAAAAAAACAACAAATTTCTAAATATTTGGATATTTGGCAAATGAACCGCATTTTTGTCGAGACAGCACATTGTATGAGGAGAGCAGATAGTGAATTGAGTATTAACCAAACATTTAGAAATCCCTTATTGCCAATCAATTAAAATCTCTTATTGCAATCAGTTAAGATCAACTGTTTCCCATTCCGGTCTTCTACCGTCTTTTCTGCTTCATTTCTGCACTAATTCTTCGCTCTAAATCGCATAAACATATCGTGTTTTAGGGGTTGGGAAAACGACCGAGGAGCACAACTTCTACAATATGAACCCGAACATGAAGGCGGATGTTTCCGAGGTTGTTTTTTAATAAACTTAATTAACTTACCTAACTTAAATTTCTTTAATTAATTAATAAAAAAATAATTGTAGATCGAGCCCTCCGAAGAGGATGCTTATAGAACCCCGCTCAGAAAGGGTGAACGGGTTGGTTTTCAATTAATTTTAATTAAATAATTAAATAAATAATTAATTAATTAATAAAAACTAATTTTAGTCCGAGCGCGCCGAGCCCGACGACAACTGCCCGTCCGAGACTCTTCAGATGTAGTGAACTGACGTCCGACGAACGATCCCCTTGTAGAACGTAGAGCATCAAAATGCAGCATAAAGATGTGCACGTAGTAAATTAAATATTGTTGTGAAATAGCGGAATACAATAACAAGCTCATTGTTTTTCGGGCAAAAGATCGTGAAGATTGCACAATAGGAGCGACTCCATGGAATCTTAGGTCGCTCGAGTGCATTTGAGGGACACTGATGCTTTGCTCTCCTCCTAAAATCCTCATTTTCCCATTTTATATCGTGCGTTTCAAATGCTCAGCAAACTCAATGTGCTGGTTAGCGTATTGATTGTCTGGGAGAGAGAGGAAGGGAAGAGGTAGGGGGGGGAGGAGAGCAGGTAGATAGCCTCCTCCCGGCCTCTTCCTCCCTCCTCCCTCCACTCCGTTCGTCAAAGGTCAGCTACGCGTGGAATTGAGAATAATCACACGATATCCATTTGTATGCACCTGCAAGGAAGAAGTAGTGGCACGTTTGAAAATTGAGTGCGCGAAACAAATTCGGTCTCTCATTTCGCAAGGCTCTCTCTCCCCAGTCAGAGAAAGCAAGATAGCATTGCGTAATGAGAGATCGAAAAATGTTCTGCACACATCACATACATTGGTACATCACCTTGTCCTGTTTCTCTACTCACTCGAGCTTTACTCGTACCTCTGAAATGTCCAATTGGATATGACAGATCACTCGAGAGCAACGGAGGCATTTTTCGTGACAGCAACACATTCGAAAACAAATGGACCATGGGGCAGCATGATGAATAGGAAACTTCAAAAACATCTGCATTTTGAGAAAGGCATTTTTCCGGTACAACTTAGAGATTTATTCAATATATCCGCGAACAAAATGTATGTATATTTGATTATCAAAATACTGTAAAATCTTGATGAGCGGACATTGAGACTGTTGACGCTGAAGTTGGACGGATACTTTTCCTTGATGTGAATATCTAAAAAAAAGTACCAGAAATTGGTACGGAAAAGCCAGTCAAACTAGGATCAATCTGGTTCGAAACGTTGGAGTAGTTATCACATTTTTAAAATGATACGATGGTAATTGCCCACCTACTAAACTATTCCGCGCGGCAAACGCGTTAGCCCCGCCCACTTTCACTTCGTTTCACGCGTTTTTCGCCCCTTTTTTACTACTTTTTCATAGTTTTTAATGATAAAACTCGATTTCTGGTATGGTTTCGCGTTCATTAAGCACCAATTCTATAATTTAAGCTTAATTTTAAACGCGACGGTAGTTTAATAGCAATTTCGTTACGCGCGGAACAAGAAACAACTTTGCGTCAAAATGTGATAGTAATAGTGCTATGAAATGAGTCGTCCTATGGAACGAAATGGCGAGAATGATAAAAACCACTGTGTCAATCGATTGTTTATTTTTTATTGTTTTTTTACTTTGTAATGGAATACGGAATCAGCATTTTGGTGGAAATCTACTTGCAGATGTTTTAAAGTATTCTCTATTATTGATAGACTGCGCCTACCAAATCTGCTGAGAACACCAGGAGCAATGACAGATAAGAGAACGACCATTATTACGATAAGAAGAAAGGGCAAAACGACGAGCGTAATAAGGGCCTGTAAGCAATGATTATTATTATTGTAACAATTTAAACACAATTGTCGCGGCAAAGTAGGCCGTTTACTATGCCGTGAACTATACTAGACGTCCGCAGAACTCTTTTTATCATGGTGGAATGAAAGCCAAAGAGGGAGAACGCTCCCTCTTTTTATACACGTTCGATGACTCAGACTCGTACAGTTGGGAGATGAGAAGAGATGGATGATTGTATACATGGTGGAATCACCACACTCCCGAAGGCAGAAAGTGAGGATGTGGGGTGGTATGAGATTAACAAGTTCCTAGAAACAATTGAACGAACCTAAAATTCTTCCAAAAACGATTGATCAGTTTTGCGAGTGAATCTTGGAATCAAATCGAGGGTAAATAGGGACCTGAGCCGGGACTATGAACCTGGATGGACGCTGAGGTTGGGACCTATTCGAATGACGTTGCGTGGAAGTGGCATTCCACCGTCGAGTCGCCTGCTGGGGGCGAGAAGCTGCCGTGACGTTGGCAGGATTGGAAGATAGGTTGTTCGGGGCATCTTCGATGCCTGGTCGCGTATGAGGGACACAGGGGAGTTCGAAGGGAAGGGGACGGCAAGGTTCTGATGTATCTTTCCGTAAAGGGATGGGAACTGTTCAGGGATGGAATCGGACGTTCATGAGTGCGGAAGAGAGGTTTGGAGGGGGCTTATCTGTCTCAAGTCGGATGGAGACAGACCTCCGGGCGGAAAAACCGATGCTGGTAACAGATGGAAGGGCAAAAACCGCCGAGTTTGCTGACGAACTAGGGGTGGGCTCGAATGGAGTGAGCCGAGGGGGAGCCTCTCCGGTTGGAAGAATGGAGCCGGTCGAGGGGAAGGGGAGACTCGAAAGGAGTGAGTCTAACTAATTGTGCGATGGACTAACGCAGGTTCGGTCGTTGGTGGTCGCCATGTCGCGGCAAAGTAGGCCGTTTACTATGCCGTGAACTATACTAGACGTCCGCAGAACTCTTTTTATCATGGTGGAATGAAAGCCAAAGAGGGAGAACGCTCCCTCTTTTTATACACGTTCGATGACTCAGACTCGTACAGTTGGGAGATGAGAAGAGATGGATGA
Organism: Pristionchus pacificus; assembly: GCA_000180635.4. Lineage (NCBI taxonomy): Eukaryota > Metazoa > Nematoda > Chromadorea > Rhabditida > Neodiplogasteridae > Pristionchus > Pristionchus pacificus. Next base: position 21,183,154 of record CM026579.1, read on the forward strand.
TTGTATACATGGTGGAATCACCACAATAATGATAATTATAATAAATATTATTATTATTTCATAATTATTATTGAATTTTCTGGAAACGATAATGACCTGTGAACAATACAACGATCTTGTCAGAATTCTGTCCAGATTTTGATTCTTGGCACTGATATGCATAGACCGCAGGCTCCGCCCACTTTGAGGGGACTGGGAATCCGTCAAAATCTGCGCAGAGGCGGCTCAAATTTAACCATGGTTTCCCACAAACACGCATAATGATCTGCAAATTTTGAGGCAGTCAATAACGACAAAGAATGGCACATGATTAGAGACCGCAACGGGTTAGACCGAATCTATCGTATAGTCATGTTTAGGTGCTTAAAGAATCCCCCTTGGTCTGAATAACATCATGCTTTTTACCGTTTGTCGATATCTTATTTCTAAACCGAGTTATGAGCCAAAAACCATGCGATCTGGGCTCAACAGAGAAGTGGCCGAAACCAGGACGAGGCAAAAGGGGGGCGGAGCCTATTTCAAGCTCATTCCCAAAGTTCGACGGCGATAGCTTCGCCCAGTCGTGAGAGACAATTCGGGAGAGAAATTTCCTCTTGTCTAGGTAGGATGTGTGCTAGTCACGACGGGATAGAAACAGCAGGGAGAGCGAGACGGAGCGAGACGGGAAGAGGGTCGTCTCTCTTCCCGTCTCCCTCATTTGACTAGCTCCGCCCACGTTCACACTGTATTTAGCGCTAATCGGGCTGGAAAAAATACGCGCGTACTAAAACCTTCAAAACAGTTTAGCAATTCGGGGATACTTTCATTTTTCTTTCTTGATTCTTCTTCTCTAAATTCTTGATTCTTCTTCTCTAAAATTCTTCATAAAAATAAAAGAACAATCTGCGCAATGGGCACTTTGCAACGTACATTAGAAATGTGTTATTCGCCTATCCTGGACAAGTTTATCCCAATTTTGACCAACTCTGGCTCCAAAATTGAATTTAATACTTCCTAACAGTTGTTTTTAGCCGGCTACAATAAAAAAAACAATGAAAGTATTGACTAAAGGCATAGAAATCTAACCTAAACGATTTGAGTACGCGGAATTTCGTTATGTCCGGACTAATTAAAAAACGTGGTAGCAGACGAATAATCCGAAAAAAAAGGAAATTTCTCAACAAAAAAAAAACAAGAAGGAAAACTTACGTTGAAAGATGGACAAACAGACAAATATGGAATAACGATGATGGATAGGAAATTTTTTTTCGTTTTTTTTTTTCGTTTCGTTACGGTAAAGTGAAATCAAAGATGTGATTCAATTGCAAATGGAGTGTGTAACCTTATGTCGGTAGATGAAAAGTGAGAAATATATTGGGGCGCCTGTTGCAACAAGTGATTGTATTAGCTCCTGAAAGTCTTACAATGATTGAGTAAATTTGCAAAATTAACAATATGAAAACAAGTGATTTGGCTCACAATACAAGCAACTGCTGATAGAGGTATGTTGATTAGTGGTGCATTTTGATACATGCAAGTGATTGGAACGAGAACAACGGGATCGAATAGATACCCTTTGGACGAAAACATCGACAATAACGGAATCAAGATGCGAAAAATGCTAACAATGAATAGACGTCATTGAAAACTGACCAACAAGCAATAGATTCGCATAAACTTTGGATACAGTGGGAGATTTTTTCACTATATACACGCACACCGTGACAATAGAGATTGAAAGAACCTGAAATACTATTGGAAATCGAAATTATGGATGAAAAATCTAACTGCGAAGGTATGCCGGATAATCATGAACGCAGCAGGCGTCTCCTTAGGATGATTACAGTATGGTTTCGTCATGTATGGCTTCCTGGTCTTATTGGAATCAATTCCGAAATTCCAATAGTTATTGGAATTCCAATAAGAGATGACTTTATAAATAGCTTTCAGTTCCAACAAGAGAACTACTCTACTTCCTGGATATCAAGAGCACTAATATCAAGAGGCTCTCCAAAAGTTAATTGGCAAATCAGGTGGAAATTGTGGGCTGTTTGTATATTCGTCAAGTGCCGGTGAGACAGAACCAGAGCTTACGGAAAATGAATAGAGCGTTTTTTTTCCCATTTCTATCTGCTTCTTTTGACCTCAGAATGTGATCGAGACGAAGCATGGACGTTTGAAAGCCCCAAGGCAATTCAAATATATTCTTGAATAAAATAGAAAAAAATGCTCCCCTCATTGTCAGATCCACTTACAATTAGTTTCGATTGACTTCAGCGGCTTGAGAAGATGTCGTTTACTTTTATTTCACCCGTTCCCAGTATCGGATAACAGAGAAAGGTAAAAAGATAAAGGTATATCCACGTTAAGCGATTTCACAGTCGTGAGACAACGCTAGGTAACTGGTAGGCCAGCTGTTAGAATATCAGAGGAGTGAAAAAAAATCTCCTCATTTTATTATAATCTTATGTGTCCGAGATTTTGACGAAGTCTATGAATAAAGTGAGCCATGAACCAATCTGCTAGAAAGAGCGATTACTTGTCCTTCATTTTGCAAAACGCTTAGTCTTCTCCATTGCATACACCCGTCACTACATGACACACTCTCCATTTGTATACTGTTGATCTGCCCATTAACTCTTTTTTATCAGAAGTTGTCACCTAGCGTGAACTTCTCGCATTTGTGGGTCAAATGATCAATTACTCTTCGATTTATGTCGGAGCTGCGGCAATCGCGTATTCAGTTTTCGGCTTCTAAAATTAAATATTTAAACTTAATTTGTAAGGCTAATTATTAATTACCCCGGACGTATCCAGTTTCTTATCAACTTGCTCTCTCTCTTCGATGCTTCCTTCTTGTCCTTTCCCTCTTGAACCTGTTGTTTCTCCTTAGCCATCTGGTCAATTCTTTACTTTATTGCCCAAAGGTAGAGAGCTGTTTTCTTCCTCGATCATTTTATGGCTCGCTGTCTCATTCCTAACTACCCCCAAGTTAGAGTGCGGCCTTTGGGCACTAAAGTAAAGAAGTGCCGCCATCTGAAATACCCATCACCAGATACCGTGCACTGTTCTCGAGTTATCGTACCCTGCCCCCCTACAGTACCATTCCCAACATACAACACCCCTCCAGGCGTAGTTTGTAGTTCGATACCGTACTTCCATGAAGTAGCCATATCCCCGTCCGTCTACCGTACCCTTGTCGATACCGTATTCCCTTCAAACCCACATTATCGATCGATCGCTTCAGACGCGGTTTGTGCGTTGACCACGGAGGCACCGGCTTGAAGACGCTCTGAGGTGCGGCATCGATTGAGACGAATGAACCCTGAAAAGTCAGTTGTGGATACTCGGTGAATACCGTAGTTACATCTACGCTCCTATCAAAGCCACTGTACGTAGGAGAACAACAATGATGATCCTGATGTAGCTACGGTACCCCAGAGCCAATACGAGGTCTATTTGACACTAGAGCAGTGAGGGGCGATGGGTAAACATACCAATATCAGCAGGAGAGGAAGAGGAAAGTAGAGAAGGAACCGCATCCCATGGACGAAAAGGAAGAGAATGAGGAGAGGAGCGTGACATTCGCAACTCGTCAACAACTATTGAATGTGAGACAATGCATGCAAATTGAATAAGAAAGATAATGAAAATTTCGGATTTATTTTTCCTCAAAATTTGAGATTCGAGCTTTGATAAGTCGATATTCGGATCCAGCGCATGATGTTGACTATAGGGACACCGCAAAACGTACCAAATTTGAATGTTGATTATTCTTTAGATCTCGGGTGTTCAAATAGGTGATTTTGGCATTATCCTCGCTAAGGGCGGGCTAGCTACCCCAACGCCGATTAGCAACTTGAATGACATCATAAATTGATTACAGTAGGAATATCGATTTCCCCAAGGCGTGCGAATTTATAGGCTGTAACTGTCTCTTTCGAAACTGCCCCCCACTGCGTCAACGAGGAACTTCTCTCTTGCAAACTGGGATATTATTAACGCACAAATTGCATGCCATGACTGGACAAGGGCGCTCTCAAATAAAACAGCGACAGAAGCATACTGCTACTTCAGTAATTTTTTGAACTCTCTGTTAGATGACTTCGTTCCCTTGAAACCTTCTAAATCGTCCTCTGGTTTCCCCAAGTTCCTCAGTATCCTTCACGATCGATTACAACGTTTTCATAGTGTAGCTCCCAACTCAGACTCTACCCATTCTCTGCGAGCTAGGTTTAACAAAGCGCTAAAAAGCATTTGAAATAATGCGAGAGAACAATGCGATTAACTCTGGAAACGCTAACAATTTCTTTCAATATTGTAAAACCCGTTTTAAACCTAGCACCTCTTCCCTTCCCGGCATAGTTGATTGTAGTGGTGCAGTCTTGCTTACAGACCAAGACAAGGCAACTGTCTTCTCTAAATTCTTTTCTAAAGTACAAACGCCACCAATAATCTAACCCCTTTTTGACATTCCCTACATCTCTATTGAATAAATTCTTTCTGCCATCTCCCAATTAGTGCCTAAAGTTAACGGATCTCCCGATAGAATACCCAACGTTGTGCACACTAAATGTAAATTGACTATCGCAGTTCCCCTTTCTCTCATCTTCAACATATCACTTTCCTCTTGTATTGCTAATTCTCAGTGGAAAACTGCGCATGTTAAACCCATACCTAAAAAAGCTGGTAATGCAAAGATCTCTAACCACCGCCCTATCTCACTTATCGTAACCGCTTCAAAACTTTTTGAGAAAATCGTTATAAACGTACAGGTATCCTACTTAGATGACAACTCCCTTTTTGATCCGCGCCAAGCGGGCTTTAGAAAACATCGTGGCACCACTTCCTCCCTTTGCGAAACTGCCGCTTTTTACATGAGGGCATTGAGTTCACATAAGTCTGTTGATACCATATTTTTCGACTATCAGAATGCGTTTGACTCTATTGACCTGCGACTCCTATTGCACAAAATGTCTACGCTAGGCGTCTCGAACCACCTTGTAGCTTGGCTAGAATCATACCTCTTGGGAAGATCGCAGCGCGTATTTATTGGGAGCTACCTCTCACCCCCGTCCCCTATCAGATCAGGCGTTCCACAAGGTTCTGCTATCACATTTTTAAAATGATACGATGGTAATTGCACACCTACTAAACTATTCCGCACGGCGCGTTAGCTCCGCCCACTTTCACTTCGTTTCACGCGTTTTTCGCCCGTTTTTACAACTTTTTCATAGTTTTTTAGTTTTTATTTTAAAGCTTCATTTTAAACGCGACGGTAGTTTAAAGGAGGCATATCATGAAAAATTAGTTGATACTTTTGAGAACATGATCCGATCGGAATCTAGAACGATATTAGAATGCCGAAGTTTGGAAGCTGTAGGCCCATTTTAAACCGAGATATTCGCCCTCAAAGTATCAGGGAAGCACAGGGAAAAAGCTGCAAAGAATTCAAATATTTTCTACAGCGCAAGGGGGGAGGAAGGGAAGGTAGATCAATGAAATTTGCATCACTCTCTCTCCAATTTGCATCGCTATTGATCGATGAGGAAGGGAGGGGAATGGGTGGGGAGGGGGAGTGGGTTCGAATCCCGCCGGTTGTGAGAATCTTTTGCTGATTTCCTCACGGTTGAAATAGGTCGTGGATCCCTTCCACGACACCCCAGCAGACTTGATTCATCCAGATAATGGGTCACGATCAAAGAGGAACCTCTCTGATTGGGTCAGGTTGTATTTTAATCGCTCACCTAGGAAAAATGTCAGTCATAAATATCCGTGGAATCTCTAAGATCAACGAGCAGCCGAACGAAGCAGACACAAATATAATACAACTACTCTAACTTCTGCTGCAACAAAGTTTGCAGATCGAATGGGAAACAGCAGCTCTTGAGCTACCATAAAAAAATAAAATACTATTCTGCGCCCTCCCCCTATCAATCCCAGAGTCTAAAATGCGTGGAACAACCAGATTACTCAATGCGGAAACAAGATCAAAGCTCAATGTCTACGAACGATTTATTCGAAGGACATCACAACCAATAACAATATGCGAGTTCGTTTTCCGTAGTGCTTTTTACTCGACGGGGATCTCGAGCTCGCCACCCTTGATCTTGTCGACGAGGTCGAGGGGGTGCATGTCATCGACGGTGCATCCGACGGTGAGACTGGGCGGTTCCTTGAAAGCATGGTTAAAAGCAAAAGCCAATATACAGCCAATTGTATTACAGTCCGGGTTGATTCCCTAACATTCAGTCCCGGAAGGCTTTTTTTTTTTTTTTTTTTTTTTTGTGGCTCAAGGGTAGAGACATTTAGGACGGGCTATGATGCATTATAAAGCTCGTGACATATGCTATCGATATCTCTTGGCAATTTTTTAAAAATTTAATTGTTGTATTAGAAATCTGAAAGAGACGTGTCAGAAACGAAGCGCTTATAATACGGTAAGTGAAATCGTTAAACTGTTTCGTGTCTTTTCTGTTTAACTTTTTCAAAAAAACTCAAATATTCACGACACTTCTCTGTCAATTTACAAATAAAAGTATGAATTTATAAAAGAACCGATAGCATATTGGACGAGCTTCATGATGCTGCCAAGGTTGTCCTAGATTTTTCTCTACTGTCTGGTCTGGGACCGTCCGGAGGCGGCCGGAGGCGGTTGTTTTCACTAGGGACCAACCCGGACTGCACTAGGGACCAACCCGGACTGTATAACATAGGAAATGTACGAAAACTAACTAAGGATCTCAAGCACGGTTCCCTCCAGCTTGTGTGCCAAGGAGCGGGGTCTCATGATGCGAGCGATCTTGAGGAGAGCATCGAAGGTGATGTTTCCGTTGTGCTTCACTGAAAATTAAGATTATGTTATATAATTAACACAATCATACCACTGTGTGCGAGACTTTGCGTGTTGTCAGCCCTTATTTATGGACTCCCAAGAACATGTGCTGGGAGATGGGCGCAAAATTAGGCGTGACCTCGCGTAGTAGCGCACTCATTGACTCGCGGGAAGATTGGGTTGCTATATATTCAATTCATTGTCACTATATGACACAGGCAAACGCTGAATTCTGCGCAAAACGCCTCCCTAAGCTGCGCATGAGCCATGTTAGGACCATGAATTGAGCTTATGGCAACCGTACCTGACCGCGAGTCAATGAGAGCGCTACTGCGCGAGTCCACGCCTCGCAAAGTTGGGGCATCACGTACCATTCTTGACCTCTTTGCGGTCACGAGGAGGCTCCTTAAGCTCGTTGATGATGAGGGAAGCGGCGGAGGGAACGACGACGTCGATCTTTTCCTGACGGTTCTGGATGGTGAGCTTGCAGGTGACCTTAAGCCCCTTCCAGTCTTCGGTAGCCTTGGCGATGTCGTCTCCGACCTTCTTGGGGGACTGCAAATTAGTTTGATCATCGATGAAAATCGATAAGAACGACAATTCAAGTGTAAACATCGCGTGATGAAATTGGAAAACTTTGAAAATAACAAGAACGACAAATACTCACCAGACCGAGGGGTCCGACCTTGGGGGCAAGAGCCTACGGCCTACGGCGCAACGGTGGGAGACTGGAAAATTCAAATTAACAAAACAAAAAGCAACAAGCAGAAACAAAGCGGAGAAAATACGAAATCAACGGAAATTTCAGCGAAATAATCGGTCGCTACCGTAATCTTGGCTATTTGCCAGAAGTTTTTCTGTGTTTAGCGAAAACCAGGATAGCATCGGCATATCGTTGTAGGACTCGCAATATTTGAATTTCAAAATTTCATGATACGCCTCCTTTAATAGCAATTTCGTTACGCGCGGAACAAGAAACAACCTTGCGTCAAAATATGATATTGGCCCTTTACTTTTTATCATTTACATAAATGACTTGGGTAAAAGCATCCCCCCTACTGTGAACTACAACATTTTTGCCGACGATCTGAAGATATATGCACTAGTACCAGAACACAGCAGTGACCTCCAAAAGGCAATAGAGATTAGAGAATCATGGACTGCTCAGTGGAACATGACCTTAAGCGCTCCGAAATGTGCTGTCTTGCATCTAGGCCGTCTTAAAACACGATCGAAATATGTTCTGAATGGCTGCGTTTTTTCTTCAAAAAATGAAATTCGTGACCTTGGTGTCTTCTTTAACAGCCAACTACATTTTGAGCATCATATCGATCAGATAACGCGTAAAGCCAGATCTATGTGTAACCTAATGCTTCGTTTATTTCTCACTACCTCTTCCGACGTACTCCTTAAAGCCTACAAAATTTACATCCGCCCCCTTCTAGAGTCGTCCACAGTCATTTGGAACCCCACTGCCATAGGTCTTGTAAATAAGTTGGAATCTGTACAGCGTGAATTTACGAGGCGCATATTTTGGCGATCCCACTTGTCTTAGTCCTCTTATCCACAGCGCCTTGAGCACTTTAAGTTAGAGACACTGGAATATCGACGTGCATTAAACGACATGTACTTTCTGTTTGACTCTGCGCATGGATTTGTACACCTAGACATCTCTAATCTATACTCGATTAATCCTCTCTCTCTCGTACTCTCCGTTCCTCTCATAGATTACGTCTCACAATCCCATTCCTCATGCCGTCATCGCTCTCATCTTTTGCTACACGACCGCTAACGCTCTGGAATTCCCTTTTTAACCCAATAGTTACCCTGCCCCGGATACCTTACCGTAATCATATACGACGAACCCCTTCACTTGTCCTCCCTGTCTCCCAAATTAAATTGTAAACACGGACTGCCACAGAACCCCACCCCCAAAAGCTCGCCTGAGCCCGAATACCACCTGTTGCCTCCATACCATACCGCCCTTAACGCACACTGTCTATGTGGTGAATAAAGAATAAGAATAAGAATAATTCCTTCTCTCCTTCCACAGCAAGTCAAAAGGGGGCCCATTTGTAGTGTAGTTCGCTCGAGCTTTATTCGCGAGCGCTCGTCGCTCGAGCGGCGAGCGCTCGAAATAACTTCACTACTCATTTGCGTGGCACAGCGCCGCCGAGTCATTCTGCGCTGCGAGACAGAGAAAAGCTGTGTGAAATGAGAGGGTTTAGCAGTTCTCGCGTGCTTTAGCACTTGTAGCTCATGAACTAGGTCGAAATTTTAAATCGGAAAAGGATAGTTTGTGGGCAAAGGGTTTGCCTAAGGATGCGTGAAAGTTAAATATCTCTATCTTATTCCCGTACGGACATTTTAGCTCTTAAGCACGGAAAACAGTTGATTTTCGTCACCTTCGGGCAGTTAGAACATCGTTAACTTAATTTTAACTTGCTTTCTCAAGATAATCACAGAGAACTAAAATCAGCCGTTTTTGGGGTAAATGCAATTCAACAATTTTTTCTCACATTCAGTATAGAAATGATTCCTTGGTCTTTTTTGTCAACCGGTAGAAATAGGTTTGGCAATATGTTTCCACCATTCGAATAAGAGAAATGGAGAAGAATTATGGGAAATTCAAGACCTTTTCCACCAACCGACTCAGTGTAACGAAAATGGCCAAAGTGAAAGGATGGATTCGGGTAAAAAATGTTGGTGCCCCGCGAATGAGCTTTCTTGCTTGTATCCAACGAAACCAATCCCTTTTCGGCTTCTTGAATGGTACACTGCTTTGCTGTAGAAATGTAAATTGGAAGCAATAAGAACGACGGAAGAACTCTACATTCGACAACAAAGCCGATTGGAACAATTGTGAGGAACGTTATTGAATGAGGCTGTCGTCTCTTCATTATGCTGTTTCGCAGTCCAGAAGTGCTTTAGCGCATTTGGGCAGCCCATCCCACATCCACTTTATTTCATTACATGTTCAGCGTATGATAGGAAACATCGGTGCAAGTCACAATAGATTACGTGCACATCTTTACATTTGATGTTCTACATTCTACATTCTACGTCGGAAAATTCTCGACGTCAACGACGTCATCTGTGAACGTCGTCGATTCACAGTCGGACGGTCTCAGAGGGGGCGTCAGCGATTGGCTCCGCAAGCTATATTTGAGAATTATAGAATTTATAGGTTTTCTGACACAGCCTTTTCTCGCAGAGTGTTCCTCCTATCATTATCATCAATACTAGGGTTAAACATTCGGAAACGGAATTTGGAAATTCGGTATCGTTGATTCAAGTATCGTTGATTTGAGAGGATCATTCCGGAACGAGAATCGAATAATGACCATTCCGTCACGACCAAATATCAATCTCGGATCATTTTTTGGTGTATTCTGCCACTCCCCAAGATTATTCTTGCTTAGCATTCCCTTTTTTTTTCGCACGTACCACGGTAAGATCGTAGCCTGCACAGGAGAAAATGCACACTAGAAGACCGCCGGCGAAGAATTCCCAACCGTTGAACATACACTAAAAATTCGCTTTTTTTGTTTTTATCTTTTTTAGCTCTCATTTTGTCCTTGCAGACTCTTGTTCGAAAAGTTGTATGAAAAGATCACCAAAAAAAGAAGTGAAAGTGGGCGGAGCTTGGCGTGATTGCCGCACGGATGCATACCTGATGGCCGCGTACAATGAGCTTCACTTCCGGGTGGTCATTCACGAACTTGCGGACCACATCAGGACCATACACGTAGGCGCCACGGCCCTCGTCCCACAGGAACCTGTGCAATGATTTATTTAAAATAAGAATAATTTTTGGAATTTTTTCCCAGTTATTCAAGCAATTAATTCTTTTAATTTCTCCCGTTTCGTTATGCCTTTCGCTAGGAGTACAAGCTCAAATAGATCAAGATAATAGAGGGGTCAGTACCAACACTCCCCATGGCCGAGTGACTGTGTTCTGGCATCACAGCCCGCTGGTTCGGATCCCCTCCTTTGCACAAGTCTTCTGCCAGCTTTGCCAGACTCCTCACCCGGTAATGCCCTCCATCGGGTCGGACCAGAGGAAGTCGTGGGCGGTCTGGTTGCAGAACATCGGGTCCCACATCCATTTGGGCATAATCTATAATTGCAATATCGAAGTTTTATTGCCCAAATAATCAGCTGATCAATCGTCTGAGACGGCTCGCCCCATTGGACAACAAGGAATGAAAAAAAAAGAAATACTTTAATATGGATGCAAATTGAGAAACGTCACCCTTGCGCACACAATGCATTTTTGACTATAAATCCTTCGAGATTGGTAAACGTCGACCAAGTCGTGGTGCACCTTACCTCGTTCAACTCCTGCATGTTCGCGAACTTTGTTCGTGTCATACCGCCGTGACTGTGGAGCGCGTTATCTGAAGCAATGAATATTATAAAAAAATCATCAAACAATTTCACATCCAGCTAAAATGGACCATGGACCTTGTTCTGTTTTTTTCCTATTTTTTTGTTTAGCTAAATGTTTCTTTCTCTAGCTACGGAGTTATCTCAATCGATATCTAATTTTTTCTCTAAATTTGTCTGCTTACTGTGCAAACAGACGATCGGCATGTATCCAAAGACGTAGTTGAAGTAGAAGTGAATATCCCGACCTTCCTGGCCTTTCGGGGTTCCCTCCTGCAATTGAACAATTTTTTTTTAAATGTTGTATATTTCCCATTCCACGAGTATTCCACGAGCCTGTAGCCAATACTACGTCCATCTCACCCATGGCTCGTTAGCCGGACAGATTTTAATAGTTGAGCATTGCAACGATTCGTGCAATAAACATCAATATCGTAACATTAATTATTAGAAGTTGTGAATGGGTGTGCGCGCATCTTTTAGAAAAAAAATGCCAAATAGCCAAACCTTGTCCTTGATCCTATCCAGGCACTCGAGGTAGAATCCATAGACGGTATTCGTTGCGTAGATCTCGTGATTGCCGCGGAGTACCACCACCTACAATTATTTGCAGTGTTTTCGTACGAGTATTTTCCGTTCCGCGCATAGCTCCCCGTTGACAACCGACAGCTCTGATAGAGTTCCAAACTCATAATAGCTCACGTTATCGGGGTAGCGAAGAGCGAGAGCCAGCACATATATGATCACTTCGAGCGATTTGGACCCACTGCAAAATATTAATAACTAGGCGCAGAAAAAGCAGGATTTTTTTTTTCGAAATTTTAGTCTCCCACCCCTCAATCGTCCTTGTTCCATACGCCTTCACATTCAGTCTGGTACAAAAAATACAGAAAAGGTTCTTTTTTTTGTCTGTGGGACTAACGATCTCTAAAAAAATTGCTAACCGATCAACGTAGTCTCCGGTGAAAATGAATCTCATTTTCATGAACTGCTTCGATCCGACGCCTCCAAACTTCTTGAATGTGTTCTCTATAGTATCGAACTGAAAGTTATTTATATTTATATTGTTATTTATATTTGAGTTCTTTTAAATCGAATAATAAAATAAAAATTTTGACTAGGACTGTCAGCGTGAATTCGACTTTGCTGATCAACTACGATGCTAATGGTTTGTCCGAATGAATTCCTCGCACATTTTGTCCAAATAATTAGAAAACCGAGACAGAATAAGAATTATTCGAGAGTTTAAAATATATATGTTTTTTTTAAAAAATAGACATACACTTCCGTGAATATCGCCAATGCTGACGGACTTTTTGCGCTCGCGATATTCGATGGCTTTGTCTCCTGAAACGAAATACATCCTTCAAAATTTGAAAATGTCCTGCAGCGCTCAGCAAATCATGAATTGCTTTATCCAAAGATTGTCAGAAACCAGATACTCCCTCTCCCCGTTTCTTACCGTCTTTGAACTTCTTGTAATATGTGCATAGGAGGTCCATAATCTTGTCAGTGTCCGGATTGGTCTGTGTAATTTTTTGTGTTATGCATAGTTCTTCCATTTCTAAATTTTCGACCATTCATTTTTTGTCTCTTCAGTTTGCGCACTCGCACCAATATCTCGTTCTTACAGAGAGCGCCTCTATTTCTACCTGATTCTTATTTGTTGAATTTTCCTCGATTCCCCTTAGAACTTGATCCAATTGCTCATCGCTCATCCTTAATTATTCAAAAATTATTTTTTTTAAATTATGTTTTCATTAAATAATATAACTAATCTAAATTTGAGTACTCACGCTTCACGATTCGTGAGTCTCCCGAGTTCCGGAATATAATCAAGATCCCACAGCAGGAGTTGTTGCCCATCTATAAGAATAAGAATGTATGTATGAATGTAATAATGTAATAAGTAATAATAATGATAAATAATGATAATAAAGTAATAATGTAATAATAATGAATGTAATAAGAATGTGGAATGATTTGACAAGAAGTGAAATCTCTTCATGTCACTCTCTTACTTATCTAACCAACTATAAATGGAGAGGCTATTCTTCACTAGCAAAAATTTTGTTATTTTTTTTCTATTTTGTTGCATGGATTACTTTTTTCGGTGGGGTAACAAAAAATATCTATTTAGCTAAAACACAGCAATCAGAATCCTCAGAATAACAATAGTAGTAAAATTCCCTCTATATAAGAAATCGCCTGAACGCAAATTTACCGGTTATTTTTTACGAGCTCTTGGTATACCCCTAGACGAGCGCAGCTTAGATAAACGAATACATGTCCGAAATTTGACTGGTCAACTTTCAAAATGCCGGCAAGATTAAACGAGGCCGGAAGTTTGCGGCAAATATAAGGGGGTTGTGTAATCGACCCTTGCGCATCTTTTGTCTCCCAACAACTTTTTCCTAGGACGTCATCAAAGATCAACTTGAAAAATCGATCGTTTTAGTTTTTGCCCTGTAACTCGCGAGCGCGTGCAGCTACGGCTTAGCAACTGGAATAGGGAATGTAGAGCTCGACGAGACGCGTCGATGGAAATTTAAAGTGAGAAAAAATATTTACAAAGAGCCAAGTTGTAATTGTGGTGTAATGGCTAAGAGGCTCGCCTACCACCCGGTCGACCCAGGTTCAACTCCAACTCGGGGCAGATGTTTTGCCCGATTTTTAGCTTGGTGTTGGGGGGTCGGGGAGTGGTCAGGGAACGTTGTAACGTGTAATTCGTGGCTCAGGCGGTAAGAGGGTGGTCTTGCAAGCAAGAGGTTGCGGGTTCGATTATCGGCTGGTGCCAAAGCGTTTACCAAGCACGGGGGGGGGGGGGGGGGGGGGTGGTAGAAAGTGGTAGGAAAGTGTTGTAACGTGTAATTCGTGGCTCAGGCAGTAAGAGGGTGGTCTTGCAAGCAAAAGGTTTGGGTTCGATTCCCGGCCGGTGCCAAAGCATTTGCCCTTATTTTAGTACACTGAAGGAGGGTCATGGTGTGATCCCAAGTACGGTAACCACCAAACCCGGCGCATCTAGAGCGCAAACTCAAAATCGCTCAAAATGGGCCGAATCTCTGCTAGACGAATACAAAATAATAAGGAAAAATGCACAGATAAACTAAAATTTAACGGTTTACCCCGAGTCGAGCGCAGCTCGGCTCGTATTAAAAATAATTTTTGAAATAACAAAAATATAATGACATCGATCAACTTACGCAGCATCAGCGGAGCTTTTTTTTGGTCCCTCCGAGATCTCCATACTTTCTTGAGAAAATCTGCAGTTATGAAACGATCAGACTCGTTTACGCAATGAAAACGCTTCTTATTTTTAAATAATTAATAACAATAAGAAATATTGCTACCTCGAGGCGGCGAGCGCGGATCGGATTCGGTCGAGCTCGAACTGCCTTTGTCATTCTAAAATAAAAATCAATCGTGAGATATCACATTTTGGTTGTTTCTAAAAGTTGTTTCTTGTTTTTGGTTGTTTCTAAAAGTTGTTTCTTGTTCCGCGCGTAACAACATTGCTACTAAACTATGGTTGCGTTTAAACTTAAGCATTAATTATATAATTTGTGCTTAATGAACGCGAAACCATCCCAGAAATCGTGTTTTATCATTAAAAACTAAGAAAAGATAGTGAAAATAGGCTGAAAAAGCGTAAAACGAAGTGAAAGTGGGCGGAGCTAACTCGTTTGCCGCGCGGAATAGTTTAATAGGTGTGCAATTACAATCGTATCATTTTAAAAATGTGATATTAATAACAATAAAAATGAATATATTTCTGAGAAAAAGAGCTGCGGGAGATGAGGTCAGGAATTTCATTGTCAATTCTCAAAGGCTGTCTGCTCCGCTAGTGTGCATTCAACTATCAAATCACCTCTTTCTGATTCCCATCCTTCTTCTCCGGTCTCGATGGTTCCGACTTCTTTTCGGACTTAATATGAGGTGTATATTTCATGATATTCGCTTGTTTTCGCATAATATTTCGATATTTTACCTTCTTCGTTCTTTTTATCTTCTTTTTCTTGTCATCTCCGGAAAACTCGTCATCTTCTATTGAGTCCTAAATGAATTTTATAAAAATACTCATAATTATTAATTTCGGCAAGTCAGATATGTTAATCTTTGCGCCTTTGTTCCTGTGTTTCCGCTTCTTTTGGCAAGAAATATCCATTTTTGCAACAAAAAAACTGAGAAAAAACAAAAAAACTGACCTTTTCATGCTTCCCGACCTTCTTCTCACGTCTCGAAGATTCAGAGCGATCCGAGTGCTTATCAGATGACTGAACTGTGCTTATTTGTTTGATCCCTTGCACCCTACTTTGAATATTTAAAAAAAAAGTTACAATTTTCTACAACAAAAATAGACATTTTTTATTTGTTTTAACAAATTTTTTTCAGTTTTCATCCAGTCACTTATCATCCGAATGTTCGGTTTCGTCGTAGTGCCTCGAAAAACCAACAACAAAGCAAGCACCTTCTTTTTTCCCTTCTTTTTCTTCTTCTTCTTTTTCTTCTTATCCCTGCTATCCTCGCCTCCTCCAGCGGATGAGCGATCAGTGCTCATCTAAAACGACATATTTTGATATAAAAATAATTAAAAATATAAAAATTAATAATGAAAAAAATCTTAGTTCAAAATAGGTATATTACAATTAGCTAAATTGTGATCGTTTATGTTGTTATTCTATGATAATACAGAAATAATTCTCGCGCCTTGACTGTAGATACATTATTATTGAATTAAATTTTTGTATTTATTGTATTTATTTTTATTACTTAATTTGTATTTATTTTTATTACTTATTTGTTATATATTAGTTTTTTTGTTTACCTCATCATCGGGTTCGCTCACACTGTACGTCTGCTCGGCCGGCTCGAGCTCTTCGCAGCTGCTGTCATCCTAAAATTAACGGGACTTAAGGAGCCCAGCTTTTCCTGTTTACCTCTTCCATCTTGCTAGAATGGAAAAAAATTTGAAGGAACCCCTAATTTTGCAAATTCTCAGTCATGACGCTTTTATGGCATGGGTAGGGGCCACAACGCAGATAGCCGATTTATCGCATTGGGTCCAAACTTGTGTCTAAACTGTTCCCTGTGACCCCAATAACATCATACTTTTTACGCTACAGCCCGAAAAGTAAGCGCGCAACGCACTGTTGTGGAGGGGGAAAGGCGAGACGAGAGGGAAAGGGGGCGGAGCCTATTCCAAACTCTTTCTCAAAATTCGGAGGCAAGAGCTTCGCCAAGTCGTGAGAGACAATTCAAGGGAGAAATTGACTCTTATCCAGGCAGAGCGTGCGCTAGTCACGACGGGTTAGAAACAGCAGGGAGAGCGAGGCGGAGGGAGATGGGAAGGGGTCTGTCTCTCGCCTCTCTCCTCTCTTTTGACTAGATCCGCCCACGTTCACACTGTGGTTAGCGCTAATTGGAATCGAAAAATTACGGGCGTACTGAAATCTTTAAAACAAAAGCGCACCCTTTTCAAAAATTCATTTTTTTTCTCTAAAATTCCTAAAATATTCATATTCGTCAGAAAAATACTGCCCAAACAAAAATTTCACACTACAACCCGTCAAAACGGCCTATAACCATCGTTTAAGTTCAATTTTGACCTACTCAATGAAGATGTGCACAATTTGGGCAGTGCTCAATCGATTGCGAATGCCAGTATCTATCCAGCGCACTTTCGAATGAAGGATTTGGTTTAGAATGAAGCCTGCGCTTTTGTTTCTCGCATTTTGGCGAAATCGTGTCTCACGAAAGTGGGCGGAGCGTGTTCCCACTTGCTCAATCGAAGCAACTCTCGGAACCCCCCACGAATTATTACCCCAATTACGCACCTCTGCTATGTGTAACTCCTGAATGGCGAAACGAAACGAGTAGTAATCATCGCCATAGTCGCCACGCTTGCACCGAAGTGCGTCCAAGAACTTGTTCAACTGAAAAAATCTGAATTGTGTTAGTTGGGCGGAAGGCCCGAAGCTCGCATCGGTGAGAACGTCCGTGAAATGAAAAGACGCGAATACGTGAACTCGCTTGTTTATCCCACTTATTTAGAGGAAGCGAACTTTCAGAACTGCCGCAAATTCAATTATAATTAGGGGCCACTACTCAGATTGCCGAATTATCACTATCCAGTCAAAACCGGGTGGAAACTGTCCCTCATGGTCCCAATAACATCATACTTTTGGCCGTTTGTCGATATCTCGTCTCCGAGCTGCGCTACAGCCCGAAAAATACACACGACACGCACTGTTGTGGAGGGGGGAAAGGCGGGGCGAGAGGAAAAGGGGGCGGAGCCTATTTCCAACTCATTCCCAATATTCGGAGGCAAGAGCTTCGCCATGTCGTGAGAGACAATTCAAGGGCGAAATTACCTCTTATCCAGGCAGAGCGTGCGCTAGTCACGACGGGTTAGAAACAACAGGGAGAGCGAGGCGGAGGGAGATGGGAAGGGGGTCCCCTCTCGACTCTCTCCTCTCATTTGACTAGCCCCGCGCACGTTCACACTGTGTTTAGCGCTAATCGAAATCGAAAAAATACGGGCGTACTGAAATCTTTAAAACAAATCCGCAAGCTTTTGAAGCATGATAAAATTATATTTTTTCTCTAAAATTCCTAAAATATTCGTATTCGTCAGAAAAACTATGCCCAAACAAAATATTCACACTGCAACCCGTAAAAACGACCTATTCACATCGTTAAAGTTCATTTTTGACCTACTCAATGAAGATGTGCACATTTTGGGCAGTGCTCAATCGATTGCGAATGCCAGTAGCTATCCAGCGCACTTTAGAATGAAGGATTTGGTTTAGAATGAAGCTTGCGGATTTGATTCTCGTTTTTAGGCAAAATCATGTCAGACGAAAGTGGGCGGGGCTTGTGGCCCCTAATTATAATTGAGAACGTGAATTGGTCAGGCGTCTCTAGAAGCAACTTTCGCTTACCGCAAAAAGGATCTCGTGTCGGTAATGCGAGAAGAGACTGGGCGGACCTCTCCAGACGCGGCGATACGTCGACACGTTGTCCGTCTTCAATGCGAATTTCGAAATATGAGTAAACGTCTCTTCATTTCGCACACTCTCTCGCCTCTCTGACCGGTGAGATAGTGTGAAGAATGAAGATAATTGCCCGTATTTCGAACACTAATGTGAATTAGGGATGTCAAATAGGACTAACGTCTCTACTCGACTATGCTAGCATCATGACTCGATATCTATAAGGCTAACACTGATTCAAGCAAGAACAATGTCTCCCCAATTTAGGACGTCAAGGGGCTTTGATCTACCATCGCATTTCATCCAGTCTAGGCAAAAACCGACCAATTCCTGTAGAAATACATCGATCATAAACTGCTCCTGCTCTTCTTCAGAGAGCTTCTCGAGCGCCTCGAAGAACTCCTTCTCCGTCATTTCTTCAGAGAGCTTCTCGAGCGCCTCGAAGAACTCCTTCTTCGTCATCGCTTCACTTGCCTGAATTTTATTGAATTTTAATGAATAATTTGTTGACAAATTTTTAAATACAATCACTTCATTAAAAAAAAATATTACTTTTTTTTCGTCGTCAAAGGCATGCAAGCCCACAAGCGTTTTTGGAAATCCACCGAAAAAAAGTGTCACTGTCCCTTCATTTCGCTTGCTCTCTATCTCGTCTCTCTGACCGGTGAGAGAGCGGCGTGAAATGAGGAGACGGCGACATTTTTTTATTTTTTATTTTTTTTTTGTTGCAATCTACGTGCATCGTCATCGTCGTGTCCGGCACCCGCACGCTGCCCATTCTTCTTCGGTTTATTGACCAATGGGTGCATGCCGGCTTCGTGCTGTATCTTTCTCCAATGTTGTTGACGACCTTGAATAGGGGCAATACGATTGAAGGTTTTAGCGCCGGAAGGCCGGGTAGCGCAGTGGTTGTGTGCCAGAATGCGAATCCGATGGTCACGAGTTCGACCCCCCCCCCCCCCTGCCTACAGATCCACCCAGACTTTTTTTTTATTTCGCGTCTGCACATGCGCTCTCGTCAGACGGAGACTATTTACGGAATATGCGCCCGACTGCACTAAATTAATATACATTAATGCGTACAAATAGAGCTTCATGGCTCGAAAATGGTATTTAGCACTTTTCAACAGTGTTTTTTAACCGGCTACAATGGAAAACATAATAAAAATATTGAGCAAATGTATCAAAAATTTAACGTAAACGATTTGAGCACGAGGAATTCGTTATGTCCGGACCGAATTGGGACGGATTGTTTATCCTGACATCCCTACCTTTAAGGGCCTTCTTATCCGCAATTTGCATCTCTCTTGTCTTGCGTGCGGACTGAATGGAAGAGCATTAGTGCAATTGGTTGACACCGGAACTATGAGTGTATCCGCGTATCCACGTTGCAGATAGTTTCCCATCTTATCTCTGCGCTTATTAGCCAACGAAAAGTAAGCCAAAAATGGAGGAAGAGAAGGGGGGTGGGAAGAGGAAAATCGAAACGACGATTCTCCATTTTTTCGTTTCGCTTATTTGACGCGGGGATTCCGATCCCAAACCGGAAATGGTTTTCATTAACCAACCTCGAAAACAAATGGAATGATCATGTTGTTAGGAGCGTAAAAAGCGTGCTTGAGGCAGCCATCCGGATTCCTTTTTGTATACTTGTGCTCGATTTTCTGAAAGAAATGTGTAAATAAATGATGGGACGATGTCCGAAAAAAAACTTTGTGGGAATATGAGTCCGCCAAATTTTCAAATAATTTTGTGATGAAAATACGTTCATAAAATTAATGTCCAGGTACACCGGATGTTTGGACATTTGAAGACGCTTTTAAATTGTAAAATAAATTATCAATATCATTAATAATTAATTAATTAATTAAATTATCATCAATAATTAATTATTAATCGTTATCACTACCCACCGTATCGGTGCTAATCGCGTTACACTGCTGAGATCTACGTCCATCTTGAATGAATTTCTGAATTTAGTAGTGAAGAAAACGAAGTGTCACTGATTAGCTGTACCAGATATTTCATTCCCACCGAAACATAGTTATTTCCCGATTCGTCCTCGGTGTTGAATACGTACGAATCTGAGCACATTATTAAAGGTTGAAACGCGTTTAAATTAAAAAAATTATCCTCAGAATTCTACTCACCTGCCAGCTTGAAAACCATCGTTCCCTGAATCAAAATGTGATCGTTAATATACGAAAATAATTTTTCGAAATTTGAGCCGCCGACACTTCATTCACACACTCAGAGTGGGCAAAAGAGTGTGCGAAGTGAAAAGACGATGTCTGGCTCATATTTCGAGCTCTAGTGCAAAAACGTACCGGATTTGCAACCTTCTGCAGCTCCGCACGATGTTCCTTGTCAGACACGCCTTGCACAAAATCTTCGAACTTTTCACAGTACTTATCGAGACCTGAACACGCGTATCTCAGTAGGGGGCTTGCGCGTACGGTATCCGCCCTAGCTGTCCCGCACACACTTTCCCAGGCTGATTATCATCCCTAACAGTCGGGCGCGAGAGATTTCGCTGCCCCCCCCCCCCCCCCCCCCCCCGACACTAGAGTTCTCTTGTTGGAAATATTTGCCTAGAATTCCAGAATTCTAGAATTGTCCAGAACTTCGAATGCCGCTCCGAATGGAATTCCATTTCTTATTGGAATTCCAATAAGAAAATCCTCATACTTTGTAATTGGAATTGTGTGCAAAACTCGGTAATGGAATTCCACTAGACCGTACACTGGAAATGGAACGAATGGAATTACGTCACACCGTTGTTCTCGTTATTGGGATTCCGGAATTGGTTCCAACAAGAGAATCCTACCCGGCACTTTTTTTTCGCACACACTCTCGCACACGGTCAGAGTGAGCACGCATGCCTACTAGAGTTCGAAATTCGGGCAATCGTCTCTTCATTCCACTCGGCTCTCACACCGGTCAGAGAGGCGAGAGAGTGTGCGAAATGAAGAGACGGCGACCCGTATTTCGATCTCTAGTGCCTACTTCCATCACTCACATCTCAAGTACGGCAACACGTTCCACTTGTTCTCATCGTCGGTCGCGACAGGCGCTGCCTCGATTGCTTTGAGAGCTGGAGGAGCACCAATAGCTTTGACCACTGGAGGAGCACCAATAGCGTTGACTACTGGAGGAGCACCAATGGCGTTGACTACTGGAGGAGCACCAATCGCTTTAACCACTGGAGGAGCATCTATTGCCAGAGGGGTCTCGTTGCTCTTGGTAGATCCTGCGACAGTTTTTATTAATAATTTTGTCAATCATTTCGGAAACAATTCATCGCATGCTCGTGCAAGAAAAAGGGATTTGAAAGGCAACTCCTTTTTTTGATCGAAGGAAGCATGTTTATCAATCAAACGCTACCCGGTTGAGGCGCAGCGGCAGATGCGTCACTCGGCGGTTTCTGAGAATCAGCTCCTGGAGCTGGCGCTTCTGGCGCTTCTGGCGGTGCAGCAGGTGCAGCAGGTGCAGCATCGCCGCTGTCATGGGAAGCTGAAATCATATATTTTTAGAGCTAAATTTAGCAAAAACAAAAATATTATCCGCATCCAGTAAAATAACACCATTTTGCCTATCCATGCGTGTACCCTGCCAAAGTGGACGAGTCTCACCTTTCGCTTGCTTCGCAAGGCGCTTGCGTTTCTTGAGGAACATGAAAACGGCGGCTCCAATTACGCCGATAATGACCACGACGACCACGACGATTGGAATGATTATTGCGATTAGATTTGAGCCTCTGAAATGGATTCTTAAAAAAATATTCGTAAAATATAAATGTTTTTAAATGATATCAAAATCTACAGTAACAATTAAAATACCCACCCCGTTGAAACGGCGGATTTCTCCTTAGCGGTTTTGGCTAGTTCCATTTCGGCCACTTTTGCGCTCGTTGCGTTCCAAATTTTCTCCTTTTCATCTTTATCAGCTTTCAAGTCCGCCAATTCGCCTTCGAGTCGAGTTTTCTCTTTGCCGGCTTTGTCTTGAGCGGTATTAGCCTCGCTTTCTTTCGCTTCCGTATCGGGATTCAATTTCGAGTCGGCTTCAGTTTTGGCTTCGACAGCTTTTGCGAGTTCCGCTTTTGCCGTTTCGAAGGCCGTCTTGGCTTCGAGGTATTGTTTCTCTTTGTGAACTTTTTTTGATTCGGCATCTTTTACTTTATCTTCTGCAATTTCCTTCTTTCTCGGTATGTTGGTCTTATAGCTGCCAAGCATGAGTAATCGGTCGCCAATTCGAATCATCTGTGATTCCAATTCTTTTTTCTTATCTTCAGCTTCTTTGTGGTTTTGTATTGCTGTTGCGGCCTCATCTTCGGCAGTTTGCATCTTACTCTTTATTTTACCGAGTTCGGCAATTGTATCCGAGCAAGGCGTAACGGTTGATTTTTCGGGCTCGTTGCACTTATCTTTAGCATAGTTCCGGTTGTAATATTTTTCATCATCTTTCAAATTTGACAATGCGGTCTCCTTCGTTTTTTTTATTCCTTCCATTGACGTTACTGTAATTGCCTGCGTAGCTATTTCTTGCGTCAATCTAGTCGATTCGTCCTTTAAATTCTTCTCCACGTCTTTCCCCTCAGAAAGACCATTGATGTCTTCCAATTCCTCTTTATAAATATTGTACATCGTTTCAGCTTCGAGAAAATCGCGCTCAGATTTTAAATATTTTTCTTGGAGTAGAGGTATGTCTATTGCATCTATGATCTTCTGAGCCTCCGCCGATTTATTCCTCAAATAGTTAAATTCCTTAAACTTGTCCCACTCCTCCTTCTTCTTGTCATAGTCTTCTTTTGCCTTGTCGTACTCGGCCTGCTTCGCAATCAAATTTTTGTTCGAGGCCTCCAAGTCCTGAAATACTTTATCTCAATAAAATTAATACAAGTCCTTCCGGACTCTGAAGCAAAAAGGGACGGTGTGCCGTCAAAAATGGATTCCATTAAACTATATGAAACAGATAGTCTTATTGAAATCATAGCAAGTTGGTCAAAATAGGAAATTGAGTGATTTCACTATGATTAGAAACAGATTTGTGGAAAGCGGCGCTTGGCGGGGAGATCAAGGACCAATGGGGCGAGCTTCGATCATCCTTTCCTCACCCTCTTCTCAGTTTCGGCCTTCTTCTTCGTCTCATTGAGCAGTTTCGTCAATTGATCGAGCGAGAGACCGTCGTAGTCAGCAGTAGAGGTGGACTAAAGAGAAAAAAATATTCCATAGAAAAATCAGACATCGATAGGTTACAGTATATCTTCTCCTCTCCTAATACACTATTCCAACTAGGGATGTTTATACGGAATTTATTCCGTAATTCCGAATCGATTCTCCTTCTCATTCTCCGATTACATTTTTTCCGTAATCGGTCTGAAGAATTACGGAATTCCGTAATTCCGTAATAAACGGGACAATGAAGAGTGGTTGAAACTCAATCATTTCTCCCCGTCTCCGAGGCGCACCGGTCTCCTCAGATCGAATACGGAAGAATGAGAATTACGGAATTCCGTAATCATTCGGAAATCCGAGAAGAGAATGGCTGCATTACGGAATGATTGAAACGAGGAATGAGAGGGGCGTTTTTCCGTTTTCCGTTTAGACAACCCTAATTCTAACACTGAACTAGTAATTTTATTTGGTTTGGGGTCATTCTCATTTCTCCCTCATTCTGAGGTTACGCGCGGTCGACGACACAAAATGGCACGTAAACAAGATTGTAACATGCGCTGAGCCCCGCTTTCCTTCGAACTATACCTACCGTACCCTTATCGAATCTTTAGCTACCGTACCCTGACCATACAGTATTCGGCAAACCAACATCATCCATCGATCGCTTTGAGTGTAGTTTGTAGATCGATACCGTACTCCCATCAATTGATTGTATAACCGTACGCTTACCGTACCCATATCGATACCGCATCCCCTCAAACCCACATCATCGATCGATCTCTTCAGGCGCTGTTTGTGCGTTGACCATGGAGGCACCGGCTTGAAGACACTCTGAGGAGCGGCATCGATTGAGACGAATGAATCCTGAAAAATCAGTTGTCGATACTCGGTGATTACGGTATTCGTAAAAAAAGGAAAATCAGTTATCGATACTATAAGGTTGCGGTAGTTACATCTAAACTCCTATCAAAGCCACTGTACGTATGAGAACAACGATGCCAATACGATGTCTATTTGAAACTAGAGCAGTGAGGGCGCAGGGTAAACATACCAATATCAGCAGGAGAGGAAGAGCAAAGTAGAGAAAGAACCGCATCTTATGAACGAAAAGGAAGAGAATGAGGAGAGGAGCGTGTCATTCGCTACTCGTAAACAACTATGGAATGTGAGACAATGCATGCAAATTCATGGAAAAAAATAATTAAATATTTAGATTTATTTTTTTTCAAAATTTGAGGTACAAGTTTCGCGCAGTCGATATTCGGAACCAGCGCATGTTGTTTAGTATAGAGACTCTGCAGTAAGGGCTAAATTTGGATATTGAATTTTCCCGATTTTCCGTATCTTCGACATTCAATGAACAAACACCGCAAAATGTACGAATTTAGAGGGATGAGGGGATAGCGTTAGTGGCAACAAACTAGGCTGCATATCCATTATGACCTTGAATACTGAACGAGATGAGAAAGGAATGGTTGATCAATGGATACATACACGCGGCAACACACGAAAATGTAAGCAGTGCAACCCATTATTTGAGTGAGCCATAGACCACAGGTTAAGGGTTACGGAGAAAGAGTAATCTTCATGGGAGCCTCACCAATATCAACAGGAGAGGAAGAGGAAACCAGAGAAGGAACCGCATCCCATGGACGAAAAGGAAGAGAATGAGGAGAGGAGCGTGTCATTCGTAACTCGTAAACAACTATGGAATGTGAGACAATGCATGCAAATTTATGGAGCAACATAATTAAATATTTAGAATTTTTTTTTTCAAAATTTGAGATACAAGTTTCGCGCAGTCGATATTCGGAACCAGCGCATTTTGTTTAGTATAGACCCCATTCCCTTCTCTCCCAGACCCTTGCTTGGATGAGGGGTACGAGAGCCAAGGGAATTCTTGGTCTGCCATATTGGACCTCCCACCCCTTGTTACCCTCCCTCTTCCCTCCTAAATTCACTCTCCCCTTCCTGAAGGATTACATTATGTTTCCGGAGGAAACATAATGTTCAGTTCAGGCCCTAGTTCAGGCACTGAGGGCCCATTCTCCCGAACCTACCTGGATTCCCCTTTTATTCTTTTACTCTTGGATTTCAACTTTATCTAATTCTAACCCTTAGCCAGCGATAAAGCCGATACAATACGAGTACAAACTTAGGTTATCACGTATCGAGTGATAACGAGAGTAGTGATAATCGTAGTTTGCCGAGTACTGTATCGGCGTGTGCCTCACAAAATATTCGAATTCGCGCCTTTCTGTGAAATGGGAAAAGTCTCCCGAGTATCGGCGCACCACATTTCCTGTTCAATCGATACTTTCGTCATTCTAGGCTTTTTCTGGGGTAGATCCCACCCACCCACCCATAAACTCATCCTTCCCTCTCCCATATGTCCAAACCCTCTTCCTGACCCAGAACAAGAAGCGAGAAAGGGAGTCAGATTTTAGAAACAGAGAGACCATCCTTTTACAGGTCAGTCGGGATTGGCGCTGCTAGAACTAATGAGTAAAGTGTCCGCGGTCGACCCGGAGCTAGCACCTGTATTGACTCGATCATTACAAGGTGCAAAGGCCCCTGCTACGATGAGGGTTTACGAAGGGAGCATGAAGCAGTTGAGGGAAAACCTTGATCCAAACACCGTCATTTCCCAAATGTATTCTCAGAGATGTAATTGTTGTATTCCCAGAGTATTCGCACGAGAGAAGGGAATCGACCCATCGTGCCCTTCATCTCTTCTTATTTTCGCCCTCAGGAGGATTCACGAGGGACGATCCATGTCATCCCTAAAGATCCTGCATTCAGCATACTCTCATTCCTGTGATCCCCTTAATCCGTTCTTTGCTAATATGTTGTCGTCCCTCTTCAATTGTACACGTAGGTCTCATACTGTAACTCATCATCCCAAAGTCCCTTCATCTCATATTCATACAATTGTTCGTTTTGCCTCCCTCCATTCCACCGATTTCCCCATTGTTCGTTGTGCATTAGGCGCTGCACTTGCTTATGGTGCTCTGCTGAGAGTTTCTGAACTCATTTCTCTTAGATGGTCAGATCTATCTTGGTCTGAGGGCCTTCTTAGGATCTTTATTAGGAAGGCAAAAAATGACCAGTTCTCCGAGGGTAGAGGGGCTCAATAGGAGAGGAATCAGAGACTCTTTCCCTATTCGATTCGTATAGATCGCAAGTTCCCCTTTCCGTATCGGTGTTTCCCTCCAAATCTCATCCCCTTTCCCATATCACCTGATTCTTTCCGTAAAGATCTCTACTCCTTCTGTTCCCGAGTTGGCATCACGAAATTCACGCCACATCAATTGAGAGGAGGAGGTGCAATGGAGTCGATTAGAAGAGGAGCCTCCATCGATCAAGTACAAAGAAGAGGTAGATGGAGATCGATAGCGGGGCTAGCCCCATATCTCTCCGATACAGTGGAGACATAACAGTTCTGACCACTAGGCAACCATAACCCCAACCACTAGGTAACCATAACCTCAACCAATTGTTGGGGCATTCCCTGCCTAGTGGTTGAGGTTATGGTTGCCTAGTGGTTGCGAGAAACTAGAGCCCTTCCTTTCTCCCTCCCTCTCTCTCCCTGCTGTTTCTAACCCGTCGTGACTAGCGCACGCTCTGCCCGGATAAGAGGCGATTTCCCGCTTGAATTGTCTCTCACGACTTGGCGAAGCTCTTGCCTCCGAATTTTGGGAATGAGTTGGAAATTGGCTCCGGCCCTTTCCCTCTTGTCTCGCCTTCCCCCTCCCCCTTTACAACAGTGCGTGTCGGGCGTGCTTTTCGGGCTGTAGCGCAGCTCAGAAATAAGATATCAACAAACGACCAAATGTATGATGTTATTGGGGTCACAGGGGACAGTTTAGACACAAGTTTGACCCCCTTGCGATAAATCGGCTATCTGCCTTGTGGGCCCTATGCATATCCCTCTGTCCTCATATAGGTCAACAGTATCGTATTTAATTTTTGGCTCAAGGGGCTGCGCTCTCCCTTCCTCACCATCTTCTCCTTTTCGGCCTTGTCCTTCGTTTCTTTGAGCAATTTCGTCAATTCGAGTGAGAGACTGTCGTAGTCAGTAGTAGAAGAGGACTGAAGAGGAAAAAAATAGTCAAGAGGAAAGTCAATCATAGGTAGGCTACAGTACCTTCATTATTCCATTACCCAATTGTGAAACTTAATTATTAATCTCATTTTATTTCATTATTCGACTTGTTTTCTCATGTGCGTACATTGTCATTTTGCCCTAATTCTCAAGTTACGCTCGGTCGGTGGAGGGAAATGCACGTAAACATCGTTGTCCCATGCGAAACAATTCAATTCCTTGCACGCTACCGTACCATCGACGATACAGTAACTCCATTGAAAAACGCATCACTCATAACCAGATACCGTACACTGAGATACCGAATCCCTTTCCTTACAGTACCCTTCAAACCCACATCCACAGTCTGACACCCCATGCATTTCGGCAAATGCACTCGGCGCACGAAAAGTGTGATTTGTGGTGCACTGCAGGGCGAGGGATTCGAACCCGCACCCTTTTTTTGCTAGGCTCGTGCTTTACCGACTGAGGTATGGGAGACTGTGGAGCTCGCGATAGGAAGCACACAAAGAAGAGGAGTGTAAGAGGACAGATTGTAGATATCCGGTCTTCGCTAACGGTTGGGCTGACACTGATATCACAAAACATAACCAGAAGAACAAAGGAGTCTCGTGCGCTTTCCAAAGAATAAACATAGCCTAGCTCGTGTCTCTTGTGTCGTTTATCATGCATGAAAAGACAAAAAAAAGACATTTTATCACATTAAAGTAACAATTGAACCAAATCGACCGTATTCTAATAAAGTAACATTCAACAAATCAACAATCAAGGACAGGGATGGGTACTAAACTGGTAACGTTTGAAATCTAAAGCAACGTGTCAAGCACTAACAAAAGAAAAACTAACTATTGAGGTGCACGGAGCGACTTGATTCAGTAAAGTTCAGGAATGGGGAAAAGATGCGAATGAAAGTCAATATTTAATGCAAGGTATATGTGCTCTCTTTCTCGAGATCGCAGACCTCACCGTGGAATGAAACCTTGATGTTGAAGTCCAAATCACGCTCATTTCGAGCGTTAGATGCGCAGGTGAACACTCCTTTCAGCTCTTCGCCCTTCTTGACAGTGAGGGCATCCTGGAAACAAAATATTAACAGCCACAAAAGTGATATAATTGAAGCTCAACTAGCGTGAATCAATCCTGGAGACAGAATACAGTATGCTTTTTGAATTTATAACCTTGCTCTAGTGGGCGCTCTAAAGAGCATTCATGCGCTCAACTTATGTTAAAAGGATCAAGCTGTTTAGACAGAAAAAAAGGAGGATAGAAGAGGTTGAACATACCTCCTTGACGCAGTAGTTGCCAGTCACAACCTGGTTGTTTTCGACCACATCGACAAGAGGCTCAGTAATCGCCATCTCGCGGACGTTGTCCCACCTGTAACAAATATTGCAATGCCAGATCAATTTATTCAATAGTAAATTTAAATTGGATACTAAAACAGCAAATATAGGAGAAAAATAAGCAAGTGTTCACCAGTTGATCTTGTCCTCCTTGTACTGTCTGTCCTCGATGGCGGTGATGAAAAGCTTTACCTGTCGGGGGAAAGCGCTCCCTCGGGCGCGAGCCACTTGTCGCGAGTCGACGACAGAGGTTTGGCTTAATAAAAAAACTGTACATTTAACGCTAGTAGGCACGGACAGAAACAAACAAACCTCGTGGATACCGAAGTGAGCGTAGGAATCGAAGTAGTAGTCCTTGCTCGTCATATCATTGGGTGCGGCATGTCGCCGCTGTCCTTTGCTGCTGAAAATTGCAGTTAGATTCATTCCATAACAATAACCGACGGAAAAAATACGACGGGTAAACACGAAATTTACTAGTAGTGAAAGTTTACTTATTTATCATTGTTAGCAGAAGCCCTAGCTACGCGCAAGTCTCGCACACAGTTATTTCCAAATAATATCAACTTGAAAAAGAAAAAAAACAAAACAATTATAAATAAACAAAACCAATAAGAATCGAAAAATTGAAAGAAATCGCAATGGCACTCAAGCGAGGCGAAAAAAGACTGATGATTTTCCTTACCGTACTCTAAACAACATTCAGAAAAGTCGTTGTAAGAGAACATTTGATGATGTGGGGCGGGGTTTCGGGCAAATTGTAAAGTTCACCGAATCACCGACTCACCGACTCACCGAATCACCGATCATGAACTCACCGAATCACCGTTCCTTAACTCACCGAATCACCGAATCACTAATTAAAGTTCTACAATGTGTTGTTTATCGATTGTTAATAATATATTTTATTATTTTGTCTGTAATTCCACTATTTTTGTGTATAACTTCAGAAAATGGAGGACGAGGAGTTCTCCATGTACGAGAACCGCTTCGGTTCAAGAGACCTAAGCCTTCAGGCTGCTGCCGCTGCCGAGTCATTGAAGTTAGTTTTAAAGATGATTAAATAGGGATCAATAATCAGCTCACAAGTAAGTAATATCGTTGCCGGCCCTATCCTTCCAATTAGAGCTAAAGTAACACAGATGCAAGTGTAGCGTGTATACTATGAATGGTAGAGAGAGGTCCAGGAACTGACAATTCAAAGAAAACATTGCACACTATTTCAGTTCCACCTCATTTCTCGATCAAATCGACGACGGAATCGGTGAACTACGTGCGCACCCAGAACAATTGGAGCGCAAGTATGTTTGACAGATGGCTAAAGCAGTTTCAAAATATTTACATTAGTTGATGACCAAATCCCTTCCTTCCAATGAAAGAAGGTCGAGGACATTTTCAAATGGTTTCTATGATGAATGGGGAGAGATCCAACGGCGAGCTATTCGTAAACATGTCATCGTATATCTTTTTTCCTCTACTCGCTAGTTTGTAAGGCGCTTGATTAATCGGTTCGTGTTTCTTTCATAAATATCACCCGATTTCAGTCCCTCCTCCTCGAGAGTGTTCGATGTGGACAAGACCGGCCTCGGTGTACGCGCTGCCTACGTTCATCCCTCTTCTGCCAGGTATGTACATATTTTTTAAAAAATATTTACACTCCTTAATGACCAAGTCCCATCACTCCAATTAGACGAAGGTGGATGAAAGTTGCAAGTGGTGTTTATGATTAATATGACAGAGAGAGAGAGCGCGCGCTTGACGATGAGTTTAAAAAATGTCTCCTCTCTCTCTCTATCTTTCCCTCTGGTCGCTCGATCGGCAAAGCGTATATTTATACTAATTCCGTAGGCACCATTGCTTCAGAGAGGGATCATGGGGAGGGGGGATCTTGACAGTATTTGGTTATTGACTCCTGAACCAAGCTCCCCATTTCAGTTCCTCCCTGATCGACCAATCAGATGATGACATGGGTGGCCGGCAATCGACTACGCTGTGGAATGCAGACAAGTATGTTTTACAGAAGACTTAATAAAATTCACATTATTTACATTCGTTGTTGAACAAATCCTGTCCCTCCAATTTGAAGGACAGTCTCAAATGGTTAGAGCTGAAGTGTAAATGCGTTTCGTTATTCGAGAACAGACCTAGACCAACCAAGGAGTGGTTTTTCAGATCTTCTGCCGCCATTCATGGCATGGAAGAAGACGATAGTGAAGAGAAAGACGAAGAAAATGAAGGAGGAAGAGGAGGGGATCAAGGAAGGTGAGTGGCTGTAAAAAATAATATGACCTCTGGATCTCTCAGTGTATTCCTGGATGACTCGGGCAAGTACTTCTACCACCGTCCTCTAGAGTCGTGCAATGAGGATCTGTCGATGTTTCTTCTGGGAAGGTCAGTTAATGTTTCCTAAATGCCATACGTCGTATATTACAAGTTCACGAAAAAGAGCACACATTTCTCGAAATGTGGGTATATAGTTCGAAGGAATGGAAATGTCCGCCGAATAATAACGATATCTTTCTTTCCTCTCTGCAACAACGTGCATCTATATTCTATTTTTGAAAATGCAAATCCACCCAGTGTTCCATGAATGGTATTTAGCGACGTTTACGTTAATGATGAGTCTCCCGACCATGCTCCACTGATAACGGGGACCGGTCGATTTGTATACGTCACTAATGTTACTTCCAAGTCTGACGTGAAGAAGTGCAAAGTGGACCTCTCCGGCAAATGGAATGAGAAAGGTTTGTCTTTTTTTACCTGCATGCCATCTTGCTTCCTGGAGAGCTCGTCTTCTGCCAATCAAGAAAGATGACATCACTATATGCATTGTGTATCCTCTATTGAATAGGCATTTTTAAACTCTCAGGAAACAAGGATAAGGGTATTCTCGGCTGCCGGGAGACCACAAGCAGTTGTACAGTGACAGAAACCGACGGGTGCTATGTGAGAGATAGCAGCGGTAAACGACTGCTTCAGAAGAGCGTCGCTTTTAAACCAGACAATCGGAGGCTACGGCGGAGGGTTTCAGATTTTTTTCAGCGATTTACATAATAATTAATCTTAGATCTGGGTAGATCTCTCTCACCAGAAAGAGCCGATTCAAAGAGTTGTCACTGAATACTATTTCAAGGAGCCTGGCGAGGTTATACGCCTCACTGGGACCAAGGTATGACCAAATTTATTACTCGTCGGTTTAGCTGTTCCATTTAAAGAGAGTGGACGACGACAAGAAAATGGAGATCAAGAGGGC
Source organism: Pristionchus pacificus (assembly GCA_000180635.4). Lineage (NCBI taxonomy): Eukaryota > Metazoa > Nematoda > Chromadorea > Rhabditida > Neodiplogasteridae > Pristionchus > Pristionchus pacificus. Next base: position 21,215,224 of record CM026579.1, read on the forward strand.
CCTTCTAATAAAGACAACCAAGCAGATCAGTGCCGAGCACGATGATGTCACTACAAGCCAGGTTAGAATTGATGAACATGATATAAAACACTTAGCTGACTCCGAATGTCTGTATTGAATCTGTTTAGATCCAGAATATCACAAGAAATGTCCCAGAAAGGAGAAAATTGAATGTGGGGAGGAAGAAGGAGATAGATTGGGCAGAATTGGAGAAGGAACTTCGACAGAACGAGTTTCTCAAAGCAAGTGTAGTCAAGAATGACCTCCAGATGCTTATTTGCTGGAAGACGGAGGTTCTGAAGGTACCACACATATATTTTATTCTCGAATTTTATAATTGTGCTTCAGGTGTTCGCAGCGAGTCTGCCTACGGCCCGTGAATTGGAGAATTCCCGAAGAGACGACCTATCCCTTCTCAGTCTTCCAACAGATGAGAGGAACGCGAAGATCCGTGAGTATTCAGCGCGGGTCGATAAACAGAAGCGTATGGGGTTTATCGGATATACATTGTGCTCGCAGGCGAACAATTCGAATCGCGAGGTGCTCGACCCGGTCAATGCTTTGTCGATATAACATTCGAGCGGGACACTTTCTATTGTGGAAAACTGCTGAGTCTGAATACTCTGTTCAGGTTCGCATTTGTTTGAAAGAAGGTTCCGAATTTAAAGTCTTATGAAGATGACTGCTATATACAGGAAGAAGGACGATCATCAAGTTCCCTCCTTTCCTGTCGCCTTTTTCTTCTCCAAAAAGCATAGGAAACTCGAATTGATCGAGTTCACAAGGACTATCTCGCAGGTAAAACATAATGAAAATTTTATGATCTCATTCAGATAGAAATGATTATACGTTTAGGCAGTAATCGATCTGGGTCCATCGTTTACGGACAGGCGAGTGAGAAGTATCGTGAGAGACGGTGAATCTGGTCTGGACGGGATCCTACAGGTTATATAGCTTCTACCAAAAGAATCTTTCTCTTTTTTAGAGCCCCTTGTTCGAATGCTGCACGGTTCTCCGATGTGAGGTGCACATGCGGAAGAACTGCAAGGATGCACTCAGCGATGAAGGCGATTCCGTGGCATCGGTACTATATCTTTCATTTTACCTATCTCATCTGAGGTTTTGCAGTTCGTATTGGGATTTACGTCGAGAGGGTGTCGAGAATCAGGACTAATGGATTGCTGTACTGTAGGAGCGGCCAATCGTGCACTTCTCTCTGTCAAGGAGAGAAAGGTGTTCTCTCCTGGCGCAATCGAATGGTGAAATTTATTTCAATTCCATTGTTTCAATACTCATTTCCAGGATCGAGGATCGACTCGAACGCTACTACAAGACAAACGGGCTTCCAAATCGATTGAGAGGTTATATTCGAAATCTCTCCACTTTTTAGCTTTCCAACATTCTGCAGGCGGACATGGATTCCTGACCATTTCCACTAATATTGTCGAGTGTGCCAACTCATGGGACGGAGGCCGCTGGGAGTCAAGAATGAATCTGAACGAGCACATCGGGAAGCTTCGCCAAAGTGCATCCAGTTCAGTTATGCTGGTTGAATACGTAATTATTTTAAATTTTAGCACTCATTGCGGAATGTCGCCAAGCTCCGTTCGGAGGCGCCAGCCTCATCATCGGCGGCTCGCCTTTGATCTACCGATCGATCTGGATGAAATTCACTCAAAGTGCGCGGGACGCTCATCTCTCCAAGGTCGGAATCGATCCCGCCGGAGTGGTGACACTGCCGAAGTTGCCAGAAGTTCTTTGCATGGGTTAGTTTGAATCATCTACAGGGGATGGAAAGTTGGAAAAAACGAGTAAGGTTGCAGGAAGGACGCAAGGGGAATTCGCTGCTCTCATCACGAGTACAAGGGACCTTAATGTCGAGAAGCGTCCTGATAACAGCTTCCTTATTATCCACCGAGAGACCGACGATAGGTTAAGAGCTTCTTTTCGCGAAATCCAAGTCGACCATTATAGTGTAATCGTGAGAAGAATAGATTCGGTGTTGACCTGCAAGCACTCCAGATGTCATCGTGTGACATCCAATCCGATCTGTGCTCATCTGTATGTTCGTGCAATGTATAAAACTACGCGAAAATTTCAGCCTAGCAGTGTTTCTGAATGCAGAATTCGGTCGGGATGAGGCAGTGAAGCATTCGAGTTATCTTCTCAACATGGATGCCTATCGTCTCAAGCAGGTTAAAAATCAACTCAGAGTTTCTCGATACTTTAGCTTCTTTTCACTTGAAATTTGCAGTCATTCGACGATGCGAAAGGCGGGAAAAAAGGGGGAATTCGAAGGTGGGGAGGAGAGTCGACGAAGTCGAGTCACGGGCGAGTGTGTCTGGCTGTGGAACAAGGAGATATGGTGACAGACGCTTCTCCCCAATTCCTAAATCTCGTCAGTTTTTATCTTTTAGAAAAGTATCTTTACTCAATTATAATCTTAGAAACCGCAAACTCGGCGTCCCCTGGCTCTTCCTCCTCCTTCTCGAACTCGGCAAACAGATGGGATGGACGAGGACTACACTCAGGTTATTCAATAAATTTTGGTGGGCGGATTCTACCCGTTCCGAGATCTTGATACTTTTGAGGCGAAAAAAACGGCATAGAAATATAAAAAGGGGGGGGGGGGGCTTATTCTAACTTGGTTACGTTTCAAATTCGATTCTTTGCAGTCCGATCAGCTCGATATGGATGTGACGTATCCGGCGACGGACGATACAATATCGTTTACGGAAGCTCCATCGGAGAATAAGGAGTCCATGGTTTCATTTGGCCATTGATTGTTTTCCAATAGGTTGTTTCAGTTCACACGATTGAAAACTGCTGGTCGGATCTACAATGAGGAGAAGAAGAAAGAGAGACGGAGAAGAGAAAAATGATGGTTTGCTGTCTTGTTTCTTTTTCCTTAATTTTCCTTTTCTTAAAAAAATTTTTTTAGTTTGATGAGGAAGATGATGAGACGACGGTGAACGTAGTGGTAGAGTCGGTATGTATTTCTAACTGACTAAATAATTCATAAGAAATTCTAGAGTGTAAAGCCGGCCAATCTCGGAAATGAAATGGTCGAGGCTGCTTCATCTACAGAGGTGTTGACCTTTTCCCATGACGCTATAACTCGCTATTTTTTCAGATTCAAAATATATACTCGACTCAACAATCGAAATATGAATCGGTATTTTATAGTGCACAACATATCAAGTTTTTGACAAAATCCTCATTTGAGAAATACGACTTGGGGGATTTCGTAACGCCATCTGTACTTCCACCAAAGACCAATCTCCACCACAATGATAACCCGTTCATAATTGGGTCAATAATTGGTTAGTTGGTGTGGCTCTTTTTTTCTCCCAAAATGTGATGTATTACGATAAGGGAGAAAATATGGTAGCGAAAGTTGATATTGAAAAGCTTATACGGTAACTGAGAAGTGTAGGGATCATGTGACAATAGAGGGAATATTATATTCATTCAGAGAAAGTGCCAGTGAACGTTGTGAGTAGACGAACATGTGTCGCTTGCCGTGCACCTCTCCCTTCTTCTTCATCCAATCCTAATATCGTGATATTTCACCTAGAGAGAGTCCAGACGAATTTCAATGGAGACAGAATTATTCGAACTCTGATGGCGTGAGTTCCGCTTCATTAGCGGATACAATAGGATTAACCACCACAACTTACAGCATTACCCATGCTTCTCGCAAGTGTCTTCGATCACGCTATCCCTATTCGCACAAAGGGATGCTACTCGCCAGTCAGCAGTTGATTTTGAGGCAGACGGAGGCGGACAAGCTGTTCCTACTCAAGGAATTCGATGTCGACCTCAACTCCCTTGGAGTCGCTATCAGATATGGTATCTGAGGAGAGGAGAGGTGAGTCACTAAAAATGAAATTCGATCCATCAAGATTTTGCCTACTCTGAGTGAGCTAACCACAAAAATCACTGATTTTGTTGCAAAACTGGGTGTTTTTCTGCGGGAGTACAAGTAAAATCAGCTTTCGGAGGTTTACTGTAGTTTTGGTGCAATCGGGCTGTTCAGTTGCCCATCCTCGTTTCAAGGTCTCCTTCAAGAAAGATCCCTCATTTCTTTCTGATTCATTCTATCGTAATTTGCAAGTAAGTGCTAGAGGTAAGTACGAAAATCACTGATTTTGTTGCAAAACTGGGTGTTTTTCTGCGGGAGTACAAGTAAAATCAGCTTTCGGAGGTTTACTGTAGTTTTGGTGCAATCGGGCTGTTCAGTTGCCCATCCTCGTTTCAAGGTCTCCTTCAAGAAAGATCCCTCATTTCTTTCTGATTCATTCTATCGTAATTTGCAAGTAAGTGCTAGAGGTAAGTACGAAAATCACTGATTTTGTTGCAAAACTGGGTGTTTTTCTGCGGGAGTACAAGTAAAATCAGCTTTCGGAGGTTTACTGTAGTTTTGGTGCAATCGGGCTGTTCAGTTGCCCATCCTCGTTTCAAGGTCTCCTTCAAGAAAGATCCCTCATTTCTTTCTGATTCATTCTATCGTAATTTGCAAGTAAGTGCTAGAGGTAAGTACGAAAATCACTGATTTTGTTGCAAAACTGGGTGTTTTTCTGCGGGAGTACAAGTAAAATCAGCTTTCGGAGGTTTACTGTAGTTTTGGTGCAATCGGGCTGTTCCGCCCTCCCCTTCACGTTTATGAAATATCATTGCAGAAAATAGGAGATTCAAGATCGACCGTATCTTCATTCATTTCCATCGTCATCATCTCGAGTTATTTCCAAGTAAGTGCTAGAGATAAACACGAAAATCTCTGAGTTGTTTTGGCAAAGTAGTTGTCACTTGGGTAACTATTAGTGAAATCATCGTTCTGCGGATTACTGTAGTTTTGGTGGAATCGGGCGAAGAGACTCTTGTCACTTGTCTCTCATTTCCAATCTCCCATTTCCTGCAGGAATTGCTCTACTCTGGGGAAGAAACATGAGACAGCGTGCATACGAACTAATCCAGGTATGGTGGAAATGGTCTTTGATCTTTCCCGCCGTTCCCTCTTTCTAATATTAATTTTAATCATTTGTAGATCGCCCATCCCGATCAGAGACAGAACCTCGAGTAGGCGGCTTTCGAGAGACTGAAGGTGATCTCTCTCCCTACCAGAGTCTTGATTGTACATCTCACAATCCACTCTCTTTCAGTGTGTGCCATCTCGCGACTTGATCTTCTCACTACACCCGCGGTTCATTCCTCTTCTCCTCTTCTCCCTTTCAGTACTCCTGCTGAAACTACTAGATCAAGGCAGAACTCTTCTCCACTCTAATATGTTTCGTATATCACAGCCGTTTTAGTTGTTACATTGTTGAATCGATTGTTAGAATTGTTGATGTTTTATATGGCCTTTTATTTTTCATCATGAGAATTTAATTCAGCCGAAAGATTCCCACTCATTTCTTATCTCCCACCTGCTAACAAATATTCTAGGCACACTCACACTCGGTGACTAAATAAGCATACTCGGTGAATAAAGTTAGTTGTACTATCGGTATCGATGCGTTTCATGCTGAAAGAACCAATAGAGTCTCTCAAATCCAATTTAATGTATGAATATTGGAATAAAAACAAAATTAATCGGGAAAAATAAATAAATAAGTGATTCGGTGATTCGGTGAGTTAAGGAACGGTGATTCGGTGAGTTCATGATCGGTGATTCGGTGAGTCGGTGAGTCGGTGATTCGGTGAACTTTACAAATAGCCGGGTTTCGAGGGCATTTTGTTCATGTCGGTGTTTCTCTTGAAGTGTCAGACTGTGCATCACTCAACTGTTTCGAGTGTAGTTTGTAGTTCGATACCGTACTTCCATGAGAGTACCGTACACCCCCTTCGTCTACTGTACCCTTGTCGATACCGTATCCCCTTCAAACCCACATCATCGATCGATCGCTTCAGACGCGGTTTGTGCGTTGACCATGGCGGAGCCGGCTTGAAGACACTCTGAGGAGCGGCATCGATTGATACGAATGAACCCTGAAGAGTCAGTCGTCGATAAACGGTGATTACGGTACCCGTAAGATGTTGTAAGGTAATCGGTGATTACGGTATCCCTAATGTGTTGTATTGTAGACGATAGTTATCCACGCCTTCAGAATTGATTACATCACTAAGTCATGACGTGAGACGAGCCTAAACATACCGAAATCAGCAGAAACACCAGCGGAAAGACGAGAAGGAACCGCATTCCATGGAGGGAAGATACTTGAATGAGAGGAAGGATACGTGTCTCCCTCTCTCATTTCACTTGTTTGTTTCATTATTTGCATCGCTAATCGAATTCATTCGCATTCAAATTGGAATTTCGCGTGCAAAATGAAAGGAAAAAATCTAAAATCAACGCGAACGGAGTGAGCTACATGGTAGTTTTTCAGAATAAAATTAACAAATCAATACTTTATCACTTTATCTGCATATTATCAAGACGAATTCCAATACAACAAGGCGGTGTCGAATAAAATGGGGAATAAATGGTGTCATAACTCTCTTCTCGTCTATCTACGACATTCTCGGGAAACCATATATAATCGAATAAATGATATACTTCTCGTTCCGTTTCGTTATCACAATCCGCGCCGCTACAATCGATCGATAGGGGGGAGTCTACCGTACTCACGCGAGCGCTCGGACGGGAAGGGAATAATGCACTTTGCCAGAGTGTGAAAGTCTGATTGTGTGTGTGGTGTGGTGGTGGTGTGTAAAATGGGAAAACACACTTCCAGTACTTATACGAGTAAAAAAACGGGGGGGGGGGGGGGGGGAGCGTTGAAAAGACGACTTGGAAACTACTGAGGAGACAATGAAAGCGAGAGAAAACAGGTAAATTTGATCAAAACTCTATCACAGTGCGCGACACCTGTTGGTGCAGTGAGAAAAAAAGAGGGGAGTAAACACGGTAGGAGGAACACGGGGTCTATCGGCTTCAATAAACAAGAAAATATTAAATCGACCACCTCCTGCTCTGACTGATCTAATACAGAGTGGAGGTCAACTGTGTACATAAAGTGAGCGGGATCTACAGTATACCCCCGTGTGCTATACAGTAATCAAGGCGGAGCGGGGAAGGGAGGCGACGGCGATGCATACACGTGTGTAAAACGGGAGGGGGGGGGCGGAGCTTCCGAGTTCGGCGGGTCAGATTCGTTACTTGCTAAACGCCTCGAACACTGCCCACATCACCTGCAAGAATTTATACGTGAAACGGCACACAAATTTACAAAATTCAGCCCACATTTTTACATTATTATTGAGCGAGCCATAGTATTAGGTTGTAGCGTATATTTTCATACAAACAATCCACCATATTTTTGTTTTTGTTTGAGAACCAAAATATTCGATCGTTAATCACCTCGCAGCCCTTCTTCTCGGCCTCGGCGTCGAAATCCAGGTCCAGCAGCGACCGGACCCGCTTCATGGCGGCCTGGAAAAATCATGGATCTGACCCAGTGAGTCGGAAACTTACCTACCGTAATCATCTTTACTTTCGAAATTTTACGCGAATCCTATTCAGATATCTGATAGCAGTTCAATGACATAACTAACTATAGAACTTTGCATAGAAACTGAACTACCGTAACCCATATCCGGCAATCGCCAACTGATCTACCGTAACCCAAATCCGTTAATCGCAAACTGGCCTACCGTAACCCATATCCGGCAATTTCGAAGTGAATCGCAAACTGAGCTACCGTAGTACCTCATAATCGGCGTCGTTCAGCGGCTGGAAGGCGTTCTCGAGCACGTCCGACGCGTGCGAGAGGAGAAGGAGAGAGAGCATGCGCTGGAAGTTTAGATTAATTAATTGATTAAATAGATTAATTTAACGATGGAATTCTGATAATTCAACAGGTTATCAGAAGAATAGAGAGATTATGTTGTTCGAACGCGCAAAATGCGAGAAATCGGTGTTTGCCTAAGCGAAACAAATTAGTAGCAGTGGTGGAACCACAATGAGCCTTGTCATGCATGACTTTTTTTTATCGAAGAAAATCGGAAGAATATTGGTTAACCAAAGGACAGCAGAAGTAAGGATAATCACGGTGAAACACTGAATCGCAAACACATTTCCTTAAATATTACTTGTGTTAATAATCTTGTTAATTCTATGATGTTGTCATGGCTTCTCTAGCATTTCAGATCAGTACATTAAAGTGATGAAACTCGAGTCAACCTTCTAATTGTAAGCAAAACATTTTTGTAACTATAACACGGAACGATAGGACCATTATGGGCACTTGATTGTGAAGCGCTTGTAGAAAGGCCGAAACACACGACCTCATTGGTAAATCAGAAAATCAAAAAAAAAAACTATAATAATAGTTTTGAATTTCCTCGAACCATTATTGACACTCATACCCCTGATCTATTGTAGCAATGTCGAAACACTGGACTGACGACTATCTTCTCACATCACTCAAATACAACCATAAAATTCTTATAAATTTTAATAAACTCAAATGATGCAAAACAAGAATTCACTGTTGACACTTTGTTCTCTAAACGATAGTAGCAGTCCTATCGAAACATAATCCCTCCTAGTTACAATTTTAAAATAAATATTGATATTTAACAAATCAATAAATCGATAAATCGATAATCAGTACCTTGCTCAATGACATCATATTGTTTTGAAATGAAATGGTAGTGAAATGACAGCGCTAGCTAATCGACAATTCAAAAAAATCGACCTTGCCAACATCATAACCAGGGCCATATTAAAAAAGCAAACGCACTAATTAATTAATCACCCACCTTGTCCATTCGGTGCACGTCGTTCGTCCACTTGCCCAGCACGCTCTCTTGTACGTCCTGAAAGGAAAAGCGGCTGAGTACGGTAGGGTACGGTAGATACATGGAAAAACTAGTTGAAAATTACCTGGAATTTGAAAACATAACCCCCTTTCGAGATTTCCGTTAACAAGGCATTTCAATTTCAATTTGTTTATCCACCAGGGTGAGTAGAGAGAGAGAATGACGTATATTCTTCGACATTGTTCGGTGGAGGTCCGCCGTCTTGGTGGCGATTCGGTATGGGGGGTGGGGCTTCGGGGAAAGCAGCAGGTCGGGTGTTTGCAAATTAGAGGCGTAAAAAGAATCAGAAGAGAATGATATAGAGGGAAGAGAGAGAAGGTGGGAGCGGAAATTGAAAGGCGAGCTTATAGCATATTCTTCAGAAAGCACGTTCCATTGATCAATGACTCTAGCTACAAAACTTGAATGAGACGTTGGCGGGACAAATGGCAGTGCGATGCGCAGAGAGTGGGCTCTACGGAGACTACGGATAAGCATGTAATCTACAATAATGTAATCTACAGCATGTAATCTACAAGCATGTAATCTGCATGTAATCTACAATTCGCAAACACACTAAATAATTAAGCAATTTCCAAGGTCGTTTCAAAATCATACCAGGCATTCGACAGATGTTGTCACTTAACTTTTTCATGTATGCTAACGGGAGTCGAATGAAATAGAATATCGATCTAGGTAAGATACTACGGTAGTTGGAATGATAAGAATTGCATGCGAACACATCGCGAGCAACCCTCCGTGGTATGCTTTTTGGCCCCGAGGTCTACCCAATCCAAAAATGTGGTATGCATAGGTCCTTTCGGCAGTGGTATTATCCCTGAAACCTATCCACACCTATGACATTATCGCTCTGGCTACACTTAGAAGAATAAAGATCATCGCGTACCTTGATCAGCTTGGTCTTCTGGTTGCCGTCGCTCAGCGGGTGCGTCGTGATCTCGAAGATGACGAAGTTCTGGCGATCGGTTGTCAGGACGCCCTGAAAAGAAAGATAATCGATAATTATGTAAAATGTCGATAATGCGTAATTACACTTGGACTTTGCACCACATCAGACCCAACTAGTACCCTACGTGAAACCCAACTTAACCTTCTCGATCGAATTTTGTATTTTTCGTAATTCACACACAATAATTATGTAGAAAGAGGCCAACTCGTTTTACTCACCATTCAATTTTGTCCTATACTATCGTACCTTCTCGACGAGATGCTTGGAGAGAGAGACGAGAATCAAAATATTTTTTCCAAACAAAAATGAAGGTATGATTACTCCAAACTATGTCAAGGACAACTAGTACTATCCGTGAAACCTGAGCAATCATTTTCGATGGCATTGTGTATTTCTGTGCAGTTTTTTCTACAGCAATGATCAAGCAAGAACGCTCGACAATCGTATTACCGGTAATCGCCATTTCTACTCATCAATCAATAATGTCGATAACTACCGTACCTTCTCGACGAGGTTCTTGGCGAGACGCTCGCGCACATTGCGCAGCTGGTAGCGCAGCTTCAGCGGGTTCCACGTCTGCAAACGAGGGAATATTGATTGATTGCTTACGGTACCATTAAAGATAAACGATTGTTTGATTTGTTGTAGGGTCCAAGCCGCTGCAGCATTGAACCAAGAACCGCCCTCGCCATACTAAGAGTTCATGAAACGCAGGATTGTCGGGAAATATAGGGATTTTTGAAAAATACTGATTTTAAAGATGCATCGATTCTTTTATACTTTTCTTGCAAAGTATTCGATTAATGCATGCAATTGGGTAAATGTTAATTTCGGTAAGAAAATTGGCTTCGGACTCACATTATTGAAAGCCAACGCTTTGTCCTTAAAGGAGTCCTTGATACACACTACCCCCAACATTTACTTTACGGCAAAAATACTAATAAAATAGATACTTTACTAACTAAAAAATCGATAACCACCATATTTTCAAAAAAAATCGATAAATCAGCCGCCACCGTACCTCTCCGGACAGGTACTCGATCCAGCTCGTAACCGTCTCCTTCGGCTGCGTCTCCTGAAACGAATACTAATTAACCACAAGTCACTACCGTATCACCGCAACCCTCCTCCCACTTCAACTACGGTGATCCTAACAAATTAAATTTTAAAAGATTAAATTCAATATTCAATTCATTAATACATATTTTAGCCCAACCGTCCATACGATCATCTAGCAAATCACTCAGACTACTTTGCCGCAACGTGAAACACGAGACCTACTGGGGAATTTATTCGGTTCACCACTCCTCCTCGCCCCTTTAAAAAACTACCCGTGTTCAACGTCACCAGCAGCTGACGAATCGTTCGGGGGTAACTTTACCGCAACGTGAAACACACGACCAATAGGAAACTTGTTTGAAATTCTAATTTCAAACAGTGTGCAAATCAATAAACTACAGTACCTTGATGTGCTTGAGTGCCTCATCGAGGATGACGTCGCCCGTCGGCTCGGCCGATTTCACCTCCACCTGCAAGGGGCGATTGATAATTCACCACCGTACACAATTCGCTATCGAATCTCCGTGACCTATACATCTTCTGTATAACCTCGTTGGTTTAAAATATTGTGCAAGCAACTGTCGCTCAAGGATGTATTATGTTGCTACTCTGGGTATCTAGTATTATCACAGAAACCGAAAAGTGCCTTGTGCATTTCGAATCAAGTTAGACTGTATCTACGATAATCCAACCAGTTAAAATCGCTTCCACCCTAAAACATACCATAGTAGCTTCCGAAGATCATTATTGTATCAAGCAAGTCCACCAAAGATTGCTTAGCACCTTTGATAACTAACCCACTTCCAGAAACCACTGAGCGCCTCGTGTCTTTCACATTGAGCTAGCTACCACACTACGTTCAATGCTATTAAAACTGGTTCCATCAGAAACATCACGCCATTATTGCTCCGGAATGTTGTGTTCGTGTTTTAGAAATAACTGTCGAGGACGGATTGCAGTACTATCCACTCTGACTATCTTGCCCTGTGCCAGCAACTAAAAATTGCGGTGAACGATAAACCTTGATTCAACGAGATGATCTAGTAGTCGAAGCACCTAATCAGTATCATCCGTTAGTATAATACGCATACCAATCGTTACTACCGTACCACCAATCAATACTACCGTACCCATCCAATCAATCAATACTACCGTACCCATCCAATCAATCGATACTACATTACTACCGTACTCCTCCCCCTCTCACCTTTCTCGTCAGGAGTCCCTTCTTTCGCATGCCCACGCTCTCGAGCACAATGCGACCGCGCAGCGCCAGCTCGATCAGCACACAGCCTCTGCATTTTAATTATATTAATTAATTAATAAATTAATTAATAATTAGTAATTAATGAAACAAGATAAAGGTAAAGCTATCCCGTTACTCAAGGGACGTGCGCCCTGCGCGGGAGAACATTGCTAGGTCAGTGATTACAATATAATACGTAATAATATAAAAATAAGTTATTAATTAAGCTAATTAATAAAATCACCTGAGTCCGGACGAGATGCAGTCGTTCCAGAAGGAGGTGTAGCCCTGGAATCAATTAGTTAATTATGTAGATGATGATGCGCACAAAGATCAGAGCGCTACCTACTACAGCCAACTTTACCAATGTGTGAAACCGAAGTGCACCTAGTAAGAGTACTTCCCGAATCCCGCACATCGAGTTCAATCAACTTTAAATTGGGACCAATTATTCTTATTATTCTTATTCTTTAAATAAGAATAAGAATAAGAATAAATTATGATTGCCAAAGGACTATCTGTGAGTGCTTTCTCCACGACTCTTACCTAGCAGCTGAAGCTCCCCCCCCCCCCTCCACAAATGTGGAGGGGAGGGGGGGGGGGAGGGAGGCATATTCGTTGAAGCGCCACATCAATCATCTCGCTCCTAGCAACCCCGTTCCTCTTTCCTGCTGCTCATCCATCACTCCCCGAACGAGTGAGAGCCGGTTTTTTGGGCCAGAAATTGCACAAAAAAAATAACCCAAACCAATATTGCCTGATGTCCCGGCCCATCTTTTCCATTAAACTTTCAATATACTTTATACTTACTTACAATATACTTTCTATACTTACACTATACTTACAATATACTTTCAATAGCCGACAAAGCGACCTTTCGCCTAAAAGCCCCAGACACTTGGTAAAAAGGAGTAGCAAAGTGGGCGCAGCTGTGCAATTTCTCCCACAATTGATTGATCGAAGCTAGGCAAGAGTTCGCTGTCAGTCGAGAATCTAGCCACGTAGTTTCCCACGTTTCAATCATTGCTCATCAAACTCAAAATTGTAACTAGAATTAATATTCTTGGAGCATCATACAAGATAAGTAGCCAGCTTATGAGCGAATCAGCACTGCTAGCCGATGATATGGCCCCCTTCCCTGTTTCGACATGGAATGACATCTAGTATGGGATAACTGATATTCTTGCCATGAACATTGCAAATATTCATCGAATCACCTCCGGTGCATCATGTTTCACTGGTTTCATTAGATTCGCTCCTTATCACACAAATCAATCGGATGGAGATTTGAAACTTTCAAAAACACATTCTTCCCTAGCCGATGACTGTTTCATGAATGCGGAAATACGTTGCGCTTCCCAGATATATTGCTGTGTACATCTGTCACATGACCATACACAAACAGTCGCTTTACCAATAGCAATTCCCGTAAACGAGGGTGCACGTGTTATTGGAAATTTCATAGGATTCCCTCATACGCCGATCACTATTGTATCGAGCGACATGCGCTATTTCCGCTTTCAGCGCAAAGCCCTAACGCATTTTTTTCATAAATATAACTTATGAGCTCGCAATTTTGTTAATTAGCAAGAATTAAACTTAATATAATTAATTATAATAATCACCTCTCGGTCCTTCAGTCCCAGCAGCAGGATCTGCTCCATCAGCGTGAGGCGAGTGCCCTGCAGAAATATTATTTTATTAATTAATTAATATATAAATACTTGTATTTACAAAATGATTCAATTTCAGCAACTGATTGTTTTGTTAGTCTTATATTGCAGAAGACATCTCGCTTTCATCAAAACACTTTACTAATTCCATACTTACTACTGATACGGGAAAACGAAAGTGCCTGCCTAATTGATTCGACAGGAAAAAAGTAGCAATTCGGGTATTTCGGTCTTTCCCCGTGTCTGTGCCATATTTTCAACTATTTATATATTTTGGCAATCATAGCAAGACACATCTTTCCCCGAATGACTAATAACTTCACACTTCTCAGTCGTCGATTAGACCTCATTAAGGTACCGTGATAAAAATGAATAAAAAACCAATACAAAATTCCTACATAAACGATCACATTTTTCTAAAATCGTCAGCATTTTGGCGGGAATTCAAATAAATCAAATACTACCGTATACCTTGTCGTTCTCCTCGGCCGCTCGCTCCTCGTCGCCCGCCGCGTTGTCCACGTCATCGTCGGCACGCGGAGAGTCCTGAGGAGAAAATCGATAATTGATTATCTCTGGATTACGGTATCCCACGATCGATAATTGAATATCCATTGATTACTGTATTCTAATTACTGAGTAACACCTCCGTGTATACTCCAGTAAATCCCACGCGTAAACACTCTAATTCGCTCATCATCATTACTTTCTTGGATTTAATTTCTTCGCGGACGGTTGTTAATCGAATAATTCTGTATTAATCAAAGATCTAGCCACTTTGAAGCCCGAATTCAATGTCAATTCGTCCCATATTGTCAGCCTGTTTTGAAACGCAAAAAACATACAAAAAATAATGATCTACCCATTTCGAAACCCAAATCCTTCACGAGGAAAAAAGCGCAACCCGCTTTCCTGTCCCTTGTCAGGTTCTCCAACCTTCTTGCCGATCGGAGATCCATATCTACCGATCCTTCAAGCGCGCTACCTATAATAGGGCCCTAGGAGCCTTACCGCTTAACCCACGCACAAAATAAAAAAAAAATAAAAAAAAAGAAACAAGCACAGCTTGCTACAAAAGAAATCTATTATCGCCCGGGCTCTCCTTGTATATTTCTAAATCGTATAAATGTATCCCACTGTGGCAATTGGCAGCAAGAGCATAAAAAGAGATGATTTTCACACATATCTTGATAAGCATAATTAAATTTAACACGGTTAACATGATTATTTAAACATCATTATCGCCTTAATATCCACTCCCCTAATAATGCACGCTTGACACAGTTCGATCACTATCTCTAGTCGGGGTTCCTCGCGGCTCTGGATTGCACTGGAGAGACAAAGGAAATGGGCGCCTTTAGGACAGGGATTTAGGGAACCTTTCGTCTCTACTACAGACGATGAAAATTTAAGCCCAAACATCATGGAACATAAGCGTCACCTTTAGTCACATGTTTGGTAAAACTGAGCAATTCTTTACTCGTTTTGAGCTACCGGAGTAGAACCAGGCTTTTAAATTCACAAACACCATTCATATTTAATGGTTCACTGTTCCCGGCAATCCCCGATGAATTTCGATTGAGAAACAATGGAAACGAAGACAACCTGTGCAAACACAGCCGCATTTCATGCCCAATACCACGTCAAGAGCCCTTAACTTGAAAGTTTAAAGTTTCCACGTCAAAAATCGCCGAAAACACCCTCAATGTGAGCTAATTACAACTTTGGCAGCGCTACACTTGTTCTAATATATAAAATCAGATACTTTCAGGGACGTATTGAATAATACTTGCACTATGTAAAGCAATCCCAGATCGAAAAGTGGCCATTCATCGATCGTCACGACGAGTACAGATGACTCATCGATGCCTATTCCTTATCGAAGCAAGATGTCGGGGTGTGTCTCTCGACTATCGGAGTTTCGTAATACAATTTTGCTTTTAAAATACGTAATTTAGCATGAATAAAAGGAGTCAACACTATCAATTATCCCTCCTGCTAATTTATGTAAAAATGTGAACAATTTGCATTAGAACACGCATTTACTCCGTAAGAACAAGAATAATATAATTAAAGAAAGTGAATAAATAAATACGCACCTCGTTGGCCGCCTTGCGTCGCCGCTGCACCAGCCCCTCGTTCATTCGCTGGAATTTAGCAAATTTAATTGATTTAAACACCCTAAAATCATGAAAAACTGAGTGAAAATCACGAGCAAAAAGGCGCGACGACGGCAGATAATCTCCTACTGAAAACGAGCATCGATCCGATTTGGGTGCCCCTCCCTCCCTTTCTTCTCGTCTCGTCCGTTTTCCCTTTTCCATCCGTGCCACGTTTCCAATGGAAGCAACGAGCGAGAGGGGAGGGAGGAAAGCATTACTGAGGCTCCCCGTAATAAGGGCGATAGGGATCTATAGGCAAGCGTTTTTTGCCTAGGAAAGCAGCCGACTAACAGCGAACCCGTGTGTCAAAAACAGCGCCCGGTCAAGTAGTCGCAACTTTGTTTACTTTATCGGGAGTGCGAAGTAGGCGAGCGGGGAATAACAGGGGCGACGGATTGCGTTATCGATCAATAACAGGGACGATTGCTAGTGGTTCACGCTGGGGAGTCGCGAAATGAGGTCGATTTCAAGGAGGCGTTCGAACGCACGCGCAATAAGTGGATATAGAAAATAGGCGAGCAGCGGGCGCCCGGAAGAGAGTGGGGCGGCCGCGACGCGAGGGCAACGCGTCGCGGCCCCGGGAGAATAGCGCGCTGAGCCACATGTGTGAGCAGCGCCCCGGGAAAGGAGAAACATGAGCCTCGAGCGAGAAAGAAATCAAACCCGAATCAAAGAAATGAGAAGAAAACAAACGAATCGCGCCTGTTCTTCCCGATGCGGGGCAATTTCTAGCGCGTCCCGTGATCACCTCACAGTGGGCTAACCGGGTGTCACAAATCGATCCTAATACGAATAACTACCGGCAAAATAACACAAAATCAATAAAGCCCCAAAAACGTGATCAGGCGCGGCACACGCGGATTCCGGGCGAAATGATAATGCAATTTCCCGGTCACGACCTGGCTCTGATTACGGTATGATTGCGAATATTTTTGATTTTTTGATAAATAATTATTTTTTGCAATGTTTTACTGAAAACTTGTTCTGCATTGCAAATTATTTCAATATTTTTATTTGGATTGAGAATCGCAATTGCATCCGGATGGACTACAGTTTGAAAATGGATTTTACCATTATTTTTTCCAACTTATCGCTGTACAGATTCTGATTCACCCCTTACAACTCGCCAATAACATCTCCATCCACCTTCAATCAACCTAATGCTCCTTCACATTCCTCCATTCCTCGATAGCTGTAAATCGCATCAACGTGCCAAAGTCCTATATCGTCCCTCACCTTTCTCGTTTGTACCTACTCTCAGGCGGTTTGGGCACCCAGAGAACGCTCGAAATGAAGAGACAAGCCCATTGACAGTCGCTATCATCTATCATCATGCAGGGCTACAAAGGAGATATCGCCCTCTCATTCTTGTTACA
Source organism: Pristionchus pacificus (assembly GCA_000180635.4). Lineage (NCBI taxonomy): Eukaryota > Metazoa > Nematoda > Chromadorea > Rhabditida > Neodiplogasteridae > Pristionchus > Pristionchus pacificus. The sequence continues at coordinate 21,232,512 of CM026579.1, forward strand.
GCGCAGCACTTTTCGGCCGCGAGCCCTCCTCTATCTTCTCAATCTATTGCTCCTCTGACTCGGAAAAGAAAACGTCCATTGGATGTCACTGTGGAGGACTAGTCATGGAATGGTCTCTGCATTTTGCACGATCCCTTGCTTATCTGACTATGGAAAGATATCATGAATGGGGATGTTACTCGCTCAGCGTCAATATTCGCCGATAAGGAAAAGGGTGAGCGAAGGGCTTAAAAGCGCAGAGAGCCCGAGTGATAGTAACTTTTCTGCCCGCATCGTCAACAACTCATCATCAACATCGAGAATGCGAGTGCTCCTACTCCTACTGGGATTGGCTTCGCTAGGAGCCTCGACATGGGTAATACATACTATGCAGTTACCGCATCCAGACATACTCTCATCGTGTTTCATAGGGATGCGAATTTTGAGCTGGATTACGGTCGGCATAAGATCGCAGTTAATATCGTAAGCTTTCCCAACCAACAGACACGCAATGCGTCACGGTAGCTACAGTACCGTAATGCAGACAATATTCCGTAAGGATTCCTGTAGTCATTGTGTGACCCTGGGGTTCCTGATCCGAGAGAGCTGGACCCAGATCCGGGAAATAGATACATCTCCTAAATCGCAGATCGGCGAGGAGTACTGGACGACTATTGACGGCGGCGGCGCGCCCTTCCACGGATCTATCAATGACTTCGCCCGCGTGGACGGGCTGGACAACAAGTTCGTCGCCTTCTGGTGAGTGGAGCTACTTGCCGGTTCCGGCCCAGAATTCCCGGTGCTACAGAGCCGTAAAATAGAACCCGGCTCAGGATAACCCGGTCGTACTACCCGGGCGAGCACTTCGAGGCGTTCGGCGTGGCGTATGTGGACGCGGATGGAAAGGTAGATACGGTAGTTGACTATTATCGATTTTCCGGCCACAGTAATTTGATTATGATTTTCGAAGATGCGCGCAAATCATTATGAACAAAAAATACGTCTTCCCTTCGTAGATCGTCTGAAACTCATTGCAAGTTTAAAATTTGACTGATTTTCAGGTCTGTGCGACCTTCGCCGGCTTCCGCAGGGAAAACATCGAGGTGATCTTTGAACTTTGAACTTTGGCCTTTTGTTTCCTTCCTCTAGCGATCTTCATACCTTTACAATCGCTGATTCAGTGCCAACATTACTCGTTGCCGAGAGTCTTTTGATAGTTCCGAACCGATCGATCATAATTTTTACAGCAATCAATCGCCCAACCTACTGTACCCCTAAAAATAATCGATATTCCAGATCTGCGGCAACTTCCGTGTGCTGTCCATTCCGCAGCGCTATTCCGGCCGTGATCTGTGAGTTTCCGGCTAAGCCATTTCCCGGTTCCGGTCCCGGCTTTGATTCCCGGCTCCAACCCGGAAGTTGCGCTCAGGTTCGAGTGGGTCGACGGGCAGACCGCAGCGGCGGACACCGTCGGCTACCTGGCGCATCGTGTGGCCAAGGCGACGAATGACGAGGGCGTAAGTGCCGCGGCTTCCTTATTCTAAATCCCGGCTCTGGCTTTATAAGAGTGTGCGGCTGGTAGAAAAACGATGACCCGTTGCCCTCTTAGGGAGGGATTAGCGGAGGAACTTGCTAAGCCGCGCTCAGGCCACTCGTGCATGTTTCATCGTCTGCTCTCGCGTTGAGTGGCTGCGTCTCGGGGGGGGGGGGGGGGGGGGGGGGGGTCGAAGTGACCAGCGGGATTCATCTGCCCAGGCATACTTTTCGCGGAACTCATGCCAATAAGATTTATGTATCGTGAGAATATTTTCCATTCCACTCGTAGCTGACTTTTGACGAACGTTCGAGGGGGCGGAGAAAGGAAGAGACCGGGAGGAGGCGGTAGATCAAGTGTCCTCCTCCCCCTTCCTTTCCCCTGCCTCTCTCCCAGACAATCGATAGCTCGCTAACCAGCACATCTCATTTGCTGAGCATTTCAAACGCACGATATATTTTTTTTTCGAATATCCCCCGCCAGCAGCACTGTGGAATAAGTTGAGCTTGGTTTACAAAGACTGACTGAAACTCATTCGACCTTCATCAAAGCTCTCCAGTCTCTCCAATCGCGTTTCAGATCTTCACCAATGCGGTGAGACCATAACATGAATATAAGTGCGCTTTTACTGCGCGTACCCTTTTCGAAACCAACCTCGTGACGTGTGATACTCACGATGTTTGCAGCTTGTCAATATACGACTCTCCTAATTTCTTCTCCTCTATTTCGCCGATCAGGCAGTATGAAAGTGTATAAGATATGAGGAGAGTCACAAACAAACAAAGCCCTGGTCGGTACCATAATGAATTGTCAATCATACAGCACAGCAATGATCAATGCTTTCGTCATGTCGCGTGATCCCTCGTCGGTCAGAGACAATGATAGGACATGAGATAGTGAGAGACAACACCAATTGTCAGATGCGATCGTATCGTGGAGCATACGGCTCGTTATCTACGAGAAGGAAACGTGCAACAATATATGATTCATGAGCAAGCATTGCATAAGCGAATGCAGGATTTTGATTGCGAGGAGCACAATTATATCTTGCGAAAATAAAAAAAATAGCACTGGATTTGGGCACATTTATCTCGAAAAGAGTGAGTTTTTTTCTAAAATTTAGATGAGTTTCAATGTCATTTGGTAAGGGGATGTCTTGGGCAAATATGATTTTCCTTTTATTTTGATAGTTTGAACAAACAAAAAACAGTAACCAAGACAATACGGATTAAGTTTATTAAATTATGAACGAATTCTATACGTATTTTGTACGTTACTGATCGTCCACGGCGACATCATCCCCTATGAGAAATCTACAATCTGTGCAAAACCCCACTTCCTTAGGGCAACCGAGCCAAATTGGTAGATCTAGCGTACCCGTCCGCCGTACCCAATCCAAACAACCTACTGTACCCAATCTACCTATCGTAATATACGTCGTTGCAGGAAATCGTCTACGGGAACGCCATTCCCTTGGAAAAATTCAAATTCTGAACCCGATCCTTAGGGCTACCTATCCTTAGGGATCCTTAGGGCTTCCTATCCTTAGGGATCCTTAGGGCTACCTATCCTAAGGGATCCTTAGGGCTACCTATCCTTAGGGATCCTTAGGGCTACCTATCCCAAGGGATCCTTAGGGCTACGGCGAAGAATAGTCAGCTAATTCTTCTGTCACATTCTAATTCTAATTCTAATTAAGCTTAATTAAGATAATTCTAATTCTAATTCTATATGCATTGTCGTTGCAGGAAATCGTCTACGGCGACGCCATCCCGTCGAGGAAGACCTTCGCGGGCGCCCTGAGGACCAGTCTCGACACGGAGATTATTGAGGTTTGTTGTTGTTGTTGTTTTTTTTTTTTTTGAATACATACTGTATCGTCTCTCTGTTCGACGAGAGAAATGGAGATACGGATTCTTAATTCGAATATTTTTTGGTTAATTGAGTCGGCTAGATTCAAGTAATAGCGCATCGGAAATTCCGCCAAGTTGCGTTGATACCGATATCGAACTTGAAACTCATTTTTTGTAAATTCCGTAAAGTTGCAACTGGACAAATGACTACTGAATCCGATACGATGATCTTGTAGTACGGATCACGTAATGACAATTCACGAGCATTCAATGCCGACTAGATGATGATAGATAGCTAACAGAATTGACACTTTTCTGCTCTTTTCTGTCTGATAACTTCGACCCTCGCCCACTAAATTATCAATCATCGATTAGTGGAAGAGGATCAGACTCACAGTTGAGCGGGACTTGAGCAGATTACGTATAGAGTTCGAAATACGCGGGTCGCCGTCTCTCCATTTTCCACACTCTCTCACCGGTCAGAGAGGCGAGAGAGTGTGTGAAATGAAGAGACGGCGGCCCGTATTTCGAACTCTAATTACGTAGTCTCAAGCGCATTTCTTTGAATCCTTAGACAGATTGGCCCTAATGTTTTGATGGTTTGATGGCTTGTTGTGAATCTTACTTATGATCGGATTAGTAAGAGTTGAGTGACAGTTTCTGAGAGCTTCAATCACGTTTCTTAGAATCTCTTGAAACCTGGCGGCAATGCTTTGATGATCTGTTGTGATTTTTAAGCTGATTAGTCGGATCGGATTAATGAGAGTTGATTGGCAGTTGTTGTGGACGCGTCGGGGGGGGGGGGAAGTTTCTGATTGTAAGAGGCATCATGCATTGAATGAAACTGACGGTACTAGGTCGTCACTGGAATTAATAAAGGAGAATTACCAAAAGTATCACCCCATATTTCCGAGATCAAGCCATATTTTGATAGTGATCGGAAATCTGTCTTGCATCAGGCCCCGGCCTGAAATTAAACTGAAATCAATCTAATTTCAGTCTAACTCGGACTATCTTTTGTCGGTTTTCTGGTCCGAAATCGGCCAAAAATACTCTCGGCTCATACGACAGAAAAAATCCAAAAAAAAATTCCAGTCCGACTCTGATTACTTTCAGCGCGTGCAACTTCTTCGACTCAATGTGGCCTGAACTTAGCACATAATTAATTTTATGCCCAATGCGCGAAATAACTCGCTAAAATCAGCCTGAAATCATATTGGAAATGACCTAAAAACACATTTTTTCAGAATTCCCAACAAAAAATCAAACAAAAATCATGTTGGAAAAGACCTAAATCACATTTTTTTCATACTTCCTAACCTAACTTCAATCATATTTTCAGTCCGACTCCGAATACCTCCAGCGCGTGCAACTTCTTCGACTCAATGTGGCCGAGAACACGAGCCGACAGCCGCACGTGCCTCGTTAGTGATTTTATTATACATCTTTCAGAACTATTCTAGAGAGAGGCTTTGAGTTACGTAGTTTTGTGCCAACCTTGGTAAATTTGTACTTGTGAGCAAAAGACCTCGTGAGTGGTTTTGCATAAGAGCATGATGCCAATCACAATATTCTCGACTCAAGAGAAAAATCGCACCGCTTTTAGTTAGGAACTGAACCTTTAAAATACAAAAAAAAGGAAAGAGCTGACAGCCGCAAGTGCCCGTGTGTATAAATTTATTTAGTTCATTCTCATTTACTTGTTTAAAAAAGATTTTTGTAGGTGTAGTTCTCCAATAAATGCAATCGAAAGACGAGCAGACAGTAACATGTGCCTCGATGGTATTAATTGGATGTAGTTTTAGATATCTATCGAAGAAGGCGATGCAACAACAAATCAACCCTTCACCGATGTAAAGGCGTAAAATGAGCCCTTGAAACTTATCTGAAAGAATTTTCCATATCGAATTTTTCAGCCTTTATGATCTGTGTCTGTGCGAAGTGCCTAGCGACCCTAAAAACCTACCCGCCTCCATCTTTCGCCTCCTCCTTAGGACTCCCAATTAGGCTAATAGAGCACCGCTAGATTTCCATTCGACTTCCGTAACCCCACCCAAGTTCGCCGGGTTACAATTATAATTCCAGGCCTGCCTCCCCCTTCCTCGCCTCCCTGAATCCCCCAATTAGGCTGCTAGACTACCGTAACCCCACCCAAGTTCGCCGGGTTACAATTATAATTCCAGGCCTACCTCCCCCGCCGCCTCCTCCACCCGTCCAGCCCACGAAGGAGCTGATCTGTGACCAGAGAGGAAATGCGTTCGAGAAGAGAACCGATGCCAGCGGGTACAGTGGTTACACTGATAAATGTGATCGACAACTGAGCTAAAATATGTGGATACTGTAGAATAGGGCTTGGAAGGTTAGCGCCCTAATGAGCTCAACTGTGAAGAGAACTGATATACGATAACTAGAGTTTAATCGAGAACTGACTGGTACGGTTGAGGGTACGGTTCATGAGCTTACGGTTGACGAGCATGAAGAGAAGTGGGATAAACTTGTGTATTTCTAAAAGGAATAGATTTTAACAATCGGCTCATTTTCCATTTTGGCTGCTTGACTAGTGGATGTGAAACATATCTGGACATAATTTTTTGATAATTTTTAATTGACGATAATGAATTGACTGTCCAATATTGCAATAACTAGGTCACACAATTCCTGTTATTGGCCCTGATTTTTTCAAATGGCGATCGGGAACTGACTTAAAAAAAAACAATATTTTCCAGCCGCACCTTCTACGTGGAGTACGACGAGCGCGCGAATGGAGGGTGAGATTTATTTCATTTAATTGACTGCCTGACTCTCTTCATTTTCCATGCTCTCTCGCCCTGTCTGACTAGCTGAATTGGCTGGCACTTTCAATTTCCCATTCACTTATGAATTTGCTGATCTGTAGAAGGATTCCGGGTGGTATGCAGGAGAGAGACAGAGCTTATTTTCGAAAATAATTTAAAAAATAATTTCGAAATTCCCTTCAGACGTCGGCCGAACTGCCCCTTCGTCGCGCCGGTGATTCAGCACCCCGTGAGGGTGCCGGACGGACGGGTAAGGGTTACTGAATGATTACGGTAGGACAATGATAGGTATAGTTATTCCGCAATGAAAATTCTTCCAATACAGTGATAGTTTCCGCATCAAACTCTGATGTAGCAAGGCTGAAACTCATTGGGTTGGAAATGTTGCGCCGGTGATTCAGCACCCTGTAAGAGTTTCGGACGGAAGGACGAGGAGTTCCAGTAGAATTATGGAGCCATGAAGCCATCAATGAAGTCTTCTAATGTTGCAGCTCTTAACTAGTCTTGCCTAATATTTCATAAATACAGTACGCGCACGCCATCCTACCCGACCACCATGACGCGAATGGACAGACGATTGATGACGCGCACATCGGATACGGAAGGAGATACAGGGTACGGTAGGATACCGTAGAAATCGGAGCGATCGAATACTGAGTATTTTTTCTTACCGTAGACTATGTGCTGTTTCGCTACTAAATGGGTCTGTGAGAAGATACATAGTGCGAGTTACTGATCGAGAACCCCAGATTTGTTTCTTCGAGAAGACATACAATACGATTACGATACTGTAGAACATTCTGCGCACTCACTAACGAACCAATGATGATTGGGTCAGTGAGAGAGATCAAAGATCAACTAATTCTCCCCCGTTTCAGAGAAAGATCCTCCGCGGCATGAGACGCGCCGAGAAGAGCGATTAATCATGGAATAAATCGATAATCGACCTAATGATCTACAAGATACTCTAGCCATGCTATTATTTGTGATTTCAAACGCTAATTGTATCACTGCAAAAAATGTGTATTATGTGATATCATTATCTTCTCGTATTTGGAAACATTCTTCTCAAATATTAGTGCTTTTGAATTTTTCTCTTATATCTATGACACGCGATCATTACATATTTTTCATTGTGCATGCACATGAATACGTGCGGAAGATGATGTTTCCTCTCTGATCTGAAAAAAGCGGCGTCAACCCTGCCAGAAATGCTAAATGCACGGCTAAATTGTGAAAGAGAGAAAATGTTTTTGAATCGCATCTTTATAATGAGGTTCCCCCATTGAGCAAACTGCATCCTTGCTTAGGCGATACGAGCAAGACGACGATAACACTTTTTCTGCCCCGCACCACTTTGCTGTGTCTATCCAACATTTGCTCGGCTTTGAAGATCCTGGACGATTTTTTCATGACGGTACGGAGAAAAATCCGATCTAATTTTCGGTCAGTCTTCACTTTGACCGGTGAGGAGCAATGGGGAGTACATGAAAGATCGCTTGGTTATATATTGTCTCTTCATTCCACCCAACCTTTCAGCAACGGTCAAAGAGGCGACAGTACCGAGCGACATGGGGAGGGGCGTATCTCGACAGGTCATTTCTATCGTGCACGGACGGATTCTTCACGCCGCCTTTTTGAGATCCCGAACGTTATGATTTTGTTGCCAGCATGAAGAATCCGTCTCGTCATTCCGCGTGCACTCACAACACAGTAGTGTTTGAAATACGGGTCGCCGTCTCTTCATTTCACACACTCGCTCGCCTCTCTGACCGGTGAGAGAGTGTGTGAAATGAAGAGACGACGACCCGTATTTCGAACTCTTGGAATAAACGATTAAACACCATGACAGCCATGTTTGAGATCCCGAACAAAATCTGTCTGACCCCGCAAACAAAGACTGATTCCCTGAAAGGCGGCGTGTTGCCGATTCTGCCCATGACGGCATGTCGCCTTGACCTGCCGAGAGGTGACATCAATGAGACAATCTGTAAGGCGTTGCCGATTGTGAGGACTTTTACACTGATGGTCACAGAAAATGGCTTGAACTAATCGTGAGAGCGTTTGTGAAATGTCCGGGCTCCCTTAACGATCTGATAAGATCAGTTTGCACTACAGCTAATCTCTCATTGACTCCACTAGAAAATTACGACCACGTGCTGGAATTCTGCTACGTTTTTTGCGAGTCGAAGTGATATGATAGTATCCTGGAGGTGACGATTAGAGCTGTCAGGATGAAGAATCCGTCTCCTCATTTCGCGTACTCTCTCGTCACTCTGACCGGTGAGAGAGTACGCGGAATGAGGAGATGAATTCTTCACCCTGACAGCTCTAGTGACGATACCGCTGTATTGCGCACAATAGACTGATACAGCCTCAAGTAAATGTGATCATTCTTATTTTGCGTACACGAAGCAACTTCGATGAGACATAAAGCGCCAGTTCTTTGAAAAAAAAGAAGCTCGAAAAACTTCTGCTTCGAAGCTTGAAGCTAAAACATGAAGCGTCATCGTAAACCGCATTCAACACTCCATAACTTTTCATTGCGATACTGCTATTTTTACGAAACTGATTAGTATTGGTAAGTTCAATTGCCGATCCTCATACTCTATGCTCAAAGCCTCTCAATCATTTAAATATGAAAGAAAACTTCCCATCCAAAAAAAAATCCAAGGACTTATTGTTCATGCACAGAATTCACTTCCTTCCGATAAGTTGCGACTCAGGATCATGATGCCTGATATGAAGGTGACGAGACAAGGGTTTTGCACACGAGAGACTAGAGTGCGCAATAAGGGTCACCGTCTCTTCATTTCACGCGCTCTCTCATCGGTCAGAGCCACGAGAGAGTGTGAAGAATGAAGAGACGGCGACCCGTATTTCGAACTCTACGAGAGACCCTCTGCTTATCGGTGTCTGATAGATAAAAATACGTATTTAATTTCACAGCTCACTGGCATTCTGCGATATTGTGTATCCATTCGAGACGTTTTTGTGTCTTTGCTTGTTTTATCAATATCCCTGCACGTATTCGATAAAAACAGTGTTAATAATATTTTTTGCTAATTGTAGTACGCGGAATCATTCTATTTTGTTCCGACCTTCCTACATAGTGATGGTGAAACATATTTGAATACGTTTGAATCATAAAACAAATAAATATAAATAAAATAGCCGGCTTATCTGACGTGAGACAAAGTTTTCAATTTTTAAAAGTTTTGAAAGTGTGCTTAGAAAGTAGCAGAATGGAATATTTGATATTTTGTTTTATTCGTACGTTTAAGATATTGTTTAAACTCCGTCTCTGAACAAGAGCTGTGATATCATTATGGGACATCTACCTACTAATGTCTTATCAATGACAACTTGTCATTAACAAGCCTTTTAAATTTGTTTACAATTTCTATAAATTTTCTGTTATTGCTGTGTTCTGGATAAGTTTTACCACCACTTCTTATGAAGAATATCAAGGGCAAGATTAATAATAGCTTCTCTCGTCTTGGAAACAGTTTAATTTTCGGTAAAAATAACCAAAAATGAAAGAATCTGAAAAAAATTCAGTGAAAACTCAGTACAAATAGAGTGCGCCCGACTGTCATGCCATTGTGTGATTTCCTCCTGTCTAATCTATTACCAATGACGAGCCTCTTGATATGCAAGCTTTCTAGTTGCTCGGAGAGAGTAGGGGCTAGGGATGTCCAATCAATTCCAATACCCAATTAATTGATTTTGCGGCCGCTCAACCCCTCGGAAAATAAGGAATAAAGGTCAATTAATTGGTCAACCCAATACCAATTACCGAATTAATTGGTATTGTCTCTGAGTATTGTCTCTCCCTAGTAGGGGCCAAAGTGAATCGTCACTTTCCCTCACTATGCAGAATCGAGGACCTTTTTGATAAGGTGTTTCGAGATGTGATTAAATAGGCAGTCCACGTCTACATATCGTGTTTCTATGACAAACTACTGCTCGAGGAGCTTTCCTGTTTTCATGAATGGTTTGCCAGTCAGAGAGCGTGTAATGATTATAGGTCGTCGCCACTGATTGTGCCTACAAAGTTATCTGTTGTTTTCCGCTTGTTTTCTGAAAACATGGTTTTGAAATGCATTCGATTACATTTATTTTTTGAAAGCGAGAGCTCAGCACCATCACTCACTTCTGTTCTCACCACAATCACTAATAGGAGTGAGACATATTCGAATCAATTATTGATATGAATTTTTCCTCCTCTGCTGCATGAATTCAAGGCAGAAGGGGCAGTTAAGGGAGTATCTTCATCATCATGCGACACTGCTAGGCTAGATCCAGAGCACTGTTTCGATTTTGCAACAGCTTGTCATCTCGTTTATTGTTCTCACTAAAACAATAAATACGCTCTTTTTACGATACCAGAGTAGACTCAACCCTCGCGATATCCAAGCCATGTGGTGATATGCATTTTCGTGCCTTCCTTTGTTATTGTCTTGTTGCCGAGAGTTGATAAGCTTGCAGGGACGCAACATTTCCCTGTCAGCTATCCCGCGATCTCCGATCGCTCTCGATTTGGGGTCGAATCACGTTGCGACTCGCGATTTTTCGTCTAACTCTCTTCACTTAGCGTGCTCTCTAGCCTGTCTCTCGCTGCTCGATGTGATTGATAACCACGACAATATCTCCTTGTTTCTCCGACAGTCACAAAACGAAACAACCGAGAAAACGTGGCGAGAGTGTTGCGAATAGGCTCTTCTTGTTATCTTCTTGCTGTATGACGAGAGACAATAGCAACTGAGGAGTGCGGGAAACTTTTTACACATCACTGATAGCGAGTCTATCAGAGAGCAGTAGAGATGATGGGAGCCAGTCAGCATGAGATAACATGGTGAGATTGATGCAAGGGATCTTCACTCCTGTCAGGAAGACAGGGTTAGAGAGCATGCGAAATTGAGAAACTCAAGCATGTTGCGAGCAAGCCTGATAAGCGTGATGCTATTAGGTCAGAAAAAGCAAGAGAACATACAAAATCGAGAGAGTCAGACGAGAAATCGAGTGACACAGCGAGAAAGAGAGCAAAAACCTGGTAAGCACACTGTTGCATCAGTTCGTTGAGATCTCTGATAGTGATAGGCAAGAAGATATTGGAGATAACGAAGAGACAAAAGTGAGAAATGGGAGAAAAAGAGGCGATTGAGAAGGAACTTGACCTTCGCACGTTGAGGTTGGTGCATATTTACCCTTATCTCTTTAATTAACACTATCGTTCCTTTCGTATAACTTGATAGAGAACAGGCTGAATCAAGAAAGCCTAACAGTTGCTCGCAACACTTGATTAGAGCAATGCTCTCGTCTCTATATTTATCTACATTGTCTATCGTTAGTTTGAGAAAAGAAGAGAGTATGTTGGATCAAGAGGGCTCGAAACTCTTCCCAATGTATCTATAATAGGTTAGATATCGCTAGAGAGCATGCGAATTCGAGAGAGTCAGACGATAAATCGAGTGGCCCAATGCTTTTCGTACCACGTTCCCGCTCCATTTCCACGCGCTGTTTCCTTTTGTGATCAACCCCTGCTCATCTTTATCTTTATCCCTATTCTTCGCGCGTACACGTTTTCGTGTGCAGTGTTTCATTTTGACCCGGCCTTTCTTTTGCGAATTATTCCTTTGGAATTATTGCTTTGGATCCTGGTCTCATCAATTTCTTTTGCTTGACATTATTACTTTTTTCAGATCTTCATTTTTGCAATGAACTTCAACCAACTAATCGACGAGATCGCGGCCGGGTTTGAGGATGAAGTGCTGGATCTGGACAGGGTGAGCATGCATTCATTATGCTCGTTTTTTTTCTATTCATGAATTGCGATCCAGGTCAAGATCAATGTATCTATAGAAAAAAACAAGTTCTCGTGCCGGCGATAATTAGTACAAGAGTTAGAATTACGGGTCAGCTTCTCTTCGTTTCACGCGCGCTCTCTCTCTGTGCGAAATTAAGAGACGGCGGCCCGTATTTCCAACTCTAACCGCAATGATAGAGATGACAACAATAAATAATCAACAAACAACGAGAAAACAAGAAACACCTAACAACAAAGACAACAATAAAGCAATAATAAATATTTCAGATCAAGGCCCTCCTCTCCTTGTACAAATCCAAGCCCGAAGAATGGAAGAAATACGCGATCTTCGATGAGCTGCAGTCAGTTTTCTCCACTCTTTATAGTTATTTTTATTTTTCAATCGCCAACAGTCACTTATCGAAGAGTGTACGTCTCTGAAGTCTATGAATACGGCGGGAAACAATCAATGACCGAAATTCCTGATGTCGTTGCTGAATTCTGACAAACTACGCCACTGTACACGAAAGTTTCAAATTAAAGATCAGAGATTAAAGATCAAAGATCAAATTCCCCTTTCCAGATGCTGCTACACGCGCAACCTCGTGCACCGGGGCAACGGCAAATTCAACGCGCTGATCCTCTGCTGGGGCCCGGGTGCTTGCTCGAAGTGAGGCGTTGATCTTTGAACTTTAATCTCTGATCTTTAGTCTTCTATCAAAATTTATCGTTTGCCTATCACTCGTCAGCTGGGAGTGAAACGATCTTCTGATTTATCTTGATCACACATCTGACACTGCATCGGATTGCTTTGGAACAATTTTGAATGCGTTTTCGACTATTGATTTTCGATTGCAGATATGCTAGTTTGATGCATAATTAACGGGAGACTTCCTGCATTGATTTTTGTTCGATTTTATTAAGTAAATAAAACTGGATTTTCTTTCGTTTCCGGATATGTTTCAACAGAGACGCAAAAGCAGCGAGAGTTCGCTTGACTCCTTGATTCCTGCTCGTTTTTCGCCATCATTGAAAAATTACAGCGTGCACGACCACCCCAACTCGCAGTGCTTCGTCAAGGTGCTGAGCGGGGATCTCATGGAGACGAGGTGGGCGTGGTCTTTGATCTTTGGTTTTTGGTCTTTGATCTTGTCTCGTTTTTCCCGTGTAGTCAAAGGGTAAGCATCTTGAAAGTGTTTGGACATGAAATGGGGATCCTTTGCTAATGTAAGCGCGAGATAAGTTACAGAATTATGTATATTCACTAACGGTAGCTCTGTTTTGGGGTGGAATTTCCCCGGAAAATGAAACACTCGCTGTTAAATAGCGCAACAAATTTGCAGATTCCACTTCCCACAAGACGGCGCGGACAAAAGACTTGCGCCCCTGGACATCATTGATCAAACAACATGCAAGAAGGACGAAGTATCGCACATTGATGGTGAGATTTTGTTTGTTTGTGGTGAGATGGTGAGATTTTGTTGTTGTTGTTTTATAGTTATGCAAAAACAACAATGTGTTGAAAGATGATCAGTAATCGTTTTCTCCAAACGCCTGGTGCCTGGAATACTGGTGAATCGTAGAGGTCTCGATTGAAAAATTGTCAGTGAAACATGCCTATCTGAACAAGATTTCTTTACAACAAAAAAAAGTGTCGAGTGCGGGAGGAGTAAGGAGTACGCACAACAACTAGAACGAAAAACTGTTGTTTCAGACTCGATCGGCGTGCACCGCATGGAGAATCCATCGCACTCCGAGCCCGCCGTGTCCCTGCACATCTACTGCCCGCCCTACCAAGAGTGCAAGCTGTACGATCAGCGAACGAGTACGTTTAAAGAGTATTAAAAAATATTTAGAAATATTTAAAAATATTTAAAGAGTATTTAGAGTTTAGCGTTTAGTGTTTCGTTTAGCGTTTTTAAGTTTTTTTGGCATAGATTTTAGGGTTACGTTTAGAGTTAGTCAGTTCATATTATCATATTTTCTACTGAATAGCAAGTGGGGGGGGGGCTGTCCGGTAGTTGGTGATGAACAGGGGGATTATTCACATCTACTGAGCGCCCTACCAAGAGTGTGCAAGCTGTACGATCAGCGAAAATGACTGCGTTATTATGCGAGAAATTCCATACCATTTTTAATAAACATTGTGAAACATAGATAGACACACACTTGCGATTGTCGTCGGAATATCAGATATTCCTGATAAGTCGTTTCGTCGTACACACGCGCGCGTTATTTATCGTTTTAACCGTTCGAAGGTCCGACACGGAACCGGCAGCCCAGATTGTTTCAAAGATTTTTGTTCGATTTTTGCGAGCAATACCCAAGCCGAATTGTTGACAGATCACATCTCCAATCTAGTAGACACAGGCGCTGCTGCAGTGTAAAATCTCGAATATTTGGGAAAAAACGTATTAATTAGTTATATTCAATATTTCCAGGCCAAACGCACGTCGGAAAGGTGACCTTCTGGAGCGAATACGGCGTTCTGACGAAGAATAGGGGAAATCTCAGTGCTTAATCGTCGACTGACTTTTCAATCCTACCGTAACCCAAATCCGTAATCCGTAACGGTACTGTAATTGTATTTCACACCATCATTTTCTATACATATCCATCGTAATTTCGTTCTATTTGCTGATAACTCGCAGGGAATGCCCACACTGTAATCGTATCGACCGTATTTGTTATCCACTGCTATCCCCTGTTACCGTATTCCCATTGATCTGAACTCTTGCCTGCTTGATAAAAGCCTTTATATCAGCATTGAGGCGATACAAGTTATCACATTGCAACGATTACGGCCCGTAAACATCTTGATTTAGCATAATAGTTGGAGTTCAAAATGCGAGTGGTCGTCTCTTCATTTCGCATAATCTCGCAAAGCTCGAGAAATGGAGAAACGATTACCCGCATTTCGAACTCTCCTGCCTGATTTAGCATAATAATTGGAATCCTATTGGTCTCGGTGGCGGAAAGTGACCCGCTTAATGAATTGCGTGGCTAGTTGTGGTCCTTGAGCTGAGAGATGATGATCGGGAAGGTGAGGAGAGATCAGAGATCAAAGATCACACGATGATGTCGTTCATCGAGTTGCTGCTGGCGCGCGAGAGTTGCTCGAGTTCTTGTTGAGACTGGAATGGCGGTGATTAGAATTGGATGGATAAAGTTTGTCATCAAAATTGTCATAAAGCTGTATAACGATGGATAACGATACGAGCCACTGCGTGAATGATTTAATCGGTGTATCAAATTGGAAAAAAATTCCAACTTGTCACGTTATTCGTTTTCTAGATGCATGATGCACAAAGATGATGATAGGGAAGGTGAGGAGAGATCAGAGATCAAAGATCACACGATGACAACAGAGACCCACCAACTCCCGCACAATGCTGCAACTCGACTCCGCTATGGTTGACAGCCGCTTGTTCGCTGCGGGGTCGGACAACTCGGAGGAGTGACACTGGAAAACGAATATTTTTTTCATTTTTTTTGAGATCCAGAAGTTCCGACGACAATCAATATCGCTTCGTCTTGCTGTTTTTTGTGCTATTCTTGAAACGTATTCGACTTTTTCAAGCTCAGCGTTGTTTTCGATATCACTCAACTCTTTGTCCAGGACAATGTAAATTACGAGTATATTTAAGTGTAAACATAATTCCATATTCACGGTGCGAAAATACTCCTCTGTGGAAATTCCCTCTCAATAAATCTCTCCTTACTCGCACGCTCGCAACTCTTTTAGGGGTAATTGTGAGCGCAATAAATATAACATAAAAGGGAGAGCTTAAAGACGGAAAAGAAGCAAACACGTGCATAGTATGTATGGAGTAGCGAGTAGGGATGACTTTGCAAGAAAATCTCTCCTCAATTCGCATGCTCTCTCGTCACTCTGACCAGCGTGACAGTAAGAAGAATGAAGAAACTCTTCAAGTTGCATTATCTCACTTGTTCGAGAGCAGAGTTGACACAAATTCACTATTTGGCACGCTGATTGCTTGCAAAACACTACTCGTAGCTACAGTGTAGCGATAGTTGCAGCTATCGAGAAGTGAAGCACAAGGGAAACAGCCCCAATGCACATTCATTGTGATTTTTACGTTCACACTGTTCGTACCAGCAAAGATCTCTGGCTATTATTGAATTTGAAAAGAAGGTGAAACATATTTCAGTGGCATCCCAAATCATTATTGGTCCGGAAAAGTATCCACAAAGTAGTCGAGAGCACCCTTTTTTAAAGGGACTCTACTCTAGACAGCGCCTGACACCCCGGAACCAGGAATACCATGAGGGGTCTCCCGGATCGAACCCACTCCTCGTTCGCTGTCTCCTCACTCATTACCGGCTTTATCTCTATCCTAACCCAAGGAGCGATGGCACCACATGATGATGGATACGGAGGTGCCATGAGACCAGGCTACCACAAAACCATGAGGTACCAGATACCAGATACCGTACCTGATTCTCCGGGTTTTTTTCCCGCTAAATCGTTGCTTAACGGTGCCACGGTCACCAGTACTGTACCCCAGACCACCGTAACCGAACTGTACCTGATTCTCCGGATCGAACCCGCTCCTCTTCCTCGGTCTCTATCTCCTCACTCATTACCAGTCCTATTAATACCCCACCCCAAGTTCCAATAGCACCACGCTGCCACATGATTATAGATACGCAAGTAAGGCGCCGTGGAACCATGATACCACAAGGAACCATAGATTCCCTACCTGATTCTCCGGGTCGAACCCGCTCCTCGTCACCTCTTCCTCATCTTCTATGCCATCCGTCACCCACGCCATGCCCTTCCAGACCTGAAATGGCATTATTTCAGGTTCAACTCGATCAGTCGAGTAGGTGGTACGACTCCCATCACTCATTCTGGAGCTATAACATAGCCTATCGTGCGTTTGAAATGCGCAGCAAACTCAATGTGCTGGTTAGCGAGCCATTGATTGTCTGGGAGCGAGGAAGGAAAGAGGTAGGGGAGAGGAGGGCAGTTGATCTACCGCCTCCTTCCGGCCTCTTCCTCGCTCATACCTCCACTCCGTTCGTCAAAGGTCAGCAACGCGTGGAATGGGAAATAATCTAACGAGAATGTAAAATAGCCGTAAAAATTTAAAATATACAAAATATGGTTTTATCAAGGAGGTTAGTGGTCCACGAATCTGACCCGGTGAACTGTGTAAAATTAGGAAATAATTACTAATAATTAAAAAAACTAATAATTAAAAAAAATTGTCACTGACCTGGTGCATAATGTGCACAGCCGGCGCTAGCATGGCCACGGTCGCTCGCGATTCTTGTCTGGAAATGAAATTATGGTTAAAATGCTTAGGTTTATTCAATTTTAAAGCATCATCATTGGATTTCTTGCATCGTTAGAGTTGTTTACCATGCGAAAAGGTGGTTTAGTTGCTCGTTTCTTGACTGAAATTACAAAGGGGGCAAACTCTCACAACCTCAGCGGTAACCGTGTCTCGTCGCCGTGTGTGCTGCTCGCCATGGATTGGGCCTGGAATTCATTTATTTTTTATTTTGTTTCATCATTTCGGAACCTTTGAAGGTAATTTCATAAAAAGTTTGTGATTCGAATCATTTTGATGGGATCCCCCAAAAATGTATATGAACCGAAATCGAAAGCTAAATGTTAAAAAAATTATATACTTGTTGCTGCTGCATCGCGATCATCCTCGACCGCAGTCCGTTCATCTTCGGCGAGGCGCTGCCCGGCTCGGGCACGGGGTACATTTCCTGGAATACAAGAACGCTTTGTTCGGAGAACGTTTATTATTTTCAACACAACTCCGGTCGTTCACCCTCACAATAGGCGAGATTCATCAAAAAACAAGCTGAGCCTGCGCAACTTGAGCCTATTAACAAATTTCAGCCTCCAAAAAGGATTGGCAGTGTATTTTTTCACGATAAACTTCCGAAGAATCACATATTTTCTTTATCGTTGTGGGAAATGTTGACCGTGAAACGTAACTGGATCGTACTCACTAACAATAAGTTTCGCGCTGTGCATCTCATTGCTCATTTTCAAATCCTAGAGAGTTTCGCCACACCAATGCGGGAATATATAAGCCAAACATGAACTCACATGCATCAACAGACAAAACCGCGTGTACCACAGCGGGTTCGGGCACGCATTCGGGTTGGCTATGCACAGTGCGCAAGCGAGCATCGTTCCTGAAAATAGGATTTTGAATTATAATTATTTTATTTATTCTATTTAATGTATTTTGAATTGAAATTTCGACCCCGGTGGTATATGATGTGCATAATTTTTAGATGACATTTTCAACTCTAAACTTTCGCTAATGATGATATCAACGGCTTCAAGTCTAGTGATCAAACGAAGCCTGAGCTGATTTAAAGAACTAGTTCAACGTTTATAGTCTATTCGCCAAGAGTATTCCTTTTTTCACGATTTTTTTTTCAGAATCGCCCTAATGCAATCCTTACACTCAGTGACGTAAAAATACACAAACGTTTCACCTCATTGGTTTCGTTTATTTATCTCGATTATCTCTCCATGTGCACTAAAATGCATTTGATATGTCCCTGACTATCGAACCTCTATGGCTTCAGAGGCTAACTAGACCGCTACAAACCACACGAGCAAGTGCGAGGCTTAAACCTCAAACTAATTTTATTATTTTTTTATTTTTTTTGATTATTAAAGAATATTCAATACAAAAAAAATCAATGTTCTCTCGCTGCATTGAAACACATCCAACTTTCTTGTGTTATATATATTTAAAAAAACGAATAAACTTACCAACAATACAAAGTAAAACGATGTACAGTCCAAAATTGTACAGCTCCAGATCAATGGCAGCCAGTGTCACGCAGAGACACATGATCGAGAAGAGCACAAGGATGGCCATACAGGCGTAGAACATGGCGGGCCTGCAAATATTTTTTTTCGATTATCTCTTGTTCTAAAAAAACCTTAGCTATATCGTATTCGATTCTAAATTATTTGTGCAATTTCACCCCCTAGCGGTGATATGCTTCACTCATTCATCTTTCTCTTTGGTGAATCTTTGGGCCTAGTGATTCCCTGTACTGCACTTGCAAAAAAATACAAAAAAATACCCTGAGAATCGTCCTTGGACGCAATGAAGGAGTCAGCTCCGCTCCAGCTTGAATCCTCCGTGTCGACTCTCTGAATTTCTTCTTTCTATAGTTAGAAATAGAACGAATGCGCGAAAATCGCGACGTGAAAGTGTATAAACTTCCATTGAAAATGGGCCATGATTGTAAAAGATAGCGTGTACCAGACAACAATATTTACTGCGATGAAGCACTGATAGGTCGCACAAGGCGAGATAGCGTGCGAAAACGAGAGACGACATACAGAAAATATCAGCTCGAACGGATTAATGCGTTATTGCGAGGAGCGGAAACAGGAAGTTAGCGCTTATCGCGGCTATAAATTATCGGAGAAACGCCGCGAAACTAGTTCAATCGGACCCTGGTCTCGGGATCCTTGAGGGGGTATCCCCCACTCGACAGCAAAGAATATAGTCGCGGGAAGATAAAAAATTGGTCGAACTTCACGCACAAATAACACTCAGCTGCACGCCACATTGGTATGTAGTTAGCTACGAGGCGTCTAATAGTCTTCGAAGTATCTTCTTTCTGTGAAGAATTTGCCTCTTCGTTCTACGTGCAATCTTGTGAATCTAACCAATGAGATTGAACAAAGTCCTGGTATCTAACGAGCGAGAGAGCACGCAAAAAGAGGAGTGTCGCTCCCGAAGTGGCAGTTCTCTATCAACACAACGAGGCTTGGGAGTCAGAGGCTCGTAGGACTAATTTCCGGAGTGGTGGCTTCCTATACCTGGCTACATGGCTTTACGAATGCGAAAACAAGGTTATAACACGGAACGGAATCAACGATCGAGGTAACTTTGCGAAATCGAGTTGGGCGTCCCCACGAATTTCTGGCTAACTGAGTTCTTGCTGTGAGAAAGTGGGTCGTGGCAACACGATAGCACTTTCGAAACTCCCATGTGATCAATTTTCGTTTGAACTGAGATATGAGCAGTTGGCTGTGTGCCAAATGACCCTAAAACGCAGGCAACGAGCTCTCTCGCATTCCTCACTTGCATAATCGCTCGCGCGGTTCGTGGGACGCCTTCTTTAATCCTAAGCCCGGACCATCCGTAGACAGCTTGCTATATATTCCGTGTGATAGTGTCTGATGGTGATAGTGATAGTGTCTGATGGTGATAGTGATAGTGTCTGATGGTGATAGTGATAGTGTCTGATGGTGATAGTGATAGTGTCTGTGATAGTGTGAGAGCAAAAAAAAGCACCGAGCGAGTCACAAAACAACAGTCTCTGAAAGTAGGAAATGCTAAGGATAGGGAGGCAAAAGTCTGAGTGAAAGTCTCTTAGAGCACCGGCTAGCAAATCAACAGTCTCTGACGCGAGCAATAATTGGATGCACTGCTACTGGTTGAGCAACGATGAGCAACGGGGTTGTGAGCGTGAGAGAACGGAAATACGGAATTTTTTTCGTTTGATCGGGAAGAGAAATGATTCCCCTCATATTCTTCATTGAGTACTCATTAGAGCTCGAAATACGGGTCGCCGTCTCTTCATTTCCCACACTCTCTCACCGGTCAGAGAGGCGAGAGAGTACGTAAAATTAAGAGACGGCGACCCGTATTTCGAGCTCTAGTACTCATGAAGTGTGAAAAGCAGGTTAAACAATTGAAAAAGTGAATACAACTTTTAGTTTTCAGAGAACGCTCGCTTTTTGTGGGGATACATCAGAAACGTCTCGAGTTCGAAGTTACGGATAATCGTCATTGTTCAGCGTACACCGGTCAGAGAGACAAAATGGAGAGGCCCGTATTTCGATCTCTTGAAAGGACAGCAAAAAAGTGAATAGTTCAGCACGCAAAGAACCGCGTCATTTCCTCGAGAGAGGCTCGAGCATTGTTATTAGCATTGTCATCCTTTTGTTATTGCCTACAATGATGTCTACACTCAATCGGATGCATTGCGTGTAACTTGCAATGAAGCTGCAGCTTGCTAATACTTGCACCGAGCAGAAACAACCAAAATATATGAATATAATAAACAACAATATACCCGGGAGCGCTTATAAAGAAATATAATATCCATTGTGATTGCATACATTAACGCCCACGCGTTGCGTGTATTATGCAAGAAAGTTGTAGCGACTTGCAGTTTGTAGTTGGCAACAAATAACGGAGTCAGAAATCGAGAATCCGAGCGTTTAACGTACGCGGAAGTTGCAACGTCCTAGTACTATGTAAACAAGTGTCACACGATGAGCCTCGTTTGAAAGGTGGGAAAAAAGTTGAAACTCGGGAATAAACATTGTGCTTTTGATGCTAGTTTCGTCACTAGTTTCGCATTGCGTGCGTGGTGAATAAAACCAGTGGAAGTCCATTCTGGCTAAATACATCCCGGTTTTATTAGGCAAGCGAGAGAGCGTGGGAAACGAGGAGAGCGCCTCGGACCCGTTGTCGGAAGTCCGGAAAAGCAGCGCGAATGAGTGAGTAGAGAGGCAAATGGATAGAAGACTTTGAGTGACTGACGGGGAGGAGGGGGGGGGGAGAGATTTCCCCCTTCTCGTCTCTCTGCGCGGATTTAGTAGGCATGGCGATTGGTCAATTAGTTGCTTATTGCTTCCGAGAGGACTCTAACGATACTTTCACAGGATAGAGTGGAAATGCGAAACCAAATTTTGCATTAAAATGTTGAAATGATAGATTCCTTTTTTTCGAAAGGAATCTATCATTGTGGCAGTGTTCAGTATTGCGTTTCAAAAATACGAAAGTGAATTGAATACGTGGGAGGGATGCGCATAGCAACGCAACGAGTACGAAATAGAAGTGATTATTTCCGGTAGGCTTGATTTCGCCTTGCCCTCTTCCTATTCCATGATCTCTGACCAGTCAGAGAGACCGAGAGAGCACGCAAACTGGAGAGAGTCTGGATACTGCGCGACTCGGGCAGAGATTCGAGAGAGCGAAAACATGATACTACGATGGGATGATGCTCTCCTAATATCCCATGCTTTCTCACTGGCTAGAGAAGGCGAGAGAGCATGCGGAATTGAGAGAGTCAGACGGTTGGATTGAATAACAAGTCAAGGAACTCTCATGTTTCTTCTCTTCGCTCATTGAACCGCTACAGGAACGCGCGCGAGGGAATGTGAAAATAAATTGTATAAAATAAAACACGAGGAAATGAGAGATAACAGAAATAATCACTGGACTGCTATTACAGACACACGAAATCACACACAGCGAAAAATCTCGGCCTGTTTCGATGTATCGTGAATTTTTTTGTCTCATATTTGATAAGAAATCAAGCAATCTGTGTTAATGTAATCTTCGCAAGGTTTCTTGACCCTTGAATAGAAGTTTGAGTTGAGGAAAGAGAACGCACAAGGAAATATCAGAATCAACAAGCCGATTCTTGCTTCCGTTCCAGAACTGAAATCCCGAAATAAATACACTGACGCGCAGAAGCCCTTGTGTGATGAACGCGAAACGAGTCAGTATCACAAATATCCATTTACACTTGCCGAAACCAGAAGAGTTAGTATTTTGGTATTTTCAGAATGCACATTGCACCGTTACTATTCCGGGCGTCAAAAGGGCCAATTCATCTGGTCCGTGAAGCACAACTGAACACAATCTCTCTACAAGCGCTCCTCGCATACACGGCTCTAGAGAAAGGTAGCTGGCACGCACGAATGCATACACACATAGATGTAATAATAGTTTTCCAACAAAAATTTCCGATAAATGACTATTCCCGAACGTTACACGCATTCAACTCACGCAACTGAACAAGAGCACAAGTTTTAATTCACAGTTCACAAAACCATCACGATACCAGACTATGCTGTATAGCGTCAATGGAGCACATGCCAACGGAATATACGATTTTATGATTTCGACCAAAATGAGCAAAAAGCGAATTATTGGCGAACGACGCAGGGACTATTCCGGACCATTATCGTGCGTTTTTCAAATGCTCAGCAAACGCAATGTGCTGGTTAGCGTATTGATTGTCTGGAAGAGAGAGAGAGGAAGGGAAGAAGTAGGGCGGAGGAGAGCAGGTAGATCATTAGCCTCCTCCCGGCCTCTTCCTCGCTCCTCCCTCCACTCAGTTCGTCAACGGTCAGCAACGAGTGGAATCGAAAATCAGCTTACGATACACAACCACAACATGACCGTGGTGATTGTTGAATATGCATGAGAGGCGAGAGATGAGGAGGTCAGAGATTCGGGCCAGCGATGGAATTAAAGCTCGAAATTAGAATCAAAACCTCGTCACATTAGCATCCCCCTGCTGTCGGTCAGAGTAGCGAGAGCTCACAGGGGGAAATGGAGAGAGAGTCCTCCATTCCCGGGAATCGGGAGCACTCCTGGGCAGAATATAACCCCTGGCTATATTCCAGGAGTGCTCCGGGAATCGGGAGCACTCCTGGGCAGAATATAACCCCTGGCCTTTCCTGGCATTTGCTTGAATCTACTTGAGAGTGCGCTAACTTTGAAAGGTGTGAGATAGAAACGAATTATTCCGAATTTAATCCGAGCGCGAAACGGTACTAAGTTCTTCGAGTAACAAGAATAGAGCGGACATGGTTGAAACGCTTCATACTTACACCGATGAGAGAGCAGCACGCGAAATAAGGAGTGCCAAACATTGCCAAGCCGTTTCCTTGTAGAGTTCTACAGTACGGGGGTGCCGCCTCTTCATTTCGCACACTATCTCGCCAGGTCGATAGACGAGGAGAACAAAGAGACGGCGGCATTCATTGTTCGAGCTCTAGAGGGGGAACCCGTCTGTCCACTTCTCGGTTAAAATTGTCTCAAGAGTTGTGAGGCGGCCGAGCGGCTCTCTTTTCTGGAAGTTGGCTCTAATTGCGAGCGAGCCTTCGCTGTCAGTGTCAACGGCACGTTGCATGGGGAGGAAACACGTTTGAGAGGGACGGGAAGGGACGGATACTTTTCGATATTGATGGACCAGTGTTTAGGTTTTACTAATTCTCAGAATGCTCCCCATTTTCTCGAATTCAAAGTTTTCATCCAATCTAGAAGTGGCTATTAGAGTTCGAAATACGGGCCATCGTCTCTTCATTTCACGTGCTCTCTCACCGGTCAGAGAGGCGAGAGAGAGTGTGTGTGAAATGAAGAGACGGTGACCCGTATTTCGAACTCTAGTGGCTATACAGGCAATACTTTAATAGGCATATGGATCGAATTCAGAGTATCAGTTTTCGGAATGCTACTGACTCATAAAAATGAAGCTATGATTGCGTGGCCGGGCTGTCAGTGGCACAGCGTGAGCAAATATACGTTTTAGTCGCGAAAAAGGAATCGAGATTACATGGCGCAGCTAGATTAGCAAGGCTATGACGACGCACGAAATCGTCGTCAAAATCGTCAAAATGATTTATTGAGGAAAAACAACAAGACATAAGTCGATGTTATTGCAACATTGACTGGACATCAACGATCAATATTTGATAATTTGTGGGCAACAAACATCAGAATTCGCAGAAGCAGAATACACAAAACAAAGCAAAATGGACGTTTTAAAATAGATTTTTTTTCTGAGAAATTTGCAGATAAAAGGTGTAGCAACAAAGACGCCTAATCGATACAGAGGCCAAGAATTACTTTTCCTCGGCGAAAAAAAAAGAAGGTGAGTGTAATTATGCGCGGGGTCATTAGCTCGTCTGCGTCGGCAAGGGGCGGAAATACAAAAAAATTAGAGAATGCAGGTTTAAATATCCCAGTTATAAAATGATTAGAGCGTAAAATGAGGAATGATGAGTAGAGATAATAAAAGCCGTCCTTAAAATGAAGAAATATTTATAAATATATCCGAAAGAAGTAGATTCTGTTATATTTATTAGCAAAATATTGCAAAATTCAGAACAAAAGTCGAAGTAAAAAGAAGTCGAAGGTGAGTGTAATTATGCGCGGGGACGTCATCGGGAAGTGGCGGAAATACTCAAAGAAGGACAGGAAGGGAGGGGAAGTAGGAGGAAAGGGAGGTTGACTGAGTGGCATGCCTAGGATGGACGCACACATTCCGTTACGTTGTGTTTCATCGTTTTTACATAGAAGGAAGCTATGCAAAGGCAATGGTTTGTGGTCCCTGCATTGAAAATTAATACTATCAAAAATGTTTAAACGCTCGAAATATATATATGTGAGTGCGTTAGGAGAGGAGGAGGTGGACTTACAATTAGTGGCGTGCCTAGGATGCTCATTCCGTTATGCTGGGTGAGCTGAGTTTCAGCGACTCTACAATTGGGGAAGGATACCACCCTAGATCAATTCTTGTGGTGAACCCGTGGATTAGAAAACGAATTTAAATAAATTTTTACATAGTCGTAAAGTCTGAGAAGCGGCGGGAAGTAGGGGAAGGGAGGAGATCGACTGAGTTGCATGCCTAGGATAATTCCCCACCAGTAATCATTCGCAATTCTTGCATAGTTACGCTGATCGAAAAAGTGATCAAAATTCGACACTTCGAATTTCACAGAATTCGTTGAGTTTCAACAATGCCACAAGTGCCAATAAACCAGTGCAAATGCAGTGTTATGCAGGCAGACGATATAGAAAATAAATCCGAATCTAATCGAGTGACTGTGCAATCTATGCAATCAAATACAGTCATGACTTTTCAGCCGGAAGGCAGCAACAAAAGAACAGAAGTCGCGTAGTGGTTTCCCCCCTGCGTGCAGAGGTAGGGCGCGTTTTCAGGTAGAGCGAAAAAAGCGGAAGAAGGAAATGAGTGCTCAGCTTGTAAATAACAACGTTTGAGAGCTCATTCGTAACGTATTCACTGACATATGAGCTACGAGCGAAATGGTGGCTCAGTTGACATACAATAGTTATCAACAATTCTATCATCAACTACAAATGAGCACGTCGTTGCAGGAAAGTACGTTTTTTTGCCGCAAGAATAACGGCGTCAATTATGGCTCATTCATGTAGACAAAAAGTAAGCGATGCAGTCGTTAGAAAAATTGCAGAAAACATCACTTCAATACCAATTTTGACACAAGAAATAGTAATTACTTATTGCAAACTGCTTGTTTTTGTAGGAAAACGCAAATATCTATATAGGCGTCATTCATGGCTATTCATGCAGCTGTACAGAGGCAATAATGATGACATGCAGGCGAAAATTGTCAGGCTATCATGATTGCAAATTCTCCATTTATGCTCAGACATGGAAGGCAAATAGAGGAAAATACAGGAAAAGGCCGGCGAACGTTTTCCAATAATGCCTTCCATTCAGCTGAGCAATAACAATACTACAATAGGCGCGTTATGAAATTGCATGATCACAGAAAGAAAGATAGAATAGAGGATAGCTTGGTGCCACAGACACACCACTACCGAATTCCACTCTAGCCTTAGGAACAATAACATTTTTTTATGACTGGGCCACCCCCCATGAGTAGGACTCATTGTTAAGAATTGGTCAAGGTCTTTTTTTCCGGAAATCCAACAAGAAGAATAAAACGAGTTGACTACTCAGATTGCAAGATAGTGCGAGGAATGCTGATGAGAAGAATTCTAACCCAATACAAATCCGAGGAGAGAACTCAAAGCGCATGAGCTACATGAATAATCCGCGACATTCCTCACTAACCGAGATAAACACGCGCCTTCATTAGTCAGTTATTTATCGTCCACACAAGTTGCGGTCAGATTTCGCCCGAGTTTGGCGAGATATAATGTCACAATGAGAGAGTCAGAGGGTATAGGAGAAGAAGGAGGAGCAGGGAGGAGGTACAAAGTAACTAGCCGCTATTCTTGCATCTACGACTTGTTTGAGAATGCACGAAGTCAGCTCGTGAGGGGCGATAATGAGGCAAGGAGAATTGTAGGAAAGAAGTAGTCCTAGTATAACGGTTAGTAGTCTCCTACAAAATCACGTCTAGCTATACATATTTCAAGCCACCAATTGCAGTACTGATTGTCTCTAGTCGGTGCCTGTACAAGTATCACTCCCTTTAAATTGTTCGAAAATGCACGAAGACTAGCTCGCGAGATGCGATAATGAGGCATGTGGTAAGGAAAATTGTACGAGCAGTTGTAGTCCTATTCCGAGAATCAGTGAATGTATCTACATGCTTAGAATCAGCAATATTCGAAGAAATATGGTGGAGAATAGTACACGAAGCTGTAGTCCTAGTCGGAGAATCTGTGAAATATAAGCACGCGAAAACTCAGGATTGTCTATCTTCGCAGAATAGCAATACAATCTTCGTTGTTCTCTAAAGAGAGCATGTGATAGCCGAAGGTGTCGCTTGCAGGAGCCAATATATTCACTACGCGACATATGCGCGTGTATCGCTTCCACTTCAGCTGCTAATATCTTCTATGTGCGCACGTGCCCGCGTTGTTGTTGTTGTTTGCCATTGTTTTGTTTGTGTTTGTTTTGTTGAGCATTGTTTGTCGCTATATATAGGGGCCCACTTTGTGCGGACACGATTTCGCCAAAAAGCGAGAAAACAAAAACACAAGCTTCATTCTAAACCAAATCACTCATTCTATAGCCGATATTTTCCAGCGGTGTTGAGCATCAATAATTGATGCAAGCCCTGCAAAATCCTGCGCAGAATACGGTACCGATTTAACGTTATGCACCACTGATTTGCTATTGTAAGCACCGTGAAAGTTTGCAGCGAGACGAATCCGAATCAAACAGCATGTTCGGCCGCATCTATTCGTTCGGCGAGCCAACCTAGTCTGGTATCCGGTGAAGATACCAATGGTGGAACGTGCGGTCGCAAAATTCCTGGGGCTCAGACGCGATTGTATGGCACCATCCATTCCAGCGATGTGACACGTTAATTATTGATAGCCGCCGGTATTTTCCTATATATTTTCCTCCCACGACCGGTAGTTGAAAGAGTCTTCTTTCTTCGCTGTTGTGAGGGCGGTGGGAGCCTTTTAGCGGAGGGGGAAAGGGATGAATGGTCAATCGGTGCGAAAAAGCTACTCTATAGGCGGTGGGAATTGAGCGAATGATGAATGGTGGTTTGAAATAAAGGAAAAAGGTTTCACAAATTTTCATGGCCCGTTAAACGATGAGGATATATATGTGAAATGAAGAGCTCACGCTATTGACAGTCAGGCGGGATCGAGTGTGAGAATTGAGCAGCATCACTTTAATTCTCTAGGTTTCGTTTCTCACTAAGAAGCGTGAATTGACCAAATTATAAATGGGTTATGACGGAACAAATACTTTAACGCAAGTGTGAACTTTTCAATTAATCGCATTGTTCGACTCTCCTGGAGGGAGACAATTATAGTTGTCTAGAACGGCACACTTAACACAATCGTCAAATGCAGCAAGAAGAGCAGTCCGATCGCAAAATAAGATTCTGCAGCTGCATTTGCGATGATGATATGGTTAGAAAATAGCTCTAAGAACGCGCGGGGACGTCAGGGGAGAGGGCAAAATGCAATGGAGGCTGAGGGATTCGAACCCTCGGCCTTCCGATCACGTGACGAGCACTCTAACCACTCGACATTTGTCTTCGGGCGTCTGCCCCATGAGTTTCCCTTAGAGAGCGTGCAACCGAACTTGCAACCCTGGTGCAGTTGTTACAAGATGGTATGTTGAAGTCCACGATGAATGTCAACAAGATTTCAGAGGATGGAGATTTCACTGATTCGCGCAAAGGAGATAAAGAGGCACTCTGCACAGATTGCGTGTGCCGAATTCGGAGAGGGTTTAGTGTTTGGAGATTGAGTAAAGCTGGTATAATCCAGAAAATGCAAAGAGGGGATTCCCGAGATCTACAACACTCGATGAAACAATCACAAATGTCTAGTGAAGAGCACATTTTTTCACCTTTGCCACAGGAGATGAACGTCAGGAACTATACTGATAACCTCGTCCCTCGCATCGCACTTCCGATTAGGCCAAGTCCAATTCTCAAATCGTGGACGATTAGAAATTCCCAGACTCAAAAGTAAGGAGAGAAACGAGATTGAATCTGATGTGCTAATGATTATGCGGAGAGGTGAGGAGATCGGATGGAAGGAGGGAAGAGGAGCACTCTCCTCATTCCCCATGCTCTCTCGGTTTCTCTAACCTTTGAGTGGCCATTAGAGATGAAGAGATAGCGAGAAAAATAGGAAGATGATACTCTCCATATTTCGCCTACATCTCGTATCTAGAGTTCGAAATACGGGTCGCCGTCTCTTCATTTCATGTGCTCTCACCGGTCAGAGAGGCGAGAGAGTGCGCGAAATAAAGAGACGGCGACCCGTATTTCGAACTCTACTCGTATCCATGTCCAGTAAGAGAGAAGAAAGTTTGGGGAGGGGGAGCAATGGTCTGCCTCTCTCACTTTCCCATAATTTCTCGCATCTCTGACCGACGATATATCATTGAAAAATGAGAGAGTCACATGAGAAGGGAGAAGAGGGGATGGAAAGACGAGAGAAAAGATGAAAATAAGCAGAAAACACGCAATTGGCAATCTGTGGAGAGAAAAAGAAGAGAGGAGTAACCAAGGATTATCACGATATCCATGGATGTACAAATCCGTAGACTCCCCTCCAAGCATGAAGCAATTGCTCGTATCATAAATTGCAAATATTCCGTCTTGTAAGGGTTCGATGAATCAATTGATCCCATGAAAACTTATCAATCCCTAGCTTTGCGCGTCAAATCAGCAATAGGGGATGGGTGCCTGACTCGGATGAACACTTAAGATCCCGATTTCAAAGTGCCTAGAAAGCAGGGGGTTGCATGAAGTATCAAAAACTCCGTCCAATTTTAGAAGTATTCGTTCAAAAAACAGTTTCTCCAAAAATAGACAAGGGTCCTCCGTGGCAATAAAATGTTTTACTAATACCCATGAGTGCTCACCATTCCCATATTAAGGGATCTCTAACTCCAACTATAGGAAAATAAATCGACAAATACTGATTTCGATCAGATTCTGATAGCCATAAGAAATGGAAAGTTTCGAATATTTACTTGGTCGAATGTCACTAACCCGTCGTTCAATTTTTAATTTAATCCATATCGATGGTTCGTTAAATTTGAGACTTAATTTTGACATTTGCTTTGTCCTTTGAAAAGTTGTACAATTTTCAAAACTATGCACTTTGATCGACTCCGCCCACGTGGATTCTTCATAGTTCCTGTCTACGCAGCGATATTCACGTGTTCTCATGCGCGCCAGATAGGATATCCACGTACCCATATACTACAGCAAAGCATAAGCTGATTGATCAAACAAGAAGGAAGTGAGAGGGCGAAACGTTGACCTAAGAAAAACTCTCAGAAACGTATGGACTAGAGCTTCGAAAACGAGTACTTGATTAGAGAAACAAAACGAGTACTCGTTTTCGACGAGCATTTGTTCATCTCATTCGAGTACTCGCGCGGTCGGTGAATCGAGGAATGATCGGCGCTGAATGAAATTCAACCCTCGCAACTAGATATGTTTCATCAGAGAATTAAAAAGAGACTCTGCTCAAAAGGGTTCTAGTGTGTTCTGAAAAAGAAAATCCGATTCGTTATTTAACTCACCCTTGAAACATAATTGAGAATTCGCATCTCGCTCATTTAGAGTGAAATGATCGCGAGTTCTCGCCGGGAAAACGCGTACTCGAATGGCTCGGAAAAACGAGTACTCGTTTTAAAAAAAACTCGACGAGTACTCGTTTGTTTTCGACGCTCTATTATGGACCAACCTGATAATGATGAATTCTCCAGATATCCATGGATGGTTTTGTCTGCATCTTCTGATTTCACGCTTCAATTCATCCGGATACAATTTGCAGTGCTACTCGTAATTTCACTGAATCCTAACACTAAGGGATGGGCAGTGAAGGGACTGAATGCGTTTAACTGTACTAATAACGTGCTGTATTGATGCATCAATTGATGATGATGCTGAATGACAACGCGTATTGATACTATTTAGAGTATTCGCGCAACGTCCGTCTGTTCACTTATACAAATTACTCGGCTAATAGTGCTATCGCTTGATTGTAAATCTTCCCTGCAAAAACTCATTTTGGATTGGACTTATTTCTCTAGAGAACAATACTTCCACTCGAAAAAAAAAACCAAGAAACGATATTGAAAAAAAACACCGCTTGAAAAAGTTACGACTGATATCAAATAAGGAGTGGCATACTTGGAATTTCGAACTCTGAATGAAGAACAGTTGTGTCCAACAAAACAAGGCTTCAAACGGAAGGAAGGGGAGATGTGTCTGAGACCGCGCGCATCAAAATGCGAGAAAACTTCAACTAATCTTACTCTATTTGCGACAACTTGAGAACTGATGTCTTCGGAAGATTCCAATACTTATTTGTGTATTATCACTGACTATCGTGCGTTTGAAATGCTCAGCAAATGAGATGTGCTGGTTAGCGAGCTATCGATTGTCTGGGAGAGAGGCAGAGGGAAGGAAGGGGGGAGGAGAACACGTGATCTACCGCCTCCTCCCGGTCTCTTCCTTTCTCCGCCCCCTCGAACGTTCGTCAAAGGTCAGCTACGAGTGGAATGGAAAATATTCTCACGATAACGACATTGTTATGAACAGAAAAGTACGATATTAAAATGTTAGGGTTGTGGAACAGTTCTTTCAATTTATGAAAGATGATGAACCTGATAATACTGGATAAAGCCTACTATCAAAACTAAAAAAAACTCAAAAACTCCTCAAAAAGAGACGTTAACAACCTCTTAACAATCGCTTGAGTACACACGCCATTGCTCTCTAACTAGGGAGAAGTTGTAGGCCGCTTGTCTCATTCCCCTCCTGCCTCTCCTC
This sequence comes from Pristionchus pacificus, assembly GCA_000180635.4. Taxonomy (NCBI): domain Eukaryota; kingdom Metazoa; phylum Nematoda; class Chromadorea; order Rhabditida; family Neodiplogasteridae; genus Pristionchus; species Pristionchus pacificus. The sequence goes on from CM026579.1 coordinate 21,264,322, forward strand.
CTTTCGTCTTGTCTCTCTTCTATTCTAACTTGTTAGAGAACATGGAAAAAGAGGAGAGCCATTACTTCTTTGAATGTGCTCTCTCATCGGTCAGAGAGGCGAGAGAGTGTGCGAAATGGAGAGAGTCAGACATTACTCGTCCCTTTGCCTCCCTAGTTCAACTACGAGGCTCTAATTGAGCAAATTGTTCGAGCCTTCTCTTTTCGAGTCTTCTCGCTTTTTACACTTCTCCTCTTACAAGGGATGCCTTCGAGTAATGGTCTCTTCAGTTCACGCACTATCTCGCCTCCCTGATATACGAGAGAACGGATGAAAACAGGAGAGTGAATCAGTGATGCTCCGGGAGCAGAAGACCTTGTTGTTTTCGAAGAAAAGATAACGAGCGATTCCGTTGAGCAAGCTTAAAGAAGGTCTAAAGGACTGATATCTATGTTTAACCATGCCAAACGTTGCTAGAGATCGAAATTCGGGTCGCCGTATTTCACACAGTGACGGCGACCCGTATTTCGAACTCTAATCGTTACACGATTGTTGATATTTTTTGTGCAGGAAGCGAAGACTGAGCCATACTAGAAGGAGAAATGAAAGAGTCCCCAAATACCAGCCGTGAAGCATATCTGGTGAACAATTCAATAATTTGTGAAATTTTGTAAACACTCATCTTTCTGAACAGAGTCATTTCTTGCTTTCGCAATTATTGGGAATAAAGATGGAGCGAATTGTCTAAAAAGTGGAAATGTGCGAGTCGAAAAATAGTGACCACATACGAGAGAAGGAAGAGGATGAATTTCGCATTTCTCGCTTTCTTCCTCAATGTCGGACGCTTGAATTAGAACACAGCAATACGTGGGGAGCATTCACGCGAAATGAAATGGGAAAGTATAGTGAGATTATTTTCCATTCCACACCTAGTTGACCTTTGACGAACTGAGTGGAGGGAGGAGGGAGGAAGAGGCCGGGAGGAGGCTTGTTGTGATCTACCTGCTCTCCTCTTCCCTATCTCTTCCCTTCCTCTCTCCTTTACAATCAATGGTTCGCTAACCAGGCCATTGAGTTTGCTGAGCATTTGAAACGCACGATAACAAAACTGATATTCATTCGATATCGAATCTGAAGCTGCAATGAACATTGTCTTGTTGATAACTACAAAAAAGGATAATATAATAGATAAATGTTGTTTATTTTATCCATGTGCAAGTTGGGATACTGCTGATCATTAATTGAGTAACATACAAAACGGATAATTAGTTGCATACGGGGCATGTTTCTGCTTTCCCTTGCGCCTTTGAGGTAACGTTCAATGAGGAAGGAACGGAAACACGGGATCTGAGTAGATAACAAGAGGAGAGTAACGAACTGGTAAGTAACTATAGGGGATCATGAGGATCACTAGTGTTCGAAATACGGGTCGCCGTCTCTTCATTTCACACACTCTCTCGCCTCTCTGACCGGGCGAGAGAGTGTGTGAAATGAAGAGACGGCGACCCGTATTTCGAACTCTAATGAGGATCACTGTGGGAATAATTGCACGATTGACATATTGAATAGTTGAGAAATCAGGACGCAAATATGGAATACATTGTTTTTCTGTTAGATTCACAGGCTCATCTGAGTAGAGAACAAAAGGAGAGTAACGAACTGGTAAGTATCACAGTATCATCATAGAACTACTGAACATATACAAACAATAGTGCAGAAGGGAATTGATGCATAATTTGTGAAAAGTAATACACTCCGGGCTGCGCTGTAGAACGGCATGAGTAAAGTTAATGCAATTTTTTTCTCCTTAAAGTTACGAGTGAGAGCTAATAACGCTGGTACTAAATGCCACTGTGAACATGAAGTAGGGGCGCCAGATGGAGCGGTGTAGTCGACGTATCTCATCAATGGTTTCAATGGTATCCTGAAGATCAGCGCACTCAGAGGTCATTCAGCATGGCTGAAAACAGTCGACATCCAGCATGCACTTTTGCAAACTGCGGAATCAACTTATAACTTCGCAAAAGGAAAACTCAGGAAACATGCCGAAGAATGCATAACAAACATAATGTGCAATGAAAACTGAGGATAACCAAGGAGAGTGCAACAACTATGCACCTCGCTGACCATACCACAGTATTCTCCACGATGTTACTCTTGCACTAGTGCATGTCGATTATCCCTGCAGGAGAAGCTATATTATTTGTGAATATTTTGAATATTTGGGGATTTTGAATCGTTTTTTTTAAGGTATCGTATTATCTGCTGTAGGGACATAAAATTGTACCTGCTTTTTCAAGATTCTTCTGGATAATATCACCGGTGACCGTATCGATGATATTTTTGATCTAAACATAAATAAATTAACAAAATTAATTATTTAATTGATTAAATACCTGATCGGTATCGGTAGCACAGGTGTGGTGTGTGTACAACGCACCTCTCTTACGAGTCGAGAGTTTGATGAACTGGTTTTCGATGAAGCTAAAACAATGAAATAAGGTGAATAGGATTTAACAAATACGCCCTCTCATTTCGAATATTCTTGAACTTGCAAAATGAGAAAAGATGCGTTCCAATTTGTTCACACTAGTTCGAATTGGGATCACCTGATAGACTTCTCGTAGGTGTTCGGCCCTGCAAAGCAATTAGGTATTAAAATATTTTGCAACATGGTTTGGGAATGATAACTACTGCTGTGAAGAGACACTAGACACCTAACCAATAATTTATGTATTAGTAATCTACATTGTTTCACTTGCCTTTGAAGTTCTCAAAGTGGCTTGAGATAGATTTCTTCTTGATCTTTTCCTTGAAGAGATCCGTCTTGTTTAGGAAGAGGATCATTGTGGTCTAAGAACCAAACAATAGTTATCAAAACAATAGTTATCAAAATGTCATAGTATTTCCCGGTAAATTACTCTATTATGTGGTCAGCCACGTAATAGTTTTTTTCTCGAGCTCGTTTAATAGAGCTGTGGACTAAGAGCTTGCACAATGAGAACGTATACTCACGTCCTTGAAATATTCCGAATTGATAATGCAGTCGAAGAGGTTAAGCGATTCGTCGAGACGGTTCTGAAAAAAAAAACTATTCCCAATTTTTTTCGAGATACTAATTTATTACAGTGTCCTTTTGCTCGTAAAGATTCTGGTCATATTCCGATATGGCGGAAAGAAAGATGATGGCCCCAACCTGAAATTAATTATGTTTGTATTCAAAAACAAATTTTTATTCAGCAAAAAATATTTGCCATTTAGATTCGCAGTATAGACACAAAGCAAGGAATAAAGTGCAGAAGGTGCTCGCCAATTTAACCACGCAACCAAATATTGTAAGCTACAAACATCCTCGAATTGGAGCAGCCACTTCTTGCGCTCCGATCGCTGACCGCCAACGTCGATGAATCTAAAATTAATAATAAATTACTTTTTAAAAACAATAACATTAATTAATTATAATAATTATTAAATAAAATACCGGAATTCCGCGCTATTGATGCTCAGGCGGTGCTCGACGACCCCGGAGGTGGGGATGCGAAGGTGTAGGTAGTCCTGAATGTAATATCTTTGATATATCTTCTTGATCCACGAGCAACGATAATGTGTGGCTACAGCAACGCACGCACATGTGCAACAAATGGCCATTACCTCATTCGTAGGCGAGTAATCATCCGAAAAAATGCGGTCCAGACTGTCGAGAAAGCTGAAGCGATTTTATTGTGAATGCAGTTTGGCTCAAGTCGATATATTATCGGATACGTGTACTCAAACAATGTAATAAAGTGCGGAATGGAGGAAATCGTGAACCTATTGAACGAAAACTCACTATGCGATTGAATCAGCAACTTGCAGCTGACTCCTTTTTTCATAAGCATCTTTGATGTGAGGGTCTTTCCAGAGTTCCTAGATTTTAATCTTCATTAAATTGGAAAACCTCGATCGCACTCGATCATTTTCGAACTAAATATAACTAAATACAGTTGCATGTTCGGTGTCGGTAAATCCGTAAATGTCAACTCGCTGTTTCTTTAGCGCGAGAGAGCGCGAGAGGTATCGAGCGTTTCAAATGCTCAGCAAACTCAATGTGCTGGTTAGCGTATTGATTGTCTGGGAGAGAGGGGAAGGGAAGAGGTAGGGCGGAGGAGAGCAGGTAGATCACTAGCCTCCTCCCGGCCTCTTCCTAACTCCGCCCCTCGAACGGTAGTCAAAAGTCAACTACGAGTGGAACGGAAAATAATTTCACGATAAGCCCGTTACCGACCGTGCAACGCTACCGTACCTACCGTATTACCGTACCTACCGTATTACCGTACCTACCGTATTACCGTACCTACCGTATTACCGTACCTACCGTATTACCGTACCTACCGTATTACCGTACCTACCGTATTACCGTACCTACCGTATTACCGTACCTACCGTATTAACGTACCTACCGTATACCGTATACCGTACATACCGTATTACCGTACCTACCGTATTTACCGTACCTACCGTATTACCGTACCTACCGTATTACCGTAACCTACCGTATTACCGTACCCTACCGTATTAGCCGTACCTAACGTATTACCGTACCTACCGTATTACCGTACCTACCGTATTACCGTACCTACCGTATTACCGTACCTACCAGTATTTACCGTACCCTACCGTATTACCGTACCTACCGTATTACCGTTACCTACCGTATTACCGCTACCCTACGATACGTACCTACGTATACGTACCTACCGTATTACCGTACCTACCGTATTACCGTACCTACCGTTATTACCGTACCTACCGTACCTACCGTATTACCGTACCTACCGTATTACCGTACCTACCGTATTACCGTACCTACCGTATTACCGTACCTACCGTATTACCGTACCTACCGTATTACCGTACCTACCGTATTACCGTACCTACCGTATTACCGTACCTACCGTATTACCGTACCTACCGTATTACCGTACCTACCGTATTACCGTACCTACCGTATTACCGTACCTACCGTATTACCGTACCTACCGTATTACCGTACCTACCGTATTACCGTACCTACCGTATTACCGTACCTACCGTATTACCGTACCTACCGTATTACCGTACCTACCGTATTACCGTACCTTGAGTAAATTCTGCTGCGTCAACGTGATGTGCTCCAAGCTGTTCCTTCCCTTCTGGTAGTCGTCGATGATTTGCGCGATCGCTCCGGCGCTGCGCTTGAAAGTGCACCATGTCGATTCGGTGAGCGACATCCGCCGCAGCTCCAGCTAAAGACCGCACGCATGAGCCTCGACACTTTTTCATAATAATAAGAGTAAAGCTTTGCCGAGGTTCACGCTTACGGCCTTTAACCTCTTAGTAGTATCTGTTTCAATGCACGAAGCACATCCATTTATTGCGTCACTCATTCAGCCCTAACAACGATTGCTCGTATTGCTGATTCAACTCAACTCACCGCTGAGGTTACGCTGAACGAGATGTGGAGTGTCTCGGCTCCCTGACACAGCTCATGCATGCCGAGTAAGATGTTGGCGTAGATGCGCTTCGGAAATGGGTTTGGTATTACGCTTCCTTACGCTAATTTTTTCCTATAATACTTCATCCCGTTACATTTCCAAATCTCGCCACTTTGAAAAAAGCAGAAACTGCACAAAAACGCACCTTTTCGCACTCCTTGACAAGTTCGCCGAACGTGCTGTCGTGAAGGATACTGCAATAAAAGGTCAATTTATGAGTTCAATAGAAATCTTATATTTTAAAATCGAATCACTTACCGGACCTGCTTCAGGACCGTGCTCTTGCCACACTCGCCCGTGCCTGAAAAATCGAAACGGTACGGTAGCTTACGGTAGACTAGTTCCGTTTTCCAATCCGTTTCCCTGGTCCGTTGACAACTGCATCCTCGTCGTCTACCGTATTCCAGTCCAAAAAATCCAGCCCCTTGGCCGTACCCTCTTCATCCGCGATTCACCTACCGTATACCCGGATCAAAGTCCGTAGACCTACGTATGCGTGTGATGTTTCACGTGAATCTCATGCCCACTTGAGTTGTTCTCGTTTGACTGCGAGAGACAAGGCAAAAAATAAACGAGAGATACATGCCGCCTTTCTTGCTTGTTCAGCCCCAATTATTCAGGAGTGTCGTGAGCGAGAAACATCTTTTCCAAGTGTTTACAGACTCTGTAGAATTCGGAGAAATGACTAACTAATGAGCACATAATTGACCCATGTAGATACGTTTTGAGCACACAATCTACAGTAATGCCTTGCCCAAACAAGCTACGGCACCTAGATGAGATGCACCTAGATGCCTGAAACGATCATTCCTTTTTCTGATATACTAACAGAGTAAAGGGCCCTTCTAACTTATCACGTAATTACATGATTTTTTTTCCGGAAGTTAACCCACTCGAATTGTAGTGAGGGCTACAATATGCGATTTTCGACAGAATTTTCACAACGTATCAGCTACCGTTCGGTATACTTAAGGAATGCATAGCAGAGCTCGAAAGAGGACGGATCTTCGTCTCTCCAACCCGCAGACTCCCTTGATCTAGCGAGTTCGAAAAACGCGTCGCCGTCTCTTCATTTCACGTACTCTCTCACCGGTCAGAGAGGCGAGAGAGTGTGGGAAATGAAGAGACGGTAACCCTTATGAGGAGACACATTTCTTACCCGGCCAGGCAAACGAATGATAGAGTGTGCAAAATGAAGAGATAACAACGTAAAGACCTTTCAAAGGGGCCCGAACGTAGACTCGAGCAAAAAGTCGTTCAATAGGTACAAAGATAGTAGGGAGAAGAAGGCTACGACTAGAGGAGATACGTGAAGAAAGGCAGAGGATGCAAATGATTCAAGATTGAAATATTATCAAAGATCAAAATTCAAAAAGAATGAAGATGCAAGGATCACATCAACAATGGCTGCATTTTCGAGTCGAACTTTCTAGATATGCACTGTTTTTGCTCGACTAATAATGCAACTATGCGCTCCTTTCACAGGCAGAACAAACGAACTAAACCAGCAGCTTGATCAACGTATGCTGGTTGGTGGTATATCCTTCCAACACCAGTATCCCATGACATGGAGATGCCATACTGTAGTTTATACAAATCGATAATCATGAGAAACAAACCCAGCAGGATCAGCTTGATCAGCGTCCCTTGCATGCTATGAGTCTATTATCACTCTTTCGTCTCCTTATCTCACGAGCTAACAGCTCTTACACCTCGTATAATGCTCTGATTGTCACCAAAAACTAACCCAACAGGAGCAGCTTGATCAGGGTGCCGTCCTTCTTTTGCTCCGCGACGATTTGTTTGTCGATCTTCCTCGATTGCACGACCGCCTCATTGGAGCAAGCACTGCCCATTTTGTACTGTAAAAATGAGATTATTGTTACGGTAGGAGACGTTTAACAACGGAAAAGAATCGATTGTGATACAGTCGGATACTACAGCAAGAATACACATCGTTTAGATGAGGCAGAGAAACAAGCCGATATTGTGGCATGAAAAGAGCACGATCAATGTGAGAAATGATTCGTTGGAGCACGCGCTGCCCATGGTGTGAGAGGGTGATACTGGAACAGATAATGATGATTGTTGGCACACTACGGACCGAACAGGCGAAAAGACCATGATGGACGATCTATACTGTATTAAATTCTGGTTGAGTGTAAGGGTACGGTTGACTACGGAGAATAACCACTACATTGATAGAATGCTCAAATGAATAGGATTTCGGGCTTTTACAGTTATTTTTTTTCAATAATGAGAAGGACAGCAGATAACAGGGAGCTAGGTAGAGACACGACAAGGAATCATTAGGAGGAGGCTTGTAATGAGCATGTGAGCACTTCAAAATGGATGTAAAGGGGGCGGAGTCTCAGGATGGGAAATGTCGAGGATGCTCTTGATACTCAGCTATCCCCGGGGAGAACAGAACGCATGTGAATCATAGAAAGGACAAAAAGGAATCAACGCTCTAGTGTTCAAGCAATATCACATGGGTCCTAGCTGAAACAATGCGTAGGAAACTTAGAACGGAGAGAATGTAAACGGCATTTCATGAATCAACGTAACTAGAATGTGAGAAGGGAAAGTATGAGGCGCTTGTCAAGCATCTCAAATAGTAATATGAAGAGACGACGACCCTATAACGCGTTGAAAGGCCAACTAGCTTTGCTCGCAATTGCCAGCAGAAACTAGAGAACGCGAAACGTGTCGGGAAACGAGCAGAGAAAGCAGCGAGGCCCGGGCCGCTCACAAAAAGGGTAGGTCGATACCTGGATAGTCTCTCATTTATCCATGCTCTCTTGTCGGTCAGAGAAACCGAGAGAGCATTGCGAATTGATATAGGTCGATACGCCCGTGAAAGGACAAATTAGGCGCCTAGTAGGCTACAAATGGGGCTTGATGAGGTGGGAAAGAGGGGTGTTATGTGTTGCAAGAATTTCGTAATCAGAACGTGCTAGATGGAATGAAATGCTAGCGTGAAGTGATGTGATGGTGAGCATACGAACTCGTCCTTTTCAATGGCCAAAAACAATTGACCATTGCTAACACATTCAATGAGTTTCTCGACCAACAAACATCCATTTTTTTTCAACAATAATGTGTGGAAAATTTGTCTGAGATGTGATGATTGATCTTCTATAGCTCGATCTGGATCTCGAATTTCGGCAGATTATCAGAGAAAATGTCGAATAGCTTCCGCCTTTGACGCAATATTGCTTAGGATCTTTGAAGATCGTGCAAAGTGAGAGATTAGTCAGACTATAAAATGGAATAGAATTTCCGACTCTACTGATTTTGAGTGATCTCTCGTTTCTCTGATGGGCAAGAATGCATTCGAAACTATGAGAGATCCTCTCGGTGTAGTATTCAAGTAGCACGTGCAAGTTCGAACTAGAAAATTGAATAAAACAGCAGACTTTTCTGACTCTGCATGATCTTTTGATTCACAGCAGGGGAGCAAACGATGAGAACGATCATGTTTTTTTCGTAGTCTTGTCAGGAGAACGCACGAATTGTGATGACGGACTAGAGAAGGAAAGGGTTAATCTTTTCGAAGCGACATCATGACCAACGCTTGTCCGAAATTCCTACGGTTGAGAAAGACTTGCGATTCGTAATAATGCAACTGCTCACAACAAGGTGAGTTTGCGTGATGAGAGCATATGTAATGCAAACATCACGATCACTGCCTCTATTGTCCTTTCAGATGGTCAAGTGAAGAGTAGTGCTGTCAGAATTCTGCCTCTTCATTTTGTGTATTGTGTACAGAGAGGGACCACGCGGAATGAAGAGACGGATTCTTGATCCTTGCTTTCTGGCTGGGAATACTTACTTTGTGCAGAGAATAGAGTACTTTTTTAAAATAAAAAAGATTTCTTTTATAATAACGAACGCTCAAAAAACTACGCAAGCTAAGCTAAACATTTTAAATAATAGTAATTCATTGTGATTACTCACCTTTGACGATGTAATAATTTCAAGAAAGATCATGTATGTATACTTTCGAAAGTGGACCAGACAAAGCAAGAAGTTTTTAGTTCGTAATGCGGTTTGGATGATTTTAATCATGATTTCGCACTTGATCATCTTTGATGATGTAGATCAAGTTTCACGAACATATCAGAGGCGATGATTGCTAAAACAATGAAAATGCTTCAAACAAATATTAAGAAGGATAAGTGAAATTAATTTTCATGGATACTATCAGAAGAAAAATGCGCAATGTCAAAGATAAAGGCATATATATAGTCAGGCAGTGTCAACATAAGCAACGAAGGCAAAGTGCATCGAAAAAGGTTATTCATTCATGGCTTTCGAAATAGGTCTCCGTTGAATGCCGTAGAAGGTGGATGGCCAAACACTTGTACTCAAACGTGAAAATCACCAATATATTTTTACTTTTGCTATACAGATCATGATCACTCTTATTCGAGTAACACACGCAACGCTCCTGAATTCTTCACTTCACGTGTTCTGTGATAAATTTTTTTTTCAGGATAAAGATTAGGTTAGTCGGGACCATTCACCTTACGAAAGAAGAATGGTCCCGACTAACCTGATTAGCGCATACTGCGACCCCTGATAAATTGTGATTCTGATTTCATTTCATCACTCCACGTGTTCTCTCGTCGCTCTCATTACGAAAAATGTCATGTAAATAAGATTTCTTCATCGGAATACACCTCAAGTATTCGCCCTCAAGAGCTTCCTGGCACGTGCGTATCACGTGAATTTCCAGTGAAGAATTGTCAATAGCAAGTCTTCAGTGGAACCTCACGCGGTTTGGTTAATTGGTACTCGACAAAGCTCAAGTATTTACTGGTTTAGAGCTCGAAAGACAACGTCTTTTGATTCAACACACTCTCCATTAGAGATGCCAGGGAAAACGCGAAATATGGAGAGAGTGAGACGCGGTGGCGCAGTGGTTGTGTGCCAGGAATGCGATTCGAAAGGTCACGAGTTCGACCCCGCCGCCCTCAGATCCACCCAAAACTAAGGGGGTTAAGAAATGTTGAGAGTGGTGAAAGCCACAGTAAATATATCCCCTACCACGTGCACACAACAGGGGCGGTAAAGCCTCGCAACAAGCCACTGGTCGTCCCGGGATAGGCTCAAGTTGCTAATCGGCGTTGGGGTGGCTAGCCCGCCCTTAGTGAGGATAATGGCAAAATCACCAGAGACGAGGAGACGTTTGCCAATTAGGCTATTACCAAGAATTTGGCTACTTGTGATAACGGAAGACTACAAACTAGAATTGATTGCGCACGAAACGAGCGCACCTACCTCAGTAATCCATCTGCACTCATGATGGTTTGAACTGAGATTCAGATTAATGGTTTCTCGGATTTTTCCAGAATCAATTGTGGAGGCTTGTAGCAAACATTTTTTTAAAGATATCAAACGACATATGACAAAGGTAGTTAGATCGTAACAAAATCAGTTCATACAACAATTCTAGAGATAATTGAGATCTTTAAGTGCAGCAGTCACGTGAGATGGCAAGTCTTCAGTCCACGCCTGAAATGAGCACGATGCGTTTGGTGTTTTTTTTCAATTAAACTATGCTACTGAGCAATTCGTCATCTTACATGATTTCTTGCAACCTCGACGATTCCATGTTGATAATGGCTACTGCACACCTGTAATCGATTCATTATAGAGATTTTTTTAAATGATTAGATATTGTAAAATATTATATAATTTTCAAAAAAACACACCCATAATCGCAAGGGTGCTCTTGAGTATTGAGTCGACAACGGACTTGATCACGAGTTCCACCTTAAAAGGATATGTAAGCAAACTTTCAATATACGGACTGAAACGGTCTTTACAGCGCTTTAAGTGGCCATAAAATCGTGTCGAAAAAAACTAGCAACCTGATTGGTGTCAGTAGCACATGTGTAGTGCACGTAGGGTACTTTCTCGGAATAGTCCCTGAATCGGTCTTCGATGTATCTAAAATATTGTTATAATTACAAGTTCCAAAGCAAAATCAATGATGCAAAAGCTCACTTAATGGACTCCTTGTAAGTGTTGGGACCTGGAAAAAGTGTTTTTTTAATTACTTAAATTTTGAAATAAGTGATTACCTTTATATTTCTTAAAAAGATAATCGATGCCCCTCCGCTTGATCTTATCCATGAATAAATCAGTTTTATTGAGGAACAGGATCATTGCAGTCTGAAAGCCATCATTTTATCATCGAAATTTGGAGGTAAAATAATAAAATGACTAATACTTAGAGTTATCTTGAAGCTTGCGAGGATAAAGCCATAGGCGAAAAGTCCTTGATATCTCACTACAAGTTCTCATCGAATTTTCATTATCGACATAACGTTTGTAGAAAAAAACAGAGAAAAAAATACACCGACTTCTACCACTCACCTTTTCAAAATACCCGTTGTTTATGATGGCTTGGTAGAGCGCCATGGAGTCAATTAGTCGATTCTAAAAGAGAATTAATTAATTTTTTATGTTAAAGAAGGCTTCCCACGAATATTTGGTCACATAAACTGGCAATTTGGGATGATAGGGGATGGTCACACGACCAGAAATCAGTTTATGCGAAGTGTCACAGAGGCCGTTGAAGCCCGCTATGAAATTTTAAAGTTTATCGAAAAACGCAGGCGACATCAGGGTATACTGTATTAGAGGAGATGATATTGATTAACGGAGAGCGAAGGTCGAAAAGAGAAGTTGGGAAGAGATAAAATGCACTGGTGAGGAGTCGAACTCACAACTGGTTGCGTTCCAGCTCCAAGCGCTTACCACTACACTACGGTAGGAGATATTGGGAAGGAGGAACGGAGCCCTTATGTAGCAAGAATGCGCGCGAATCTGTTGAAAATCCGGATCCGGGTACGGATTGGAAACGTTTTTATCAATTCTCAGTGAAAACATTGGCTTTGAAACATAATGAGACGTGAAAAAGAATGTACGAGTCATTGGGTCAGCGAGAACCGATAGTAGCCTAACAAGTGCTAGTAAGTGCTTTTTGAAAACACTATTTCCGTTCTCTCCAAAGTTAGAGATCAAGAATTGGTGATTGGTTGACGAGCTAGTTATTCTTTGGCTTTTATTCCTCGAGAGTTCGATTGTCCGCCAACTTTCAGAATCATCATCATTGCCTATCTAACAATGGCATTCTCATCTTGCCATACACAATCATACAATGTATCCCAACTCAAGATAATCATAAAAAGAAGAAATTTATCACTTAATTTAGCAGCGAGAAACCATTCCACCATAGTTAATTTTCAGACAGTAACACGTATCAAATGAGGAATGTGTGGGTGTCGGGTCGGGGGATGCGAGGCGACGGGCTCGGTAGGTGCTACCGTACCGCCCGCAACCTCGCTCCCCGCGTCCTCCTCTCACCATTAACCCAGAAGGCATAATTTAAAGAAAAAGGAAGATTACAAGAGGACACGACGATACGACGAACGTTGGAATGGGCGAAAATCGTGGAATTTAGAATGCGGAAGAGGGGCAGAGAGGAAGGGGGTACTCTTTTACAAACTGTTACTTTCCTATCATAAAGTGTGCGGAGAGAAAAGGGGAGACAATGGAGGTACAGAGGGGGGTGGGGGAAGGGGCAGCGAGCGGTGTCGAGGGGACGTCGACTGTGAACGAAGCTGACGCTCCTGCAATGGCAACCAATCAATATTGCGTCTACCGTACCACAATCACTTGTCGTTCAATCGGTGATGAGTGACCCTCCAATGCCAGGTTTTTTCGGGGAGTGGGATACAAAAGGGTGTTTTCCGGAGATACGAAAGTGAAAAATCGATATAAAAATCGGTACAGGGTCTGACCGGGGTTCCGATCGCGGGGGTACACCCCAAAGTTGGAGGGGTCGCTCATCAAGGCGATCAATCGATAAGTGCCTACCGTACCTTAGTATCCGCTGGTCTTGAGGTACTCGGCGAGCTTCTCCACCGTGTTGCGAACCTCCGACGACACGGCGTTCTCGCCCTCGTACACGGCAATTAGCACGGCTGCAAATTATAATTATTTAATCAATGTGCAATCGACAATAAAGTATTACTGTAGTGTTTCGTTTAAATTGAGCACGACTGCAAGAGGGATCAATAAGTATTGCAATATCAACAGAGACGCCTCCTCCGAAATACTTTTTTATGTTCAACAACAAACAAATGTGGGGAAATGGGGGGGGGGGGGTGAAAATGGGAAATACCTTATCTAACACCCTCAAGCAAAATAGAAGAAGCTATAATTCACCTGGCTAGATTCACCCAAGCAGATTGGAATCGTCGTGAAGCGGACGACGTCGAGACGCCCAGGCCGCGTTGATTACGAAGAAAACGTGCAAGACTTCGAGATGAAATCATCGTGAGCACTCCTTGAAATCATCAAGATAATCTCTCGAAAGTAAAGGAGTTCGAAATCAAGGAGAAAGTCTGGACACTTTGCTGGTTTTTGAGCGAGATTTGAGCTCAATCGTGATAAACGCATATTCCTAGCACTGTGCCGATATCTCTAGTAATAAGGAAACAAAAATTACACAGAAAAACCAAACTATGAATGCGGAAACGATGAAAAGAAGCATAAGTCGATAATTCGGGGAGGTTTGAACAGTAAGCGAACCTGTTCAAACAGCATCTTGACTTGCTGTTCGGAGAGCTGCTTGCAGTCATACAACTGCTCCATCCACTGGTCAACATCGCGAAGGAACGGTCGGTCAATCGGGTCACCGGCCGCCATAGCTGCAAATAGGACGATCGGAAGCAAGAAAATCGATAAATAATCACAATATCACAAGAGTAATGTAGGGGCAAAGTGTGGGCAACTCGAAATAGTGAACACGAACAAGAATTATCCTATTATTGGGCCAATACTAAATATCACGGAACGCGCATTATGTTTCAAGAAAATATACAAAATATAAAGAGGATAATGCAATGGAAACAGCTGGGAACAAGAAAACCGAGGCCAATAAGTTGGAAAATCAGTGCACTTTTGTTCGAAAGCGTTTTTTCGCCAATTTAGAGGTGCAACCGTAATCAAAACATATCCTAAGGGTACAGTCTAGCTGTAGCGATTCGAAACGTATAAAAATAAATGAAAATTACAGCAACGAAGCTAATACAATGAAAAAACGTGAAAAGTTAACAAAGTGCGAAAAATGGAAAAATTTTGGCAAAATGCCAGAGAAAACTACCGTAATACCGCTTCAATGCTGGTTTTTCCGTGTGGGACTTTCCCCCCTCGATTCGTGGGAAGCCTTCTTTAATAACTGACCGTATCGCTCGACTCCACCATCTTCTGATCGAATTCTGATATTGCCGAAATGAAAATGATGGCGTTCACCTGAAAAACTAGTGAGATTTGTCAGGATTGTCAGAAAAATGGCGCAGAAATAATGAATTCTCTCACACTCTCAAAATGCGAGATCCATTTCTTGCGCTGAGACCGCTGTCCGCCGACGTCGATGAACCTGTGAAATATCCGTTTTTTTAAATTTCAGAATAGCATAAATTAACATTTTGTTAGATTGACTGCCTAAAAACTCACACAAACTCGTTCTTGTTGATCATTATTCGGTTCTCGGAAATGGCCGTAGTAGGAATGCGGAGGTGGAGGTAGTCCTCAACAATCAGGTTTAAACGCTTTCCTTTACAATTTGGCTACCCTAGAAAGGCTACCCTAAACAGCAGTCGACAGCAGGGTATGCAGACCTTCTAACAGCTGGCCCTATCGGCGGGTCCCACCTAGCGTTGCCTTACGACGTAAAATCGGTCGACGTGGATACACCTTTACCTTTTCACCTTTTAACAGTTTACGAAGATCTCTTTCCTATGTACTCAGTGAAGTAAGAAATTAGACGAGTAACGTTTCGCGAAGCGATTGTATTGGAATTATCAGAGTTCATACCTCATTGGAGGGTTTGTAGTCGCTGTCGGTTATTCGATCTAGTGAATCGAGAAAGCTGAAATGATAACAGGTAAATTGATTATTCGATGACTTCTCATAATTTCATTTCATATTCTTTTCATATGGGGCATTGGCCGTTTGTATTAAAACAATTTTTTTTAGCTATTGGTAGCTAGCTGCCAAATCGTGCTCATGAAACGAAGCTACGGATTGCCTCATTAGCAGTGACTGATTCATGATTGCTCTGATATATGCTTGTCTGGATTTCAAGAGGATTTCATTATCCCTATCCGAAGTTTCAATATTTTCGCAAATCCCCTTATTGAATTTTAGCGATCTTTGGCCTCGATTCAAATTGAAATACAAACTCACTGTTTAATTGAGTCCGCCACTTGTAGTTCACTCCTCAGTTCGTACGCTTTCTGGATTACGGGGTCAGCCCAGAGCGTCTCCAAATGATAAATTATGACAGAAAGTAGGAGTGAACCAGAAGTTTAAGACCCCGTACCTTGAGAACTCTTTTCGTATCCGCAGTAATGGGCGCGGAATGCTTCTTTACGGCAATAATTGTGCGAATGTACGCGTAGTGTCCCTGGAATGGCATTTGCTATCGTTTGTTGACATCACCACTCTACTCTATTAATTCCGTCGTTGCTAAAATATTTCGAATTCCTGAAGATCCAGATCGATAAAAGGGAAAAAGACCGAAAAAAAAGATGACCTCTGTCTCCTGTGACATCAGCATCCCCAGTATCTCCACGCCCGCGCATAGTTGGTTCATGCCGTCGATGATGTTAGAGTAGATGCGCATCTATGACAAGATTATGAATGGCACGAGAAGAGAGAAAGAGAGGAAATAGAAAAATAAAAAAAAAATGAAAAAAACTCCGTTGTTTCCTCATACGCTGCTTAGACTAGTAAGAAAGTACGTGAAATGAAGAGATGGCCTTTTCATCCAAACACACTCAATAAGGGGATAATCTACCGGTGGGGCTCAAATACGTACCAACCCTTGATTAATACACCCTTCCTTGTTCCAAAAGGCAACTATGGATTCACCTTCTCCATGTCCTTGTTGTCGTCGGACCAACTATCATCATGGAGTATCCTGAAATGTGCATTTTCAGGGCTTCTTTGAAATTAAAAAAAAAAAAACTTGAACATGCTCACCTCACTTGCTTGAGAATTGTACTCTTGCCGCACTCGCCAGCTCCTGGAAATTCATATATCTTCAAGTCACCCTCGATTATGATTTTTATTTTTTTGTTGATAGGAAAGTGATCGGGGGATCACAGGGAAGTAATGAGCGATTTCCTGAATTTGAAGAGCCTCGGGCTCGCCTAGTAACAACAGCTTCTTCCTCTCCATCGCTTTGCTGCCCTCGTGCGCGAGTTGTCTGTCGATGGCCTTTGACAGGATTTCAGCCGCCTCGCTACTGCACATGTTGCCCATCTTTGACGGCCCTCTTAACGGGAATTAGGCATTAATAGGGATTGATTTATTTGCACCAGAGTCTTGAGCTAAGTTGGTTGCATAGCAAGTGAAAATACTTCAGAAAATAAGAAACAAAAATAGAACATTGAGGGGGGGGGGGGGTTGCGGTGGCATAAAAATCGGTGCTCACCGCTCAGCTGTGATAATTGAATCACTCTTTGTCCTTGCCTCTTTGAGAAGACATTACGAAAGATAAGACCTGACTAGACAACCACTAGACTGCGAAGAAAAACTTACGGAAGTTAGGCGTATTACTAGGCAACGATTATCAAGAGGACAAAGGGTGTTTTGATTGCCAAGTAGGGGGGGGGGGGCTGATAGAAAGGGGCTCTACTCGTCTCAATACGAAATGGGAAATCATTGGAAGCTCGAAGATTTCACTTTTTTTTGTCCCAGGCAACAACTGCTGAAGGAGAGGGGAGAATGAGGATGCAAGATGGGGATGGACCAAAAATCATGAGAAGTGCCAAATATTCTTGATGAATAAGGGGAATCCGAATCCGAAGTAGATAGAGTATTTACGTATCGCGTGATAAGGCCGATGAGAAGATTGGCTAAAAAGGGGCGAAGAGGGACACTCGAGATGCTCAACCGAAGAAAAAAAGTCAAAATAAGTCATGCTCTTCAAAGGAATATCGTGAAAGACACGTGATAATCGAAATATAGAAAGTAAATAAATGGTTTGATCATACCGAGGTGAGTTGTGGAGGCGCCTAACCAATGAGAGGCGAAGACGACTTTACTTATCTGAATTAACAAACGTAATTAGACAAACAAAATCTACACACAAGATAAGGAGTAGGAATGTGATAAATGAAAAGGGATTCGGGATCATCCTTTCTACGAAGCACAAAAACCCCTAGCATACATAAATGAGAGAGCCCAGAACACAATGGCGATTTCAACAGCCATAATGAGACGAAAACACATGTGGGTGGATTGAGAGAAATGAACAGAGATCGCGGCCCATTGCGAGTGCACATGACAACGTTTTCCTCAACCACAAAAAAAGTAAAATGCTGTTTTTTCTGTGGATATCTTTTCTTAAGGAAGTCACGAAGTTGACGGTCTCTCGTCACTTTTCGTGGAAAAAAAAAAGAGAAAGCTCGTGAAAGCGAATTCAGATAGAAAAATAATGAAGGATTAAATAAAATATCACTAGGTGAGTACGCAAAGTCGTGAAAGCATCTTGCATGCATCACGTGAAATGATGAGATAACTTTCCCTAATGCATCGGCTGTAACTGTACTATCACGCGATGGATCTCGGAACAATAGGGGGGGGGGGAACACCTAGGAATGCGAGAGCAACATCAGCCTTGTCCGACAATAAATAAGTCGTGTCTTCATTTCCCGGCATATCTCATCGCTCTGACCAATGAGAAAACACGATGACTGAAGAGACGGAGTCTCTATCCTCACATCAATAGACAACATGCTAGGCAAGCGCTGACGCGCACGTTTCTTAGTAAGCAGAATTCGAAATTCGCTTTGTCGTCTCTTCATTCTTCACACTATCTCCCCGGTCAAAAAGAGGAGAAAGTGTGCGAAATGGAGAAACATTGGAGAAACAAAGCCACATCCTTCCATCTCTAGAGCGCTATTGATCTTGAAAGTACACGTTTATTTGCAATGAGAGGAGTCAACAGCAACACCGCAAAAAGTGAGATAGGGGATTCGTGAGCGATTAGAGAACTTCAGGCGCAAGGATCAACGTGTATGATGCACACTGCTGTGTTTTTTGATGCATTATCAGAGAACAATGAAGATACTATAGCATGACGCATTGATGATCTCCACAATCAGTTAGCATCTTAAATATTCAAAAGAAAAATAATTATTTATACGGCAAATTAGAGGCAACTCGAATTCCAGAGAAAGTAAATGCAACCATGGGAACCCCGAGGGCTTATTGAGGATGATAGTGCGCAAAACGTGCAATCGTCTCTTCATTCTTCAAACTCAAAAATTGGAAAAAAATCGACTAAAACATCCATTTTCGAACAGGACAGAGATCTATGGACCATAGAGTTCGAAATACGGGTCGCCGTATCTTCATTCTTCAAACGCTCTGACCGATCAGAGTGACGAGAGAGTGTGTGAAATGAAGAGAAGGCGGCGACCCGTATTGCGCACTCTAGATGAGACTGGCTAGAAAATACGAAAATACGAAAAAAATAAGACGATTTGATTACATTGCGCGAAATGAGGAGTGATCTTCGGATCTAGCCAATTGGCGGGCTCAGGTAAGATTGGTGCGACAGCTGCTTGTTAGGATTTTCATTTAGGTAGCTAGTGCACCGAGAAAGTGGGTGGAGCTTTAGCTATGTGAGTATTCGAAATCTGGTGGATATGGCGCCATAGGAGATGTGATCTCATTTTTCGAATGGATATTTGTTTAGTCAGTTGAATACGAGGAAATCGCATAGGGTGGCCATGGAAGCGATATCATATCTTGGGAGAAGTGCGTCAATCGGGCTTTGTTTTCGAATTAACTGCGAGTAGAAGTAAGGAGAAACTATAGTGTCGCAGCGAAAATTTGACCGACAGCAGAGTTCTAACTTGTGAGATGATTTCAAAAACATCAAGTGATATCATTGAGGTCTCGTAGACGGCAAGGGTAACATGTTCTGAAGAATTGTTAGGATGAAGCGAGGTAGGCATGAAATCTTCGAACTAACACTTCCGTAAACAAGGTCAAGCAGATCAAATAAAATGATTTTCATTATCGCATTCCTCAGTAACACAATATCTTGCTTCTCATGAATTTTTTTTTTGTTAATTTTGAATAGCTCGCCGATCGAAGAGACTTTATCTTGACAGATAATAAGCCAATTAAAGACACTTGATGAGCACTGAAACTCGTGTAGAGTTCGTAAATGAGACTCAGAAGAATAATGTGTATGTGCAAGTGTTGTAGTTGCAAGATGCCTCATTCTTGTTATTATGTACGGGTGAAGAATCCGTTTCTTCGTTCTTCGCATGCAACACATTGACCATTCAGTCGTACTTGTTCTTTGTTCACGGAGACGTTGAATTCAATAGATCGCGAGACCCGAGATGATCCATGAGACTCGTCAGTACTGAGAATCAAGCGAGCTCTCATCATTTAGCTCTCATCTCTCGTCGCGCTGTATGGTGAGAGCGTACAAGGAATAACGAGACGGAATCTTCATCCCAACTGGCCTACTTTTCTGCATGTATGGGAGCGATGACCGGACTCCATGTTGCACACCTCCAAATTATAAATGATGTATAGACACCAAAAAAAATAGTTACTGTATTGCGTCGTATTAATGTTCGAGCGAGTATCCGTGTTGTATACATTTTAACGAACGAGAAAAAAGGGAAAAGGACAATAAAACTTCAAAGAAGACAACGATAAGCAAAACTGATCGAAAAAATGAACATTTAGTGAAGCGAAAATAAGATAGCTAAGTAATTTGAAAAATCATTGATCAATTTTGCTTAGTGAGGTGTTATGGATCGCACTGTTTGGAGATAGGGTGAAAATGTTTGCGGTTGGATATAGCAGATAGTAGTAGATATAGTCGGGAAATGTGGTTAGTTGAGTGGGATATCGACAGCAATGCATACGCATAAACGAAACAAAGATGGCTTACATGGCAAATGAACAAAGCGATGCTAAATCAATGCATACAATTGTACATACGAGAACATGGGAAAAATGTGCTCGGAATTGTACTGAAAACTAAATATCCAAAGAAGTACATCTGAATCTACTTGTAGAGCTACTTGGCTACTTGTAAAAATGCAACAAATTACTCGACACGAAAATAAACTTAAATTCGATAAAAAGAATCAAAATAAATCACAAATTAAACGAAATAGAGTACGTTGGGTAATTGTGAAGAAAGGAACAACTTCGGAACAGAGAGATCTTTATTCGATTCCTGGAAAATGTTAATAAATTCATTAATACTAAATTATTTATTTCGTAATTTCTAACCACCGCGGCAACGATGTATTTCTCGTATAGTATGAGCGTCTAGCTATCTCATGTCGACACCTGGATTTATTATGATTATTTATTCACCTTAATAATTTTATAAAATAACTAAATGACAAATGCATACCCATACTCTTGAGACGGTCGGTGAGGATAGCGTCGACGACTGAAGTGATAACTAATTGTACCTAAAAGTGATACAGATACAATGAGCATGATAACATCTAACTTGATTCTTGGGATGATATGATTTTGTAACTTTTATTGTTTTTTTAATTAAAAAAAATACCTGATCTGTGTCCGTTGCACAAGTCCTGTGCATGTACGGCTTCTTGTTCAAATTCATTGTCAAAAATTTCTTCTCGATGTAACTTAAAAAGGTTTTGTTTAACACATGCATACACAAAAAAATGCTACAAAAGAGTGCGACCCGTTTAAATGCAAAAAATGTAAAGATCGGGGAAGTTATTCAAAGAAAAACATGCCGGATGGAGGCTTCGTAGGTGTTTGGTCCTGAAAATTCGTTTTTTTAAATAATATTTTTTTCATTGTATGCACTTCACGATTTGCATTTCCCATGCTTCAATAGAGAAGAAACCAGCCTTTGTAGTTTTCGAATAGGACTTTGATCGTCTTGTTGTGCTCTTCGATCTTCTCTTTGAACAAATCCGTTTTGTTTAAAAACAAAACAAACGGCGTCTGAAATTAGTAGAGTTAGAAATGCTGTAAAATTTCTAGTCTTCGATTTGTCAAAAATGATGTTGATAAACAACCAGAAAAATTGGAGACATAAATTTCTGGAAGGCCCCGACAACATGAGATTATTTCCCATTCCATCACACGTTGTTGACCTTTGACGAACTGGAGGGAGAGAGAGGCAGGGAGGAGGCAAGTGATCTACCTGCTCTCCTCTCCCCTACCTCTTCCCCTCCACTCTCCCAGACAATCAATGTCTCACTAACCTTTTGGAACATTCCCATGTCGTTGATCAGACGGCAGTACGTGTCCATGGACTCTTTCAGCCTATTCTGAAACAATTTTTTTTCTCATAAAATTCATCGAAAACATTGTCTCTCAACGGAGTGGGGACGCAAAAATAAATATCATCTAAAAAAATAAATCATCATCTAAAACTCACAACATTTCGGGCTTCGTTGAGAACCTGATCAAATTCATTGATTGCACAAATAAACACGATTGATGTTGCCTGAAATTAGCGTATTTATGAAATATAATTAATTAATTAATTATTTATAATTAATTAATTAATCAACATTCGTACGGAATCAAACTGGTGGAACCACTTGCGCCTCTCTGACCGCTGCCCTCCCACATCAATGAACCTTAATTTTAGTTATTTATATTTTGATTTTGAACAAAGTTAGAAAATCAAAGGTCAAATCAACGAAAACTAACGTGAAGGGAGCATCCTTGATCGTAATCTTGTACTCGATCACGCCCGTGGTGGGAATGCGAATGTTCAGGTAGTCCTACAAAAAATTTAGTGTTCGAAATACGGGTAATGGTCTCTTCATTTCGCACACTCTCTCGCCTCTCTGACCGGTCAGAGACCACGTAAAATGAAGAGACGGCGATCCGTATCGCGCACTCTAAAATAATTTATTTGCAAATTCGTCTATTTTTTGTTCGTTCAAATCCTTATTCACGCCATTCACGCGTTTTCGCATGCTCATTTCGGAACTTGCACTTTCGCCATTGGTGGTGCAAAGATTTTCCAATGTTGGCATTTGCAAAGATTTTCCGTGTCTCGAACTCTACGAAAATTATGACTCACGTCATTGGAGGGCTCGTATCCGGGCGCGGTGATGCGGTCTAGCGAATACATGTAGCTGAAAAGGCAAAAAAAAGGGTGGTTTCCACGTCAAGCGATTTTACGTCGTAAGACAACTCTCTAGGCGGGGCCCACTGGTAAGGCCAGCTGTTAGATAGAATTGGCCCCCAATATTTCCCACTGTAGCTGCAATATCCGGGACCAATTTTATATATCTTTACAGCCCTAGTCAAATGGCAGTTTATTAGAGCTCGTCTCTCAACAGGACAACGCAGTGAAGAGACAGCGGCTCATAGTTTGAGCTCTAGTGTTGATGTATCTTATCCGCTGATGTAGTCATAACAAGTCGCATGGAGCTTTCAGAGAAATGAAGCGAGTTGTTAGTCAGACTCGAGCTATTGAATTAAGAACCTAACGAAATAATAATGAATGTTAGAAAAAGCTGAGTCAGAGCATCGAAAAAAATAGGATGAAAAATCTCACTAGACGATAGAATCCGCCACCTGGAGGCGGTTTCTCATCTGATACGCGAGCTGGATATTGTCATCGGACCAGAGAGCCTGAAACAATGATCGAAGTTGGACAACTGCTTAAAAATAGCTTTCACCAACAACATTAGCTGACAAAACAAAGCTTCTTCCAGCATGATTCAGATAATCTTTGCTTGGGACAAACCCGGATTACATATGGGATGAGGGAATATGTAGAATAGGGATGGCAAAAATTGTCCAATGCGTTGTCTCATACAATTTCATTCCGAACTTTTCGGATCAATTGTTGTCTCAGACAATGAATTGTCTCAAAGTTCGGACAACAAATTGTCGCAGACAATTTGTTGTCCCAACTCAAAATCGCGACTCTGACAAAGCTGAACAATGGTAAAAATAATTTGATGATCAATTAGCATCACAAATCTCTCAACCATTTCGCCGTACTAGCTTATTTTATCGAATTTCAGTGGGAAATTTTGCATTTGCTTATGTTTCACGATCCCACAAAAGAGCAAAACTATTTGGTGACGTGTTCAAAATCTAAAAACTCTGAGTTTGGAGAGATCATTTCTCTCTTCCACTCATTCCTGATTTTCAATTCGAGAAGGGATTGGTCGGTTCAGACAATTTTTGCCATCTCTAATGTAGAATACATTATATTAGGTTGGTGCCTATCAACTAATTATTTTTTGTAGTCGATGGGGACGTGGATGGACTTTTTAGCGCACACTAGATCAGACCAATTGATTTTGAAATGCCGTTACAGTGCAAAACCAAGTAACTCGCGGTATCGATTCCAAGCGACTTTTTTCACAGGTCAGTGCCGCTTTGAGAATAGATCGGTACAAAAAATAAAGAATAAAGAATAAAGAATAAAGAATAAAGAACAAAACCACTTTACACACCTCAAGCACAGTCGCCTAGCACTAGTATAAGAAGAGACTCATGAGTGAGCGGCGATCGCCCTTCTCGAGACAAGCGACTTTTCGAAATTCAAGCTCATCCGAAATGGGCCGTAGACAGTTTTCATCGACCCCTATTCGTTACAATGATCTTGGAAATTTCTCTTCTACAAAAAATTAAAGTTTCTTGGCTAATAAGTTCGCGTTAATCTTTTGACAAGGTTACTGCTTCGATATCATGAGCAGTAAAAATCTCAACTTGTGCCATTAAAAACAGTTGACGAAATCGGGACTTCAGTCGATGCCCCGCATTCCACGTAATTTAGAAGCCCGATATTTCACGCTTTTTGGGAAGAAGGAACCATATTACACCATCGGGCTACTGAAGGGGTCGACTAGTTTTCACAGAATTTTCTATAATCGGAAACACCTGAGGTCGCATGTTCTGTGTTAATTTGGAACGGAATCTACGCCAAAAATATTACTCATATATGATATGTATATATACCATATATATACCACAGTATATATACCAACAGTATATATACCATATATATATATTTATATACACTCGCGACAAAAAGTATTTGGACACTTTTTCAATTGGCTGTAACTTTTTACTGGGAAGACATTTGAAGCTGATTTTTTAGGGGGGTATGGCATATGAGCTAACATGTCCGTGCACATTTTAGTAGTTCCGGAAAATTATTAACTATTGCGTAGTGATGACGCAATCAAAGTGTACTTTTTCGAATAAATTTTTTTCCTCGGAGGATTTTTTCTAGATTGTCAAATTTTCTGTACATGAAGATACTTTAGCCTACTACTCAGAAAAAATTTTTCGACGCGTCGCGCAACGCGGCGGTGGCGGAGCGGGAAATTCGAAGCTCAATTTTCATAACTCCGCTCCCAGACGTGCTAGAAACTCGTTCTAAGGATCATTCTGCTTCTTATGACGAGAAACTAAGGTTCTGAGAGTTTGGTGAAGATCGGTCATCATTTACATTTTTGGCGCCCAAAAATAACTTTTTCAGATGATCTGACTTTGACCAATCACTACTCCAAGGGTGAATTTTGTAAAATCATGGTTACCGTGCAGTAACATTGCAAAACCATCCAATAGTAACATCCCAAATTTTCAGAGCGTTTGCTTAACTCTCCGGTCAGTGGTGATCGATCTACGGAGGTATATTCAGTTCGACAAATTTAGCTTCTAGAAGTTTGCGATTTAATATTTTGCGTTCTATCCGAGCTAGAACCCTGAAACTGTGCGACGATAATAACGTGAGGGTGACTGATTTATTGCGTAAGTATGGGCTTGATTCAACCGCTTTTTAAAAAATTGAAGAGAATTTCTCTTCAATTTTTCACACTCTTCAAATTGAGTATACCTCCGTAGATCGATCACCACAGACCGGAGAGTTAAGCAAACGCTCTGAAAATTTGGGATGTTACTATTGAATGGTTTTGCAATGTTCCTGCACGGTAACCATGATTTTACAAAATTCACCCTTGGAGTAGTGATTGGTCAAAGTCAGATCATCTGAAAAAGTTATTTTTGGGCGCCAAAAATGTAAATGATGACCGATCTTCACCAAACTCTCAGGACCTTAGTTTCTCGTCATAAGAAGCAGAATGATCCTTAGAACGAGTTTATAGCACGTCTGGGAGCGGAGTTATGAAAATTGAGCTTCGAATTTCCCGCTCCGCCACCGCCGCGTTGCGCGACCGAAACGCGTCGAAAATTTTTTTCTGTGTAGTAGGCTAAAGTATCTTCATGTACAGAAAATTTGACAATCTAGAAAAAATCCTCCGAGGAAAAAAATTTATTCGAAAAAGTACACTTTGATTGCGTCATCACTACGCAATTGTTAGGAATTTTCCGGAACTACTAAAATGTGCACGGACATGTTAGCTCATATGCCATACCCCCTAAAAAATCAGCTTCAAATGTTTTCCCAGTAAAAAGTTACAGCCAATTGAAAAAGTGTCCAAATACTTTTTGTCGCGAGTGTATATACAGTCCTGGCGATTCCCCCAATGAAAACAGGGCGCCCGGGGCATCCCGGGGCGTCCCCCAGTGTCCCCCCGCTTCTGTCGTCTACAGACCTTTTTCAAATTGGGCCCAATTTGTGTTTATCGTATTCAGCGTTCGATTCTGCGTCGATTCATAATAAAAAATCAATTAAAATTTTTAATTATTATTTATATTTTGATTTTCAAAAAAGTGGCGAATAAAACGATTCGTGCATCAAGGAGTACATCCTACGGTACTTAGCAAAACATTCTGCAGCAGCAGTGGATAAATACCGCAAAATTTTAATTGATTTTTTTAAATATATATATATATATATATATATATATATATATATATATATATATATATATCATATATAGTATATATAAATATATATATATGGTATATATACTGTTCATTTCCGCCCCAATATCATATTACGGATATAGTAGACCATCATCCCTCTTCTAAATAATACTGAGGAAAAAATTGGTACAAACGAAGCCGATCGGCAGATATTTTAAGAAACATAAACGTCAGAAACGTACGCACCAACCCGATATTTAGAAATACGGGTAATCGTATCTTCATTTCACGTGCTCTTTCAGAGGCGATTGTGCGAAATAAAGAGACGACGACGACCCGTATTTCGAACTCTAGACACATCATACCTTCAGCGCCGTGACCGATTCTTCCGACAGAACATCCATGTCCTTCTTCTCCTTCAAAACGCCTTTCAATGTTGCTGCGTGCTCCTGCAAGGAAAAAATCTGTAATTCTCTATGATAGTGTGGCCTGTGAAACGAGAGAAATGTAAATCACACCACGTGCTTTGAGATCGTTTATCATGCGTTATCTTTTATTTTTATTACATGCAAAGTGATAACAATGCAAGTTGCACATGCGGACGTCTAATCCGCTTATTGTTAGGTGAAAAAACATTTGCACGCTACTTTGATGACGGAATTTTTTTGTTGTGTCGCGTTGTCTCTTCTACTTACGAGGAGTAAAGAGACGGATCTGACAGTCATTACTCTCACCTCCATTTCCTTCGATAGCACCATGTGCAACTGCTCGACGCCATTGCACAGGTCGACCATCCCTCGGATAATGTTGCTGTAGATGCGACACTTAAATCGTAGATCTTGAGGCTTCTAAGTGTCGCCAGAGCGTGAACAGGATAGATGACGATTGATTTATTGAGACGTTTCGGGGTTAACCCCCATCATCAGTCGGTTCATACGTGAAAAGAGCCATGACAGGAATCACTCAGCTTCCCCTTATTATGACACTGAAATCGAACTTTGGATGCTCATGTTTGTAAAGTCCATTTCTTTACATTTTTATGATTTTTTCCGCATAAAACGATCGTGAGACTATTTTTTTCATTCCACACATATTGGACCTTTGACGAACTGAATTGAGGGAGGAGGGAGGAAGAGGCCGGGAGGAGGCTAGTGATCTACCTGCTCTACTCTCCCCTACCTCTTCCCTTCCTCTTTCCCAGACAATTGATGGCTCGTTAACCATCACGAGTTTGCTGAGCATTTTAAACGCACGATACTCTCACCTTTTCCATTTCCTTGTTTTCGTTCTTCCATATCTCATCGTGGGCTATTCTGAATTATCATTTTTTTAAAGTTTCGTAAAATAAAGTTAAAGGGGGGGGGGCACGAATCGAAATTGGTGGGTCCCACCACGACGTGCCTGCACCCCGCTGTAACTACAGCAATCAGCACAGCTGTTGGCTCTGTCCTTTTTCTTAACTAGGCCGTCTAGACTCACCTAATATAACGGCACTTAGCCTAGTAGGTGTGCTTTTGCCTCGCTATCCGGCACCCGCTGGTTCGACTCCCGCAGTGTGCAAACCTCACTATTGCTGCTATTTTCGCTGCTATTTTTTTTATACAAGAATACAGTACCCCAAATCGTGCCTGCACAATCATTGACACTTCAAAACTCCGTAGTGAGGTTCAGAAGCATTTCTAGAACTTCGGATAAAGTGATCTGTGATCGGGTATAGCATCCCTATTACCCCACAGGCTCAGCTTATGTGAGAAAATATTCGTGCCCCTCCCCCTTTAAATACGTACCTAACTTGCTTCAGGATAGTGCTCTTTCCGCACTCGCCCGCGCCTGAAGTCAAACAGTTTTACTAAATGAATAAATGATGATGATGCTGATTTAAATTTAATATAAATTGATCGGACTGTCATAAGCTACAGTCATTGCACGGGAAATTTGAGGTCGGAAGGGGAGATTGGAAGGGGAAAAGTCCATATGAGGGCGTTCGCGTAAGAATCAATCACTCGCCTGTATAGACTGGCACAGTAAAAATCATCAGTTTGAGAAAACTTGGGAATATAGGTTCTTAAGGGTGGTGATCATCGCTGTCAACTTCATTTAGCACCAGTCGATCGGTGCGGCCAACATTGCTGCATGGAGCCATTTTTCGGTATCTCGATTCTCCGTCTATGGAATGATCTGAAATTTTGACAGCGTATGTTATCGACTGTGGCGAGTCGAACCATGATACTGCCGTTTCATGAAAATTAAGAGAATTAACAAATTTTTCTCGAATGTCATGTCGAAGTGGTCTCTGAATTATTTACTTTCAGTTGCGCTATTTTCCGGGGATCAATATTTATATGCATAGTATGAGGTTTAAAATTAACGTTTTTTTTGCTATCATTACTCGAGCGAAAAGTGAGGAATAAGGTTGCGATATTGAACGAAACCTATTTAATTCTTCACTTATTGCACCGAGCAAAGCGGAGAATGATGACAATCTCGTAACAAAATTAATGATAGCAAAAAAACGTTAATTTTAAACCTCATACTATGCATATAAATATTGATCCCCGGAAAATAGCGCAACTGAAAATAAATAATTCAGAGACCACTTCGACCTGACATTCGAGAAAAATTTGTTAATGCTCGAACGAAGAATTTTCATGAAACAGCAGTATCATGGTTCGACTCGCCACAGTCGATTACATACGCTCTCAAAATTTCAGATCATTCCATAGCCGAAGAATCGAGATACCGAAAAATGGCTCCATTCAGCAAGGTTGCAGCATGGCTGCAACCGTTGACAGCGATGATCACCACCCTTAAAGGAGGCTAGGCATCAATGTCGGCTCAATTATCATAAGCGAGTGGTGCGTGCCAATTTGCATGCGCCGTCTTTTCATTGACCTTCTCTCTCTCACTCGTTGCCTGAAACGCAAGGCGACTTGGCACACATCCAATCGATCATATCTCAGTTAAAACGAAAATTGAACACATGCGAGTTTCGATAGTGTCATTGGATGGTGGTTACCCATCGTCTGTCATCGAGAACTCATAGAGCCAGATATTGATGCCACACTCCCTTTAAGAACCTATATTCCCAACTTTTTTCAAATTCTTGAAATTTCTCTGGGCCAGACCTTTGTTGATTCTTACGCGAACGCCCTCATATCGTTTTGCTTGAACTAACCCAATAGCAGCAACTTGTTCACTTCCCTCTCCATTTGCTGGTCCTTGGCAAGTTGCTTGTCGATCGCTTTGGACTGCGCTTGGGCGGGCTCGGAAGAGCATGAGCCTCCCATTTCTAAAATTTTTCTATTCTTTATCGCGCTCAAATTTTAGTAGCGGAGTTCTCATACTTCCTATAATAATATTGGCTGTGGTCGAGCGTGGTCAAACAGGCAGCATCCATGAAAAATTTGAAGGATACTGATAATTTTAAAATCCCTGTTTCAATTCCTCTTTGTTTTTTTGCAAACGAAGATTGTATTCCGGCCTCCAACGACCAACGAATATTCCGGTGTAATTTTAAGACTGATAATCCGAATCCCAAACAGGGAGGATTGAAGAAGAGATCTCACCAAGTCGTGTGATACGGTAGATTAATATTAGCCCGGAAGTTTCGTTGCTGGATATTCGATGACGATTGTGGATATGTAATAGGTACGATAACTTCGCGAGAGAGAGTACTGTAAGGAAAGAAGTGGATGACGCTGTTAAGGGGTGCACAAAATAAAGAGATGTTTTTTTTACATTTGAAAACAATAACAAAATGCAAATCTGGGCCGAGTTAGATTCCGCAGGAGGATCATGGACGCTAGAGTTAAAATAGTGGTCTTTTCATCCCGCGTACGGTATCGTCAGTCTGACCGGAGAAAGATTGCGAGGAATGAAGAGACGATTACCCATGTTTTGAACTCTATCACTCACCAATGAAAGTTGAAGATTATATTGTGTGAATTCGCATCCGTTTGTTAGATGATAAAGGGCAGGAAAGTTCAAATTCGAGCTGGCTGGGATCTGAAAAGCTTTGACAATATTAGAGGGCGTAAAACGGAAGGTTGACAAGAAAGTTAATTCTTCAAGAAAGTGAAGAAAGTGGAAATACGCAGACATAATTCTTAGTCGCGTGACATTTCTACACAATGGGTGTGAGATCGCAACATCTGACGCGTCGCTCGTCTGTGAGGAAGGAAGTGAGGAAGTGAGAAAGAGGAGAGAAAAGGGGGAAGGTCAAGGTGAAGAATTGGTCTTTTCTTTCCAAGTGCTCTGTCGTCACATTGATTATTTCAACTAGCCCTCATGATTAGCATGAATTTGACGCATCGCGAAATTCAACAGAATATTCCTAAATGAGTCGTAACTGTCATTCTGATCTGGAGTGGATGAAATAATGAATAAGAGATATGTTTCAGATATAGCTCAAATGCGAAAAACGTCTTGCAGTTCAATTCGGCTTGGCTGGGCACGATAATACAACAACACTATACTGGATTAAAAACTGACATCGCAAAAAGGTTCGTTCTATTTTGGAGGCTGCACAAAAGGTCACGAGTGTTCATACGTATGAGGCGGCAACTTCTTCAACAAGTTTTCAAGAACAAAACAAATTGAAAAGTATGAAATTCACGAAATCTCTCGAAATGTTGAGTACTTCTCGAGATAACATTCTAGCGTGGAATACTCGAAATTCGAATACTCCCATTTTCAATGGTTAGAGACAAGACAAGCAGTACAACCAACTCAAATTTAAAGTATGACAAAATAGTCAATCAGTGAAAAAACGCACTGACGACTACCGAACCCCGGAGACGGATGT
The DNA here is from genome assembly GCA_000180635.4 of Pristionchus pacificus. Classification (NCBI taxonomy): domain Eukaryota; kingdom Metazoa; phylum Nematoda; class Chromadorea; order Rhabditida; family Neodiplogasteridae; genus Pristionchus; species Pristionchus pacificus. The sequence goes on from CM026579.1 coordinate 21,295,486, forward strand.
AAACGCATTCAAAGGTCCCTTCGTTGATAACAGAAAGAAGAGCCGCCTTAAAGTGGATTGGAGCGAATATCTGCAAGAAAGCGGCCAATTGAAACGGAAAAAGACAATTTGTGCCGAATTGTCCTGACAGGAGAGATAAACGACACAAAATCAGAATCCGCTAGCTACAGATGGAACAGCCCAATTATGAACCGCAGTAATGTGATCCGGAGAACACTCGGTGAAGCAAGTGAAAGAAAATGCACTATCAAGGACCTCCCGCGACGAATAAAGTGCATCCTCTAATTGGTCTGAGAGGTGAGAGATAACGGGTAAAGGAGAGAGAGATTGCTCTCACCCGTATCGACTTGTTGAGCGTGGAAAGTGTCATGGAAACCCCGGGCGCCTATCAGGAAAGGGAGAGTAGCCTAGCAGGGGGAGAAGTCTCGCGGACCGGGGAGGATGGATGGTTTAGCTCTCTTGTAATGCTCTTTCGTTTCTCTGACTGACGAAGTATATGGCAAAATGAAGAGATGATAAGATTGTTAGTGAAGTGAGAAAGCATGTAAAATGAGGAGAGTTCGGATAATCCCCATTTTAATATTACAGCGATAACGACATTGCGTCACTGAATGTAGAGGATGTGGATTTTTCCTAAGCAAAAATAGAAGTGCATTGCAACATGCTGCACTTTGAATTCGTCACTCGATTTTGCGGTGACTGTGGTTTTGAATAACGAAACGAAGTTGTGCTAATACGTAGTCTGAGGATGTCTCACACTTGTTTTTAGTATATGGTATATGGTTTTGGTTAGTATATGGTTTTTAGTATATGTTTTTAGTAATAATATATGGAAATATAATTTAAAAAAAATCTAAAAATATATGGGGAGTATAACGAACGTTTAAGCAAGTAATACGTTGATTTACCAAACAAATTGAAATACATCATCTAAAAGTTCTTCCGGCTATTATTCAGAAAATCCAAGCGTTTTTGCCGGGTGTCAACAGGAACAGTGCACGCGAAATGAATGGAAGTTGAAATAATCAATCGGGAAACAAAAAAACTTGATGAGGAGAAAGTTTTCCGGTAACCCTGAGCTGATACAATTCTAGCTGAGGCATTAGAAAGGAAATGGGATTTGAGTTAGTGGAATATAGTTAACAAGATTATGCGCAAAACAATCATGTAATATTAATATATAAACCTCTGTGAGATCACTAACTACAACGATCAATTAACGAAACTAGCACAGTCACAACTATTGCGTGAAACAATTGAAAATGAAACACTGGACAAAAGTGCATATAGATTGGGAAGTGCCGACAACGAGGAGGAACCGACGAGGGAAATGCGACGCATTAGGTAATGCCTGCAACGAGATGGATTTGATAGTTATTAGGGATGCCATTGCCACATTTAAACTGCGCTATCGTAAAATAATAAACCGTTCCGCGTAATCAGATTCCTATCGTTCATTGCGCATTTTGACTAGAGGGTCTCCAGCCCTAGCTCTTGTTCCTAATCGTTTCCTAGAGGCACTAGTAGCACTTCCTGAGAAAATGAAAATTTTAGTATCAATCAATAATGAGCTTGCGAATAAAACGTTCCGTATTATTCGCTAAACACCGTAGCGTCTCCGCTGAGCATTTGAATGTTGCGATAACAGCGGGTGACAGTGAAAAGAATTTGAAAAACGGGCATCTTACCCATACTGGCAAGGTTCATTTTGATGACGGCGTCGATCACACTTTCAATGACGAGTTGCACCTAAAACATTCCTAGCATTTTATAAAATAATGCAACAGACCTGGTTGGTATCGGTAGCGCAAGTAAAGTGGACGTAGGGAGTCTTATTGGGGGACAGCTCCAAGAAGCGACCTTCTATGTACCTGTAATAGGGGCGCACACGATGATGAAGGCACACCTATGAGAGAGTGGTGCGAGAATAAGTAAATAAATCGGTGTATTTTATGTGAAGAGATTGTTATCCGTATTTTTTACTCTAACTTCAGGGAACTGACCTCTTTGAGTCGTCGTATGTATTGCCACCTGCAATGATAGAATTTTTCTTTTTCCTTTTTTTTCGAAAAAATTTCTAGAGATAGTTTGATCAATACGTCAGTGTTTTTGCATATGTTGTCGGCAATTCATTGTAAAACCACAATATCAAGTTGATATTATATCAATATCAATATCATATTATATCATATACATATTATATCATATACAATATCAGATATTATCAACCACGTTACCTCTATAGTCGTGGAAGAGAAGAGAAATCGGCTTGGTCTTGATTTTAAGGCGGAAGAGATCGGTCTTGTTTAGGAACAAAATAAGTGCCGGCTGAAAGGAGGTTTTCTTCAAGCGCACGAATAAGACTTCGAAATGCGGGTAATCGTCTCTTCATTTCCCACACTAACTCACCGGTCAGAAAGGCGAGAGAGCGTGTGAAATAAAGAGACGAATACCCTATATTTCGGCACTCTAATAACACAAATCTCGTCTCACACTCGTGAGCATCGCTGTGATATTCTCGTAGAGGGCCATTGAATCCAGTAGGCGATTCTGTATTATGTTTTTTATTTACCAAATTTGAAAAGAACTCTTGCCTCGTCGTCCCTCTCATTCATGAATTGATCGTATTCAGAAATTGCCGATATGAAGATGATCGCACTGACCTGTGAGAGCGTTAATGAAATATATTTAACCATTGAAATATATTTAAATATATTTAAATATATTTATATTTTAACATATTTAACCATTTCGCTTATTATTCAAAGATGTCAAATTTCTATGCAGAACTCAGCCTAAGTTGAACATAGAGAAGAATGAATTTTCAATACTTGATTACACTAAATATAAGTGAGCGCTAACTCCGAGTTCAAAATGAAAACGCTCACATTATCGAAATACATTGCCCATTTCTTCCGCTCCGATCTCTGCCCACCGACATCGGAGAATCTGTAAAATGGCAAGGTCCATCTTCGAGAATCAACGTGTGTTTGTCGCTTTTTGCCGTTGATTTTGATGAGAATAAAGTATGAACGTTTGAAATGCTTATATGGATTCATATTTATTCCTACAAGAAACTAATTAAATAAATATTTACTGGAAAGTGGTGCCTTTGATCGTTAGCTTCACTTCGTTGATTCCCGTTGTGGGTTTTCTGGACAGAACGAAATCCTGAATTAGTTATTTGGAACTGATCAATCACAGCGCGAACTGAAGTTTTTTTCTCATAATTTCGATCTCTTTGCCCACTCACTATCGTAAGATTCAAATGCTCAGCGGAGACGCTACGGTGTAATACGGAACATTTTATTCCCTTGCTCATAATTGACTAATTCTAAAATTCTAATTTTGTCAGTATGTGCAACTAGTGCCTCTAGGAACCGATTAGGAACAAAAGCTAGGGCCTGAGACCCTCTAGTCAAAATGTGAAATGAACGGTAGGAATCGGATTACGCGGAACGGTTTATTATTTTACGATACACTCTGACAAGGCTTTGAGCATGTTAATTTGAGAGTACTAAGTAAATACCATGTCGGTGGGCTGGTAGTTGGCAGAAGTAATGCGGTCGAGATCGTTGAGATAGCTGTAATATAAGCACTCACTAAGCTGCAGTTCCCCCTTGTTGGCGTTCTTTGTCGATGTTTGCGCTACTGAGAATTCTACAAGGATCTGACTATCATACATCATTGTGTTTATAGTGCGAAAAGAAATCTCTGGGCTCTGGCAAACAACTCGCGAACAAGTCTCATAATCCCGGATGCGTGTTGTTGAGCACTTTTCATATGATACGCTAGATCCATTCCCATGTCATCAAAACGAGTCGTATAACAGTGACATGGATAAGCATTCACTAGAATGAAATACTCACTAAGAGACGTTGTCACTTATCTGTAACTTGTTGCGATACTCGTAGGCCTTCTTGATGACTTCGTCTTCCCAGAGATCCTCAATTAAATTACTAGAACTACATATCTTCGGCTGAGAAGATCTGCTATGAAGAAATGAGCGTGTTTCAAAAAAAAAAATTTTCTCTTAATTTCTTAATTTCATGCACACGCCTCGAGATAGTATACCTTTATCGCTCGAATCGTCTCATTCGCAGGCGAATCCATCGCTCTACCCTGTTTAATGATTCCCTTGAGGATTTCGTAGTTCCTCTGAAATAAGTGAGTGGCTAAAGAGAAGCGCTTTTGAAAATTAATAGTAGTATGCAGACATGATGTAAGCGAAACGGGACGACGTGTAGGACAAAACAAAAGAGGGGCTTGCTGTCCTCTGATTCCTCTGACAGGATCCATCCCAGTTGCTCAACTCCTGCGCATAGATTTGCGATGCCGTATACAATATTTGAGAAGATGAGGCGCTGAAATGTGCTTAAGAGCAGAAAAGAAAACATCACTACTCATCAATCAATTATAGGGAACCTTCTCATGCGTTTTGTCTTCGTGCTTCCATTCATTGTCGTGAAGGATTCTGAAATTTGTTTAATTAGCAATTTAAAAAAAAATTAACGTTGTTCAATGTTCACTCTGCAAAAGACGCTATGCATCAAGAAATCAGAAAATCTCACCTAACTTGTTTCAGTATCGTGCTTTTGCCGCATTCTCCGGCTCCTAAATTGCAATAATCTCATGAACATCACCCACATTTACTTAAACCATTTCCTCCTGCTCTTCTACATAGTACACGCTGATTCGAATCACAGGTCGCACCGTATCTCACTCAAAGTTCAATTCTCTCTCTCTCTCTCTCCGTAATGCATTTTGGACATCCAAAATATATGTTGTTGATGCATCTCACTCACCAAGAAGCAGGAGCTTCTTCACAGACGCCGCGTTGCTCCTGTCCCTCTCCAGTTGTTTATCAATGTCTCTGGATTTGATAGTGGCAACATCTTTCCGAGCGTTCGCACTGGATCCCAAGCCCATAATTGTCTGAAAATAAAGAAAAAAAAACAGGAAAAATGGTAAGTGGATAATACACCAAGACAATGTCGATATGGATAGAGTTTGATTAGTATGAAGTTATTTGCGATATGACACAATGCGAATACTTGAAATACTGCAACGGGATGCCTTTTAACTTGTACGAAAGAACACTGGATTCCAAGAAAGGATAAATCTGAGTAGAAAAAATGCGCTTTTTGTGCGAAAAATGCGAAAATTTCGTAGAAAGATTTCAATTAGTAAGGGTAATTACTGATGCATCCTATCGAGAATGCATCATCAAGGTAATGGTTGAATAAAGTCCCCATTTTCCTACTTCTATGCGGTTTCTAGTAGCAAATGGTCTAAACATTGACTCGAGGGCGCGCATTCACTAGTTGATACAACTGAGACACTTCCATGGTTACGCTCTCCGACCTATCAGAATGGGCGAGGGTAGGAAAAGGGGGGGCGGAGTCTGCGAATCCTGGGCTCCAACGTCAGGGCGGCGGAGGAGAAGACGGAGGTGAATGGAGGAGGAGGAGCACGAGGAGAGTTTAGGCGAGATCTCCCAAATATCATGCAGCTATCCTCCTTTTGCACTGGGATTTGGATTAGCGTAGATATTCTTGGACACTTCCTGCAAAAGATTAGTCATGGTACGATGGAAGTATCACGGCGGTCAGCTTGTGATGTATTATCGTAACATTCAAATGCTCAGCGGAGACGCTACGGTATTTAGCGCATAATACGGAACGTTTAATTCGCTAGCTCATTATTGATTGATACTAAAATTCTCATTTTCTCAGTAAGTGCTACTAATGCTGCTAGAATACGATTAGAAGCAAGAGCTAAATGTAAGGCCTGAGACCTTCTAGTCAAATTGTGAAATGAACGATAGGAATCGGAATACGCGGAACGTTTTATTATTTTACGATAGAGAATGCCATCATTCAGGATGAAGAAAACATATCTATTCATGGCTGATGACGTGAGTCGGTGATTCGATTTGGATTGAATAGGTACTACACGCGAAGGAATCTTAGGCCTTGTAGAAATCCTAGATGACAGATAAACTCGGTACTTCTTGTCGGAATTGATTGCAAAAAAGAATTCATTTTCATTAAAAGCATCTTACCATTAGGGGGCTTCCAGTTTTAAATTTTCAGAACATGAATATCCAATGCAGGATCGGTCTTACGGATTAAGCCTTCCGATGTATCAGTAGCTTGGAATTCGAAGTTCAAGATGTGTACTTTCGTAGTTGAATCATCGTTGTTATGATGTCCTAAGAAACAGGAATTCAATAGCATACGTGTTTCTGAGCATGCTCCGAGCCTCGGAACAATTCCGCACGTAAAATACGCGTGATACGAAGTAGAGTTCGAAATACGGGTCGCTGTCTCTTCATTTCGCACACTCTCTCGCCCGGTCAGAGTGACGAGAGAGTGTGCGAAATGAAGAGATTGCGGCTCATATTTCGAGCTCTAACACACACGCACTTTCACTTTCACCAAGGAATATGGGGTTGGTTTGTCTCAGCGAATCGAATGAGGAAAGAGTTACTAATAGCGAGGAGAACTCGAGCTCATGACTCTCTCAAATCGACAACGTCTGAAAAATGAGGAGAAGTGATCGCTTAATCATCAGCGCTGGTTACTAATCAAGAGAAAGAACTGTGTATCTCTTGAACTGTTCGTTTCTTGTCTTGTCAAAGTAAAAGCACCCTGCTTACTAAGCCTGACTAACCAAGTAATATAAAGACTTCATTGGCCTGCTCTTAATTGCTCTCATCATGAGAAATCTATTGCTGTTTGCTGTGGCCTTCCTTCTCAGTTCCGTAACAGGAGGTAAGCGCTTACGCTTATTATCGTGCGTTTCAAATGCTCAGCAAACTCAATGTGCTGGTTAGCGTATTGATTGTCTGGGAGAGAGAGGAATGGAAGAGGTAGGGAAGAGGAGAACAGGTGGATCACTAGCCTCCTCCCCCCTCCATCCACTCAGTTTATCAAAGGTCAGCTACGCGTGGAATCGAAAATAATCTCACGATAGTTCAGTTCATCTTCAGAGTGTGAAGATTGCCAAAGTTATCCACAAACAACTTTCCGACGAAAATTTGAAAAAAAGGAGTGACTTCTTCAACCTTTTAACTATTGTGGAAGTGGTCGGCAAAAACTTGAGCGTACTATTTTTCCATTTTTAAACCTGTGTTTGTGCTAGAGTAGCGTTAGCAATACGGCTCACCGGTCAGTGTGGCGAAATAGTGTGAGAAATGAGGAGACGAATACCCGACGAATACCCGTATTTCGAACTCTAATCATGTCTTTATTCTAGAGTCAAACATCGAGGCAACGATTGACGCCGTCAACGATGCCCTTCAATTCGGCATGCTGGCGTTTCCTGTCTCACCGCTGGCCGCATCGGGCGTCACGCTGGCTGCCACTTTCATAAAGGTTCTCAGAACTAGAGTTTGAGCACTCTCTACTCTGTGTTTTTGGCCGCGCATTAGCCGTTTTCTCCGATTACACACTAGCTTTTAGATTCCGAAAGATCTCTGGGACTGGTTCGTTCAAAGGCCAGTTCCAGCTAGTCTTCTCGGCACTCGAGACCGATAAATACTAGAGTTCGAAATTCGGAAATTGCCTCTTCATTTCATGTATTCTCTAACCGACCAGAAGGATCAGAGAGAGAGAGAGAGAGTGCAAAATGAAGAGACGGGGACCCGTATTTCAGAACTAACGAATTGGTTTATTAACTTCGTCTCCTCTGCCGCCTGGTCAGACACGTCAAGCGATTTTACAGTCGTACGACAACGCTAGGTGGGACCCACTGGTAAGGCCAGCTGTTTAGCTGTTTAGAAGGACTACATACCCGGCTGTCCAATGCTTTCTCGGGTAGACTCGGGTTCTCGTAGGTTCTCGGGTAGGTATTTCTCTCGCACCTGGTCAGAGGTGCGAGAGAAATACGGATCGTCATTGCTTGACTCTTAACTTAGGACTTCATTAACCGGCACACCTGTCCTCAGATCCTATGCGACTTGAGCTCTACTTTTTTACCCGATTATTCGAACATGATCGCTGAAGTGAATTTTTATAGAAACTCATTTTTTTAAACTCTTTTTTTTGGGAAAACTCATTTTGCAGCTTGCTACGGATGGCAATTCAATGGACGATGAAAAGCTGAGGCTAATCACGGCTCTGTCCGGCAAGATGGACCAGGTATTCTTCTTCTGTTAGTAAGAGCCGGACATTATTTCCCGGATTTCAGCTAAGCTACGCTATCCGTGATAATAACGCAAATCTTCGCAAGCTTATTGTCGAGCACGAATTTACTTACGTAAGCGTTCAATCAGTTCGTGAAATTATTTGAAATGTGCTTCATTTCAGAATGTGATAATCCATGTGGAAACAATGGAACATTTGATGAGGGACGTGCTGAAATACCGGAGCGCAGAATCGATTAGGAGTTTCGAAAACTTCTGCAGCAGGCACGATCCCCATCACCTCGTCATTGTAAGTTTTTATATTTTAAGTGCACCACAAGACATGTTCGCCCATAATTTAATTGAAGTAGTATAATATTCCGTATTTTCAAGAACATTCTCCGCCGTTTGAATCACGACGTCACAAATCCACTCATTTTCGCAATGGAAGCGGACAAATTGCGATCAAAAGCAACATTTGAAACTTGGAGGAAAACGATCATCAATCTTCTCGGAACGCTGGTTAGTTTTCGATATTGTGAAGAAGTATAATTTAAGGGTATTTTTTTCAGCAATTTGCTCATACGTTTGCTCAAGGGCTGAACTATGACTCGGTACGTTTTTTAACGTTTTTTTTATAGTTTTCATCATTGAATGTTTAAGTATTCAGTTTAATTGTGATTTAACCCATTTTTTACGTAGAATGCATTGTTAGATATAGATAATTGTTGCCAGGTAACTGAAGCGATGGAGAACGCGATTTCCCAAGTCAATCACAGATTAGATCGGTTCATTGCGGAATACAAGGTTAGTTAATCCAGTTTAATCTTTGATCTTGAAAATATGCTACAATTCAGCCCACCTACTGGCCTCATGTGGTGGAGCAACTCATGCGGGAAACGGCGGACCAATACCATGGCTGGAATTATGGAGTTATCGCCGATAAAGTAAAGGATGCCCTCGAAACCATTTACACTACGTGAGTATGCATTTACAATTTTGAAAAATAACCTCTTGTGAATTTTAATGAAAATTAATTTTAAGAGTCCGGTTGTCCAAGAATCGGACAAGGGTCGGTACAGCTAAAAAATGAAACTTTCACAGGTGATAGTGTTTGGGACGCTGGGTCGAATGCGCTATACCTCGTTGTCTGTAACTCGCTAATTTGCATAATTTTGAGCATTATCGATTTTTGGAAATCTCAGTTTTTCGTTTGTAGTTCAAGAACTAGAAGAGCTAGACCCTACAATAGATATATTTTCTGAATCCTCAGAGTGTGGCAAATACGGCTGAGTTATCAGATCAGGAATATCAACCCTCGATCTCGAGATATGACGGATCTCGGCTCCCAGACTAGAGTAACCAGATTTGTTAACATGCACGTGTAGAGGGAGGTTTGATTAGCAATCTCTGAAAATTTCAAGTTCTAAATTTATACCTAACTCCTGTGGCACCCAAAAGAGTAAGCTCAAAAATGTTGAAAGTGTCGAGAAAGGTGATCACTCTCTCATTTCCCCTCCTCATTCTCTTCCTTCGTATGCAAATCGACCGGGCAGTCGAGGGAATCCGAGGAATGGGATGGAAATGATCCTTTTTCTTCGTGATTTCATCGGTTTTCACTCACTCTTTTGAGTGCCACAGGAGTTAGGTATAAATTTAGAACTTGAAATTTTCAGAGATTGCTAATCAAACCTCCCTCTACACGTGCATGTTAACAAATCTGGTTACTCTAGTCTGGGAGCCGAGATCCGTCATATCTCGAGATCGAGGGTTGATATTCCTGATCTGATAACTCAGCCGTATTTGCCACACTCTGAGGATTCAGAAAATATATCTATTGTAGAGTCTAGCTCTTTTAGTTCTTGAACTACATTCGAAAAACTGAGATTTTCAAAAATCGATAATGTTCAAAATTATGCAAATTAGCGAGTTATAGACAACAAGACATAGCGCATTCGACTCAGCGTCCCAAACACTATCAACTGTAAAAGTTTCATTTTTTAGCTGTACCGAAGCCTTCAGAGCATTGTCCGACTCTTACGCAACCGGCCTCCAAATGTGATTTTTTTAAAAAAATACCTTTAAGCGACGAATTCTACGTAATCGTCTACAATCAATGCGCTGGTTATGGAAGGCATGCATTCCTAGGAAATGCAAGTTTTTTCCGAATTCTTTTTGCAGCTTTCGTTAATATTTTTAGCCTTTAAAATTGTGTATCTATGATGTTCGAGAATGTAATCATTTTCCGTAGAGATCGAAATACGGCGATGTGTTTCGAAAAAAATATAAAAAAGTAATTTTTAGCACGTCGCCCAGTTTCGACGCGGAGGCTGCAACATGGTCGTTGCACGATCGACAAGCGTGCACTACCGGTCTGACGAGGAGAAGAACCACATGTCGCATGAAGTAATGAAATGGGCCAAGCCGGAGCATATCGTCGTGTGAGTTATCGCGATTGCGACCGTTTTTGTGTTTTTGTTTTTTTGTATTTTTTTTTTTGTGGCCAGTGAACTGCTCTGAACGCGATCTGGTAACGCGAAGTTGTCTCGAGCAACATAGCGCCACGTGCCGTGTTGGATGCACGTGGACAATATATTTGGAGTTACTAATATTGTCTAATTACTGAATTTATTGCAGTAGAGGCGATAACGGAATGCAGGCGAGTCGCGACCACATATACAACTCAGTGCCAAAAGCCGGCTTCGTTGGACTGATCGGCGTGGTAGGCAAATTTCTGAGCGCTCTTCTGATCTTATTAATTGCAGGAACACAATATTCACATTAAATGGACAGGCGGAAATAATTTGGAGCCGGGAAGGTTTGTTTACAAAGACGTTTGAAATTAAATTTTATATTAATATTAATTCAGGTGGACAATGTGTCCACGGTACGAGGAGTACGAATCCTATCGCTCCAGTTACATGCTGGGCATTCCCTTTAAAACGGGAATCGCCCTTCGTCACACTTCTGACGTTATGCTCATAGTTGGCTTCAATTGATGCTATGAAAAAACTAGCTGTATCTTTTGTGGCAAGATCTTTTCAACAACTAGTTGCTTTCGACACTTCATGTTCTGCCGTCATGAGTGGGACTCAATTAGCAATCCAAACGTCCACAATCGCTTGAACTCAGTTGTGCTCAGGTGTCGATAATAATATAGATATATATTTATATATGCATTATAATCTTTACAAGTACACGATTTTTCCAAGCAAATAATCACGTGAAAACTGGCCACATGATCTGCGAAAAATTGTATCGTCTCTACATTTCGCGCAATCTCTCGTCAGTCATGGAATACAGAGAGCGCCGTAAAATGCCTATCGCTGTGCACTGCAACACGAACAACTCATGAAAACTGTTCCATTGCATTCACCAAACTTGCAATTTTGCTGAATTTCTGAAAATTTGTGGAAAAACTGACGCTGAAGTAATTTTCTACACGTACTAGCCTCTCCAAGAAAGGATGAAAACAGCTCTGAATGCTAATGCGGAACGTTTCTTCTTTATGTCGGTTAGAGTTCGAAATACGGGTAATCATCTCTTAATTTCACGCACTATCTCTCCTCTCTGGCCGATGAGAGAGTATGAAGAATGAAGAGACGATTTCCCGTATTTCGAACTCCAATGTCGGTGTCATTTCCGATAGAGGCGCAATTCTCTCGTCTCTCTTCGTTCTCTCGACAGTCAAAATTTGAGAGAAATTAGAGAAAAATCGAAATTAGAGAGACACACAGCATTCTTCTCCGACAGAGAAGGGGGAGATCTTTACATATGTACTTGCGCACTTTGCATGAATTGAACTACAAGGCCTGGGCGGAGGGAGCGGCCGCTCTCCCCGCTCATTTTGAAATTTTGGAAGTCCGATTACGGTGTGGCGGGAAAAATCAAAAGTTAATCTCCTTGTTCACCCTTTTTCTGGAGAGAACAATGGGGGTCAGAATGCTGTCGACAGACCATCCATCGATATTTCCTCCTCCTAAATTGTGGACTACCTCACATTTGCATTTTCTCGAAATGAGATTGAGATGTCAGGATAAAGAGTCCGTCTTTTCATTCTACGTAGTCTATCATGGGTCAGAGTGTTGAAAGAACCCAAAAGGAATGACCAGATTCTTTATCCTGACAGCCCAGAGTGACGAGAGTGGAAATAGAAAGGAAAGGAGTCGCATTATTCACCGCTCCTCCCTCCACTGACAGAAAATAGACGCTCCTTATTATGCCAGTTCTTTCTCTGAAGAAGAAGTTAGCACGCGAAATGAGGAGAGTCGCTACTTTCCACCACTCTCGCCCTCCAGAGAGCGCGAGAGCGAGCGAGGGATAGACGACTGGTCGGCGCTTCGCCAATGTGGTCTCGTGGTGTAGTGGTTATCATGTCTGCTTTACACGCAGAAGGTCGCCGGTTCGAACCCGGCCGGGACCTATCCTTTTGCCGGTTTTTCCTTATATTTCCCTTACCAATCCCCTCCTCTTGTAGAACACATTTTGGATACAGACTACTTGGTCTCGTGGTGTAGTGGTTATCACGTCTGCTTCACACGCAGAAGGTCGCCGGTTCGATCCCGGCCGAGGCCTTTCTCTTTGCCTACATTTTGCTCTGCTTTCTCGGTACACTGCCCTAATTGGCAGCTGCGATCTCTAATTTCACTGCATGTTTGCGATTGCGTGACATTTTCAACTCCAACTTTCTTCTCAGTATCTTTAAAAATACCTGTTGTTGCATTTTTCGAGCTACTTTTCTTCTTAAAAATGGATACGATATTTCCAAAAAGTTCTTGCGATTCTCTCTGTCGAAAAAACCTTCAAATAAATTGTGGAAAAGTATACATTTTTTTTATTATTGATGCATATTTCGGACATTTCGCTGAGCGCTCACCGAATTTCTGCATGATTTCGAAAAGCATTGAAGGATTAAGTTCTCAAGAGAAGAGCTCATTTTCCCGTGATAAACAAAATTGATTATTTTGTTATTGTAAAAACGGTCCGCTTCTCCCATTCCCGACTGTGTTAATCCGTTCATAAGAAAAGGTTGTGAAACTCTGAACGATACCCTTTGTCCGATTCATCGTTCTCTCAATATCCACTTAGAGGTGCGAGAGAGCACGCGAAATAGGAAATGTTTTTTTTCTAGACTGCCCTGCTAATGAGCCTTCGCCGCGCGTAATGTGAGCCCCGGCGCAGATTAAGTGTCTAAGATCAGAAATCCATGTTTTTACATCATTCTCGATTTAGAATGGCGTCATAGCGATTCAACGATCAGCAATGTTTGACACTTTGTCTTGTTTCTTCCAGCGACTGAGAAACCACTAAAAGTGGGTGGAGTTAGAGCAAGGGGAAAGCATGCACCCGCCCGCTGGAAAACCATAATGACACCCCACTGGGAACCCTCCACTTGGAAACCCCACACCTATTGGCTATGCGTCCCACCCAGAGGGAGAGTTGAGCACGATTCTCTCGTCTCTCCATCCTGTCTTATCTCTCATCGATCAGAGACACGAGAGGCCACTGAGAAATGAGAGGCACAGCACATTAGGTCTGATCCTTAATTCTCGACAGTATATTTCAGCTATTGCCTTTTCTGCAGAACACTCTAGTAATGTGGCAATTCATTTTGCATCTGTATTTCCTCATTAGTAAATCGGCTTGTTTGATACATGGTCGTAATCCAATCAAGAGGCAAGCTCGTGACCGATATTGTAGTTTCCCTTGTCATCGAGCTCGAGAAATGGTACCGCCATCTCTTCATTCTGCCCACTCTCTCACCGGTCAGGGAGGCGAGAGAGTGTGCGAAATGAAGAGACGATTACCCTCAGTTCGAACTCTAGTGCACTCTCCACTATTATATTCCATTATTCCATTATTATATTGAGGTTCAGAAAAGCACCTATTACGTTCATTTCTTGTTTCATATTCACCAATTTAACTTAACTGATTTTTTTTTAGGCAACTAGATTCAGGCTTCAGGTTCATACCTTTATGCGAAATAATAGAAAATACGTAATTATGCGTCACCCAATTTGGCTTAATGGAGTGAAATATGCTTCTCGTTTTCCGCGAATTGTCTTTCATTTCGATACAATGGATGCATTATTCCTCTCTCCGTTTTTATCCGCTCTTATCCTGATGATGACTAGAAATGGACTGAAGTAATATATTTAGTGTTTCGACATTTACATCCTATCTATAGTTGGTTAGATATTTATGACCTACTCGAAACGTCATGATTTTCTCCCAGTCAAGCTGTGAGACTTTTGCCTTGAATCTATTTTAGATTTCAAAATTGTTTGTTGTGAGCCGTTTCGATGACTATTAACGATATTTCTTTGTCATGCTTCACTCCGATTCTGTAATCGCTCATCACTGGGCTTTGCTCTCGATAGGTGTCATGTTAATCAATGTATCACGCCTCTCACCTAAGAATCGACTCAGAATAAAAGAGATTTGTCAGCGAGTCAAATTTCGAGGTTGATATTTTGACAGTTTTGGGGTCCACCAAGCCCTACTAGACAACATATGAACGGAATAGTTCCAGAGATCATTCCCGACCGAGCTGCAGCACCGGTCGGCTGCAGCCTCCTAATTTCAAACCAAATTTTCTGCCCTTCAACGAAGTTATAGAAATGACTTTTCTGAAAGAGCTAGGGCTATTTTTCCAAGCTCTATCCCTCTGTGTTGATCGTTTATCGATATCTTGTTTCTAAGCAGTGCTATACAGAGCGAAGTATAAGTAGAAAACCGCTCGAAAACCCACGATTTTTTTTCTTTCTCAGATGGATAGCCCTTGCGATGACGATTCGAATGATATGTCTGCGCTCGCAAACGGAGAGGAGTGAGCATGGTTTCATGCCAGAAAACTGTTTTTCATTTTTTGAACTTTATTTTCAACAGTCGATTTCCGATTCATTTCACATTTTCGAGAGCAATGACCCGGCTTCATTCTTATTTATTCGTTATGTTTCATTCTACTTTAATGTTTAAACTCGGTGTAAATGCGACTTTTTTGAAAGCAGATGAAACATATCGAGAATACAGAGCTGGACGCCGGGTCATTGCTCTCGAAAATGTGAAATGAAACGGAAATCGACTTTTGAAAATACAGTTCAAAAATTGAAAAACAGTTTTCTGGCATGAAAGCATACTCACTCCTCTCCGTTTGCGAGCGCAGACATATCATTCGAATTGTCATCGCAAGGGCTATCCATCTGTGAAAGAAAAATCGTGGGTTTTCGAGCGGTTTTCTACTTATACTTCGTTCTGTATAGCACTGTTTAGAAACAAGATATCGATAAACGATCAACACAGAGGGATAGAGCTTGGAAAAATAGCCCTAGCTCTTTCAGAAAAGTCATTTCTATAACTTCGAACTTCGTTGAAGGGCTGAAAATTGGGTTTGAAGTTAGGAGGCTGCAGCCGACCGGTGCTGCAGCTCGGTCGGGAATGATCTCTGGAACTATTCCGTTCATAGGTTGTCTAGTAGGGCTTGGTGGACCCCAAAACTGTCAAAATATCAACCTCGAAATTTGACTCGCTGACAGATTCAGGTCGAATCTTAGGTGAGAGGCGTGGTATTCCAATCTTGAATAGGTAATTGCTGAGCGGTTCCACTGTCGTTCACTCCAATTTTACACGCTATCGTGACCTTTTGGATTTTTTTAGCAAATATTCCGTCAATTTCTCAGTAGCCATTCCAAACATCGGTTTTGTGCATTGTGAAGCATTGAGTGGTGTGTGGATCCTCACGCAAATACAGTTTTACAGTTTTACAGTTTTACAGTTTTATCCTGACATCAGGCAATGGGCCTGCAGGAGGAAACATCTTTAGGGAGGGGATTGGGATCTTCGTACTCAGGGATAATGGGTCAAGGGGTGATATCTTCTTAGCTTTAGCTGTCGTTGGCCCGTCACGCTTAGTCGATGGTTTGAATCCAGAAGAAGATCATCCAGCCGCCGAAGTCCTGACTTGCGTGGTTTAGAGTAAACTCACGAAGCAGTCTTCTTTAATGGAGCTTTTCTTGACCGTAGATCACATGAGGCGATTAGAATCCGTCCTGGGTCCTCCTCTTGATGAAGCAAATAACTAGAGATAATTGGTGGATAGCACTTCGGTGGTCTAGGTATGTATGTGATCATTGCTGCAGTAGCCTTTGCAGACCAATCTGAGCTTTTAAGAAGCGTCGAGTAAATGTGCCCCGGGCGTCAGATTTTTGGCCTTTATCATTCAGTATTCATAATACCTCTATAAATAACGTCTTTTACGAATTTGGAATAGTGCTTGCGAACCGAAGATTCTCTAAATGTTGTCCCATTCTTGCTAAAAGATTCTTCTGGCCTTTCATTGTATTTTTCCAGAAAATTCCATTTATCACTAAGTAGGCAGAATGCCTTTATAGTGCTCACGTCTGATTATCTGAGTGTTTTATGAACTCCCGTTCTTGCTAAACTACTCCTTTGGCATTCATTTTATTTTTTCTAGACATTGCTTTAGGAATTCGGTGTAGACTGGGCACAGCTAAGGGGATCTCTGTTTGAACTAATTGGAGGAGGGACCCTCTTATACCCGCCTCTCAGACGAAGGAACAGAAACATAGAGATAATATTCCCCGTCCTATAAATCATGGGCACTTCCTTGTAGGGTTCGCGCTGCTAGGATCGCTAGGATACTGCAGCTGAAAAATACTTGGCGAATCTAAAACGGCATCATTCATGTAGTGCATAGGAAGTTACGGGCCCGCATGGATATAGCAGCTGAAAAATTTCTGTCAATTTCACTGAGAGTATCACTCACTCAGGAAGTTGATATCATAGGTGCACAGGTAGTTCAACGCTATCGCAGTACGTGGAACTCGTGGGTCCAACTGGTTGTATGCGTTCATCTCTGCCTTGGCTAGCGTTCAAAATACGGGCAATACGGGCTCGTTTCACAAACTCTCTCGATTGCAAGACAGCTGAGAAAGCATGGGAAAGAAAAAAGATGCATTTTCGAACATGACAGAGATCAATGGACCCTAGACTTCGAAATACGGGTAATCGTCTCTTCATTTCACGTACTCTCTCATCGGTCAGAGTGACGAGAGAGTGTGCGAAATGAAGAGATGCATAATCGCATTTCGAACTCTGGCCCAGTTGCTCGTTCACCTGTGCGATACGCGGTAGAGTGCGCAATTCGAGACGCCGTCTCTTCATTTCACACACTCTCTCGGCTCTCTGACCGGTGAGAGAACGTGCCAAATGAGGAGACGATTACCAGTATTTCCAACTCTAGTATGCATTGATCTCTGTCGTCGAAAACGACAATGCCTATTTGAATAATCTTCCTTATTCTATATTTGCAAACACTTCCTTACTCGCTCGAACTCCGCTGTTTCCCGTGCAGTATCTGCGATACTAGTAGGCAATTATCAATTATTAATCGCTCCGCTTATTCATGGACCTCTCCGGCTGCATGCAGCCTTTAACTTCATTTCTGTATGCGGTCTTACTTGCAATTTCCTCATAAAGGCTATGAAGGGTGGATATCTGTGTTTCGACCCATCTTATCATTTATTTATCAGATTATGAATTATGAATCCGTGTTTACCCATGACCGATCCCCAATTTCGTGTAGCTTCAACTTGCGCACATTCACGTTTTCTTTCCGTCTCCATCGTGTGTGACGACAGGACAGGAAATGAGGTTCCTCATTTGCTCCATTCTCAGAACGCCTTGAGTGTGTGCGGAAGACGATGATCTTTCGGTCTCTATCGGGCTCATTTGCTTTGTTTCCTCTTGAACACTTTTTTTTTCGTTTTTGAAGCTTATCCTACACGCAGAACGATAAAGCCCAAAAGAAGCATTACGCGGAAATCTAGATAGCGACAATTCGAGTTCGAATCACGGATACTCTAATCATTATTCTCACTATCTGAGAGAGTGATAAAGGAACTCTAGCGTATTTATGACGTAACAAAACCTTTATTTTGTACCTCGGGTGATCATTAGAATTGTAGCGCTTCTAGTTAATAGCTCATAAGCTCATACGCGCTGATATTCTGAAATTTCTCTGGTTCTCGACCAGAAGCATTTGTGGTCTGCTGAGAAATTCTTACTCGACAGAGTGAAAATATGAGTGCAACAGACCGCTTTCAGTTTCTCATACTTTTTACCGTTTGACGATATCTTTTCTCTGAGGCGCGCTAGAGCCCGAGAAGTACGCTCGCAACGCACTGGGGAAGAGGAGGGAAAGGCGAGACGAGAGGGAAGGGGCGGAGCCTAATTTGGGTGCGTCTCTCTCCCTCCCCCCGCCCTCTCGCATGCCTCTCCCCGCCCAAAAGTCACAAGCCGGGGAAGCATGCTAAAAATATAATTGTTTCTCTAAAAATCCTAAAATATTCAGTTTTGTCAGATAATCGATATCCCAAAAGAAAATTCAAACTGGAACCCACAGAAACAGCCTATCCCCTTCTATGATATCCAATTTTGATCTACTTAGTGATAATATTCAATCTTCGGATATTGCTTGATCAATAAAGAATGGTAAGAGCTATCCATAGCGCTGTCGAACGTTCGATTTGGTTTAGAACGAACCTTGTGACTTAACTTTCTCGCTTTAACACGAAATCGTGTCCACACAAAGTGGGCGGAGCTTGTGGCCCCTACCTATAATCAGAAACATGTTGACATTGGTCTCTGGCGCGCAAATATCAAAGCATGGTAAACCAATCGATTGTTCCTCCTGTTACTGAATGTGCAGGTTGACTAATTCTGCCGTAAATATTCCATTTCCTTAATTTTGTAGGCGTATTCTTGCGTAGGCTGTTAGTTTGCACGCTTCCGTTCTGACAAAATAAGATAAAGTGTTAGGCGCAACGTGTTGCTTCCTATTTGATTTCTGTTGATTATTGTGCCCGTACGGCGAGTATGAGCGCGTTCAGAGTAGAGCTCGAAGTATGAGCCGCTGTCTCTTCATTCAACACACTCTCTCGCCGCTCGAACGGGCGAGAGAGTGTATATAATAAAGAGACCGCGGCTCTTATGAGATATACAGTTCAGGGTCTGTAATTAATTGGACAAACGCCAGACACGCACGCGTGGCGTTCCGTGTCCAATTTCCCTCTAAATTACTTCGAGGCAAATAAATTCAGACTTCAGGTTCGAAGCCTGAAGAGAAAACGATGTTTTGTTCACTATATATGGTATTATTTAGTGTAAGAATTAAGAAAAAGAAAAAAAAAGAAAATAAAAAATAAAAAAAAAATCAGTTTTCGCATATTGGGCCAGATTCCCTATATGGATGTCAGAATTCGAAAGGCGTCTAGTTATAAGGGGGGGGGGGCTTCTATTCGCCGATCCGACCCACGCCTTCTGGAACAGTAGCGGGTCATATCCCGTTTCGATACTATTGAGCCATTTCTCCTCTTTTTCCCCAGCATATCATATTCCATTTTAAAGATGATCGAGTCTAAATGCGTTCCTGGCATTTTTTTTCTCGTGAACTCTAGTAGAACTCTCCGGTTTCCGGCCCGGTATTCAACTACAGCTAAAATAACTTTTACTGCGTTAGAAAGTCTATAAAATACGAGAATGAACAACGACCGTTTGGTTTTTGTCCCCAATTAGCCGATCCCGGGAGAATGCTATCCTTTGATGTGCCTCAAAGCTCCTGATTCGCTCTCCTCATTCCCCGTTGTCTCTCGCTTCTCTGACTCCTTTCGACTGTACAGTAGTTTAGTCATCATTGCGGGTGATTTTTGACTGATTTTTGCCGATTATCATCCATTTTCAGGCACTATTTCTAAAGTCATGTGCAATTTTGGCATTGTTTCTATGTATCTATTTCTCCACTAATTGACGTTTATAACCCTATTTTTCAAACGCTCCTTTTGGTGAAGACAAATAAGTATAATTACAGAGAGAAATGGAGCGAAAAGTGACCAAGGCCTCGCCGTTGGCCCTAGGAGAAGCCGAACCGCTCAGCTCCAAAACAAAGAAAAGAGTGATGAAAGAGTGGAAGAAGTGAGTCATTCCATATCTTGATGTGCTCGGGAATCTCCTCATATTTCAAACTCAAAATGTACGAGATCAGCCCATGAAAAAATGCACCTCAAATTGATTTGAAAAACACTTGAGCTAATTAGCACCGGATATAAGATGAATCATCGAGATCCTAAGGGGGTTGTTTGTCCCCGATCAGAACATACGACGAAAAGCTACTATGTTTTATATTGCAACATAACTCACTTAACTCTAAAATGATAAAATGTACGAATTAATTTTTAAAAGAATATTGTAAAATAATTTCAGCGTGATGGCCCATGCCCCGCTACTGTTCCAGAAGGCGTGGGTCGGATCGGCGAATAAAAGCCCCCCCCCCCTTATAACTAAACGCCTTTCGAATTCTGACATCCATATAGGGAATCTGGCCCAAATAATCCTATTAGTGAGATCAGATCCCTGCCATTCATGGCCAGATAGTTCGAAGTAACTATTTGATATTTACAGTTTTAAAGATATTAAAAATATTGAAACGTAATTTGATGACTTATAATTTCAATAATTTCAGCGTGATGGCTCATGACCCGCTACTCTTCCAAAAGGCGTGGGTTGGATCGGCGAATAGAAGCATGTCGATTAAGGTGAGACGTTTTGGACCACGAATACTCTCTGACGATGAGCTGTTGAGCTTCAAAGGTTGTTCGAATGATTCTGTGTTCATTTTTGCTCGATGTTTGGTCAAGGCCTCTTCGAAAACTGACACGTTGCTTGAATCACAGTTGAAATTGCAGCAAATCTTCGGGATCCCTCTGGACCAGGATGCCGGAGAGAACGTGTCCTTCTCGAATCTCTACACGCTTATAGAGGACTTTTTCACGAAAGTGGTGAGTGTAAAACAGCAAAAACAAAAACAATAACAATAACAACAAAAACAAAAACAACATTCAGATCGTCACACAGCATCTGGATGACGATTTGACCGTGGATTGTGCGCAGGTATTTTTCAATATTCTGTCCTTCGAACCGTTTTTTTCTGCCCGCAAATAGACGATGATCAAAATTTCAACCACTAACAACTGGATCTTTTAGGCGCTTGGAGCTCGCCACATAGACTTCGTCGGGCAGGGCTTCAATTCGGCATTTTGGGACATTTTCATGGTGAGTCTCTATCATTTCACAACAAACTCTTTTATGATGAAGAAATCGACATCGTATCGTCGTAGCATCACTTTGATCGATTAGAGAAGCAATGAAATTGAGAGAGAGAGGCACTTGCCGTATTGTCATCAGTGCTCATTTTGATTAGTCGCTGAACGCTCTAGCCTGCATGACTAAACGAGAATCAGATAATTACTCTCACGGGGGGCAATTTTCTCAAATTTGCATTATTTCTCGCTGATTAGAGAAGCGAGATACCTTGGCCGAATGAAATGAAAGTTAGATGATTATCCATAATCATCAAGGGATTTGCCGTGTGATGTTTGTAGTTCTGGGTTAATCACCTGACTGATTTCTTTGATGAGCACAGTAAGATAACGAAAACGGCTTTTAAAAATCAACTGTTGAACATTGTGGTTTATGGTTTATTGTGGTTAATGTCAGTGGAAAGGAGCTACGGAGTGATATAACAAAGTATAAATGCTGATTTTTCTTGTTGGTTCGAGAGACGAGACAGGCCGTAAAATATGAATACCTTTTCCAAATCATCCATCAAGTATGGAATGCAGGCTTGCCTCCGGGACGCATTCCAAGAGTCAATGGCGACATTCGGAACGGAGAGGGACGAGGAGCTAGAGATATTGTTTGAGGTATTTAAGTTCACATTTGCTTGAAAAGAGAACGATATTGAAACAGTACGAAAACTGATGAATTTGAATATATTGTGAAACTCAATCGAACCTCA
Organism: Pristionchus pacificus; assembly: GCA_000180635.4. Taxonomy (NCBI): domain Eukaryota; kingdom Metazoa; phylum Nematoda; class Chromadorea; order Rhabditida; family Neodiplogasteridae; genus Pristionchus; species Pristionchus pacificus. The sequence continues at coordinate 21,317,487 of CM026579.1, forward strand.
AATAATCATCACTCCAACGCCGAGGGAGAATATAAGAAAGCGTCTACATAATTTTCGCCTAACATATTTTTTTAACATTTTTTTAATATTATTATCAAGCGAAGACTGGAGATGAATTGAATCAGTATAAAAACTGAAGAGTTCGCATAGATTGTGAAACTCAACTGAACATAAATTCTTGAAATTAAGAAAACCGTCGCATTTGCATTTGTGTTCTCGCAATATTTTAGGAAATTCTTTTTTTTGCACTAAATTTCCATTAGTTAAATTTATATTTCAGAAAACCTTCGCTTGGGTGCTGTACAATATGAGGCTCGGATTCCAAGATAGAAAGAAAAAAGAAAGCGAGTTGAGAACTAAGGTAATTTAAGAATATATTATTGATTATTCTTGCTTTTTCTACAAAATTTCAATATACTGTGATTTTTCCTCACAATTTTCAATTTTATTTTTTTTACGTTATAAAACATCAAAAAGCACTTACATGAAACATTTTCAGCCAGTAATCGAAGAGCTCAAGGAGCTGAAAGTGCAAGACATCAAACTCCCGCAGAAGAAGGGCATCGAATCGTGAGCATTATTAATTATTGATCGACTCTCCTCGTATTGCAAACTCTCTCGCTCAACTGACCGGCGATAGAGCATGTAGACCGACGAGGACAGACACTTATAAGTTAAGAAATTATCAAATAAAAGAAGGAAATACTAGTTCCCTTTATCACTTGTGCTGATATTAGATCAGTGAAACATAACCGAATCCTGTGAAATCACACATGAATCGGTATCAAAAATCGATGAAAATTATATTTTCCAGATGCAAAAAGGACAGCTCAGAAGAGGTGCCGAGTAGATGCCGATGTAGCTGATTCCTCGTATCTTCTTTATTCAAAGCTCTTCGCGTTTTGCGTGATCACCTTACTGGCCTTGAAAAGAGCCCTACCAAATTCATCTCTCCTTTTCTCGCTACACAACTGTATTAATTCTTCTAATCACTCATTAACCATTTGGTTTGTTTGTACAAAATATTGTTCTCTATGTTCTCTTGAAGGAATAACTCGTTTATCTGTTTTATTGTTTCGCCACGTTTTTCAATAGTCACATCTTCTTTTGCATCGCAATCTCTATTTCAAATTATTTCCAAGCAATTCCAGGAACATCCACGGCTTTTATATTTTTGTGCAAATGTTTATTAATCTCTTCAAAGCATTGTGAACTAAATGTATAACAATAATGATACTGTGAGATATTCGCTTTGATAAGAAGCTCTCAAACATTGAATAAAGACGGAAACGATTTGGGATGTTGAGTATGGCTGGATGCTTACGCAAATTTACTGTCCTCTTTGCTTTCTGAACTATCGTATCAGAGACGCGAAAGAGCACGCAAAATTGAGATATTCATCATTTCATGCAATCACCGTTCAAACCGGTGTGGGCTCGCCATGGCGGTTCTTGATTGATTGAATGAGTTCGGAGGAGAATTCGGAATCGAGTGTTTCTGAATGTAAATGTCAATTTTTGTTTTCCCGTTCATAACTGCTCTGTTTCATCGATCAGGCCCAATGCTCACTGCAAAAAAAAATAAAAGCGAAAGATATTCAATTCAATTTCAATTCAATTTGTTTATCCACCAGGGTGAGTAGAGAGAGAGAATGACGTATATTCTTCGACATTGTTCGGTGGAGGTCCGTCGTCTTGGTGGCGATTCGGTTTGGGGGGTGGGGCTTCGGGGAAAGCAGCAGGTCGGGTGTTTGCAAATTAGAGGCGTAAAAGAGAATCAGAAGAGAATGATATAGAGGGAAGAGAGAGAAGGTGGGAGCGGAAATTGAAAGGCGAGCTTATAGCATATTCTTCAGAAAGCACGTTCCATTGATCAATGACTCTAGTTACAAAACTTGAATGAGACGTTGGCGGGACAAATGGCAGTGCGATGCGCAGAGAGTGGGCTCTACGGAGACTACGGGTAAGGGGGGAAAGCTTAAACAGGTTAGAGTGGTCATAGGAGTAGAAACCATGGACAGACTTGTGAAGAAAAAGGAGGTCGGAGATGAATCTTCTGTGCTCAAGAGTTTGTAGTGAGAGTTGGTTTATTCTATCAGGATATAGTGAGTAAGGGATACGACAACGAGTGAATAATCGCAGAGAAAAGTTGCGTTGGACCGCTTCTATTTGGTTAGCAAGAGTAACTGTGTGAGGGGACCAAATGACGGAACCGTACTCGAGAAGTGACCGAATGAAAGTGGTGTAGGCACGCGAATACAAATTACGGTCTGATGAGAAGAAACATTTGAACATAAGGTTAACTTTCGCTCTAGCTTTAGAAGTCATCTTTGAAACTTGGTCAGTGAATTTAAGAGAGGGATGCATAATTACTCCTAGGTCTTTCATAAACGGAGAAACGGTCAAGGGGATTCCATTAATAAAGTACTGTTTACGAGAAGAGAGGGTACCGTAATTGACAACAGTGCATTTATTTTCGTTGAGCGATAGGTTCCACTGTTGAGACCAGTCGAAAACCGAGTTAATGGCAGATTGAAGGAGGTCCGAATGTAAAGGAACTTTAGCATAAATCTTAAGATCGTCTGCGTAAATACCATACTTAATTTCAGATGGAAGAGTTGTAGACAGGTCGTTAACGAAAAGTATGAATAAGAGAGGACCTATACAAGAACCTTGAGGTACCCCGGAAGTGACTAAAGAGGGAGTAGAGAGTGAATTGCCAATGAGGACGTGTTGAGACCTATTGGAAAGGTAATTAGCAATCCATGAGACAATACTAGAAGAAAACCCTAGCTTAGCCAGCTTATGCAAAAGAAGACGATGGTCTATGCTGTCGAAAGCCTTCCTGAAGTCAAAGTAGATCGTGTCAAATGAAGAGTTTTGAGACTTAAATAGAAGGTAGTCTGAGAGAGTTTGTACCAGCTGGGTACACGTGGAGCGGTCGATACGGAATCCAGCTTGGTTTACGTCAAAGAGCTTGTGCTCATCAAGATACGAAGTGATTTCAGAGATCAGAATTTTTTCGAAAATCTTTGTCACAGAGCAGGTCAGACTAATAGGTCGAAAAGAGTTGATAGAGTTGGAAGAGGTTTTAGGGATAGGTTTCACAATGGCTATTTTCCAAATCTCAGGGATTAACTTAGAATGCAAAGATTTGTATTAAAACCATAAAAACCGTGGGGAATAAAAACCATTTTGAAAATAAAATTAATAAATCGCCACCTGCCAGTGCAAACGCTGCCGTTGGAGCCGGCCCAAAAGTTTGGTACTCGGACGGGCGATCACTGCAATTAGTACTTACATTCAAAATATTGCTAATCATTGAATTGAAGAAATTTTTCTGAGTTCTTCTTTGGTCCCACACTCTAGGTCTAGGAAAGTTTGGAATATTTTACCTGAACGACAGCCTCGGCGTCACATCGTCGATCATGCGGAGCGTGGAGACTTTGCAGAACTGGATTTTTTTTATTATTTTGGATACGCTTTGTTGTTTTGTGTGCAATCACTTAAAAAAAACTGTGAAAATTTCTCTTATATGATCTACAGTCCTGGCGATTCCCCCAATGAAAACAGGGCGCCCGGGGCGTCCCGGGGCGTCCCCCAGTGTCCCCCGCTTCTGGCGTCTACAGACCTTTTTCAAATTGGGCCCAATTTGTGTTTGTCGTATTCAGCGTTCGATTCTGCGTCGATTCATATTTAAAAAATCAATTAAAATTTTTAATTATTATTTATATTTTGATTTTCAAAAAAGTGGCGAATAAAACGATTCGTGCATCAAGGAGTACATCCTACGGTACTTAGCAAAACATTCTGCAGCAGCAGTGGATAAATACCGCAAGGTGTACTCTTCGATGCACGAATCGTTCTATTCGCCACTTTTTTGAAAATCAAAATATAAATAATAATTAAAAATTTTAATTGATTTTTTAATATGAATCGACGCAGAATCGAACGCTGAATACGACAAACACAAATTGGGCCCAATTTGAAAAAGGTCTGTAGACGACAGAAGCGGGGGGACACTGGGGGACGCCCCGGGACGCCCCGGGCGCCCTGTTTTCATTGGGGGAATCGCCAGGACTGTAGTGTTCTCTCACTAGAAAATACAAGCGAAAGCATACCGACTGGGAATGACTAATCAATAATGCCTCTTCAATTTAGACACTATCTCGCCTGTCAGACTGCCGAAAGAGCACGCTCAAAGAGGAGAATCTTGTCAAGCCCAAAACACACTGCCCGCTGCTCGTTTATGCATTCATTGTCGTTATTTTTACAGCTTTCGACACAATCAATACGAAATAATTGAAGAGAATTGTGTTCTCGGTCATAGTTTTCGCTCACCAGGAAATACAAAGCCAAACACACACTCGGACTTGAAAAAATATCAACGATCACTTCAACTCGTACAGCTGGTGAGAGAGGAGAGAGAGAGCACACAAAATGAGGAGAGTCAGACAGACATCCAAAACACACACACGGACTGACCCGCTGCTCGTTTATGCATTCATTGTCGCTCACATCTCGCTGTTCGTTGCCTTCCTCCTCATCCTTCCGAATGAGACGCTTCCTGAAAGTCGTCGACTCATGGAAACCTGAAACCCGGCTCATCATTATATTCCGGCTCTAGTCAGCTTCACAAACTAAAACCCGGTAAATAAATCCGCCGGACGCAAAAAGTCGGCTCCTCAAATCCGGATGACACATCCGATCATTATTGCAAACGCTGGCCTCACCGAACATTGGCCATCCCACGACGACAGCACCGGCCGAGCGAGTCGAGGTACTTCTGGAATGTTCACATGAGTACTAAACGAACTAAACTAAACGAACTCTGAAATTTTAGTAATATTGTGATTGGTCAATAGTTCACCGAAAATATACACTTGAGAAAACCATATTTGCGGCCCCACCATCAAAAAGCTCTGCAGCATGAACAGGATGATTATGACGGCGACAATGATGATCATCACTGCAAAGTGTCGTGTCTTTCTTCATCTCAAATATAATATTATTATGTTTCTTGCACGTTTCTAATAAAATCTAAGCTACCGATTCTGTTTTTTTCTTGCAAGACCATAAAAACTTATCCTACAGTGCAAAGTCACCATTTTTCGGGGCTTCTTTTGAAGAATATGAGAGGCCAATCTTAGCGAAGGTTCACCTGCCAGATAAGACTTCACAATCAGCCATAATGGTCGGTATGAAGGCGGTTCTTCAGGAGGCGATTGATCCAGATATTGCTGCTAGAATAAATGAGAAATCCATTTCTCAAAAAATAATTTAAAAAATGAAATGGATTAGGTTTCTCACCGGATAATTTTCTTGACACGCACAACCCAGCAGCAACATTGCAAGCAGTCGTAAGAAGTGCATTGAGGACTAACTTCTTCCCTGGTTTTTAGCGATTTAGAGATGCAAAGACATTAGCGAAACGGGAAGACATAAGGCAATAGGGAGATAGGCTCTCGGATGTTCCCGCCTTTCTTCATTTTTGATGTGCTAAGATATGCATGGGAAGTGTTGAGAGCGCTTGGGAGAAAAGAAAGATAAGAGGAAGAAAAGTGCAGCAAAGGCGAACAGGCAGTGTTGCAATGCTTTGCTGAGTGAATTTGCAGAATCCGGATTTGAAACATCTTCTTCTGATTACTGACTGTGGCCAGAGGATGATTGCGCGAAGGGTAGATGATCTTATTTATCGGGGCGAGACGTTTCGGAGCATCGCTCCATCATCAGTCTATTGGTTTACACATGAAAAGCACAAGATAGGTAAGAAGACAAGCATTTACAGTGAGAAGAGAACATGAAATATTTTCGGGTCTTTTATGCTTTTTGGTCCACACTATTCTGGCTGTTCATTACTTCTCGGGCATCAAGATATGAACTAGGCTCACTCGATCAAGCCCTACAATTAATATACTTGAATGACAGGCATCGATATCTCATTAGTAAATTACTGAGTGATAGATACTGTAGCAGGCTAGATCCCGGGATAAGCTGCCAAACGCACATGAATTAGTACGAACACAACCATTGGACTATTGGAAGATGTTTGTTTGCAATATCAATATTTATTTGATACGGTATCACGAGAATCCGTGGGCGTGCTTTTGTTTATCGCGAAATATGGATAATTGTACAGTAAAGAATTGGAAGAATCTCTCAGGAAAAGACAGCGGCTCAGGAGCCGATGGAACTGACTGAAGCGTGGACTTCAGACAGTCTTCGACGTCTCGTCGACCACCTCGGCGAGGGCGATCGGGGCGCCTGTTCCTGGGATGGATTGCTTTATCCATGATCTTCCTTTCGGTAGCACAAATTAGTGAATTCAATTCAATACTCAATACTCAGAGACAATACCAATTAATTGGGTAATTGGTATTGGGTTGACCAATTAATGGACTTTTATTCCTTATTTTCCGAGGGGTTGAGCGGTCGCAAAATCAATTAAAGGGGGAGGGGCACGAATATTTTCTCAAATAGGCTGAGCCTGTGGGGTAATAGGGATGCTATACCCGATCACAGATCACTTTATCCGAAGTTCTAGAAACGCCTCTGAACCTCACTACGGATTTTTGATGTTTCATTGATTGTGCAGGCACGATTTGGGGTACTGTATTCTTGTATTGATTTCACTAGATTGGCAGTCGAAAATAGCAGCAATAGTGAGGTTTGCACACGGCGGGAGTCGAACCAGCGGGTGCCGGATAGCGAGGCAAAAGAACAACCACCAGGCTAAGTGCCGTTACATTCGTTGAGTCTAGACGGCCTAGTAAAGGGAGAGGACAAAGTCAACCGCTGTGCTGATTACTGTAGTTACAGCGGGGTGCAGGCACGTCGTGGTGGGACCCACCAATTTCGATTCGTGCCCCTCCCCCTTTAATTGGGTATTGGAATTGATTGGACATCCCTAGCACAAATGTATTTGTAATGTTTTTTTACAATCATCATCACTCGTCGCACTGCAAATCAAGAACGTTTCAAGAATTTCTGCACAGTGTGAAACTCAACATATTTCCGGCCAGTCACTGCAACAAAATAAAGACGCAAAGGACTCACTCGCCGCAGGAATCGGAGCTTCCGATGCAGTAGCAGGAGATGCATCCATCTGAATAGACATTATTGGAGATAGCAAAGGTTAATGCACAGACCGGGAATCGAACCCGGGGCTTCCGCTCACCGGGCAGGAGATCTACCACTGAACTACCTGTGCTCCTGAGCTATCTCTTTTCTCTCTGAATAGATGGGCTATGGTATTCATCCAATGTGGTCTAGTTTACCGTTAGAGAAAGAAAAAATACCTCCTCCTCAGCCTCCACGCCCGCTCTTCTTGCAGCCACGGGCGCTGCGGCGACTGGAGTGCCTACAAAATCAACATTTCCAGCAGCGGTGTTTCGTCATCAAATTAGCACTACCACCTGCAGCATCATCTCCGATCGGGCTTGCTGCAGCTGCTGCTGCGGGGTCCTCCAGCTGCACTGGCTGCACATCCTTCGGCTGCTCCTCCTCCCCGTCCGGACCCGCCTCGACCATTGCGTCGATTCTCGACCCGATCTCCTCTTCGGCGATCATTTTAACGACTGGTAAAACCTTCTTAACCCTTTTTTAGATTTCAACGGCTTGTAAAATGTTTTTGGAGTGTTGAGTTTCACACCGTGCATAAGCTTTGACAATGTACTCAACTTGCAATGGGTGAGAGGGTACTCGATGAGCAAACACTATAAGAATCGGCAAAGGCTTTGAGCTCCTCTAATCGCAACCCCAGTAACCACTGCGATAGAGGTGCTTTTGACCTATTGTTATTTCCCTGAGAATCCATTTCAATGTCTGTTGAGCACGTCTTTACGTATAAACCCACGATCATGCCTATTTTGCCTTTTTCCCCACAAACATGTCAAACCACTTTTGCCGATTTAGAGTCATCCTGGGATCAAAGATCAAAGGCCAAACTCACGGTCATCAGTCCTCATGCCAGCCGGCTTCGGGGCGAACGTGATCCTATTGGCGCTGTTGGAGCGAGTAGGAGTAGTGGAGGTGGACAGTTTGAGGGACTGAAAATGATTCCCGGTTGAAGATTGGCCTACGGATAATCGATATTGCAATCAACGTTGTGCGCGAAACTCTGTTTTTAAAGACAAATAGGAAACTTTATCACCTTTGATATTCCGTCACACACTTGAACCACACGAGTGAAGCATATTACCCCGCACATGTTTACAACGTGCCCCTACTTCACCGCTTCGTCTTCGATTTTCTCGGTGAAGTTTCTTAGGAATTTCAGGCGACCGTTTTATTCAACTTCCCCAATCTTCGACTACCGTAATCGTTGCCTACCGTAATCTCGGACTACCCTAATCTTAATCAACTACTGTACCTCATCTTCCTCGTTCTTCTCGTTGATGGAATCAAGCTTCTTGAGTGATTGCTGACGGAGCACGACGGAACTGAAGCGAATAATTATGGTAAAAGTACTGAAAATATTATATTTCGAAGCGAAATCGAACAGATATTGATTCTTCAAAGCATCGTGTCATACGAAGAGCAAGTGAAACTCAATAGTTTGATGTGAACCATTGAATATTATATATATATATATTCGTAAAATATCATACTCCTTAATAAATGAGAATGTCCTCCCAATGTATGCACGTTCGTCCACTTTTTCCAAAAGTCACATCGGCATGTCGCGTAAGCAAATGTAAACATGTCGGCTTCTACCCCCCCCCCTCCCCCCCCCCCTCACCACTCAAGTGACATGATCTATCCCTACTGGACACGGGCTCCGTAGGAGCTCAGACCCGACTGGTCAAACATATAATAATAAAAATATACTCACCCCTCCTTCCTTTTCCTCGCTTGTTCCTCCCTTCTCTCTTCAGCCCACGCGCGGTGGAGAGGGTCGCGGGATCTCTGAATATTTTCGAAATAAGTTTGAATTGAGTTTCACAGCTGGAATAAATCTCGATAAGACAAGGAATTATTAATTGCGTTCCGCTCTCTATGAAAATCTAAAATCAATGAAAATTAAAATCCTTCTACAAAAGGTCTACAAAAGGTCTACAAAAGGACAAACGGATCATAGATATATTATTATTACTCTCGTATTATCAATTTTAAGCACATTAAGAAAATCTAATCGGTTCCTTATGCTTGTCACTGACCAGGTGCCATAATTAGCTTTTTTTATATATATTATCCATTTTTTTTGTAAACTTGATCCTAGATACCCCGCAACCAAATTTGGAAATTACCCACCACTCTGCTCCGAATGCAGGCCGCTGTGCAGATCACACAACCGAGAGCGAGCAGTGACACGGCGAGTACCAGAAGGGCGAGAAGGGTTAGGAATTTCTGGAAAATGCTGTTTTCGTCTCTCAATATCGCGTTTGCTGCGTTCACCCGACAAGCGACCGCTGGTTGTGGGAGAAATGCGTTTCTGAGAGATGTTGATCACCCCTACGTCAGAGGTTGCTGCCAGGCAAAACTTCCAAACGACGGTCTCTGATCACGAAAACTGCCATGGATGCGATACGGTTTTCAATCAAAATGTTCGCGGAACATACATGAAAAAACAATACCTCATCGTCATCTTCCACCTCCGCCCTCTCCAGCTCGAAGCCTTGCTCCTGCTCCGGCTGCGGCCGGAGGATGACGGTACCGACGATCAGAAGGTCCTCCTCCTCCTTTCTCCTGCACGATTAGTTTCGGTATACCAGTTTAGCAAGCATGTGTTTGTGAACGGTGCCAATGTGATAGGAATTCTGGTAGGTAAAAATGACAAAGATAAATGATATTTCTCACTGCTCCTTAAACTCATCGAGTTGCTTCAAGGATTCCTCGTCGATCGTGTTGTTATCCTGGCTGAAACAGAACATTTATTGATGTATCGCTCTCCTACCATACATTCTTTTCAGAATTAGTGAGTGAATTCTGATATCTTCTTCTCAAATTGTATAATTTTTTTTGGCCTATGTCTGCTGCGCAATCCCATGATCCTTATAGCGCGCAAAGGTATAGATAACACACACCTTTCCCCTCGCCTCAAACTCCTCAATCCCATCCGGCAGCATCAATTCCTTCGTTGTCGTCTCCTCCGTGACGACTTTTTTTCTATTCCTAACAAGCCACTTACCCTCATACCTAACCAGAAACGTCGTATAAAGTTACTCTAGCACAACTTACCTCATCTCATTCTCGTTGAACTCCTCAATGCCGTCCGGCAGCATTGCAACAGTAGTCGTCGTCTCCTCCCTGACCACTGCGATTCGTCTCACAGTGATCTCCCGGTCCGACCACGGGATGGAGCGACTGAATTTTTAAAAAAAAATGTCAATAACGTGAAATTACAATAAATGTATTAGTATTTTTTTATCGTCGTGGTGGAGCACGAATTGAAGAAGAATTCCGATGCCGACTTTTATGGAACTGATGATGAAACTCAATTTGCGTTCAAAATTTTCGCATTTTTTTCGTGTAAAGATCATTCCTGTCAGTAATTGTTGATGCTGCGCACCTATCATAGTTCAAATATATTAAAATATTCTAAAAAAAATAATGAGATTACCTCCCCGATTGCTCAATGAAATCGAGCTGCAGCAGTTCCGGCGCGCCGGAAGCGGTCGTCCGCTTGGGAGCGCACATGTATCGTCGATCGATGCGGTCTGCAAGACGCTTTTGGCTTTCAGACAGAGCGCCCCCATTCACGGTATTCTGTTAGAGTGTAAAAATGTGAAAAATGAGAAGACGAGTGCCCTAACAGAGATTTCTCTGGTAATTTTGAATCCGTTTTGATTTTTTTGAGGAGCGAATCAAACCAGAATCAAAGCCAAACGAGCTCTGCAAACTAGAGTTCGAAATACGGGTCGCCGTCTCTTCATTTTACACACTCTCTCGTCTCTGACCGGTGAAAGAGCACGTGAAATGAAGAGACGGCGGCCCGTATTTCGAACTCTACAGCAAACGTTTATCTGTGAAACAGCTGTGAAACACAGCCCACAAACGATCTTTCAAAAAATAAGGTCATTCAAAGATCAATTGATCACCCTCACCACCCGACTGCAGCTCGATTTCCACACCATCATTGGTGGAAATATTCCGCAGGCGCGAGTCCTCCATCACGAGCAGAGCTCTCGTCGCTGTTCCCTGAATAAAGGGAATGTTACTGTCTACTGTCTCATTCATGGTCATTTCATAGTTATCGTGAGACATGATTGCGTGCACAATAATGAAGTTAGATCGAATAAAATCGAATTCGATTAACGTTGGATTATTCGCGAATCGCCTTTGTTATTCGCGAATCAAATTTGTTCGAACAAACAACATTAGTACACAGATAAGACCCCGAATGGAGTTGATTACTCCTTCGTTTAACTGAATGTCGCTAGCATGTTAAATCTCAACACCCTACCTGCTTTCTCTTACCGATCCAAATGCCCTTCGGACTGACCTCTTTAATATTGCAGCTCACAAAGTAGTGGTGACTATCATGCAACTGAATAACCTCCTCTGTTGATTCTTCGTCGATGTTGTAGGTGACGCGCATTTCCTGAAAAAATGCGAGCTATCAGAAGAAGATGTAAAAAAAATTCTCCCACAATAACAATGAATGTATTTTTCTCCACACACCATCCGTATTTTTCACTGGCATTAATTTCACATACGAAAACGAATGCGAGTTTTTTTTGTTTTTTTTTTGTATAAAAAAAAGGAACAACCATCAATCCCGCCAATTTTTATGGATTTGTCAAACACCGGTGAAACATAATTGGACAGTTCAAGAAATTTCCAAAAGCTATTTGTTCCGGTGCTAATTTTCAAGAAACATCCGGAATCGTCGTACGATTTGTCTAACGTTTTAACCACATTTTTTGGATTTTATCGTGAGATTATTTCCCATTCCACCCGTAGCTGACCTTTGACGAACTGAGTGGAGGGAGGAGGAAGGAAGAGGCCGGGAGGAGGCTAGTGATCTACCTGCTCTCCTCTCCCCCTACCTCTTCCCTTCCACTCTCCCAGACAATCAATACGCTAACCAGCACATTGAGTTTGCTGAGCATTTGAAACGCACGATAAAAGGATTTGAAAGATTCCACTATTGACCTGACTCAGCGTCGTGATCAGCACGCCCGTCTCCGTCTCGCGGAAGCGCGTGTACGTTCCGTCCTGAGATTGATTTGATCTTCGGTCTTTTGATTACTGATCTTTGATCTCTGATCTCTGATCTTTGATCGTTGATCTTTGACCTTTGACCTCCGATCTTTGACTCACCTCTCCGATCTGCGCCGTCTCCTCTCCGACTCTCGCAAACACGGGCCATCCAGTGGGTGTCCAAACGCGCGACTGAAGAAGGATCAAAAATCAAGAATCAGAATTTCGAGATCAAAGATCGTCCAGTTTGGTTTGTTGTTAGACAAGTATCGAAGATCAATCGTTTATGACAAACCATATGAGATATGTATATAGGACGAAACACATCACAACATTTGTGTGGAACCAAATAATTTTGTTTTTGAACTAAGAAATAGTAGATCAAGGATCAAAGTCCTAAGATCAAAGATCAAACCCCGTCATCTGCCCTCGACTCTTGCACGTCGACGAATTTGCCCGTGTCCCGGTCGATGTAGGTGTAGTTCGTGAGGAAGACGGGGTACTGTAAAGCGGTTTTGGTTTCCGGTTACGGTGAGCTCTTGCATTTCCCGGCTCTAGGGAAAATAGATTTTCCGGATACTGGCTATTTCGCGGCTGCGGCAAGAATTTGACGGATATATGGGAGGGTGCGGTGAGGTAGACGGTACTGTAATGCGGTTCTGTTTCCCGGTTCTGGGAATTCCCCGGCTTTCCCTGCAATTCATTTTTCTCTACATGAATGCGTGAGAGTAGTAAGTGAGACTAGTAGTAAGTGAATAAGTGAGAGTAGTTGATGAGGTAGACTTGGTACTGTAAAGTTAAAGTTGCTTTGACAAGCAAGGCGATTTTACAGTCGTAAGAGCGGGGCCAGCAAGTAAGGCCAGCTGTTAGATGGACAATAATGCTGTCTAGGGTAGATTACATTTCACTACCGAAGTCACTATCTATTTGCCAACCTCGTAGGAATGGCGGGCTTGGATTTCCTTTAGAGTTCGAAATACGGGTCGCCGTCTCTTCACTTCGCACACTCTCTCGTCACTCTGACCGGTGAGAGAGCACGTGACATGAAGAGACGGCGACCCGTATTTCGAACTCTAATTTCCTTGGTGCTGTAATGCGAAATAATAGAAAGCTGACCACGTAATGAGGCTCCGACGTGTTCCGCAGAGTACCGATCGGGTAGCGCTGTAATAATAATTATTCAATAATTTGAATTGAAGTATTTTTTAATCTTCGAATCGCCTCCGATCATGCCCTTGCCCAACTGCTGTTGTAATCTCTTTTCTTTGTCCGATCTTTCATCTCTCCGATATCCTAGATCAACATGATAGATAGTGATGAGTCCACCACCCGTGCTATCGATTTTCCTTGCGACTGCACCCATTATACTGTTCACCTAGCGTCGCGAAAACGCACATCCAGTAGTAAACACGCGAGACGCAGAATAGAGCAACTCTGGAGCACCCATCCAACAAAGATCAAAGATCAAAGATCAAATGATCAACGAACCTCAACGATCCATCCCGATCGAATCGTTCTCTCCTCGGGAGCTACAGCAACGTTGATTTGCATCTGAAACCAATTTTTGTCTCATTTCGAAACCAATCAAAAGAATCGGTTTTTGAGTTTCAGAGAATCATCATATTGCCAGTGGACTGTCGAAAACGATTACAGATTGAGTCCTTTGGCATTGAAATATTAAATCGAATCGACCGTCAGTTGAGTTTCAGCAAAATTTCAAACTTCTAGAAGACTTTCAAAAACAATGCCGAGTTGGTGGCTTCTATCAAAAATAACATATTTAATGAACAAAGTGAAGCAATTAACTTGCCACTTCGCCCGTGTACCCTCGCAGGTACCAGCAGTCCGTCAGCGCCATTCGCGAGGCCTGAAATGACGAGCTTGGGCCGAAACAACATCATCATCAACAACAACAACAACGAACCAACCTCATCCTCGGACATGCCGGCTTCTGTAGCCACCTGTCCCAGCACCACGGCCGGATCGGTTTGCCAATTCTTGCCAATGTACGTGTGGTTTCTCTGGCTGAATTTCGAAAATATAGTCATATTTAGCGACATTTGCCTTAATTGTCACTTATTTCGCTGTTGAAATAGCTGAAATAGAGTTCGAAATCAGGGTAATCGTCTCTTCATTTCACGTGCTTTCTCACCGGTCAGAGTGTCGAGAGAGTGTGTGGAATGCAGTGACGGTGACCCGTTATTCGAACTCTAATTTCGAGAAAAATGTAGAACAATTACACTATTAGCACATAGTCCGGCTCGCTCGCATCTTGCTCGAATTCTGCGTCACTGGCTGCAAATCTTCAAAATAATATAAATTAATAAAAATTAATTAATTAATATTGTTTATTTAATTTTACTTAAAGAAACTGTGTTAAAGTGCGTTCACGGATGCTATTGAGCAGGGAGTGAAATACAATATTTATCAGTGTCGCTTTCTGGGCGCTGATCAAGATGGGGGGGGGGGGGTATGTATCAGAAGGCCGTTCTTCTTTCAAGATAGTCATTTGAGACTAGCAATAAAAACACAAGCGAAGCAATAAAATATTGAAACAGGAACATGGTCGAATTAATTTAAATGACCATTTTTTTCCTCCATTTTTACACTTATACCAGCCATAAATTGGCAGCTGATATCACATTTTTAAAATGATACGATAGTAATTGCACACCTATTAAACTATTCCGCGCGCCAAACGCGTTAGCTCCGCCCACTTTCATTTCGTTTTGCGCGTTTTCCGCCTATTTCAATTGTTTTTAATGATAAAACTCGATTTCTAGGATGGCTTCGCGTTCATTGAGCACCAATTATATAATAAATGCTTAATTTGAAACGCGACCGTAGCTTAATAGCAATTTCGTTACGCGCGGAACAAGAAACAACTTTGCTTCAAAATGTGATACCTAGCCGTGAGGAAGGAAGAGCTCACTCACCATCCACGCAATCCAACCTCTTTGCGATATTCCTTGACACGAACGCATAGAAGTCCGGTTCGTTCTCCGATGGTTTTAGCTGAAGATTTACAGATTTAAAGATTTATAGATTTACAGATTTATAGATTTACAGATTTACATATTTATCCTGACATCAGGCAGTGGGCCTGCAGGAAGAAACGTCTTTAGGGAGGATCTTCGTACTCAGAGAGAAAGGGTCAAGGAATGGTATCTTCTTAGCTTTTGTTTTCGATACGGTTTGTGAGCTGAAGATTGATCACAAATTCGATCTGGAGTTGGAAATATGAGTAGCTGTCTCTCCATTTCACACTCTCTCTCTCTCTCTCTCTCTCTCTCTCTCTCTCTCTCTCTCTCTCTCTCTCTCTCTCTCTCTCTCTCTCTCTCTCTCGACGATTCACAAAAAAAACCAAAAAAAAACTTACTCCGATCGAAACTGCAGTAGGAAGGACGTCCTTGTCGTCAGATGAATCGTAGCTGGAAAAATCAAGTAAATTATTATTTTAAAAATTCAAATATATTTAAAAACATTAAAATAAGCACATAGCGGTATGCCGACGGTGGTCCAGGGCTGCGGGTGCTGTGAAAGCTCTGCAAAAGGCAGTTGTGTGTGTGCTAGCAAGTGATGACAAATGGACAGGATGCTCCTCATATGTGAACAATGAGAAGCCGTGCTGTTTGGATTGCTTTTTTTTGCTTTCAAAACTCTGTCTACATACCCACATCATTATTCTTCTCGATATCCGATCTTACAGCATCGCTACAGTACATTTACCCTGTATTTTATTATAGTTTCGAAACAACTCACGATCCACCCGAGCAAACAGGCAAACAGTGTCAAACAAGTCACTGCACCCTACTCGATGTCGATGTTGCTACCGTAGCCCAAGCACAGTATCCTAGCATATCCATCATAAAAATACAAAAGTAAAAAAAAACTCACGATACGGTATCCACAATGTTGGCGTACAGCCTTCGCTCCTCGAATTTCTGCATTTGGTAGTTGAAGAAACCGCTGAAATCGGATTAATTATAAAATTCCTAATTTCGCAAGCAACGCATTTTTTTGCTGAGCAAGGCACGACAAATTGTTTTGGGGGCGATTGCTTCTCAAGAATTGGTCTTTTCACATTTCACGCATTCTCTCAAGACAAGCCAACCCTCAATACGTTTAGAGTAAAGGTGGTGCTCTATTCCACCCTGTCGATCAGCTGTAACTAATCGCCAATTTTAGCACCATGGCTGCTTGGAAAGGGTAGGGAGGAGAGGGGGGGGGGGGCAGGACAGGCCCACGTTTTGTGTTCACACCTCTTGCCAGCAGCTTCATCTATCAGCGGGATCTGGGCTGCGGCTGCACAGAACAGTTGGAAGAGGATGTTGTGCATCCTGGAAAAGAAATAGAATACTATATGAATTATCGATGCGCATTAATGCATATGTATGAGATATCGAGACTATACGCAAAAACTGAACAAGGTAGAGCTGAAAAGAATTAGTGTTGCTGAAGAAGGTATTTCGAAGCTAATAGTCGTAGATCAATCGTTAAGACTAGATGCTGCCAGCGGGGAGAAAAGTGAGCTATCAGTTCTCCATTCTTCCTCTGCTTTCTCAATATCCGCTATCAGTCTCCGGAATCAACCGCCTCCACACATTTTGATGCAGAATCATTCTTTTTTCAGATCTCTTCAATTATCATGCTCTCTTGTCAGTTAGTCGAGAGAGCACTGGATATTGATAGAGTCAGATAGTGATTCAGTTCCACTCAATGTTTCTTCGGCCAGGGGAAAACGGAATATGTTGTGTCTGCCCTCTGCTGTATCATTCGCTCTCTTGAATGACCGTGATATCTCGCACAGTCTTGCCTGTGCGTGAATAATAGGAATGAGAAGTGATAGAGCGTGATTTGCTTCTGGAACATTCGAAGATCCGCCTGCTGGGCCCTTGCAACATGTGACCCCAGGCATTGCTCTGTCCGCATTCCACTGCAATTCACTTTCCCTTCTTCACTGCATAGTCATGGATACAAAAACCAAAGAATTTGCCTAAGATCAGTATGCACATGTTAAATGAGTTCCATGATAGGAGCCCACAACCAGACTGTGTCTTATACCCGCAGCATATCAGAGCGCTGATAATGTCATACTACCAGATCATTAGCGAAATTTTCAATTACATCTTTGACAATTTTGGTTATTCGGCCAAGCTTCGGCCAGTAGCTTTAGAAAGGGACATTTTTGCCATTGATGGCTGTTGTCTCTTTCTCTTTCCACTGCATTACTCAATGGCCCTGTCCCCTTCATCACTGCATATCGGAAGACCGCATAGACTGACAAGTGAGGGCTGACGAGAAGATCTTTGTTGTTTTTTGGTTGACAGTAGCGCCTGAAACGTGGACAACCAATCTTTGTAGTCTCAATAGTCTCACCCAAAAAAAGGCGTACCAACGTCACGAGTGCTACATTCGACCCACCGGTAAGGCCGCTTGCTAGTAAGGTATTTTTGGGGCTGATTAGTTTCTCGAACATTCCATCATTACCGAAAAAGGAACGCGAGCCACTCAGGGCTCCCATTCATCACTGAGCAAGACACACTCGCTCATTTTTCTCTCATTTTCCTCTCATTTTTGAGAGCTCCCTTTCCGCCCCTCCTCTTCTCCTCTCCCTCCTCTCTTTGCAACGATATCCTCTACAATGGCCGCGGAAAACACAGCCCCTACTCTCTCACTTTTGCATGCTCTCTCGCTTTCTCTGACCGGCGAGAGAGCGCGCGAAAGCGAGAGGGTGGAGAGTCAGACTCTCTCCAAAACGCATGATCTCTTGTCGGTCAGAGAAGGCGAGAGAGCAGGCGAAAACGAGAGAGTGAAAGAGAGAAGGCGACTTCTGGTATGAGCAAAAAAAGACGCTGTTTTTCTATTGTAGCGCGAGCCTCTTTTCGGTTTTTTTGTCTCTTCTTGTTATTTACTCATTTTCTACGGGCTTTTTCTTATATTTTGAATAATCGCGAATTTCCGGTCGCGAGAATTCCCGGTCCTCACAAGTCGCGGCATTCGAATCTACCGGATACGGATTCGCTGCCGGGTTTGCTGCCTGTCCATTAGGAATGCATGGGCGCTGCACAGTGGACGAAAATTTATTCCGCAAAAGATCGTTGTTTTCGTTTTTCATTCTGTCGAAGACCAACTATCGCACACTGCTAATCGCATTCTAATATTAGGAAACGGTGAAGCACATTCGTATTTGAGTCTTCTACTGTAAGGGAAGGAATGGCCGCGGCCCTAAGACCATAGTGCGAGCACGAGGGCATGCCAGTATCAGGGGGTATAGCTCAGTGGTAGAGCACCCACATACGTATCGGAAGGTCGGGGGCTCGACTCCCTCTGCCTCCAACTGACTTTTGCGCACTCCTCTGTTCTAACACTACATGAACTTTGCATCCAAATGTCCAATAATTGGATAAAAGCGATTAATCAGCAAATAAACTCTATTCCAGCTAGATTTTGGGGGCAATTGTCAGTGACGCTGTGAAATATACTTCTTTTTTTTCTCACGTATCCATCTGTTTTGTATTATCTCTTCCCCGGACACCGAGATCATCCCAAACAGATAGCTCAAAACATCCTCACTCTCTCCGTTTTCTTCGCATATCACAGAGCGAGAAGAGTGAAGAGTCAATATGTTCATGCTCCGTACATTCTCGATAGGATGTTAGCCCCGTAGCGTTTGAAATAACAATGATCATCCCCTTATTTGTCTGCTTCTCTTCATTCGTCATGCTTTTTCATCTTTCAGAGTGGAGAGTTCGAAATACGGGGTCGCCGTCTCTTCTCATTTCGCGCACTCTCTCGCCTCTCTGACCGGTGAGAGAGCGCGTGAAACGAAGAGACGGCGACCCCGTATTTGCGAACTCTAGTGATAGAGCGAGAGAGAATTGAAGAGACGAGCTTTCAACATCAGATATAGAGTGCGAAATACGGGTCGCCGTCTCTCCATTTCACGTACTCTCTCACCGGTCAGAGTGACGAGAGAGGACGCGGAATGAAGAGACGGATTCTTCACCCTGACAGTCCTATTTTCAACATCGGCTACACGTTGTATTCGCTCATACTTCTTCGTTGTGATATGCCTAATGTCTAGTACCAATCCCGCAGGGTTGATCAAAAACTGTCCCTCTGGAATATTTCTGAGTATTGCTGTAGAAAGGTTAGAACTTCTGTGTTGTTTGGCCCATGCAACAGCCGTGAATGAGAATGATAGGCGAGGAATACTCATCGAGGAAAGGACGGTCCAAAAAAAACAAACAAAGAAGAGCGGAAAAGCATTATCCATCATGCGTCTGTTGTTCTCGCTACCTGTTTGTTTTCGCTTTGCTTAGTACTTCCTCTTTCTGGCACTCATCCTCTCCCTTTATGCACGACTTTCTCTCTCTTGGTTTTCTATCTTCTTGAAAGCCGAGCTGACCGGTGCGAACCACCCAAACGACTGTAAAATCGCTTCACCTTGATGCACCTGCACCTTTTTCGTCTCTTTTCTTCCTCCTGATGACAAGAAAACATCCCAAGTGTTTTGACAGGTAGAGCACTCCTCGAGGCTCTTCAGGTTCCCATCTTCATAATGTTTCTCAACCACAGGTAGAATACAGGGACGTTCTCAAGAAAAACTCGTTGTTATGCCAGGCCGTTGTTGTTATGCCGTTCTTAATGAACCAACAAGATTCCGATCATTTCTCGTTCAAAGCTGCTAATTTGTTGATGATGTCCGTGGTCATTCTTATCTGGGAGAATCGCCAGAATTGTGCCCAACTCAAAAAGACTGTGTCCCTCACTGACTTGAGAGAGGCATTGCGGAAATTCGAGAGAGAGACTCTTGTTTCGCCCGCTCTCAACATAGTGAAAAAAACAACTACATAGCAGCGAAATGATCTATCGCTAGCAAAAAAAAAATGTCAGCGACATTCGGCGATAGTTCTGACTCGTCGTGATGTGTAATGCGACTACGGGTCCTCGCGTCCTCGCTTCCACATATAATTTGTGATTCGAGTAGGTTTCACTCCCTGCAGATACGGTGCGGCATCTATAGCTATTGATCGTTCGAGGACTTCTCGGGGCAAAAAATAGTAATAATAAACGATCAAGCCATTCCTCTTACTATTCGGTTCTGCAAGCCCATCGTCCAGGATGCTAAAAAGGGTAAATAACGATCATTTAGCATGATTTTCATCGTCTTTCCGCACCTACTGTCATAGCAATATCTCTTTCGCTGTATCCACCACACTAGAGTTCGCAAATACGGGTCGCCGTCTCTTCATTTCACACACTCTCTCGTCTCTCTGACCGGTGAGAGAGTGTGGGAAATGAAGAGACGACGACCCGTATTTCATGTCCCAAGCGATTTGATTGCGTTCTTACCGTGCACTGTACTTACTCGCAATCATAATTCAGCAAGCGCTATTTCTCCGAATCCTTCTCACTTTTTTCCGATACTACTGTAGCCGTTTTTTTTTTTCGAAATATATTGAGCATGTTATAATATCGTGGTCCTTGTCTTTTTTATGCAAGTAGTCTCATTCTCCGAAACCGCACCATCCTTTCTCATAACTTTTTTTCTTTTTTTTTGTTTCCTCTACGACTCTCTAAGTAATGCCAATTTCGAAATTAAAAGCATTCGGAACAATTCAGCAATTTTTATTATGTGGCCGTTTGTAGTCTCATACGCATGGCCCTTCTGAATTACTATCATTCCCATTGCGAAAAAACGTGCCGAATCATAATCCACTGTGGTCCTCGTCCTATTTATGCGATGTAGTCGCATTCTCCGAATCCGCCCTCTTGATTTGGCCAACCCCCTCGCATAGTTTCCTCCCCTCCCTATCATGCATATTCCCTACCCTCTACACTTTCAGAGCGGTTTTTTGCATGGGCCAAACATTGAAGAAGCTCCCTAATTTCGGCAATTGTTCATTCTTGGCCATCCACAATCATAACTATCCCCTAGCCCTCCTAATTCTGCTTCATTCTCCGAATCCGCACAACGCTGCTTCCTGTCTGTCTCCTGATTTGTTGCCTTTCATCCCCCCCCCCATCTTCCTAATTCGATCAATCACATTGCATCTCGGTTGACGGATCATGACTTTTTTCTTCAAGTGTGTCTCCTCACTTTTCCACGCTCCATAGCCTGTCCCTGACTTCTCTGACCTGTCTGCGCCCTCCTCAGACCACATGTTCTCTCACCGGTCAGACAGAGCGAGAGATCAGGCAGAATGGAGCGACGAGATGTCTGGTCTCTCTCCATTTTTCTTGATCTCTCGACTCCATGAGCACTCCCAGAAATAGTGCTGTGTCTAGTACGAAGGAAATCCGGTTGCCGGGATGTTTTCTAAGTTTTCGAAACGAGTACTGAGGAAATTCACGTTTCCCATTCGTAGAAAGGTAAAGTTCTCAATGCGAATGATTAACCTTTTTTTTAAGTATCTCTGATTTAACACTTTTAATACTTGCTCTAGTATTTATATGTTATTGCAAATTTCGCTTGCTCATAATGTTCCTTCATGATCAAAAACACGCCCTAAAACTCGTTATCCTTATCACGATCATCCCAATTATTGTAAGAACAAAGGGACACCGACGCTAATTCTGGGCGCAATCTGGAATGTGCGTGATAGCCAATTTTGTGGTATCACTCGATTGGCATTCTTCGGAGCATTGTCCATCGGTACACATACATGCCGAATACAATTTTCATCATTGTTGCCCCTTTGGCCATATCCATTGCCACAAAGGTTCTTCCGTGTCAAGAATAGTCGCGGAAATGAAGGAACTGACACAACCCGTCGCAATGTTTTCCCGACACTTTTCGTCATTCGAGGCCTAGGGTAATCCAATTTGTGGGTGGGATTAGCCAGAGGAGTATACATTGCGCCTCATTTTCGATCCCTCAATTTCTCGAGCTGTAAATGTCCCCGGTATCCCTGAAAGTCCTAAATTTCAACTTCATTTTTGTGATTTTTATCTCGTTATTCTTTGAAACAGTTGTGATCGTCTTTTCATTGCGTGCGATATTCTTTTTGCTCAAAATTATTAATCATTTCAGATGACTTGAGGCGCATCGGTCTATTCGGACTGTGGATATAACGCGGAATCAACGATTGACGCTGTGTTTCCGTACGTTGGCGGGTGCTGCATGTGAGTTTTGTGTTATATTTGATTATATTACATTCATTAAATAGTTTTAGTACATTAGTTTTTCTGCAACCTTTGGCCACAGATAAACGACAAATATGCTTCAGGACATGCAGAAATGTGAGCGATTATGACCGAGATAATGAAACATCGCTATCCGCTGTCAATAAAAATATTGCAATCAATGTTTCTGGATCAGCGACAGGGCAGTCGCAGCTCTGGTGCTGTGATCAGAAGTGTGCCAAGAAATCTCCTTTTCAGGCGCGGCGCCAAGACGGCGGCACCGCCGCGCGGTGGCGTCGACACCCCTTCTCCACTCGTATGTTTTCACCGATATTTTGGCATTCAAGGAACAAAATGACATCTTGACAGAAGAACGTCCCTCTTCTGATCAGCGCCCAGAAAGCGAGACTGATCAATATTGTATTATAGTGTGGGCTTTTCAAAACAATAGTTTATGTACGGTAGTAGTGCAGATTCGGTATGAAATACCGATTCCGAGCTGGCAACCTTAGTAGTTCATGGACAAACTTGAAAAGCTATTTTGAACTGCATTAGGGGGATACTCGGTGATTCTTGTCATAATGGAGAAGTACTGTAGTCTTCTTAGTGAAGCATAGAGAGGACAAGAGGAGAAGTAGGGGTAGATGACAGATATCAGGGTGTCCCACATATTTTTGGAATTTGCTTGCCAATAATTACTGCATGATCGACAATCATTCTGATGCAATACAATATTACGTCATCATGTTGTGCAATTGTTTACACTTAGCCGCTTCTCGATTGCATCAGTCTTTGACTAGTTTCATCAGTTATAGTCATGAACACTGCTCGAGACTACCGCTCCGTTTTGCTTCATTATTTTCTCCTGGGTCGAACGGCGACGGAATCCCACCGTAAGCTGGTCCAGACTCATGGCGAAAATGCCCCCTCCCTTCACACCTGCTTCAATTGGTTCACCCGATTCAAGCGAGGGGATTACAATCTGGAACACCAACCCCATCCTGGACGCCCTTCTTCTCGTGTTCGGGGTCGTGTTCTCAGGGAACTGAAGGCCAATCCCAAATCTAGTGTGCGCGATATTGAGAAGACCATCCATATTCCTAAGACCACAGTTGCTCGAATCCTGCATGATGCTGGGAAGACACCTAAGCTCCCCCCAAGTGATTCCGCATGACCTCACGACAGCTCAGCTGAAAAAGCGGGTTGACGTTTGTCAGGGATTACTCCACCGTAGATCCAATTTCAATTGGGTCAGCCACATCGTCGCCATGGATGAGAAGTGGATCACCTACGATAATCCTGAGAGGAAACTTCAGTGGGTGGACGTCGATGAGAAACCCCAGCAGGCTCCAAAGGCGGAACTTCACGGAAAGAAGGAACTCCTCTGTTTCTTCTTCTCCGTCCTCGGTCCCATCTACTGGGAGATCCTCCCTCCCGGCATCACCATCAAGGCTGACCTCTTCACTACCCAACTGGAAGAGGTGGCGGTCAGGGTCCCTCCCAAACTCCTGAGCGAGGGCAAAATCCTCATGCTCATGGACAACGCGCGCCCTCATCATGCGAAAATCACCCAGAAGAAAATGGACGAGCTGGAGATGGAATGGCTCCCTCACCCACCTTACTCCCCTGATCTGTCCCCTTGCGACTACCACTGTTTCCGCTCCCTCTCTAACTTCTGTCGAGGAAAGAAGTTCAAGAACCGAGAAGCACTTGTGAAGGAGTTCGAGGCATGGATCAACTCTAAGCCCCAGGCCTTTTGGAAGAGAGGGATCGAGACCCTGCCCGATCGATGGAGGCAGGTCGTGACTACTAAGGGAGCATACATTGATTACTGATCATTTGTTGTTGTTGAAGGAATAAACAAAAAAATAAAAATAAATAAAAATGTCACAAATATGTGGGACACCCCAATAGATATATTATCGATTTGAGACGCTAACTTTACGTCATTTCATGTGTTACTCCTATTGACTGATGATGAGCCGAACGGCTCGAAACGTCTCAAATTGATGATAAATTTTTTATTTATTTTTATTTATTTTATTTATCTATCTATCTGTCATCTACTCTACTTTCCCTCTTGTCCTCTCTATGGTTCACTAAGAAGACTACAGTATTTTAAACTGCGAATCAAACTCATTCCAGGCCCAGGAGCGCTATCTGCCCTTCCGCATGAATGGATTGAAGATAGAGGGAGAGGGCGAGGCAAGGAGGAAGCGATGTGAGCGATGAAACTTGCTTTTCACCTTACTTATTCGATTTTTTTGGGTCTTAATGTATGATTCACTGTTACGATTTCTCAAAAGTCTACAGTTGATTTACGATCTCCACCAGTAATGCGTTCATAATAATAAATGAGAAAAATCTTCCAAGAAAGCGATGCCTCTTTACTAATATTTTCTATTAAATAGCTACTTTGATGACTTGCAACTTTGCGATGCCGAATATATCGCTTCTAGCCTCATCGACCCACGCGTTCTATAGTCGATCATAATTAGAGCAAATTGGGGACATTTAGGAATAATTGAAACTAGAAATACTTGTAAACCGGGTTGAAAACATGCTCCGCTCGAGTCGTTCATTTCAGCCTCCTCCATCCACGCCTTCTCCTGTCGTCCCTCAACGTCGAATGGAACGGCGACGCCTCCAGTTCGGCCGAATCGGTTGGTTACTCAAGGCTATTTTCCATATCAATCGCACTATATCGGGAAGACGCGTGCCATGCTGTGAGACAGCAAGTATACTGTTAGCCATATTCCCTTGGATGCAACGTAGGAAAGAGTCGAAAGGCACGATGATCCATCCGACTCACGTAATAGAATCTGAAGAACAATAATGAATGAATGAATGAATGAATGAATGAGGGAATACAAGGAGGCCTGCTCTGCATTAGACATTCATAGCCGAATCATGACCGGCCGAAGAAAAATATCGCTTTGAAAAAATGAAAGATTATTATTTATTTTGTTGTGTCGATGGATCCGGCAAATCAACAAATATTTGTACAGCAACAGATGAAATGGGCATGCTGAAACATATTCGAAACTACGTTTTTTCAAATACAAATAAAAAATAGTGAATGTCACCGAGAGTTCACTAAGCGTTCACTAAAAGAAAGGGCACACCGGTTTCTGCATTTCTTATACTATATCTCCGCTCTCTGATTCTCTGCGCTCTCCGCCCTTCACGTGCAATTTCGCCTTTGAGATCTTTAGTCTGGAAACTGGTAAAGTTCAGCGCGCGCGTGTAATCGCAAGGGCGACATAAATTCAGTGGTAGACAAAAATTAACTATAATATTGCAGTTTTAGACGTGCCCTGCATACATTTTTCCTCTAATCGATCAGAATGAAACGATAAATAGTGTGAAATCGAGGTAGCACTTATTCCAAACCAGACTAGAGATGGCTTGGCAATAAATTGTCTCTCCAGTCCACGTACTCTCTCACCGGTCAGAGCTTCGAAAGAGCACGCGAATTGAGGAAAGTCTTGCGAAGCCATTCCTATTCCAGACTCTTCATCGACAATCGCTTCGAGTCGCCGGCGAGGGATCCGTCGAGAAGAGCATCGGCATCCGGTTTGATCATTTGGTCTTTGGTCTTTGATCAGTAAACGTTGATCTCTGATCTTCCAACTTTCCAATAGGCTGGACGATGACACTTGAGGCTGTTTAGAAAAAAAATTGAAAACGTTATCGGTTATGCTTCACGGTATCTTCTCACTTTCACGTTTGAGTGTGTATTTAATAATAGTACCAGTATATGTTTTTTTTTAAAAAATATATTAATTTTTTTAAAACATGCTAGGTGCGCTCCACCTCGACACGAGCGGACGGCGGCTGCGCTTCCGCATGGGCGGTCATACGTACACGATGGAGGGTGGGTTTCCATTGGATCGAATTTAAATATCTGTTATTCACATTTTTTCGGAAGTCTTTTATCATGCTATAAGGAGGGCCCAAGTGGGAATTATTAATTACATTTATACAATTGCAATGCATGAAAAGAACGGGGATGAAAATAACACGCGACTGACACCATACATGAACCATCACCACCGATTCATTAACGTCATTCGATTAGGTTTCACCGGCATGACTTCAACGAGATCTCATCAAGAAAAACAATTCCATTTCGTTTCGCAATCTAAAAAAATCTATGAGTTGCTATCTACGTAAAAAGGTAAAAGGTAGAAGGTGTATCTACGTCAAGCGATTTTACGGCGTAAGACAACGTCGTAAGGACCCACTGGTAAGGCCAGCTGTCCAGCTGCTATCTACGTGCTCTTGTTCTATTCGATCGTAGTTGAAACATCACGAGTGCGAGGGAAACCTCAACCTGGGAAACAACGTATCGATGATTCTCCTTCTCTCGTACCTGAACCGTCTGAGAACTCCGATTGCTACCTTTCTCCATGTTTGCGAACTCTCTCGTCGAATCGCAAACTGAGGGAGTCTGTAAACTGAAGAGTATCAGAGATTCGAACCAGCGTATCGATGTCACGCTGAAAACACTCATCTCTTCTCTGGGAGTACTGGCCTACTTATCCCCAGATCAGCTCTTTTCTATTTGCCCTCTCTTGTCATCTTCTATCCCAACTCGAAGAATCGTCTTCCTCTCTCATACTCTCTCGCTTCTCTGAATGACGTTAGACATCGCAAAATGAAGAGTCGAGATCATTGCTTCCAACTCTACCGTCATCTATATCTCTAACAGCTTGGTCAGAACGATAGACAAGATTAAACTAAGAGAGTTAGAGAATTGGTGAATTCCCACATCTGTAACTCCTTCTTTCCAGGATTTCTTTGTGATCAGACAAACCTAGAGACCATGCACAACTTGGGGAGGGGCTGTACGATCTTTCAGCTCCAGAAACAATTAGAGCACCTTCAAGATGGCACAATATAGTCTCTCCCGGCAGAACTTTGTCTAGTTACAGTTTTAGATTTTTACTGTTGTAGCTATCAGACAGGGTGAGAGAGCATGGAAATGGATGAGAGTCAGATGCGAGGTTGTGATTAGAGCCTGCTTACGCGTCTAAGAAGCGAGAGAGAACACAGAACGAGAGAAAAGCCGTTAATCGTCACTAAATGTCTCGACTGCGTGTCTCTCCGCATCGTGTAGATTGTTACTGTACGTTTTACAATAACAGAACCTTGTATTTTGTCTCTCTTATATCTCGATGTTTATTAGCTCGGCATTATGCTGTGATATCAAACTCTCGGAGCGGCTAGATAAGAGGATGAGTATACTTTAGTTTCGTTTCAATTTTTGTGATTCACTTCACTAGACTGCTTGGTTTTCATGTTAATTGAGGCAAAAATGTATCGTTGTGTAGATTGGCGCTAACCTGGTTAGGTATTTGTACCACGGCAACAAATAGTAATTTACCTTTCTTTCCGCTTTTTGTCGTTCTCCATCTACACCGTGACTGCGAGATTTTGTTAGGTTACGCTGGTAACACAATAGTGGATACTCAGTGATTCTTGTCATTTCGGGAATACTGGGTGGGCTTCTTAGTAATGCCGGAGAGGGGACAAGAAAGGGAAGATAGATGAAAGATCGTTTATCATCGGTTGAGACGTTTCGGGCAGCAGCCCATCATCAGTCGGAATAACACCTCAAACTTGGGTAATTAAACCACATCAATAGCTGGTAACACATCAATACGATCTCATCTAGAAAACAATGCTCTGCCCCTTATTTTACAACTAACGACAGTGAAAAATTTGCCAGATCAATGTTCCCATTTTCCGAGCATTTTTTGGTGCGTCTGAGCGAATTTTGTTCTTATTTTACCTTCGTAACCGGACACGTGAACACTACTAGGAAGGGTGAATTTTCTGTCATACCCTGTCTCTCCATTTCACTTGTTCTCTCATACTTCAGACGGTTGTCCGACTGCCACTCCCCGCCTCGATCCCCCCCCCCCCCCCGCGCCCGCGCCCGCGCCCGCAGATCCACCCAACCAAGGGGGTTAAGAAATGTTGGCAGTGCCTAGTAAACACGATCCAAATTCCCCGCCTGCGTGCACACAACATGCCGGTTAGTCTTTAGCAACAGGCCACTGTTCTCACGGATTAGGCCCCAGTAGCAGTTCGGACGTGGGGTAGTCGACGACGCGTTGCGCGTTAGTAACCGACTCAGTACTTTACTTCCCTTTTTACTTTACTAGACAGCACATTTTAGGAGCGATTACGATTTTACGATTATTACACATTTATCAAGAGGTCGGGTTAGGTGAGAGCTCTGATGTGCATGGCATTCCAACTGGCTTTTCTTGCTTCGTTGAGAACGTTCGGGCCAACAGTCTTGCGGAAGATATCGCTCCATCTAGTCATTGGTCGACCTCTTTTAGGAGCATTTTCGGAAAATTCTTATTCTCATTCTTATTCTTATTCTTATTCTAAAATGGTGTCTACATTTACTTTATCTCTTCGGCCAGACTAACGAGAGAGTGCTCGGAATGGAGAGACGGTTCTTACACGGTTCTTTGTTAGAATGTCTCTAGACAGACTCAACTTCGAACCGGCGCGTCTCTACACGAATTGTCTGGACTCGAGAATGTCAAAACAATCTTCCCCTGGCTCTCTAAACTGTCTGAGACATGAGAGTAGACAGGAGCGTAGACCAATCTTCTTTTATTGTAACTTTTATCTTTTATTGTTATGTCTTTTATTGTTCTTTTATCTTTTATTGTTATCTTTTTATTGTCCATGGAGCATATTCTACAATAAGTCATGAGATTGAAACATATTAGCCTTCCTTCATCAGTAGCTGTCATCATTCTGTTTTTTTTTTCTATGAAATAACTTATTTTCTCAAGTCGCGTTTTCAAGGGACCACAGTAAATTCCCTATTGCCCCATCATCCTCTACTAATTACGAACCATGCTCTTGTATCCGAGGTGCTCGCTCACCCAGGCTCTCAATATCCCCGTTTGGTAATGAGATATGCCGCGCTCTATAATTTGGAAGATAACAATCTCCTCTCTTTGCTGCGCTATTCCGATTCTCTAGGTACCTAGAGACTACAGACACTGATGACAGTGTATTCTTGGGTTCTCAATCCCTCATCCCGTAATGAAGGGATTACTGAGAGCACTCTGTAATAGTGTTCGAAATACGGGTAATCGTCTCTTCACTCCGCGTGCTCTCTCACCGGTCAGAGAGGCGAGAGAGCACGAGAAATGAAGAGACCCATATTTCGAACTCCATCCGGTAATGTATAGATTACTGCGAGCACTCTGTAATGACATCCTTTGAGATGGTAGATCACAACCTGGTATTAGTCGGCGTGGCTGTAGAGTTGGAGTGAAAACATATCCCCGTTTTGCGATTACGCCTGTATTTTTAGAAGTAATGAGAGAGTTTGAGATTCATAATATAATCCTCCTCAACGCGCACACTCTTTCACCTATCTGACATACGTACAGCTCGTCTAGAATTCGCCGTTCTCTTATGCAAGAAAATGCCTCTTTTCTCCCATTAAACTTCTAGATAAAAAATTAGCGAGCACAACACGTTCATTTCAGGAAATACGTGTTGTATGTGAAGGGCTTATACACTTACGCATTGTCTCATCGCAGCTGCAGCGAGCTATGAACTCTCGATGAAACGTAGCCGAACAGAGCAGTTCCAGAATGCCCAACACTCACTTTCTTCATCACTTTTGTTAAACAGTATTTGTCACTCGTCTAGCGGATAATTTCAATGCTATTTCTATCTCGAAGCGCTCTTATCTGGATCGCTTCATCGAAAATGCGCGCCTCTATCCCTGAGTGGCAAAGCGAAGGCAGGGACGAATTTCGCCAGCAATTAGCCGCATATTTTGTCTTTTCCCCTCCCCTTTCTTCTCCTTCTTTCATTTAAGATGCGCGCTCTTACGTCGATTTCGACCTTTGAATAGGGAATTTGTGGCTCTGAAATTTGTGGTCTCTCAATTTCGCGTACTTTTTCGACAGTCCGAGAGGAGATAGGGCCAATCGATTTTCAGTTCTAATCTCGAATTCAACCTTTGGAATGGTACGCAGTGCCCTTTTCTCTTCATTCCGTTTCCAAATTTTTGAAGGTTCTGAATATTCGGTTTGCCCCAATATTACGGTTCGAATAGTCTCCTAATATCTCGTATTTATGAATCCGCCGGCCTGTAATATTCTGGAAATTCTGAGCCC
This sequence comes from Pristionchus pacificus, assembly GCA_000180635.4. NCBI lineage: Eukaryota > Metazoa > Nematoda > Chromadorea > Rhabditida > Neodiplogasteridae > Pristionchus > Pristionchus pacificus. The sequence continues at coordinate 21,347,932 of CM026579.1, forward strand.
CTGTCTGTGCCAAAATTCAATTAGCGCATGCGGGAATGTCTGGGGCGGAAAATAACTCTCCTAGGGACTGTAATATGACATGTTAGAGACTCTAGAAGAGAGGTTTTCCTTTTTTTGGCTATTTTGTTTCTGGTTATTATCTTTCGTTCGCAATGAAACAATAGTCAGCAACTCCTCAAATCAAGATGCACCCTTGTTTTGCCAAGAATTGTTTGGTAATTGACCCGTAATCCTGATGTACGGAAACTTGTCTCGAAACATTCCGCGCTCCTTGTAAACAGTGTCGAATTCCGCGAAATATGAGCAGTCTCCTACAAAACCCCTTGGTCCATTGGATATAGGGATGGAGTCTCAAGAAAATCACAGAGAGACCATCGCTAGAGCGTTAACTGGGTAGTAGTTTCTGAAGTAGGCCTCCCGAATTTATCCTTGAATATGAGATGAGACGCCTCGAGTTTTCCTTTTCTAGCCGAACCAGCTCCAAATTCACCAGTCTTGAACCGGTTAGACATTGCGAGAGAGCACGCGAAAAGGAGAGTCAGAGAAAGAATTGCCCAATGGACCAATGAATGGGGTAGAAGATGATAGATCGGTCGCCGTGTCTGGCAACTAACAACTTTTTTTTCTGCCAAGATGATCGTGAAAATTTTACCCCTTCTGCAATATTGTTGATTGTTTTCGAAATGCTAATTTAACATGTCACTTCGAGGAACGGGAAACAGTATTGGGGTTTCTTTAATCTTGCTAATCATCGTCACTTTTGTTGATGTCTCGGCGCTATATGTTCAACAACACGATGAAACAGATGCACAATAGAATGGATCTTGGGGTTTCCTAATTGACTTTTGCATAGCTCGGGCTATACTTTTTCATGCTGCGGTGGAGCCATACATGGAATTGACGTCAACAACGAGACTGTACGGCAATAGAAAGGAATTGACGTCGCTGACGTCGCCATTACGGAACCTTTATCTGACTATACTACACTGTTTAGTGTTTTTCTCATATTTTTCCGACATACAAACATCCAGCCGCATTTCTTTAGGAAGTCTTCAAATTTAGTTTCTTCCTAGCAGTTTCTCTATTCTTTTCGTCTCTCAAACCATATTTCATTTTAATACATGAGCATTGTGTGCTCATGCATATACGCGGTACCTTGCAACAACGAGACTGTACGGCAAAATGAAAGGAATTGACGTCGCTGTTGTCATTACGGAACCTCTTTTATGGCGCACACAGGGAGACTTCCTATTGCAGACTTCCTATTTGTGGCTAGGAATTCTGGTTCGGTTTTTCACCGTCATAGCAAACATGCGTAACTAGGAAAATGTTCACATTGTCGTATACGTTTCACCCTAGATTCAACATTAGTTTTTATTGCTCTAAGACAATTGTCTGGCGACGTTTTAAAAATATAATTCAAGAGTTCATTAATTTGTCAGGGCCCATTTTGAGTGTGGCATAGACCAAACTTCCTGTTGTTTCATGAACGACTTGCTGCGACTTGCTAGCGGGGAAGTAACGCGCGACCTCAGACTACCATGAAGTTACAGAACTCTGCAAAACCACACACACTTTTGCGCTTTCCGATATTCTCAGTTATGTTTCACCGACCGTTCATCACTCGTTTCATTCAAGACCAGACGTTATTTCGTATGGAATCCATGATAGAAAAAAAATGGTCATTTCAAATTTGAATGTTCGCTGTCGTTGTGGTTATCAAAATATTGTGGTCACACGATTTGGCTCTGTTCTTTTCGTTTTATGCTTTCCTAGCAATCCGGAAGTCCTGTTCGGCCTCCGACGGTCACAATTTTGCGTTTAAAAACACTTTTCCAGAATACCCTAAATTTGGGTGCTTGAGGTATTCAGTTGTTTCTCTGGCGACATTCCACTCGCTTTCATGCTATGCCGGAAGTCCTGTCCGCTCTCTGACCATGGCGCATGATCGAGAACTTCCCGCATTTGCTGTTCATACATGAATACTAGGCTCATAACTGTGTACGTAGTCTTATGCAATGTTATCTCGTGATTCAATTCGCTTACGGGACATCGGGAGTTTAATTCTAGACAAGGAGTGTTTCTTGAGTTATGGAGTTATTGCTATGATTCTCAGTTATGCTTCACCGAAGGTTCTTCTTTCGCGCTGATCGAGTTGTCCCGATCATAGCCAGCAAGGCCATCGAATTCCTATTCAATTATTTATTCATTTGAGCACAGCGAAAGCAAAGTAGAGTCTATCTGGGATCTACTCGAAAGAAAAACTGCTGGATTTACCGAAAGATTTGTTCGGTCTCTGGCCCCGCCTCCTTTCCTTGACTACCGAGCGCGAATCATAGCTCATTCGGAATCTTGGCAGTTGTCTTGAAAGCGTCCCTATGGTTTAGATTGCATTCATAGTTCGTCTGCAGTGGGTTGTTTCGATATCATGTAACTACTATATTTGGATTTGAATACTGCGGGTTAGTGATAACAATTCGGCGTGCGCCTCTCCACATGTTGCATACTCTCTCGTCGGTTAGACAGATGAGAGAGCATGCAAATCGAGGAGAGGCGCTTTCCGATTTGTCATCACTACTGTGGGTCTTGTACTGAAACTTCCGCTCGATCTCTGACCATGTCTCCTTTCCGTCGTAATGATTTGTTACCGAAAAAGCACGAATCATCGCTCACTCGGAACCATTCTTTCCCAGTATTTTATAGGTGGTTTAATAATTCGAAATAGGAGTTCGTAATGAACAAAATTTCTATTATGTTTCAGCGTGCATCCATAGTTCGCCAGTAGTTTGGTCTGTACCACAGTTTGGTCTGTAGTCTGTGGAAATAAATTTATTTTTGGTATTCATGTAATTTTTGTGCTCGATCTCTGATCATACCTTTCCACCCCACTTGTCTACCGAGAAAGAGCGAATCATCGCTCATTCGGAACCATACTTTCCCAGTATTTCTTATAGGTGGAGGGCTCAATAACAGTAGGCCCAATTCCTATGGCAGTCCGGCGGATGTTCGGTGAACATTGTCTTTTCTGAACTCCGATTCTCTGTGAGCGAGTTATATATCTAATTTGAGAGGTAAATTTGCTAAGTTTGATCTTCCCCTTTGTAGTATATTTCCTGCTCACTAAATTGTCATTTTTTTCTAACTATGTGATTCACTGAAGATACACTGACTGGTGTAAGCAATCGCTCACTCTCTTTCTTGCAAATGTCCTCTAAATTTAGCCGAAGGCAGTATCTCGCTAATCTCCATTTCTTTTAAGAACGTTGCGCTGATGTTTGACCTTATCTGCAGCTCATCTTTGCGCCTCATTTCCCGTTATTACCGTCTTTTCTGCTTATCATCTCTTTTCTTCTAATACTCGAAAGGAAAGGCCATGCAGCCAATATTCTCGGAATAATTATTTCGTTTGATCTTATCATACGTTCCGTTTCCATTTTCGCTTCTTTCCCGGTATTACCTTATTTTACGCAGCACATTCCAGCCTTTTCATCTCATTAATGAACGCAAAGGCCCCCGTGATCCCTACCCCTCGCTTCTCATATATATGCAAAAATATTATAAATATCCCCCGGGCATTGCAGATGAGTAGGCGCACTATCTGTTTTTCACGACAACTATTCGCATCTATTCTTTCCTTCCCCCTCCTTTGAATTTTACTACTTTAGTTTCAAAAGTTATGTTTCATCATGCTCGAGCAGCGCTATATTTAATGTGATTTCGTTAGGCTCCTGATAAGAAACATAAGTATTACCGTGGATTCATCTGTGAACAGAGTACACTGTCGCCTTTTGAACGCTTTTTTGGCTTTTTTTTGTGTTTTTTGGACTTGAACAAATCTGCGACTATTCCCACCTCTGCTTCCTTCTCCTGTGCCATTTTCTTCCACCGTTCAGTCACGAACGTTGCTCCTTACTTTAGCAGTTGGTTGTGTTTTAACGAAACCGAAAATTCGCTAAAACCGCGCCTGATTTGATCAGTCTTGTTTACAGGCTTGAAATATATAGGACATCATTGGTAGAGAAGGGCGCCCGCAAAATATTTCCGAATCAACAAAGAAAACACTCGAAGTGTTGATGCATATTCCACTTGAGGGAATCGTTGTAAGTTCCTGACAATAAATGTTTCTCCGAAACAATCGAGGGGCCAATCCTCTCTCAAGATAGAGCTGGCTTGTTTTCGGATAGATTCCCTTCCTCCCTTCCTCTCCATTTACTCGAGTATTTTGATCTTTCCTCTTCCTTTCAACGCGAGCGCGCCCCATTTGTTCCTAGTCCGTGCATTGCTTACCCGAGCTCGAAATACGGGTCGCCGTCTCCTCATTTCACGTGCTCTCTCACCGGTCAGAGAGGCGAGGGAGTGTGTGAAATGGAGAGACGGCGACCCGTATTTCGAGCTCTAGTTCGGAAGCCGGGCCAGGGGCCGGAAAATACGTGCCTAAATCCGGATCAGTCTCTCTCCAGTTCACACTGTCGAATACAAATAGCCAAACCGAAGAGAGTTTCGTGGAACTATTTGAGTTCGAGTGCTCTTTTTGCAATGGTTATTCTATTCCATCGCTGCTGATCAATTTAATCTTACTTTGTTGCCTTTGGCTCTCCACTCCTACTCTGGCCTGGCCCACTCAATTTTCTGCTACTGTCTCTTCGGTTCTTTCTTCTCTACTGTTGACTTCGGTCGAAATGAAGTGAATATTGTTGCCTTGCTTGGTTATTTTTTGTTCATTCTCTGTGCGTTTTTTTACAATTCCTTCCTTTTCGCAACAGGCAGCAACCATAGGTCTGAGCCAATCATAGATGTTGCGCGAATCCGATTATGGTGATAGTGCGTTAGTATGAGTCAGCGCGAAGTCAGTCGCGTTGTACTGAACGATGGCAATTTAAATGAAATATGGTTTAAGAGACGAAAAGAATAGAGAAACTGCTAGGAAGAAACTAAATTTGAAGACTTCCTAAAGAAAAAAATCTTGCAAAAACGTATTAGTGACTTACCCGACGCTTCTCTGTTGTTGTCTCTTCATTTCGCACACTTCTCTGACCGGCGAGAGAGTGCGTGAAATGAGGAGACGATTACCCGATTCGTCTCTGTTGTCATTACTTTTTTCCTAGCACGTGGTTCGGTGCTTCAGTCCCATTAATCAACTAACTACCCGCGAGTCGGAAATTAGAGGCTTGCTGCTATTGCTCGCGCATTTGTTGTACAGCAAAGGGTCCTTTATAGTTAGTTTTCTTTTCTTTTTACTAGTTCCCTTTTTTCGTGATCTTGTATTAGATTGCCCCGGCGCGTGGTTTAGACTCATTAATCACTGCCGAGTAGCCAATTACCGCATTCCAGTTGCTGTACTGTTGCACGCGAAAATCGGATTGATGAGAGCATTCTCTTTTTTTTGCTATCTCACAATATCGAGAAGTGCAACTGCAAAAGAGAATCCGATTGTTGATGACTAACTTGGTAAAAAATTTGAACCACTTCTCCGATTGAGCTTCTACGGATTCTTTGCATGCTCACGAGTGCAGTGGCGTCAATGCAAATAGTTTTTTTCCACTTCTCCGCTATCAGTGTTTCGCTGTCCATCAGTGTGCACTAGAGTTCGAAATAAGGGTAACGGTCTCTTCATTTCACGTGCTCTCTCGCCGGTCAGAGAGGCGAGAGAGTGTGCGGAATGAAGAGACGATTACGCGTATTTCCAACTCTAGTAAGCACACCTCGAGCAGGCTATGATTAGCACGTACACTCTCATCAGTAGCAACTTTTACTAGTGTGCGAAATGAGAGATATATTCTCCGTAATGCTGCTGACGTAATTAATTCTGACTGTTCTCACTAGAGCCATCGAGTATTTTCTATGCTTAAACTCCACAATAGTTCATGCCCCTTGTTATGCTGATTGTGTCATGATTAACTTTTCCTGCTATCTCGGACTGACCTCAACATTACTTCTTCAGCAATTCGAAATGAAATGGATGCGATGCGCAATGTGAAGCGGAAACAGAGCGATGGCATTCGGAGAACTAGTTTCTCCGGAAGCGTCTGAATGGAGTTCGGCTTAGAGGCGAAATGTAAGCGATTGTCACGCAATGAGATGTAGTTGCTGCTGCTCTTTCGATCTCCATTTATCCTTCTTTTTGGTCTCACTTGGTTCTCTGGTCTCTAACTCCTGGCCCTTCCGTTGACTTTGAAAATAGAGTTCGAACTAGGTTAATACTCTCTTTCTTTCACACACTCTCTCCCCTCTTTGACCAGTGATAGAGCGCGCGAAATGAAGAGACGATTTCCCGTATTTCAAACTCTATTGACAACTTCTTGGTCAAATCTCGTTCACAGTCTGTACCGAAAGCACATTGTTGACTCTCTGATTGTTGTTCCTTACCCTCTTCTTACTGCGAACAATCTGATATGTTACATATCTGACGCGCGCAATCTTTGGGCGTTAAGCCAACAATAAAGGTGCTTTCCCGGTTCGTCGGGTTCCAGGCGCCTTTCTGGTTTGGTTCCGTTCTGGTGCCTCTTTTCTGGTTCCTGGCCCTTACCCTTTATTCCCCCGAGGGAGACTGCATCCATATCGCTATGCTATGTTGTCCGGGGGCATATTCTTCGAATATTCACGCTTTTCGAGTCCCAGAGTCCCTCGTCCGATGTGCGATGTTCTACTGCGCCTCCCCTGTTACTTGTTCCTTGAACGAATATTCTGACAGCGAAATCTGTATCAAAAAAGTGATGCGATAGAAGAGGCTCGTGTATTCACAGACAGTCATCGTAAAGCGACTTTTCAATAGTATTCTGACAATCACTCCTGCCTCAATAAAGAGATACAAAAGTGATTCACAAGATGAGACTCGTGTTTTCTCTGCTCAGCTCTCAGACAGACCGCCGTTCCATATCTTCAGAGAGCAGCGGAAGTTCCACTGCTATTTCCCTTTATTACTCGACAATTTCAACAGTATTCTGGCACTTCTGTACCAAGAAGCGATATAAAGGAGGCGATTCTCTTCATCTAAGATGTGGGCTGGTTTTACAGACATAGCGAGAGAGAGAGCACATATCTTGAGTAGCGGAGTAAGTTCCACTGCGCGGCGGAGCAATTTCCTCCGCCGCGCGGGATATTTTCGAGCCTTGCGCCCTGTTCCTTTTCCTTTTTTGCCCTGGATAGGGAAAGCGAGATATATAGCACATGGAATGAGGAGACGCTCACTATTCATCGTTCCTCCCTTGCCCCATTTTACATTATTCTTTGCTGTATCCACGCTATGTCGGCGCGTATGACAATAATGCCCCCCGGGGATACGACGCTTTTCGAAATATTCGCCGCGATCTGTTCATCAAGCGTGTTCTCTCTAGGTTCTCTGACCGAAGAGGGGGTATGTGACAGTGAGAGACTTGGATATGGAAAAGAGAAGCGATGCGGAAATGCAATGAAGAGATATTCCGTCAACAGTAGAGTTCGCAAATACGGGTCGCCGTCTCTTCCATTTCACACACTCTCTCGTCTCTCTGACCGGTGAGAGAGCCGAGTGAAATGAAGAGACGGCGGCTCGTATTTCGAACTCTAGTCAGCAGACGTTTTCGAGCTTTTTTTTAGATCAGATTTTGTCTTTAGAATTTTTCATGTTTTTTTTTGTGACTGGAGCCAACGATGTATTGTCTTTCACCATTCGTTGCCCAATTCAACAGTTTCTGAAACTCAACTCATCAACGTGTTCGCACTTTTCAGAAAGGAATTGGCCCTATTTTCGTCTGGTTCCCAGAACCAAAAGTTGATTGTTCCCCCGCAAAGCTCGTTGATCGTCCGTGCGGAATAACCTAATATGATTCCCAAAAGATTCCCACCCCCAAAAGCTCGCCTGAGCCCGAATACCACCTGTTGCCTCCATACCGCCCCTTAACGCACACTGTCTATGTGGTGAATAAAGAATAAGAATAAGAATAAGAATTATATATTATATGAAGCGGGGGTTTTGATAGTGTTCTCGAGGGGGGCATGATTTACGAGTGATCTCGCCCACTGTCTGCTCTCCTTCAAAGTGAATGTCTGTTGAAGCAGTCATTTAATTTATGAGCTGCCCCCACCACTCTTGTCCATTTTTTTCAGTCTGAAGGGCGAAAAAAGTAATCACCAAGCTGCAATGCACATTCACATCTTGAGAACATCTAGATATGTTGTTGTGACATCCTCCAGTCGCCGCCCCCGAAAAGTGTGCCGAATCCTCTTGTTTTCCATTCGTTTTTTTTCTTCAGTTTTTCCGGCTTTCGCGCAGTCAGAGATGGCGAGAGAGCACGCAAAAATGAGAGAGTCCGACATGCATTCTTCGAATGCATGTCATGAATACTAGGACGCACACGCACTTTCGAAGACGATCTCTGTTTTTTCATCGCGGATCCCTTTCTGTCTTCAGGAATCAGTCAAGGAAACGAAGAGAGCAAATTTTGCCTGGAAAAATCTCCGATTTTCGGACCATTTTTCCACTGCTAGCTCTTTTTTTTCGGAAGAAATCACTGTCTTCGTATTCGTCTTTCGAAAATCCTACGCGTTTCGGGTCCTCTAGAGAGTTTCGCATCCTTCTAGCCGAACTTGCTTGCTCTCTCAATTTCGCATGCTCTCTCGCCCTCTCTGCCTGTCTGACTCTCCTCATTTAGCGTGATCTCTAACCAGTCTCTCTCTCTCTCTCTCTCTTGCCTCTCTCATTTTCGCATGCTGTCTCTCGCTATCCATACCCGCCTAGGTATTACGCAAAGTGAAGAGACTGCAGCCAGTGTTCGAGCCGTCTGTCTGCCCCCTCTCCATTCACCCTGCTCTCTCGCTTTCTCTAACCGCCTAAAGAGCATGCGATATGGAGAGAGCAACCCGGCGGTCCGGCTCGCTTTCCACAAATTGTGTTACTACTATGTCTGATGAACCGCCAGAGCTTTGCTCGGTTTCGAAAAGTCCAGAAAGTGCTCGATGGAATTTCGACCGAAGTTCGTTCGGGGTTCCATGTCGTTGAGGGCACCTTTTATGTTACTGAAAAGTTCGAGTTGGTTCCTTCCACGAAAATTATTAGGTAAAGGCAAAAAAAGGTGTATCCACGTCAAGCGAGCGATTTTACAGTCGTTCGACAACGCTAGGCGCGCAAAATATTCGTATTGCTATGCAACTCCACTCACTCAAATGTACCACCGAATCATTTTGTATTTGGGCAACTACTAGGAAGACCGCAACATGTGGCGGATATTGGCATTGTGTATCATGCTCATTTACTATGTTCATTGTGCTCAACCATTCTTGTCATAGGTTTTTTTTGTTGCAGATATAGACAGGTGCCGTCTGGAGAATATTTTTTAGTTGGTCAGTACGGAATTTTTATCCGCCACATGTTGCGGTCTTCCTATGAAACACGTAGTTGCCCAAATACGTAAAACGAAATGATTCGGTACATTTGAGTGAGTGGAGTTGCATAGCGATATCGTCTGGAGAATATGATATCGTTCGGCATTATGTCGTAGAAAAAAACCCATAATACTTTTCTTTGTTAACATTTTTTTCACGTTCGTTTTGCATCTTTTTTCTTTCTTTCATTCAGGATAAGGCCTTGCACTAGACTTTCAATCGTAACGAAACAACTAGTTGTTTATTATGGAAATCACCCATCGCTCTTCTCACTTCACAGTGTCTCTCGTGAAGGAGGCGGAGAACGACTAGTTTTTTTCGTTAGGATTGAAAGTCTACGTTGCACTCTACGTCTTCACAATTTGTAAGATGACGAAATCCCTGGCTCTCTCGCCCACCGCTCTTCCGTCCTCATCTACCTCCTTATTGTCATTGTCATTTTCTGTTGATTCGCGCCTCCTTCCTTATTTTTGCCATATTGCTACCAATATTGGAACCATTCTAAGATGACGAAATCCCTCAACCTCCCTGTGTCCACTCTACCGTCCTCGTCCACCGCCGAATCCATCGCATCGACATCGACGGCGAGCGTTTCATGCTGTGGACTGCACAAGCGAGTGAAGCGATGGGTGCGGTCGAGGGGGAGAAGTATGGATGGTCAGTTTGTATGGAGTGCTTGTGGAGAACATCTGGGTGGTGTGTATAAGAAATTAAGAGAACTTTCCGCCTTTTTCATACAGTATAATCAGACTGATATAATCTTCCTTGCTGATGTGCATGCGTAAGTGTTGGGTACCATTGAGAATCGTAAATATAGTTTGTATTATTATGGAATTGCATGATATAAGTGGCTTTTATTGCGGGAAACTACCTAAAGTAAGAACGAAGTGGTGGATAGCAGAGTTCGCAAATACGGGTCGCCGTCGTCTCTTCATTTCACGCACTCTCTCACCGGTCAGAGAGGCGAGAGAGTGCGCGAAATGAAGAGACGGCGACCCGTATTTCGATCTCTAGTGGATAGGATCATGACATCGTGCATTTCTTACATGTGCAATTCAATATTTCGTGAAATGATCTCTCGGATTATCGAGATGATGTGCATTTTCATCCTTGAAAGATCATGACCGAAATGCCTGCTTTGATGAAAAATGTTGGTGTTGTATGATCATAACATTTATCTCCTTCCTTGTTTATCATTTGGCTGAAATTCAGAAGCTGTCATTGGATCAAGCTACTCTTCTTCTTCTCATTGCGCGCATTTTCTCTAAGACCTTGCCTTTCCCTGTGATTTCTTTCCTGTTTTCTCAGTTTAATTTGCCTGTATTTAGCAGGGAAGGCTCTTATCGTTTGTGAGAAATTGCTTGTTCCAAGAGTCATATCATTCTTGCATCTAGCAGCGATCTCCTATTTACTCATCCCTATAGTACTTGAACATTCAGAATCCTTTAATTTCTGCATATTTCGCACCCTTGTGTCAAGCTCTTTCTAGCCTGACAAGCGATACGTCAAAATTCGCGAGAGATTTACAGGGGGAAGATGTGAGGGTGGGATAGCATCACAAGGGGGCAGTGTCAGAGTGCGGGGAGTCGGAGGGAGAATACCCCCCTCAAGATAAAAAGCGCCCTCTCGAATTCGTCGAAAGTCGCATGACACTGCCTTCGGAAGAGCCTCCTGAGCAAGATGAGGATGGTATGCTCGCTTATTCATTTGTTGCTAGCGAATCTAAAGGTCGAAAAGGGCAATGATTGTAAAATGAGCCTATACCTAAAAACGATAGCTTTTTTCTCTAATTTCGGCTCAATGATTGACTTTTTTTTTTTATTACACTCAAATTAGAATTAATTCGCCGCCAATTCTCATGCTCAGCGCAAAAAAAACGCATAAATCTCAAATTATCATGAAATCGAGGGCTGAGAAATCTTATTAATTTTAACTGCCGAAATTTGTGGAGCGAAACGCTCTGGCCAATCAAGCTCGGCATAAAAGAAGGGGGGGGGGAAGATCAGAGGCGGAATTCAGTTTGTTGAGTTTTCCCGACCTCTCCCTGTTCTCTAGATCTCTAGATCGTCTGATGTCTCAACTGCCCTTCAAAGGTACCGTTTTCACCCTGAAACACTTGACTTGAAAATCCGAAATGGCTCATTGTCAGAGCTGATAGCCTGAAACGGGAATTGGGGGAACTGAGGAAGATGAGGGAGGGGGGGGGGGGTAACGAATTCAGTTTTGTCTTGACTGCGTTTCGTGAAAGCTGTGCGTTCATAGGCCACGACGAGTTCGGAGAAGGTCATGTCTGGTTATTCTGTCCGAGGTACGCTTTTTAAGCTCGGGATCAGTTGAGTTTCAGAGCCATAGTACAGGTTTCATTGCATCCTGCGAAATTGATCCCGGTGGCATAAGCATTACAAAAATTGAAAAATTTAAAAAAAACAAATTCGCAACCGATCGCCCAACCCTGGATTTTTTCTCGAGGTTGCTTTTTCACATAATTCTTCCGGCTTCATCCGTCTCCTGAGTTTGGGAAATGGACGGTATTGTTTGTATTGACAGCAGATAAGTTTCAGCCTCAGTTCATAGGAAAGATTCAGCAGCTCTGTTAGTATGGTCGGCAATTCTAAGGTAAAATAAATATTAACATTTATTTTCACTGAAAAATACTCACGACCTCTCACCACACAATCCTATCCGACATCTGTTCTCGATGTTGTCGTTTTGTGGGCGCCGCGAAAATACTCGCGAAGTTGGGATGAGAAGTCGGGCACTCTCTCCCTTTCTCATGCTCTCTCACTCTGTCTAACCAGCGAGAGATCATGCGAAATGGAGAGAGTCAGAGGGCCGGGGCGAGACGAAAAGAGCGAAAAGAGCGAAAAGAGTATGGGATTACTACTCGTCGTCAGAAGATAAAAACAACACAAGTCGCAACTGGGGGGAGCGAAGAGTGAGAATTGACTTATTTCACCCTCTTTGACGCGCTTGTGTTCTTCTTGCTTCGCCTTTTGTCTCTTGCTTCGTGAAATGCTCTATTCATTTCACGCACTCGTTTTGCAGCTCAGAGATGCAAACTATCATATATTAGCTGCTAGGACTCCTTCCAGTGGACAATATCGTAGTTTCCCCGTGTTGCTCAATAGAGTTCGAAGTACGGGTTAACGTCTCTTCATTTCACAAACTCTCTCGCCGCTCTGTAAGCCGTATTTCATCCACTGTTTGCGCATAGTTGCTCTATATTTCTCGTATGCATTAACTTCACATCGTCGCTTAAACTTGTTCACCATTCGAAGTCTTTGCACCCCCTGATTGTGGCGCGAATGAACCCCGGAGACCATGTGACCTCGAGAGTGAGAGGCCCGTGTTATGTCTTAGAAGATGAGTGATGACTCAAGTCAGTCATCCTTTCTTTCCGCCCTCTCATCGAGGGTGGCTGGAGTTGTAATCGTTTCTTACTCCGAAACTATCTTATCCTGGGGAGGGGGGATCGCATATTCTTCATGATATTTCTTCTTTTGACAATTTTTCTATCAAAGTCTCGTATTTGAACTCACTATCTGGCTCATGTTGAAGTTAGATTATAATGGCCCATGCGACTCGTCCATTTAGTGTTGTGTCTTACAATTAGAAGATGAGTGAGGACTCAAGTCAGTCATCCATTCTTTCCGCCCTCTCCGCGAGGGTTGGATTTCCACACTCGCCTCCCACTTGCCGAAGTTTCTCACTACATGAGCCAGCACTGGAACTCATCCTCATATCATATCACCAAAATTGTGCAATTTACCTCAAAAACGTTTAATCGAGGAACTACTTTCCGCCGTCTTGGCGAGGGTGGTTGAAGTTACACTCACTTCTCATTCCCAAAGCGATTGTCTCACTCTCTCAAATTGCGGTGCTCTCTTTCGTTTCTCCGATCGATGAGAGAGCAGCGCGAAGTGAGGCCTTCCGAAGCGTGATCTTGAGAGTTTTGCAGGGTTTTCTAAAACAATTTTTCTCAAATCACCTTTCATTGCGTCCCCTATTACTCCCACGTTTGACGACGCCTTCGCGCACACTAGGTCTATAGAATGTCAGGTTGCGCTTAGGTCATGCGAGAAGCGTAATTGTTGATACAGTTATGCCCTTGTGCGCTAATACTCCCGCGCTTCAAGCAGAGTCGCTGACATTTTATCCAGTCTTTTGCGGCATTTATCGGCTACATTTGCTAATGCCTCATCCTTTTGATTGTTAAATTGTACATGGTCATCGTATTTCCGCTGACGACGGTCAATTTCCGCGGATAAAATCAATTTGTCGACGACTCAACAGAGGAGATCTTGATTGATCTTCCTGTTATTCTCTCTTGCTCTTCCTTCCTCAACTCGCTTTCCGCCTCCTCGCCAGTGACACTTATACTCCTCCCCTGATACTTTTCCAATGTATATTTCTGCGTCCTAGGATCGAGAAATTGCACTATTTTTAGCGCCTTTTTTCCGTTCGCTTCCATATGACTTCCAGCCGGGAATGATGCTTTTCCTACCTCAGCCTCTCTTTTCCCTAGTACTCTCGGGGGCCATTATGCGTCCTTTTGGTCCACTAGTCCGTTTCCGATAGGCATTCGCCTTTTCTGCTACTTTTCAGTTACTTGGCGAAAACTGCTGGAAATCAATGGCGCCTCTCAACTTGGCTCATTTTCGCGCATTCTCGCGTTCCTCAAAATGATTTGTTGCTGTCGCTCTTCGCTTCTTTTCCTGTTAGCAGCGCTGTAGCAAAAAGCGCGCCCCCGGGAATTTCGCGCTCTCGGCTTTTGAGCTGTTTTGACGCTGTTTTTGCTCTGAGAAAAGCTCTGCAGTTTTTGAAATGTGGTTAGACTGACCTCTGCAGCGTAGTCAACCGTTGTTGCAACGATTTTCATTTTTCTAAAAATAATTCTAATCGCAAACTTGAAATCGTGGGTTGACAACTCGCAGTAAACACTCGTTCCTCTCTTCTCATCTCATCTCTCATCGTTTTTCTCATCGTTTTTGATTTACGGACCCGAGCCTATTACACGGATTCTCAAGTATACGCGATTTCGGTCCTTTTCTCAATCGAGTTTGAAGATATATTATATTTCCAGTCCTCACTCTTAGATCCTGCACTGCGAGTCATTGAGAAGTGAAGAGAGCCGCATCCTCAGTATTCACAGATTTGCTTCTTGACGGCTCTCAGTTCACGGCCAATTCGCCTCTTGCGTTACGGCGCCTCATGTGTGAAATTGCAATCGTAATTCCTCAACTTCATGATCCAGATCGCACGTAGTGTTGAAAATATACGTAAAGATTTCTGTATTTCTCACATTCTCTCAATAGAGCTTGGAGATAGAGGATCCTCATTTTTACCTCTCTGCGGTCCTTTGCGAAACAACTTGTCCGTTACTATGGGCTCCGCCTACCATGCGATGTGGCCTCTAATTTGCTTCTGAATTACACGCTTGAACTTCCAATTTGGCATGCTCCTTTGCAAGCAATCTTAGGAAGTTTTCTTCGGCTTGCTTGGTTTTCTCGTCTTATCTTGGGTCCCTTTCTTGGCCTTACAACCCATCGATTTCAACGTCTTTCGCACACACATATTTTTTGCTATCATTTTATTTGGACTGCTTTTTACATAACGACGAGATACTCCGTATTTTCAATGCGATATTATGCATTAATTTTCGAAAGTGGCTCGCACCCGAGGTCATGCTTGTCTTCTCCTCCATTCTCTCTCCGACACGGGCCTCAACCTCCTTCTCGACATCCCCATCCTTACAACAACTGAGGAGAATGTCAACGTTGGAGGAGACACTGGAGACGTATGGGGGTAAAAAAGGCGAAATTCCTAGAAAAAAATCGAAAATACATTTTATCTCTATCAGGTTGGGAGTCTAATTTTGTAGTGCCCTCATTGTCAGGGGAGGGGTGGAACACTAGCTTAATGAAACTTTCCTTCGGTGCAACAACTGAGGAGGATGTCCACGCTAGAGGAGATGCTTCGGTGATGTTTTTTTCCTGACGTCCTTATCATGTCAACGCTAGAAGAGACGCTGGAGACGTATGGGGGTAAAATGGAGTTGAAAATCAAAAATACTACTAAATAGCTGGTCTCTGATCGGTGTATGTTTCACAGTTGCTGTATAAGACAAGTAGAAGACTCGGAATGATGCCTCCAATGGTCGTTTGAGTAAAAAATTACTATTATCATGAGAATATTTTCCATTCCACTCGTAGCTGATCTTTGACGAACGTTCGAGGGGGCGGAAAATGGAAGAGACCGGGAGGAGGCGGTAGATCAAGTGTCCTCCTCCCCCCCCCTGCCTCTCTCCCAGGCAGTCGATAGCTCGCTAACCAGCACATCTCATTTGCTGAGCATTTCAAACGCTCGATAAGAAATCGAATTCTTCGGATTCGGTGTTTGTACTCGAAAATGAGTAGAGAGTTGTTTCATTTATCGCTGCCTGAGCATTACCTTTGTTGAACGAGCTCTTAACTTTCACCCTCTCACGAAAACTGTTCGCGAAATGTTTGGGAATGAATTTTTTTTTCTCCTCCGAATATCAATCCTCGTTTTCGACTTTTCGCACGCAGTCCTGACTGGTGAACGAGGATGTATTTGTGAAAACACTTTGATATCCGAAATCACGGGTTCAAATCACCAAATAAACCCAAGGAATCGATCGTTAGAGTCCTTTTTTGCGACTGCGAAGAACAGAGAAAGCGTGAAATCCGGAAACGAGGGAACTGCATGTCTGATACTTGTTTTTGCGTCTTGATCCGACTCAAATTTTCTGTGATTTTACTGGCACAATGACAAAATTCGAGGTGGACGTCTTCATCAAAATTGATCGTCAGTGTTTGGGCTATGTTTCATGACTATGTTTCATGACAGTATAAGCTGGGAGATGTTAATGAACGAAGGTGAATGCGCCGAAAATAATTGTAAGAGCAACAGCTTTTCAGTAATGATTTTTGACAGAACATGCTCGCCAACGATAAGCGAAGGTTGGGAGGGGGGGGGGGGGCTGGCTCACCTTGCGAGGAAAAAGCAAACTACGATAACTTTATTTACCCTTGTGAGTAGTGTTAGCTGTCTTCATCAAAATCGACCGGAATTGGCTGGGTTGTGTTTCACGATTAGTGCATAGGGCGGTTCTTGAATCTGGGAATGATGAATCGAAGATACTCGCTGTGGAAAAAACGAATCAAATCTATTACAACTAGGGGAATCGCTGATTTTCTCGCACCTATTTGCCAAAATCGAGAAAAATCGAGGGGTTTTAATCCTATTAACCCATTCATTCTTCGCCTCGCGCGCGTAGTAAGCGGTTTGCGGTCAGTAGAAGGAAGAGAATTTGATCCTCATAATTCTAAAAATAATTATTTAATTATTTCCAGTCGACGCAACGCGCCCGCTCACTCTCGCCCGAAGGACGGACTCAGTGGCATCCAGTGAGCTTATATTTTTGTAGTTAAATTAATATTTTTGTACAATACAATACAATATTAATCTTTTTTTCTTGGCGCTGATCAAGGTTGGGTATCAGAATGCCGTTATTCTTTTGTACTATTGCATAACAACGTAAAATTTATAGAGTTTCATCTCAAAAGGGGTTGTGTTTCACGCTTGCTATTTCGGTCCGTAGGGGTGTTTACGGACAATGATTTTGACAAAAAAAGATACCAAAAAATAATAATATAACATTTTCAGGTTCCGGTCGAACACAGAAGGTTTACGACAACGGGCCCGGTCTTGAGGCGTTAGACAAGCGAGTTTTTTTCAAATTTTTTTTTTCATTTATTATATAGTTTAATTTAATTTGCATGCTGGTTTTTGAGTTAAAATTACCACTCGCACAAGAGTATTAGGTCTGGACTTGCATAACACGTAAAGTATGATATTTGGACGAACTCTAGTACCCCCCCCCCCCTGCAAGTCTTTCTCTAATTGTTATTGGAACTGAAAGCGAGGAATTCACGGTCTTCTCGAATCGTCCAAGGAGAATTTCCGTCCGATAAAAAGGATTTCGGTCCAAGAAAATGAGTGTCAATGATAAAAAGAAGAGACAGCGCTCCCTTACTCGTCCCATCATTCCTCGGATTGTTAATACGTCTTAATATTCAACAGCGTTCCACCAATTGTAAGGAGAATTACCGTGCGAAATCAAGGAATTCGTCCCAACAAACTGCGAGTCGGCGATAAAAAGGAAGAGACTCCCCCTAGTCCCATCAAAGCATCGCATCTCCCTGGCAACGGGAAAGATGAAGAGGAAGATCCTAGAGGGAGCCTCCTCCCTCTCATCTCTCCCTCTCCCCCCCCCCCCCCCCCATCTCCCGCTCTTAATTCCCCACACTCCCTTGCTTCTCCTGATGACAAATTGAGGCATCATACGGAATGGGAGATCCTGCTCTCACCTCCTTCTTCCCATCTCCCCACTCTCGATAAATAGAGAGCCGGGGCTTCCTTTCCATATCTGAAGACTGGGCCTAAGCCTCCCTCATCCTCGCTTTATCCCTCTCGATTTCGATGCTAAATAGAGAGTAGTATCTATATCAGCGGCGATTTCACCTTCGATAAAACCATCTCCGCGTACGCACATTATCGACATCATTCAATTTCCAATCCCGGTTATAGACTACCCCGGTCGCACACGCCTGTGCTTCCTAGGACATATCAAGTTGTCGACGATCAACTCGCGAAGTACACCGGTGCACCGCCACCGCTTGCGCTCTCGACAGGAACTACACCAGGACCGGGCACTACACCAGCGTCCGGCAATTAGGAGATCGCACCGGTGCACGACCGGTGTTTGAAGCTACACGACGGCTCCGGATCTGCGCACCATGATGATTGTAGGCGACACATTCGGCTTCTACCAGCTGGTGTTACGCAAGCACGCGTGCAGGTGTGTAAAACGCGAATTGAAAGAAGAAATTATCATTTTTTCGAAGTCCTTCGTTATCAGGGTGATTAGCTCTCGAAGTGCCGTATGGTGGATGATAATTTTAACTGGGAAGAATCTGAACGGTTTGCGTCTGTAGTTTCGTATTGCGTCGATTGGGCATTGGTGATGACTTTTGAAATGCAAGCTATTGGGTGTGTTATCGTTTTCCGTCAGAAAATAGGAAATATCTGGTCTCGAGTTGACATAGTCGATCCCGTTTCCGCATTGAAACGCATAGTGACGAGCTAAACGAGGCATATTCAACAGTGGATATCAGAGTGACGTGAGCCTACGTGAGCTTCGTACCAACTGAGATTCATCGTGCATTTTCATTAAAAAAAAGTGCGGTGTCATTAGAAAACCTTAAGCCAATTGTAATTTTCCAAGTAACTTTAAAAAAAACTCGATGGTTTCAGGCTTAGATACATTCTGCACCAACTCAACTCGGGCCAGCTTCCACTCGAAGATCTCAAGAGGAACATCGAGTATGCCGCTCTCGTTCTGGAAACGGCGTATATGGATGAGACGAGGTGATTTCCATTGCTTTCAATTGAAAACGTGCCTTTTGTCTCCGAAAATCAAAAAGAATTTTTGAACAGATGCAATGCTAAGTTTATTGAAATGGGATGGTCCATATTACCACAGGTTGAAGCACATCCAGTAACTCATTCCCAAAAAAATCTGTCGATCGACCAAATTCAGTTTTTTCTTCAGAGATTCAAACACCGATTATTACATGTAAACTGTTTTCGGCAGCAAGTAATCGCGATTAGAAAAAGTCTGGCGAAATCAGCTCTCTTTACGTATGTAACAGTTGCGTCAGCCATTTTCGAAATTTTCTTAAAAATACCTCATTTATTTTTCAACACTTGTGATATTTAAACTTTCCATGCAAAAGATCAGGAAATGCGTCCTCCTATGATGCCACTATGGGGCTATATTCATCCCCTTCTACGTCACTACCTTCCCTTTTGGGGCTTCGCATCCAATACAAAATGCGAGCGACCCACCCCAAGTCCTTCTCCCTTCCGGTATATCCCTGACTCGTCTCTCCGTTTCCCCTGCTCCCTAGGCATTTAGAGAAAATGAGAGAGCACGCGAAAGCGAGAGAGTCAGATCAACTTCGGGTATTTCTTAGCTTTCTCGGGTTTGCTTCGTAGTCACGCGATCCAACACCTAGCGTGTCGACCATTTAGCATTCCTTCTTTCTCCGGGTCTTCCATTTACTCTCATTTCGTTTTCTGCGGGAGTAGTTGGGAGGGAGGGGACGAGTATTGATTCCGAAAGCATTTTAGAGATGGTTTTCGGCATGCTTGCAGTTTTCGACAAAATGACTCTTGAAAATCGATTCACATCCTCTCTTTCAATGCAGTTAGCCCGACTACTCAACTACTTAGCGGCGAAAACGAAGAAAAAACGAGGAGATTTAGTAGGAGTTAATCGATTCGAAACCCCTCACTCATTCGAATTAAAACGCGTGACGCATGACACACACGATTTTATCCACACATTAGGTGAATTGCATGATATCAAGAGATGAGTGGGGTGATGAGCTATAAATGTATCATCATTGAGCATAAATATAGGGGAAATGAGCAAACACACATTGATGTCAGGTTTCTGCAAATCCATGCCGAATTACAGAGTTGTAGGACGCAATAAACAGTATGACAGAAGCGAACGGCTGTCAAAATGATTAAGATTTTTTCAACGAGAATCGATCGGTAACTAATTGTCTTTTGCAGTCAGAGACTTCATTAGTAGGACTCATGAAACTCATCCGTCCGGACAATTCCAAAAACTTAAAGCTTGATTACGACGCTATCCAGACAAGGCTGGCTGTGCCGCCCCCGCGTCCAAGTAGCGGGGTTAGTCTGTCCTGAGTAACTCAGCGACTTCCCACAGAGGACTATCCGCCCGTGTTGTGTGCACGTGGTGGGGGATTTCTGACCTATTTCATAACCCCCTTGGTCTGGGTGGATCTGTAGGCGCGGGGGGTCGAACTCGTGACCATCGGATTCGCATTCTGGCACACAACCACTGCGCTACCCGGCCTAAAAACACCTAAAAACAAGTTCACAATAGTGAGCTTTTGATGGAGGGAAACTGAATCACAGAAATAAATTAGCAGTTTAAATTTAATAAAATTATATTTTTCAGACGAATATGCGATGAAGACGACGACCTCGCCGAAGTCACGCCGGAAACCGTGCCCGATGAGGTTAATTGATTAATTAAATATTAATGAAATATTTTATTTACAATTGGATTTATCGTCTTAGCGAATCTCCGCCTGGCAGTCTTTTTAAAACACAGTCTCCGTAAGAACGCAGGGAATGGGGGTGATAGTGGTACAACTCCGCCATAATGATCTCCCAGCCCTCAAACTTCACCAGCATGACCCCTAGGGCTGATATAGACGATTTTTGAACTTTGGTCCCGAAATATTGATCTTTGATCTCGCGAAATTTCAAATTGAGATTTCGATATTGTGCTCATTATGTTATTACCCGAAATTTCGTGCATTTTTGATATTCCGTATTCGAGAAACAAGAAGAAACGTCGAATTTTAAGGGTTTTTCGATAAACTTTGGAGTAGCAGCCCTACTCAAAGTCATTTGTCCCTCTGGATTCGACATATTTTTTGTATGTCTGTATGTGTAACAACTTTTTGTGGCCGACAAGAGGATCATTCAGTGCCGAAGAATTGAAAAGTTGGTTTGAATGTGGCATACTTCATGATTCTGCCTGTCATGATTCTAGTCGGTAACGTTAACAGGCAGTTGTTTAAACCTCAGATAATGTTTTTTCATCATTTTCGACCATTTGAAGATTTTTCGTCACCATTTTGGCCATATCTGCGGACTTCACTCATCTCGACTTTTTTCACATAAGGGTCCCCCTTATGTGAAAAATCGGTTTGGGTACATGTCAAAATGGGACCTCGAAAACGATAAAAAGCTCTTTTGGGTGACCATGTAAGTTTAAGTCCTGCAGGTTATTGTGGTCGATTCTGACATGTACCCAAACCGATTTTTCACATAAGGGGGGACCCTTATGTGAAAAAAGATGAGTCAAGTCCGCAGATATGGCCAAAATGGTGACGAAAAATCTTCAAATGGTCGAAAATGATGGAAAAACATTATCTGAGGTTTAAACAACTGCCTGTTAACGATACCGACTAGAATCATGACAGGCAGAATCATGAATTTTGAGCAAGTATGCCACATTCAAACCAACTTTTCAATTCTTCGGCACTGAATGATCCTCTTGTCGGCCACAAAAAGTTGTTACACATACAGACATACAAAAAATTGTCGAATCCAGAGGGTTCAAATGACTTTGAGTAGGGCTGCTACTCCAAAGTTTATCGAAAAATCCTTAAAATTCGACGTTTCTTCTTGTTTCTCGAATACGGAATATCAAAAATGGACGAAATTTTTGGGGAATAACATAACTTTTCATGCTCTTTCGAATGAGCTATAACATGATAGGGTTACTTGAAATTTTTTTTAAAGATCAAAGATCAACATTTCGGGACCAAAGTTCAAAAATCGTCTATATCAGCCCTAGGGGTCATGCTGGTGAAGTTTGAGCGCTGGGCGATCATTTTGACGGAGTTGTACCATTCCCACTGCGTTCTTACGGCGACTGCGTTTTAAGCTTGAATTGTTTTGCATTTTTTGCAGAGGACGTAGTTCAAGTAGGTTTCACGAAGAGGCAATAATGGGGAGGAACATCATTCAATATTTCCGTTTCGCATGTGCCTCTAAAAGTAAATAATCTCAAAAGTTCAGGTTCGCGAATGGCTCGCTGCCACATTCACCCGACAGAACGCCGGGAAGAAGAGGGAGAAGCCCAAGTTCAAGAGTGTCGCGAATGCGATTAGGACGGGAATATTCTTTGATAAGTGAGTGATCAATGGTCTCTGATTTGCGGAGAATTTGAAGTATGTGTCGTAAAATAACATACACAAAGTAAAAGTGCTGTATCTTCTCTAAAGAGAGGAAAACTGTTCAAGTATTCTCGTGCGCTTTAGGTATCGTGCGTTTCAAATGCTCATCAATGTGCTGGTTAGCGTATTGATTGTCTGGGAGAGAGAGGAAAGGAAGAGGTAGGGAGGAGGAGAGTAGGTAGATCACTAGCCTCCTCCCGGCCTCTTCCTCCCTCCTCCCTCCACTCAGTTCGTCAAAGGTCAACTACGAGTGGAATGGATAATAATCTCACGATAGGTTTCACGAATAGTCAAAATATGAACGAACACAATTCGTTAATAGAAGTCACAACAATAAGGATAAATAAAAATCATGTTTCTCACGTTTCGTCACTCCATTTCCCGTGCTCTCTGACCAGTCAGAGATACGAGAGAGGGTGCGAAAGTAAAGGGGGAGGGGCACGAATCGAAATTGGTGGGTCCCACCACGACGTGCCTGCACCCCGCTGTAACTACAGTAATCAGCACAGCGGTTGACTCTGTCCTCTCCCTTAACTAGGCCGTCTAGACTCATCTGATATAACGGCACTTAGCCTAGTGGTTGTGCTTTTGCCTCGCTATCCGGCACCCGCTGGTTCGACTCCCGCAGTGTGCAAACCTCACTATTGCTGCTATTTTCGACTACCAATCTAGTGAAATCAATACAAGAATACAGTACCCCTAATCGTGCCTGCACAATCAATGACACTTCAAAAATTCGTAGTGAGGTTCAGAGGCATTTCTAGAACTTCGGATAAAGTGATCTGTGA
The DNA here is from genome assembly GCA_000180635.4 of Pristionchus pacificus. Classification (NCBI taxonomy): domain Eukaryota; kingdom Metazoa; phylum Nematoda; class Chromadorea; order Rhabditida; family Neodiplogasteridae; genus Pristionchus; species Pristionchus pacificus. The sequence continues at coordinate 21,370,958 of CM026579.1, forward strand.
TCGGGTATAGCATCTCTATTACCGCACAGGCTCAGCTTATGTGAGAAAATATTCGTGCCCCTCCCCCTTTAAGAGACGGCGATCCGTATTTCGAACTCAATTACAGACTCTTCCGCAAGCAGCAGAGCGTACAGTGTCCGATACCTCCCGAGATTGCAGAGTACATGAAGGTATTTTTGCAAATTTAGACTTTATCAATCAAAACTAATATTTTTCCGTTCTAATACAAATAACTCACACAAAAGGGATCAGGGCTATCAGAAGCCATTTCACGTACTTCCTCACCTGAAAAGTCACGACAGATAACGCGGAAGGCAGGGATGATTGATTCATTTAGACAATAATGTTTACAGGACATCAACTCCTGGTCATTCGACTCGTTCCGTCTCAACGAGGTCTCTGAAGGGCACGCGCTCAAATACGTCGGGTTCGAGCTGTTCAATCGATACGGTTTCATGGACCGGTTCAAGGTATGCTTTTATACAACTCATTCCACGCTTACTCCGGGGAAGTTTTCTATTTCCCGGACATGAGTTTTCCGGCGCCGGTAATGATTCCCGATCAAAAAACTTCCTCCAAATACGTGAAGTCATTGTTCACGTGAACCTCACAACCTCTTTTTTTCCCAAATTGCGCTTCATTATTCAACTTCCCTTCAATTGTTAATTGCAAATATGCTTCATTAGAACATGAAGTTGTAATCGAGACAGGTGGTTCCGGTGTTCTATCGTTACCCGGCGAAATAAAAGGAAAAATAAAAACTGCAGATTCCCTTCTCCGCACTGGACAACTACCTCACTGCCCTCGAAGTTGGCTACTCGAAGCACAATAATCCGGTTGGGCCTTGATCCTTTTTTTGCCTCCGAACAGACCTGGAAACATCCGACCGGATCTCTTTAGAAAGTCTTTGATGTTTATTTTCTTCACAGCAGTATCCCTAATCTTTTTTCATCTCCTAATCCATATTTAGGGGCCACAATCCAGGATGCCGATTTTTCACAATGCAGTCAAATGAGGGTTCAAACAAATCCTCATGGTCCAAATAACATCATACTTTTGGCCGTTTGTTGATATCTTACCTCTGAGCTGTCCTAGAGACCAAGAAGTACGCGCGAAACGCACTGTGGAAGAGGAGGGAAACGCGAGACGAGAGGGGAGGGGGCGGAGCCTAATTTGCGTGTGCCTCTCTCCCTCCCCCCGCCTCTCTCGCTCCCCTCCGCCCGCCTCTCTCGCGTCCTTTATAAATCGTGAATGCACAAGCCCGGGGAAAATGCTAAAATTCTAATTCTTTCTCTAAAAATCGTAAAATATTCCAAGCAGTCAGAAAAACTTTGTCCGAGCAGAAGTGTCATATTGGAAGCCTTGGAAAAGTACTTTTTCGTCGAGGATCGACCCTATTCCCTTAGTTTAAGTTCATTTTTGATCAACTTAGTGAAGTTGTGCATTTCTCGGACAGCGCTATATCGATTAGGGATACTAAGAGCTATCCATAGCAGTTTAGAACGAGTGATTTGGTTTAGAATGAACCTTGTGCACTCCCCGTCTCGCCTTTTGGTGAAATCATGTCACACCAAAGTGGGCGGAGCTTGCGGCCCCTATCCATAAAAAAAAATTCGTCAGATTTATCACCTTTCCTCTCTTTCTTCACACGCAGCCTTCGTAAATAAATAAATTAGAGCAATATTAGAAATAGTTTGGCTAACGTGGTGCGATTACAGTACCACAACGTGATGCACTCGGCAGACGTCTCGCAATCGTCGCACTTCATGCTCAGCCAGACCGGCCTGGCGGTGAGTTTCGCTTTTTTCCGGCTTAAATTCCGTCTCCGGATGTTTCCATTTTGTGAACAAAAATTAAAAAATTAAAAAATAAAATAAAATTAACAAGAATCAGTTATGTTTCACACATTACACAAAGGTAGGGGTGAACTTGTCTGGTAGTGATCGTGCAGTTTGCTCATTCTACTAAACAATTAGGCTCTGACGGAATTGGGGGGGGGGGGAATGACAATAGAGGGGACCCATGTCAATACGGGGGACCCAACATTTTCTCACGGAATATGGGGGACCCATCATAATATGGGGGACCCATGAAAATATGGGGGTCCCAAAATAATAGGGGGTCCCAAAATAATATGGGGGGCCCATATACAATATTTCTAGTGAACACATTATTTGCTTATTTTTTGTCTTTGTCTTTTGAGTTGCATTTTCGATCATTTAACATGGATAACGGTTCATTCAGATGTTTAAAGATACGAGACAAACAACATTGGTGGTGCAAGGATATCTACAATAAAATGTGGACAATATTGCAATGACATAATAGCAACTACAAAACGTCTAAAGGGCTTCTGGGTCTGCGAGTTCGTCTATTTGGTGGTTTTGGTGTTATTCTTCTTGGTGTTGTTCTATTGTTCCTTCTGGGTGTTGTTCTAGCACAACCACTCCGAAACCCACGACAGACGACGTCGAAAATACAACTCAAGAGAAAAAAACGAGCATTAACAAAATTAAATTAGATGACCTGATATGGGTCCCCCTTATTATTTTGGGACCCCCCTATTATTTTGGGACCCCCATATTATATGGGTCCCCCCTATTGTCATGGGTCCCCCCTATTATCATGGGTCCCCCCTATTGTCATGGGTCCCCTAATTCCGTCAGAGCCAACAATTATAGTATCTGGTTCGCCAATTCCCGGTTCCGGCTTCCCGGCTCTACCGGCCCTTCCTAATTCCCGGTTCCAGTCATCTCTGGGAGACCTGGAGCTGTTCGCCGTCATCTTCGGCGCGCTCATCCACGACTACGAGCACACCGGCCACACCAACTCGTTCCACATCCAGTCCGGGTGAGTTTTCCTAGTTTACGGTCCTACGCCATGCTCTACAACGATCGGCCCTATCCTAATTCCCGGGCCTGCCCAAACCTAAATCCCGGCCCAACCCCAACCTAATTCCCGGCTCAGATCCTCGTACGCCATGCTCTACAACGACCGCTCCGTCCTCGAGAACCACCACGTCTCCTCGTGCTTCCGGCTCATGAAGGAGGAAGACAAGAACGTTCTACAACATTTGACCAGGGAGGAGTACCGGTGAGTGCTAAATGACGGTTCCGGCTCAGTAAATCCCGGCTCTGGTTGTAGAATTCCCAGTTTTGGGGTTTGGGTGAGGTGAGCTAGCTGCAGCATCTTACAAGGGAGGAGTGCTACCGGTGAGTGCTATTTGACGGTTCCGGCTCTGAAGTACCGGCTCGGAGTATGCATAGAGTCCGGTTCTACGGAGAATTCGGAACCGTTAATCGTGAAATACAAAACTTTAAATTGAGCGGTGTGTGGTCAAGACTTTTAAAAAGCACCGGGCACAAGTTGGAGACTTGGCACTAATTACAACAATATTTTTCACACTAATTACACACTAATTACAAATATTTAATATAACTAATATTTCACACTAATTACACACTAATTACAAATATTTAATATAACTAATATTTCACACTAATTACAACAATATTTTTCACAGTGAGTTCCGCAATGTGGTAATCGAGATCGTGCTCGCGACCGACATGAGCACGCACTTCGTGCAGATCAAGACGATGAAGAACATGCTCTCGCTGCCGGAAGGGTGAGCGGTTCTATTTTACGGTTCTGGTTACGGTCCTGATTTTACGGTTCTGGTTAAGGTCCTGATTTTACGGTTCTGGTTACGGTCCTGATTTTACGGTTCTGGTTAAGGTCCTGAGTTTACGGTTATGGTTAAGGTCCTGAGTTTACGGTTATGGTTAAGGTCCTGATTTTACGGTTCTGGTTACGGTCCTGATTTTACGGTTCTGGTTAAGGTCCTGATTTTACGGTTCTGGTTAAGGTCCTGATTTTACGGTTCTGGTTAAGGTCCTGATTTTACGGTTCTGGTTAAGGTCCTGATTTTAGGTTCTGGTTAAGGTCCTGATTGAGAGCCGGGAATTAGAGCACAATAAGGAGACGGCTCCGAGCATTGTATAATGGCGTGTTCCAGAATCAGTTCTGAAACGGTTCTGATCTAGTCGCTGAATTTATTTCCATACTGATTTAATCGAAAAGGTCACATTTTCCGTTTGAGTTTCATCACATACACTGATCAGGACTTTAGAAAGAGTGACGATGGATTAGGGGAAGTTGGCATAAAAAGACAAAAACCAAATACATCGATCTCGATTTCAAATGTTCCGGTCTTCAATTTCCGATTCTCATCACAATTCCCGATTTTCAGAATCGACAAAAACAAGGCCCTTTGCCTGATCGTGCACGCCTGTGATATCTCCCACCCATCGAAGCCGTGGCATCTCCACGAGCGGTGGACTGAAGGAGTTCTGGAGGAGTTCTTCCGACAAGGTATCTGCCGGTTCCGGATATTTCCCTGCTCCGATTCTGAATATTTCACTGTTCGGGCTCGGGTTACGTTTACGAAATCTAGGAATGGCGTAGTGATAGTAGTAGTGCCCATCGAAGCCGTGGCATCTGCATGATCGGTGGACTGAAGGAGTGTTGGAAGAGTTCTTCCGACAGCGTGAGTGATAATCTTCGGATTTGGGCATTTAACGGCTCTGATTCCCTATTCATTTCCGGATTTAGACGGATTTAGATTTTAGAAAAATGTATGTTAGGAGTAAACACTGCAGGAAAAGTGCTGGAGAGTGTTCTGGGAGAGTTCCCCAGGCATAGCTAGTTCTGATACGGCTGTTCTGACTCGGATATTCGAAAGTTCATGGAACGGTTAAAAATCGCGACAGAAATTAATTTCTCCATAATAGGTTTCAGAGGTTCCTCCCTCAAAAAGTTAGGAAAGGGGGAAAAAGTTTCGATATTCCAGGTGACCTCGAGGCCTCAATGGGTCTGCCGTACTCTCCCCTGTGCGACCGGCACACCGTACACATTGCAGAGAGTCAGATCGGTGAATAGTTTATTATTTTTTATAAGAATAAAAAATAAATATTCACCGGAAAGCCTCAGTCGACAGAGGTAAAGAGTAGTTGAAACATATCCAATATTGCCTACTTGTTCAAATTATCTTACCACTCACGAAGTTTCTGTGTATCTAATAGATTCTATCTATTCCAAAACTCCTCGTCCAGCGGAAATAGATAGTTACTTTGCGCAAACCGTGTACATTTCCAAGAGCCAGAGAGGTGAAAAGTTTATAATTTTTAAATTAAAAATCTTGCCATTATCACCGCAGAGCCTCCAACAACGATGGTGTAGAGTAGATGAAACACATCAAATTTCGCCCAAAATTCTTAAAAAGTTGTTTCTCTTCTCATTCGTTAGGCAAATTTGCATTATATTTTCGCTCCTTATACATCGGCAATAGAATATAGATTAGACCGGCGCACTGTCCTGAGATTCAGATCGGTGAACAATTATTTTTTGAAAAGGTTATGTCTCTGGTATCACCGGAAAGTCATCAAACAACAGTGGTCAAGGGTTGTTGAAACATATTTTTTTAAAACTGTTCACAAGCAAATGTATCGGTTTTTAGGTTAGTGGCGTGCTGCGGTCTGCAAGAGATCCAAAAAAATGGGCTTTTCCTTCAGGTTTCATCGACTTCATCGTGGAGCCGACGATGGTCGTATGCGGCGAGCTGCTGACGAAGATGGTCGAGCCATTGGTAGGTATTTTTCGAAAAAAAATTTTAAAAAAAGCTCCCCCCCCTATTTTACTCCGTCCCTTAATCCACATCTTTATCCATCCTTTCTTTTCTCCCATAGGCTATAGCTGAGAAGTTGTAGAAAAAAAAAGATTTTGGAAGACGCTCACTAAGATGGTCGACCCGATGATGGGTATTTTCATCAACAATTATTTTGAAATTCAAGCTCCGCCTCTTCATCATTCAACGTTTTGCTTTTCCCGATCGAATATGTTTCACACTCTGCTTTTACCTCAGCAATTTAACTATTGAGCAATTCGGCACCGGCTGCGAATCTGTAGATACATTTAAAATTACTATTTTCGAAAACAAGCTCCGCCCCCTATTCCAGGTGTCCCTTCCGCCCACCGACACGCTCTTCCCGCCGGACAAGCAGGGCGAGGGAGCAGAGAGCGCGAGCCCCAGTGCGGCCCTGTCGCCCCTGCCTCCTGGTGAGTTTTTAAAGCTTGTTGATCTTTGATCCTTGATCTATCGAAGAAATATATGGAACGGATTACAATACAACACCCGAAATAATAGCAACAATGTTAATCAAACGTCATTCCTGTACCGTTAACATTACAAGTTTAGCGGCCCAAATAGTAGCCACTTTTTACCGTGTACCCTTACCGTTGGCTACCGTACCTCTCAGACTTATCAGGTCGATCGGGCTCGAACTCCAACGGGTCCAACTCCATCCGTCGTCTACCTCTGAACTACTGCGGCAAACTGGAGATCCCGACACCGTGGATGAAATTCCTCCATGAAAACAAAGCTTCGTGGAAGGAAAGAGCGGCCAAGGGTACGGTATTTCACGCGATTGGTTTATCGAAAAAACTGAGTTATTTTCGACTCGGTGGTAGGAACTGGGTCTGAAAGTAATAGCAAATGTATGGCAAGACAATCTACTGCATTTGAACGATTTTTGTAATCGAAAACTGACTATTATCCCCTCGCTAAAACGATCCTTTATAGAAGAAGAGGAACGCAAGAAGGCTGAAGCTGCAAAGGCCGCTGAAGTTCCCAAGGAAAACGGCGGATAGACTACCGTAACCTCATCGCAACTAGCTATCACAAACTGATTCTTTACCCGATTTTCCCATCCTCACTCATTCCCGTGGTTAGTGAACCAACCCTGTAAATGAATCTTGCCCCGAGCATTGATCGATTTTTCGTACTCTACCGTATCCTACCGTATCCTCACCGACTAAAATCCCGACCGTAATAGTGCTATAAATATATTGCCCGCTCGATGCATAGTTTCTCTTATCTCTTTTTTCTCGTCTTTTTCGGAACAGGTTTTCGGCCCGATAATCAGAGGTTATTTATCGGAATAAAGTTTACAAAATGATTAAAATTTACAAGCATTACAGTGTATTTACATGGAATAATAATAACTGATTTTCGCAACCCGGAGAAGCATGTGAAAGAGGTGACATTTCAACAAAAAGGGCTGACAATGATCAGAGAAATAGTAGAGTTCGAACTACGGGTATCGCCTTTTCCATCGTCCTAATTGAGTGAAAAAGAGCTGATTATCCGTATTTCGAACTCTAGAAACTCATATCGCTGCCCTGAGAAGTACATGCGAATAGTGAATGGTAGAGTGCGCAATACGGGTCGCCGTCTCTTCATTTCACGTGCTCTCTCACCGGTCAGAGTGGCGAGAGAGTGTGTAAAATGAAGAGACGGTGACCCGTTTTGCGAACTCTAGTGAATGGCGAGGCGATTGCGCTAGTGGAGAGGAGTCCGTGGTGCGAATTGGTTACCCGGAATCGTGATAACTGGATCAGATGAGGGAGCGTAATAGTGGTTAGGAATATCTCAATTGGATTGGGTACTAACTATATAGTAGAACGATAGAAAAGCTGGAATAAATGTTAACAACGATTGAAAACCATTAGCGTAATCAAAATTCAATGATTAGATGTCGCTACAAGACAACCAGCGCGGCAAGTAGCGCTATCACAGATGACATTCGATAGCCATGAGCCGAGGAAGGCCGACATCCCGTCCAGAAATGGTTGGTGAGATGATCGTAGAGGGAGAGATCAACTCGTCCGACGGAGTAGGGGAGCGACTGGAAATATCACAGAATCAGATAAAAAATGCTATTTAGAAAATCATGATCGTAAAGGATTGGGTATGTTTCACTAGTTGCAGATAAATGCTTACACACTTCAGGTGTGATTTGTTGCGGACCTTCAAAAAATATGATCAATGCCAGAAAGAAATCAAATCGGCGCGATAATCTGATAATCTAAATGCAGATAATCTTAATGCCCTCAAGATAATCTTAATGCTGCTGAGGCTAAAATAAGTCTATCAATTAGAGTTCGAAATACGTGCAATCGTCAACTAATTTTTCACACTCTCCGGCCTCTCTGACCGGTGAGAGACTGTGTGAAGGAAGAAGAGATGATTACCCGTATTTCTCTCTACTACCAACCTGCGTTAAAACTGCTGTTATCACGAATAGGGTTGTCAAAAAAAGATCGCATTCTCAATTTCTCGTGTTCCCTCACCGGTAGGAGAACTTTTCTTTATTTTGCCTTCCCTACCTGCGTGAGCTGCGTCTCCAGGTCTCTCTGCGCCTCGCGCGACATCTTCCCGAGCAGCTCGTCGCCTGAATTAAATTTAGATGTCAATTTGAAATTAAAAATTGGAACAAAAATTGAATTTCCCTACTCGTATCCATTTGTCTTTTGATGAGTTTCACTCGGCCGTGATAATACATATAGAGGAATACGGGTATTGATTGATGTCACATTTGTTTGTTTTAATAAATATTTGATATATTTTTAATATTTTAATTAATTACCCGTCGCGATCAGGTCGAAGACGCACGCATCAAAGAAGTCATCGGTAACGTTGAAGGACTTGCAGCGTTCTGAAATGTAAATATATTTTGTTTTAATTCGATTTTATTCGATAGAATTGATAATAATTCATGTAAGAAATGATCACATGAGACGTTGAACGATTTGCACCTTTCTGAAATGTAATTGTTCAATTGCTCATTGACTCCGAAATGAGACTGGAGTTGATGTATTTGATCAGAGATTCGCAGGCCTTTCATGTAGAAACCAATAGATTTTTTTCTATCGCGGATACTGTCGGGACTGAACCAAAAAAACGTCCAGAAAACATACCAGTCGCCAACTTCAACGGCAGTGCCACCGGAGTTCCATGACACTCGGAGAAGGCTTGTGGATTGGCGAGAGCTGCGGGGAGAGGAACGAGCGAGTGGAGAGGGCAGCCTGCGATCGCATTTATTGATTCAGTTGTTTCATTATTGGTTAATTCGCCATCCGGGTAATAAACAAAACCCCAATGAATAATAGCTCTAGAGTTATATGGACGATCGACTCGTCACTCTGACCAGTGAGAGATTACGCGTGAAATGGAGTGACCCGTATTGCGCGTTGAATAATAGCACGTTAGATCAGAGATTCACAGGCCTTCAACCATTTTCTCTCTGCGAGCCAACTGATTCATTCAGTGCATACGTTTCTCTCTCTAGAATGACCAACGATAAATCGCGAGTGGCGGAACTGCATGGAACACACCTGCATGGCACAACTGCTCAGACAGCGGCAGTGCGCGATCGTTGGAGGAGTACGGTAGTTGCTCCTGAAATCAATCGGAATATATATTTTTTTAAATATTTTTCTAAACAAGTATTTTTTTCTGATTTTTTCTAAATAATCACTTAAATTTCATGAAAATGAATCAAGCCAGTGGAATAGGTTTCAGGTCGTGTTCTACAGCTCGAGGTACTCTCACAAAATAATGTAGAAGGCATGCGTCCTTTTAAAACTTTTAAAACAAAATATTGTTTTTTTTTCTCCAAATTCACCTGGGCCAACACATGGTTCGGTATCGTCACAGCCACGCTCAAGTACGGGCCGGCTCGGCGGATGTGCAGGCGCGTGCTGAATATGCTTATTTATTTTATTTAAATATTTGTTTGTTCAGATTAGAGATTTATTTGTATTCGGTCCAATCTGCTTTTCTGAACCATTCTTCATAATTCTTTCGGCTTCTTTGGTCTGATGAATAAAGAATACCTCGCATGATGCAAAACGATCTCGACGTGGTCGGAGGACTGCCGAAGGACCTGAATGCAAGTTATTAATGAGGACAAATTGACAAGATGTTGATATCGCAGAGATGCGAAGTGTTTTTTCTAGGCGCCAGTCAGTTAGGTTTCACTTTGAGTACAAGAAGCTTGGGTGGAATCTATATCGTTGGTCGAACAAACTTCATTTTCGAACAATAAACAAAAATATTCTTCACTCCACCTTTCCATTCACCGTTGAGTGCGTTGTGCCGTCAACAAAACCAGAACCAGTGCGTATAGTCACTAATCCCATGCCCCCGTCCTACCGACTCTCCGGGTGACCCAATTGGTCGCAATATTGGCAGTAAGTATTTCACCTCAACCGCCCGCTTCCCATCCACCGTCGAATGGGTCGTTCCATCAACGAAGGCTGTTGGAAGATGTTCGGTCTCGGAGGCGGCTTCGTACCTGGATGAGAGCACGATTTCGATAATGATAACCCTTGAAATCAAATTGGAATGTGTTTCAGGATGCGCACAAAAGCAAGTCGTTTCCTGGACATTCAATGTACTGTCGGCTGGCTGTTATTTGTATTTTTATATTTCATTTATTATATTAGTATTTTATATTAGTATTATATTTGTATTATTTATATTAAGTATTTTTATGAAAATCTGTGTTGCTATTTTTGTCATATTTTAATGCCGGCTTTCAAACCGGCACCGGCAGAAATTAAGGAAATGAGGAGGGGGGGGGCGGGGGTCTACTGCGAACAATCAATATTGATTGATGGTGAGGAATGGTAGGTAGCCTTCCGTACCTTTTCGACACCGTACAATTATGCTCCCTCACGATCACTGTCACTTTCGAGACTGCAGTTACCATCGAATCCTCTCGCACGCGGCCAGAGGAGACTTGGACGAGGAGATATCTGGAATGGATGAAAGTTGGCGTGTTTCAGCATACGGTATGATAGGGCAGATTGGTGGATGTTTTTTGATTACAGCAAAAATGATCGCTCTATTGAGAACCATCTGCGAATTCGCTCTTGAAAACATTTTGAAGCATACCCTTCTCAACCTAACTTCACAAGCAGAACTCATCTAAAGGTGTGCCGTAGTTTCACCGATTATCGATGACTCTTAGAACTTGCTTAGCACCCCCCCAATTAAAAGCGGCGATGGAGAAAATTAATTTTGAATTCGCGCGGTACAGTATGCTACTATCCGCATGGGTCCCGTGCGGATATTCATTAGGGGGAGGCGGTTTGCGCATCAGAATGCCTATTTCAGTCGACGCGTTGCGTACGCGTCGCGTGCGGGTGTGTCACTGAGAGAGAGAGAGAGAGAGAGAGAGAGTGCGAGGGGGGGGGGGGGGGCGGGGCGGCGCTCTCAGTGAAAGTTAAATGTTGAGGAATGATCTGTTGGAACCGTCGTGAGTAACCCCATACCGATTATCAATTATCATCCACCATATCAATAAGTTGCAGTAACCAATCCTTTTGATTGCAGGGTACGGTATTGATTGCAGGGTACGGTACCTAATGGAATACGGTAGTCTTACCGATTATCGATCATCGGTCGCGCGCCGACCTCTGCGCACGCGTGCACGCGCGCATCCAAGGTTCTGCAAAATATGCATTTTTGAATTTACAGATTTCGAAATGTTTTCGTGGATAAATGATGGATTTATGTGAGTTTCTCACGATCTCCTCAAAGTCACCAGTGTTGGAGAAATTTAATGCAGGACTTGGATTGATTAAATAAACACAGCCAATGAGATAACATCTTTTGCTTTCGAACCAATTCTCGTCGTCATAGATCATCATGACAAGAGCAGAGACTCCTCACCGAATATGCGGATCACCCCACATGGCGCAGTGTCGCAGAGACGACGGCGCGACGGGCGGTGGCAAGCGGCATCTGATATAAATGATTTTTTTTTATTCTATCCATGTCCAGCGACCCATTGCCATAAATCGGCATTGGCTGTTGATGATGTACATGTGAAACGCATTTGAAACTTGATTCTCCCAAGTTCGCCCTATCTGCCAGTTTGCTCATTTGCTCACGTTTCATCACATTTCCTTTCATCACATCCCCTAAACTCATTGCCATGCAGGGATTCTATCTCTCACTACTGCAAGGCTGGTTGAAGGGGATGCACTTTAATCACTTACGAATACGCCTCAGAATACGTTACTTCTACTAACCTCTGCGCCTCCTTCGCTCGGACCAGCAGTCTCCTTTTTCACTAATTCGAGAGCAATCTCTAATCATTGCACGTGCTCTATTCTCTTCTCTCGACGGTCCACAAGGGTTGTTTGCTGTTCTCGCGCTATTCTTTTTAATGATATTCGATTTTCACATCTGAGCCTCTCTTCCCTCCTCCTAATAGGATGGAAATACGAGCATTCATGCCTTAATGAGTTACCGCCCCTTAGCGTGGAGAGAAGCGACTACGATAAGACGACTACACTAAGAAGATTATCGATCCCCTTTTCGTTTCTTTGTTCTTTTTCTTGTATGACCCCTATTGTTTTCTTTCGACCTGGATAAAATGATGATGATGATGATGATGAATCTCAGGTGCTATCTCTCTCTCTCTCTCTCGTGTGTAAAATAAAGTGTCCACATTACCGCTGCTTCTCCCTTCCCTCTTCCTTCGCTCGGGCCAGCAGTCTCTCGCAGTCGTGCTGTCGCCATTGCAGGGAGGTGACTGGAAAGGGCAAATTATCGTCAATTGATTTTTTTTTGACAAACGAAATCTCTTAATTCAGTTTATTTTGCATTGGTTGTGTTGGACCATATTTGGTTTTTTTCCAATAGTAAAATAGTAATAATAACTATAATTTAAATATCCTATGCAACGCGACAGACAGAAGTTGCACAATTATAAGGTGGAGTAGAAGAGAGAGACAAATTAAATTGTAAACACGGACTGCCACAGTACCCCACCCCCAAAAGCTCGCCTGAGCCCGAATACCACCTGTTGCCTCCATACCGCCCTTAATGTCCCCTTCTATGTGGTGAATAAAGAATAAGAATAAGAGGAAAATCGAATACCGAATACTCACAATAAGTGGTGGAGTGGAAGTTCAGCTGGCCTCGACACGCGGGCGCCGTCTCGTTGAGGCAGGAACGGTAGGAGGCAATGAGCTGAAGATGGAAATGGTAATTAAACGGGGAGGGGCACGAATATTTTCTCACATAAGCTGAGCCTGTGGGGTAATAGGGATGCTATACTCGATCACAGATCACTTTATCCGAAGTTCTAGATAGGGACGGCAACGACGTTTACAGATGATCAAAACAATTCACAAGTTTATGTGCAAACGGAAGCTTACCTTACCCCATTTCATGTTTTCAATTTAGTTTTTCAAAAAAAGTCAAAAATAAAGAGAAAAACAGCAAAATAAGGAGGCACGAAACCCGACGTTTTGAGTTCAAGCGGAGCGCATCGCGTGTCATGTTTATTACAGATCTATCGTAAACTGAGTGGGAATCGTGAACTGATTTTTATTAAGTATTTTAATGTTTAGCTTTTGTAACAGCCAAATCCTTGATCCTACTTCTCCCCGCATCAATTGACGCATTTTTGTCGAAGGGCATGGCAGAAAATGTCCTCCAGACGATCGATAAAGCTACTCAAAGCTAAAGTTCATAGCTCAAGGGCTTAACTACTGTATTCGCGATGTGTCATGAACGTTACTTATTTTCGAAATTCATTTACTCAAAATCTGCTTAGAGATTATTTTCAATATTTTCACAATATTTACGAACCGTCATCCTAAAACTATCATAAAAAAATAATAAATAATCTCTAATTAAAATGAAATGTGGTTTAAGAGACGAAAAGAATGGAGATACTGCTAGGAAGGAACAAAAATTGAAGTCTTCCTAAAGAAATGCGGCTGGATGTTTCGGTCCATTGGGTCGTAGACACCCAACCGCCTCACGAAGGGTGGACCTCGTCAGTACGACGCCCTTCGCAAGTGGGGAAACAAGAGAGATAGGGAAAGAAGAAGATGAAAGTAAACAACAAACAACTAACGCGGAAACGAGTCAATGTATAGCGCAAATGAACTAATGGGACAGTAAGTATTTCATATCATTATATGCTAAATGGTGGGTGTGGAATAAACCAATTTTGACGAAGAGAGAAGAGAGAGACATCCATCCGATCGTTAGTTTGAGTAACTGCTGTCTGGGGGAAGAAGGGAAGCGATCAATAGACTGTGAGAGGAGAGATCGGAAGGTCAAGAGATCAATGATCTACCCCCTGCCGGGAGAAGGGAAGATAAGGAAGGAAGGACAGATGCTTCAAATAGTGAATTAATGGGGATATATCACAATTTTTCGATAATATGCATGCATATATCCTTATTACAAACTGCGTATTTCAGTGATACCGCAGGTGTTTTGTTTAACGTTGAATATAGTCTAGAGCACAAGATTTCCTTTGGGTATTGAATTTGCAGGAAATAACGTGCAAGTTGACGAGTTCTTTCCAAAAAGTGTTCGAATAGAGAACAGTTTCGGAAAATGCGAATTATTTCTCCATGTAGCGTGTTTAGACCCATACTAATTGGAATATTCGATTCGTAATGAGGGTATCTAACCACTGAGAATGAGTAGTCATCGGTCTTATTGTATAGTGAGGTTTGAACCGCACCAGTGATGGTTACTTTAATAGACATGTCAAGGAATGCTGACTCTTTTGGGTCTGTATTAGTCTGTTCTAGAGTGAGTGAATGGTGATACATATCAGTTGTAATTCTTACGAATTCGTATTTTTTGTCCGAAATGTGGAAAAGATCATCAATATATCTAAACGTTCGGTTAAGAGAAAAAGATAGAGGGTGCCCACTCCTGATGTTATTGCTAATATATTGGTATTCCATAACAGCAAGAGTGAGATCCGCTATTTGGGGTGATGCGTTATTGCCCTGAGGAATTCCTTTTTGTTGTTGATATAGATTTCCACCGTAATAGGCAAAAGAGTTGCGTAGAATAAATTCAATAATTCCTTTGAGATCGTTTTTGTGATATGATCTGCCACTGGTACTCGAGTTGTTCCGATCATATCTGACATTAGTTCCTTGAACCACAATGTATTCAGAAACAGCGTTTTTGAACATTAAGTCGATGAGATAGTATAGTTTTTCTTTCACTACATTATGGGGAAGGTTTGTAAACAGTGAGGAGAAATCAGCACAGAAAATTTCAGAACGTTTGTTTTGAACTGTATTTAGTTGTTGAACCACTCGGAATGTATTTTGTATTGAAAAGAATCGATTAATTTTATCATGTCCGGTAATACTGTAACAATACCTTCTGAAGTGACCATGCAAAAATCTGAGAATTTTTTGCAATTCAATAGAAAGTGGTTTTAAGGTGCTGTCATGAGCTCCAGTAATGAATCTGAATTTTATTGGATTCTTGTGCATTTTGGGAATTCCGTATATTTTAGGTAGATTTCCTTCTGTTTGCACAGCAATACCGAAACTGCGTGTGAACTTCTCATGATTTAGTTTGATGCTGACTGGATCAAGTTGATCTTTGATTTCGTAGGTTTTGCCATCATTACTCTGTGTATTGAGTTCTTTTTCCATAAATTGAAGATACAGTTTTTTACAAGTAATTGCGTAGTTTCCTGATGCTTTGTCAACCATGGTGACCACGAAATCTCTGTGTAATTCTGATACCTTTTTTGTAAGAGATTTTATTTTGACGTAGTCATGCTGGCGCAGTCGTAATTTGTTATTTATAGTCTCTGATATTATTTTTGTGAAAGCATCATGGTTGCCTTTTATTTTAGTCTTTGCTGGTTTATGTTTTCGTATGAGTTTAGCAAACAAATTTTGACATGAATCGTGTACAGTATCTATTATAGTTTTTCGATCGGTAAACGATCTAACTCTGAACTTGGTTCCCTTTTCGAAGATATTTCTTAGATCGGAATCATCAATTATATTTATGTTACCTGAGCAGACATGTTTGTAGTGTGGATCCACAAAGTTCAAATATTTGTAACAGTTACATGAGGAACTCAGGATCGTTTCAATCTCTTTGGGGTTCAAGTTTCTTAGGAATTTTCCATAATTGCATAAAAACTGTGAGGTGGAATTGTTTAGAGAATAAGTGATTTGCACGCGTGGTATTTTCTTCTCATCTCCGGTGATTTCTTTAAAGATGTCGCGTATTCGTTTAGAATTGAAAAGTTTCGTGAGCTTCAATCTTTCCATGAACTTTCCGAAGTACTGTAGTTTTAAAATAGCTTTGGGTTGGTCATCACTCTGTATTGTCTTTTTGGATTCCCAATAGTGAGGACAAATAATCGAAAATATCTTATATTTTAGCTCGTGATGTAAGGTGTTGAAATCTGTTGAAGCGGTAAAAAATTCCAGCTTTCGGAGGTCGTGATGTTTGAGTGATCTACCATATATGAACAATTCACGCGTATCTCGTATCTCAATTTCTTTTACAATATCCTGAGCTGTTTTAGTGCATTTGTATGCTGGTTTTCTTCGTGTTCGTTTTCGTTTTCCTCTGCTATTTCGTGGAAGATCAGAAATCGGTAAAGTCTGGTATGGATGAGATGATTTTTCGAGAGGATTTATTCCTTCAGAAATATAACCAAAGTTTTTAATGGAATCATTCAAACCAAATGGATATGCTGTGTTTAATGCTCTAATCCATAGAAGTTCCTTCTGCAGTAGCTCTGTTTTATCTTTTCCGTGGTCGAGAATGTCTACAGTGAAAGAATATCTATCATGTAGAGGTTCTTTAAAATGTTGACTGAGAAAAGTATTTAAGTGATTACTCGCGAATGAATAGCTGTGCTGTGAGATCCTGGTCTTTAAATTCTGTGTAGTTTCACCAACATACTGCATGGAACACACAGTACACGTGATTAGATAAACCACATTCTTTGTCATACAATGATCTTCAGCTTCTTTATTAGTAAGGAAATTGTCTTCAGTAATGTTACTAGTGACTCCAATTCTGAAATTAGTTTTTGGACAGATTCGGCACCGCTTATTACCACAAGAACGACCGGTGTGTGAGGTGTGATTTCCGAGAGTGACGGGATTTCTCCCATACTCTCTTCCAATAAATTTAGAATTTGATGATTGTTTGTACGCGTTTTCTGTGTTTTTAGCGGGCTACTATGAGGGGATGCCCATCCCTTACTATGATTTCGATCGACGGACTCATTTTTTGTGCATCTGAATCTATAAATACCAATAGAAATATGAAACAAATATTCGTTTTGAAAACACTCCATTTTTTGCAAGGCATCGTACCACTTCCTGTTTGCCTCTTTAAATATCCTGTCATTTTTAATATGCACTTGTTATTATCCTTTTAAGCAGATTTTGAGAAATTCCATAAAATGCATAATCACAACGTTAATTTGCCGAACTTTGCCGACCTCATTCTCTTAAATTTTAGTGTTATCCTCTTTTCTGTTTTCATAATCATTTTTTGTGCATCTGAATCTATAAATACCAATAGAAATATGAAACAAATATTCGTTTTGAAAACACTCCATTTTTTGCAAGGCATCGTACCACTTCCTGTTTGCCTCTTTAAATATCCTGTCATTTTTAATATGCACTTGTTATTATCCTTTATCAATTACACTAAATAAAATAGAACAAAATAAGTGATATTTATTTTTAAATGACAAAATAAAAATAGGCATGAAATTTGAAAGAAGATTACGGTAGATTGACAAGAAAAACGTCGGAGGGTGTAGTCCAATATTTCGTACTCAAAAATTCGCGTTGCCGTCCCTAGTTCTAGAAATGCCTCTGAACCTCACTACGGATTTTTGAAGTTTCATTGATTGTGCAGGCACGATTTGGGGTACTGTATTCTTGTATTGATTTCACTAGATTGGCAGTCGAAAATAGCAGCAATAGTGAGGTTTGCACACTGCGGGAGTCGAACCAGCGGGTGCCGGATAGCGAGGCAAAAGCACAACCACTAGGCTAAGTGCCGTTATATCAGATGAGTCTAGACGGCCTAGTTAAGGGAGACGACAAAGTCAACCGCTGTGCTCATTACTGTAGTTACAGCGGGGTGCAGGCACGTCGTGGTGGGACCCACCAATTTCGATTCGTGCCCCTCCCCCTTTAAAGGAATGGTATCAAACTCTCTCTCTCTCTCTCTCTCTCTCTCACAAAAGTGGATAATGTTCTAGAAAAAAGAATAGACAATCCTTCAAATGAACTCCTCCGTGCACATTTGAAAATATGTTTCACCCCTCGTACTATGATAAAGAGAACATCGATATTCAATGCGAATCTTGCTATCTGTCCCAAAAAAAAGATCTTCAATCTTGAGAAGGGCAGTTTTTATCAAAATATAAGCGCCATTAACCTCGCAATACACCCCCCCCCCCCCTCCTTATCCCTCATATTAAATAGTTTTATCGAACGGCAACTATCCATTCCCAGGCTCGATTGTTAGATAAATTTTCTATCACTAATCACACTAAAATTGGCGACGTACCTCGCAATACCGCTCATCTTTCCCTCTCCTTATCCCCTCGTACTCCATAGTCCTATCATAGGCGACTGTACACGCATCCATCGCGCAGCCTCCGGACTCACCTGTAATGCTGTTTTGCTATTTCCCGGATCGATAAGTTTCGTCACTTTCTTTGTTTTGAGTTGAGTTTCACCATGTCTTCTTCTTAGTATTGCCAGCTAATAATTCGCTAGTACGCGAAAGCGAACAGAAAACCATTAGAAAATCATTATTTATGTAAAAAGTCAGTTCCCAATTTTAACGCTACCGTAATGGGATACGTTACCGGCATCCTGCAGGAACGCAGTGGTGGCAATTGATAACTGGAGCAAGAGCAGGATACGACAGGAGGTCATCGCAGATCATCGCTGGCGCAGTTGTCAGTAGAGCATCAATTAGTGGAGGTCGTCGTTGGGTGCTGTAATCGAATGAATTGGTACGCTCGGGATAAAAAATTATCAAAAGAGCAACGAACGAAAGAGGACACGGAATATTTCATGTAGAGTTCGAAATACGGGTCGCCGTCTCTTCATTTCACGTGCTCTCTCACCGGTCAGAGAGACAAGAGAGAGTGTGTGAAATGAAGAGACGTCGACCCGTATTTGCGAACTCTATTCTCATGATACTTTGAGCGCGAGTGGAAGAATGAGAGGGGAATCAATAGAAGGACAATGAGATGAATTTATGGATCAAAGTAGCCGAAAAAAAGACTTCCTCATTCGCAAAATCACAGCACGAAAGAACAATAAATTGATGATGTCAAGAGGAAGAAATGATGAGAAAGATGAAGGGAGGAAATGAAATCGAGGCACGGCGAAGATGCTGAGACGAGGTAATTTGAGGAGATGACAAGGTATAAGAAGGGCGCGGGAAAGGACAGCCGCCTTGGGGGCTTTATAGGCGCAATAATTCGTTTAGGAAATGGCATATTTAGTGAAATGTATATATATTTATACCTATAAGTAATTAAAACGGAGTAATTTGAGGAGATGACAAGGGGGGGGGGAGGTAAGGACAGCCGTTAGGGATTAGAGGGACCGACGGAAGTGACTGTCTTGGGATCTTAAGCCTCTTGTCACCTAGAATATGAGGGGGACATGAAAATTAATATCAGTTGATTAGTAGTAATTCGAGGAGATGACAAGGGGGGGGGAAGGTAAGGACAGCCGCCCTGGGTCTAAGATCTTTTATAGGAGAAATTACTTAGATGCTTGGAAGAAGATAAGCCTAAAATTATGTTGACAGAGGTATTTCGAGGAGATGATAAGGGGAGAAGGGCGAGTGGAAAAGACAGCCGCCTTGGTCCTAATTCGTTTATAGGGAAAATTAATCCGAATTCTAACTTAAGTGATAGTGATAAAGCTTGCCTAATAGCTTCAGTGGAGGTAATTCGAGGAGATGCCAAGGGGAAGATCAGGACAGCCGCCAAGGGGGAATTACCGGGATTAGAGGGGCTGATTGGCGCAATAAACTGTGACAGCCTCATATTGAAGTGGTAGGTCATGAGGAAACCCGATTACGAGATAAAAAGAAAAAAAAAGAAAGTATACCATGAAAATTGCCTTTGCGCATTCTAAAATATGTTTCACTTTACGTACTGAAATTGCGAGCTCATAAACATTCAATAAATGGCTGGAACACTATTCAAAAACATAACTGTTATCGGTTGAGGGGTTGAGGTGTCCGCAGAAAAACGATTTACAAGGTAAGT
Organism: Pristionchus pacificus; assembly: GCA_000180635.4. Classification (NCBI taxonomy): domain Eukaryota; kingdom Metazoa; phylum Nematoda; class Chromadorea; order Rhabditida; family Neodiplogasteridae; genus Pristionchus; species Pristionchus pacificus. The sequence goes on from CM026579.1 coordinate 21,390,934, forward strand.
TGTAGCACAGCACGGCACGCATTCGGGACAGGACAACTGATTCGCTTGCATCGAGAGTGATCCACTAGAGCTATCAGAGCAATTTTCGCATTGTCCGAAACAGAAAGTTCACAAATTCAGAGAACCGCACTGAATGAGCCATTGAGAACCAAATGAAAATAGATAGTCACTGATCTCATTTTGAGGCTGATTGTGAGACATCGAGAGAGATCCACGAGAGTGATCGGCGGAGAGCAATTAATTAATCGTCGTAATTTGTCGGGCGAGAGGGCGCGTGAGATCGAGATTTCTAGATGTGATTCGAAGATGCTCTCGGGCAAGAAGACTTCAAGCGATCGGGGATCTAAGAAACATAGGAGTGGACTGAACCTCAGCGCTGACTCTAGAAACACAGTGGATATCTGAGAATCTACATCGTAGGCAACTGCGCCCGATCAAAGCGCCCGAGGTGTAAAACAACACAGATCCGGGCTTCGATTACCTCCCCCAACCTCCCTGAAGTGCTTTCGGCGGCGCCCGTCATAATGAGAGAAGAAGACTCGTCAAAAGACAATGGCACACAGCACCTGTCAGGGCTCGCATTTGATGATTTGCACCCGTTACCCGTCTTCTCACCTCTCTTTCACGCCCCCCTCCCAGGGAGCGGGATGGGGGTAAATGAGGGAAATTGACGTACAAAGGGAATCCATAATGGGGAAATGTGGACAGAGAAAAGGACAAAGGTCCTCAGCGACCTATGAATTATTCAGTTTCGTAATATGTGCCTCTTGGCTGTGTGAAATTCCTACTTTAGCCGTAAAGGCTGTTCACAAACTGAATCAGCTGATAGCGAATTTCATCATATTTGCTTCACGAGATGCAAATTGGGAAACGTCGCCCCAACCGCACCACTGTAGGCTGGATACAGTAATCGATGCACTAGTCACAATTCACCGAACCGGAAACGCCTCCAATGAAAGTGCGTGAGCGAAATCAACACCCCTCCCTGATCGATTACATGGATGAGTGGAATGAGCGCCAGAGAGGCGCCAGTACTCATTTGGAACGAGTAAAGTATGCCCATCGCCGGAAAATAGCACATCTCGATAAATATAGATCCTACAACACTGGCAGTGAAATAATACGCCTATTGATAGACCAGTGAATGAAAATGGAGAAGATTGACAGATCGGTGAAATCGGAGAAAGATTACTTGGATGAGAGGAAGAGAGGCACCGGTACTTATTTGGTTGGAAAATGGTCAGAGTATAACCGTGACCGTGGAAATAGTACAAATTGCATATTTTGTATTATTTTCGCACATCAACAGATAAATAAGACGACAATTTGGCGCGAAATCATGTCATTTTGTCCCCGCATGAATGACATTGGCGCCACTCCGGCGCCAAGCGTGGCGCCAGTGCTTATTAGGACATGAAATAGGATAGAGAGTGGTGACGCGACGTAAACGCATTGTACCAGAGAGACTCCAAGGATGGCTGAAATTGAAACAGATAGAAAAAAAAGTGACCGCTGAGTAGTAACTAACCGGCTCGCTCCTGATCATCGCCAGATGTGCGAAAATAACGATCGTGGGTAGTTAAATTAGGAAAACTCGCCCAGATTTCGTTACGCTCTTCCGTTGAAGTTTCGCAATTTGAAGTGCTACATTGATCTAATTACGGATCATTCTTGCTTTACCCATCGCATCGCATCGCAAACTGATCAGTTATCATTGAAGAACAATAAAAATTTTTCGTAGTCTCTAACTGGTCCTAGTGGAAAGATAGAATGAACAGTGATTACAACTACCGTACCCGCAACAACGTAATTACAGCACGATCGTAAACTGAGCGCAGCGGAAACAATACCGGCCAGCTCCCACTCCCTCCCTCCTCCATCCTTATCTACCCCTTCCCCGCTCTGTCTGACTCTCTCGCCTCTCCGCAGTCTCTCGAGCTGTCTGAGCGACGAGAGATAAGGGAGATTGGGGAGATCGCCTTTCCACTAGCCCTTGCATTTCTCACATTTTTCACATTCACAACTTTACGACTTATGAGTGTGCGAGGGGGTTGTGGACGCGCGAAATTATGCCAAAACTGTGGGAAGGAATGGGGGGGGGGGGGAATTTCGACTAGGAACTGAGATGAGTCTCTCAATTTAGCGCACTATCTGACCGTTAAAAGAGCAGAATGGGCTAGTGTGATGCAACAACTTCCGGCCACTTTTGATCATTATCACACCTGACTAAATGAGCATGGGAACACTATCATTTCGCGCGTTCTTTCGATTCCCATATCGCTCGAGAAAGATGTTGAGAACGGTTGTAATGTGGGAATACTTGAAATAGTATGTTCGCAGTAGGTATCACATTTTGACGCAAAGTTGTTTCTTGTTCCGCGCGTAACGAAATTGCTACTAAACTACGGTCGCGTTTAAATTTAAGCTTTAATTTCATAATTGATGCTCAATGAACGCGAAACCATACTAGAAATAGAGTTTCATCATTAAAAACTAAGAAAAAATAGTGAAAATAGGCGGAAAAGGCGTGAAACGAAGTGAAAGTGGGCGGAGCTAACGCGTTTGCCGCGCGGAATAGTTTAGTAGGTGTGCAATTACAGTCGTATCATTTTAAAAATGTGATAGCGGGCAATATCTAAGGCGTCAAGAACGACCAGTTGAGACAGGGCCTTGTGTGCCAGGAAGCGGGGCTCTAAGCATCAATACACAACTCAAAAGAAGCGGATCAAGACATCAAATGTGAAAGAGTTCTCATGATGAGAAAGATCAGCGGAAGTTGATAGAGCTTAAAAATGCGTCGCTGTCTCCTCATTTCACACAATCCCTCGCCTCTCTGACCGGTGAGATAGTGTGAAGAATGAAGATAGTTTTTTTTGTTTTTTAGAGGGGCGCGGTACACTATTGGAAATACTGCGATTCGAGTCAATTTACAGGAACGGAGAAACGCAACTCAAAAGCCAAGAGGTCTATCGCAACGGAAGAGGAACCCATGCTGAGCGTATCAACTCATAAGTGGATGTATTCCCATGATGACTCAGATGAAAGGAAGGGACGGGTTTAAAGAATCAATCCGTATCGACCCAAAAAATAGGAAAAATATTGAAATTGAGCGATCTAAATATTTTTTGTCATGATTTTTCAAGTTTTAATCAGTGGAACAATTCGCATGATGAATCAGATATGGGGAGGGATAAGATAGAAATACCGGCATCATACACGTTACCACTAGCAGGGCGCAATATTAAATTTGTATTAAAAAAATTTTTCTCACGGATACGGAAGGCAGACATTGAAAAAGTGGGTAACCCATGCAATGAGAAAGATCGCTGAAACACACTTGGAATTTCAGAGAACACGAGTTCGAAACGCAAAATGGAAAACAATTCTGAGCGGATCAGTGAAACTCATCAGTGGAGGAGTCTTGCAGAAATCCGGTCTCATCATTTTACAACCTAATTTTTCGTTGTTCTTTTTTGAATGAGCGTGAGAGAGCCATTGAAAGAATAGGAAATCAATACGCTTTACTAAAACTGTGAAACACAACCGGAATTCAAGCGACGATTCAAAAAAAGGAAAACGGTCCCATGCTGTGCGGCTAACTAATTGTTTGACGTCAAGGTTCACGTGATCACTGAACGGTCAGAGAAACGAGAGAGCATGGGAAAGCGAGAGACGATGACGATCGGATAGAGCGAGAGAGTGTGTGAAAAGGATAGAGGCAGAGATCACTCTGATCCTTCTCACTTGACAAATTACCAGGATTCGACACTCCTGGCTCGTGGGTTTCGCGCGATTTCAAATCAGACTGAAAGGCGCCAGGAGTCTGGGCCAGATGTTACTTGCTAAGTGATTTGGAGGGAAGAAAAGCTCATTTCGCATGCGTTTGAACTAGGGATGTCCAATCAATTCCAATACCCAATTAATTGATTTTGCGGCCGCTCAACCCCTCGGAAAATAAGGAATAAAAGTCAATTAATTGGTCAACCCAATACCAATTACCCAATTAATTGGTATTGTCTCTGAGTATTGAGTATTGAATTGAAATCACTAGTTTGAACCTCGGCTTGCTAACTACTGGATGAATTCCATTCCAAAAGAGTTCGTTGTCAAACAAATCTAAAGTGTGATAAATCAGCCAAGTAATCTATCGCGTATGCACGCAACAATGAGCCTAGAGTAAGAGTGACTTCTGTGAGTGAAAAATAAATCGTAAGCAAGGAATGGAAATTGCTCGACGGATAGGTTTCAGCGACAGCTTTTCACTTGGAAAGGTCGTGTGGCCGCGATCGAATCAATTTCCATTGTCGCTCAAACAAAAATAAGACTACACACGACTCGTTTGCTGGCAGTGGGACGAGATTTATGAAACAGTGTTAACGCGATCGATAGGTTTGAAAAAAACTGTATCCCATCCACATGACGAAAAATGAAAGTAAACATCACTTATTTTCGTGCATCTTTTGGCAGACAGTTCGGAGTCAAAACCGCGGAAGTACTCCTTTGCCTCCCTCTTCCCTCTCTTCAATCATCAACTCTCTTCTCTCTCCGGTAGCTTCCCTCTTAGCTCTTCTCCTATCTCTTCAGGATCGAGCGCAAACTCGGCACACGGATTAAGCCGAAGGCGCGTGATTTTCGCGATTTGTGGCTCGCCAAGTGGGTGTTAGACTTGACCATTTCGGGAATTCCGGAGAATATTTGCCGGCCCTGGCGCGCCAAATGCCTGCCCTAATCAATACGGGGTGCGCGTACTTGGGAATGACAATGATAAGAGCAAACAGATGGGGAACCGTTAGCGGTGTATCTCTGACTCTCTCCATTCCGCGTGCTCTCTCGCCCGCTCTGACCGACAAGAGATAAGGCGAAATGAAGAGAGTGCTGTCTGTTCAAATAGTGTTGTATCTCGTAGGGCAGAGACAGCAAGTGGTTACGTCAAGACGGGGGTACAATACGTTACGTGATGAGTTCCGGGTTTACGCGCGTTACAAGAAGTATTGTGCAGAATGGATTGTTTAGGATTCCTGAAACACCAGGGTAAAGTCAGGGACACGTCAAAACACGATAAATTCACGTGATAGCGATAAGAACTGTTCGAATTTGTCACTTCAGATGTGAGTTAATGTTATCAGGTCACGTCATTAGCGTTATCTGGAGATCAGCAGCAAACAGGAAAGTTTTCAATGAAACTCCAAGGAGTATAAACTCTGGTGTCCGGAATCAACTTGGAATCAAGTAGAAATGGGTTTTCAAGTTGGAATCAAATACAGTACCCCTGCCCCATTCCCACAAGTTGGAATCAAGCAGGCTTACGTACCCGCAGTGTCCAGCACGCACCTCGCCTATAAGGTCCCTTTTCACAGTCCTGTTCTGACTGCCTTCGGGCACGTCGCGCTTGACTATTTGCGGACCCCAGTTGGACCGCCTTTTGAATGTGACCGTCCCCACATGGTCGTACCATGTGAGGCCTTTAGTCACGGTATGGGGAAACCCATGCTCTCCGTCAATCAATAATGGAGGAAGCTACCGTAATTCTCACCGATTTCTAACGATCCCACAAGTTGGAATCAAGCACTTCCCACAAGTTGCCATCAAGCTTGATTCCAACTTGTGGGAATTGCTTGATTCCAAGTTGATTCCGGACACCAGAGAAGAGAAAGCAGGCTTACGTATCTCATTGCGAAACCCCCTATCACTACGTCAAAGGGGAGAACTATCGTCTCCCTCTCTCATTTCACAATGCTCTCTCGTCGATCACAGACGCGAGATAGCATGGGAAATGGAGAGAGAGTCTCATCACCGAGGGTTAGCTGCTGACGGTTTCGCTGCTGTTAGTCTGTGTGGAGACGTGAGAGAGGGAAGAAAGAATTGCGGAAGTTAAACAGTCTCCGGAGCTCAGGAGATTCAGTAGTGAGCGATAATTGCGCAAAGTCGGTTTTTGAACCAAAAAAATACAAAGGAATTGGCAAAGCAAGGAGTAGTTGTACGGGCAGGTTGCGTCAATATTGTGTAGGGTAGAGAACAAGGATTCCACACTTCTAGCAAGCTGTTACCGGAGTTACAGGAGGCAAAGAGAGATCAGAACAAGGCTCATTGTCAGAAGGATTGCTCTTGACTCCTGATAGAGCTCAAAATATGAGCCGCCGTCTCTTCATTTCACGTACTCTCTCACCGGCTCAGAGAGGCGAGAGAGTGTGCGAAATGAAGAGACGGAGGCTCATATTTTGAGCTCTAATTCTTGAAGAGAAATCAGAGGCGGCGAAAATAACGCCCATCAAAGTGGGGTTCTTCAACCGCTTTTTCGCCCCGATTTTTGGTGCCATCACACCCCTCGCGGCCCCTTCAATCATCCTGTCACCTTCCTTCCCTCTCCTTCTTGCTCCGAATGAAATGAATGTTCAGCCATGGGGTGATTTCGGATATGTTTCAGAATATCTTCATTACACTAATGAAAATGTCTACAGTGATCTTATCGAGCATGAAGGTTAGAAATCCGCAAACCAACTGATCCAACAAGACATTCGTGAATGATTTTTGATCCAACGCGCAGCCCGAAACCCTTCAATCATCCTGTCACCGTCCTTCCTTCCACCTTCCCCTCCTCCCCGACTTCTTCCTCTGTTAGGAATGGATGCGATGGAGAGGATACTCGGAATATCTTCATGCTCGGCAGATCCATTCTCTGGGTGGAGAACGAACGGAATGTTCCGTCCCTGATTTCTGGTAGGCTTCAGAAACGCTTCATTACACTAAAGAAAATGGCTGCGACGATTTTATCGAGCATAAAGGTTAGAAACGAACTGCTCCAGCAAAACATTCTTCCCTGATTTGAACATCCAACCCGCAATCCGTCAATCATTCTTTCTCACCTCCTGGGGTTAGCCACAACACTCTCTTAGTCTTTCGCCTCAATGATCAGCGAGAAATACAGCAGAAAAACGCTACTTAATCCTTACTCCGCGAGGGAAAAGGGAAAGGGATTTGGAGCTTATATTATAAGTCAGATGTGGGATATGAGATTCAAAGAGCTGAGGGATATAATTTGGAGTTAATCATAGAACGAGAGGAAGTGGAGGAGGCTATGACAATGTGAAAACTGCGAGATAGGTTTCATCGTCGGTATATGTTTCAGATGAAACGAAATGTATCAATTCCTGTATCGAAGCGAGTCTTTAAAAAAAATAACAATCTATGATGTACCTCAAAATTAACCTAATTATACCGCGACGCTGTCTAAATAAATTCATTTTCTTGTGTAGAGCTCAAAATTCACAACTTCGCATTTGAAAAAAAATCAAGCACAGTTTCCGAATACGTTTCAGCATAAATTTATAGTGCACTCGAACGAGCCAGTTCAATTTCGTGAAGGAATCGCTTCTTAACAATACAATAACGAAATCTGGTCGAGTATTCCTAAAAATACAGATTTCACAAATCAAAAATAAGCTACGATTCATGAATTTGAGATGAAATGCCGACATGCAAACGAGCTCGCAGCACCGTAAATTAGCCTCAGCCCTGTTCCCCCTTCCACCTCTTTTGTTCACGTATCCCGCGTTCAACCCCTTTGAGGGAGGACGCTCTCCAGTCCCCTGCTCTCTCTCGACGATCCGAGCAGAGAGGAGATAGGTGCACAAAGAGGAGAGCACGTTCATCACTGCCCCGATCGTCATTTATCACTCGCAGCAAACAAGCCTAATTGAATTAGTGCGCTATCGTGAACTTCAATTGAGAGCGAGACTCTCTCCTCTAGTAGGGTTGGCTTGTCTAGATTGAAACTGCTTTTCAAGATTGGATGGCGAAGAATGATCTTGTCAAGAAATGGAAATTGCAAAGTTGTTTTTCAAGATCTTGAAAAACAACCAAGAAATTTCAAGAATACGAATAATAAACAAAATAAGACGAAGCATTGCGAACGTAACGCAGGCAAAATATGGAGTCAACTGCCCTCCATATTTTGCCTGCGTTATCGAGAAAACTCGAGAAACGAATTGACAGTTGAAATGTGGAGAGTCAGTGGAAGCAAGGCAGATGAACTACGGAGATTGATCTGAAAATGCGAGTGAAATCACGCAAAATGACATGGAGCCTGAGCTCAGACTCGATTAGTCTATCAATCATTCTTCTTTGAAATTTAGAGCGAGAATTAGAGTGACAGGAGAGACGATTGCTGCTCAATTTGCAGGAAAATTTGCAGAAATCACGGTATTCGTGGTCTCATTTTGAGCCTTGTGCGCATTCGTAGGTAAAGCAATTGGCAAAAGCTGAGACGCTCTCTAGATGTTATCAAAATAGGCAAAGACATGCAGGAAAAATACATTTTCCTTTCCCATCCGACTATAAAACATGGCAAATCGAGGCAAAAAAAACAAAGGAAGGCGCCCTAGGGAAAAGGGAGGAGTCAATGAACCGTGAACCAAATTGCGCAAAAGACAAAAGGGCGCGCCCCTATAATCTATTCCCAGGGCAAAAGTGGACAAAAAAGCGGGGCAAAAGTCATCTGCGTTCGGGGGGAATCGAACCCCCGTCGAATGCTTGGAAGGCATCCATGCTGACCATTACACCACGAACGCGGCTGGCAGAGCGGCAGAGACGGGCGCTTTTGCTCCTCGCTACAATTATCCCTAGCCCTAGGAGAGGAGTGAAGGAGACTCTCCTCTTTTTTGCGTGCAATCTCGCTCTAACTGGCCACCAAGAGAGCGCGCGAAATGGAGAGACGCGATAATTCGGGGATAAAGAAGAGCAAGGTTCGAGCCGCCCTGAATGGGATCTCTCTTGTCTATTCGCTTGTCTCCCACTTCCTTTGTCCTCGCTCGGGCGCTAAATGGTGGCTCTTTTCGCCCTATAGATCGTTGTCTCGGCGGCAAAGATCAAAGGCGCGGAAAAGACCACCCAGTGTCTGGAAACAGCATGCAGTAATTAGAAGTGGTCGAAGGAAAATGAAAGGGATCTCACCAGGAAGTGGGAAGTGTTAAAGGGTTGTTTCCGTGAGCGTTGGGAAACTCTCTCATCACACGAAAGTGCAGCGGTTCTTTATTGTCTCCATTTCTGACCTCTCTGAAGTGGGTGCTGTCCGAAATTGATGAGAACAATATTGCTATTCTGAATTCATTCGAGAATGTGCCATGTCGATAGAAGAGGTGAAGATTTACTGAACTGAAGAATAGGAAAAGTCACTGGCCTATGAGTGTGCTACTGTAGAACTTCGCTTGCATCGATTGCGGGCGCTTTTTAACTTTCGAAAAAAAGTAAAAACATATAGGACCTGCTACAGCAGCAAAACGTTGGTGCCTCATGCTGGAATCGAACCAGCGACCTTCTGTTTACTAGACAGACGCTCTGCCACTGAGCCAATGAGGCAGATGGTAAGTCCTCGCGGTGGAGTGATGATAAAGCGGTGCTGGTGGATATTCCGAAGGCTTCCTTCTCTGTTTCTTTTAGTTATGTTTCAGGAAATCTTCGAAACGATGTGATCGTTTCCATCAAACAATAATGAGAACGTCCAAATTTTAGTACATTAATCAAAGCGAAAGTCGTCCCGTCTTTTCCATACGATTTCCAGTCAATAGATGATTGTATTCCAAGTGGCTACAATTATATACGGCATTTAACGGTATTTCTAACTGTAAAGTCAGGATGGATTTTACAATTATTATCAATTATAATTATAATTATTATATTAATTAATTACAATTATTATTATATATATATATATACGGCATGAGTGATGCTCACCCGCCCCTCCGCTGGATGTGATGCGAAGAGTCTAAATCGCATTATTATTTTTCTTAAAATATATTCCATCCATAAGTTCACAATGCAAAAACTTTGTATATTTTACCAATCGAGATGCGAGTAGGCCGGCGTAATGAAAAGATGTATTCTTAGTTATGCTTTTGCATTTACATTAGAGGGCGCAATGCGGGTCCCCGTCTCTTCATTTCACCCATTCTTTTACGAGTCAGAGACACGAGAGAGAGAGAGTGTGTGAAATGAAGAAAAGTCGACCCGAATTACGCACTCTGATTCACACTGTATGAGGAGCGATCGTTCGAAACGGGGGGACGGGTGCAGTTGAGTCTCTTCCAGAGGGCGACTCTCAATGATGGCGAGAAGATCACGAGTGAGATGGGAGCCGCGTAGGATGCGAGCCCGTTCACGGCCCTGGTACTGAAATGACGAATACTTAGACTTACCTAGAGATACTTAGAAAGTTAGGCACTTAGGTACTTAGATGAAAAGGTCTAATGGACTGAGTTAGACCATCTTCAACATACTTCTCCCGTTTCTTGTGCCATCGGGCGCGGTATCTAACGAGCATCTCTTGTCTACGGGGATCAGAAGACATTTGGTACAGTCACATCAGAAGACATTTGGTACAGTCAAGGTCTTCGAGGGTGCTAAGGACAATGGACGCATTCATTTTTCATGTCGAGCTATCGTTGGCACCAGATGACGTGTCGTCGAAATAAATGTTCTCATTTTCACCCTCGAAAACCTCAAGCTGCAGAGCTAAAAAAATTAAACTTTTTCGGCTGCGAAACGGCCTCTCATTCACTACTTCAAAATGTAGCCTTACATAATCCTCAATCTTCAGTCTGGCATACATGAAACACTTATTTCTGCATCCATTCTTATTCTCACAATGGCAGTAGAGGATTTAGCAACTGAAATCGATTCGTTTTAATCGTGAAATTTTTTTACCGGAACATGGCCCAACTTTGGATCGGGTTTTCGGCAGTGAACAACTGAAATAAATTTGTTTCGAATTCAAAATTACGAATTAGAAAAATAACCTCAAAGATCTTATGGTGCAAACAGTGTCGACGTCTAGACCATTTCTCTGGGAGAAAAATCGTCTAGACAGTCTCGTCTAGACAATTTTGAGGGGAGTCATTCACTCCACTCATTTCGAGGGAGAGGGGTCTCACTCACCTCATTTCTCTCTATCAATTCCGAGAGAATCTAATTATTTATGAAATTATTTATTTTGCATCAATTATCGCAATCCCCTTCGAAATTGAAAGAGGGAAATGAGGTGAGTGAGTGCCCTCTCCCTCGAAATGAGTGGAGAGAATGACTCCCCTCAAAGTCGTCTAGACGAGACCGTCTAGACGATTTTTCTCCCAGAGAAATGGTCTAGACGTCGACACTGTTAATGTCCTGCTTGTCATTTATGAGAGAGTAGATGTATTTCTTCTCTTCGGGGGGTGAGATTTGGATCATACATGACGATGGGTTTCCCGGTCCAGGGTTAAACAAGCAGCATGAGTTTCGATAACACATATATACATTCGAGTAAGTGAGTGAAACATACCTCCACCGGCAAAGCTTCAATGAAGCTCAAGCAAGCGATGAGGAATAGTAGAAGATTCGTCTCTTCGTGAATTCAAGCCAAAATAGAGGCATTTTATAGACGAATCGTGTGATTTTTTATCATGAAAATTGCAAAAATCGTGAGTATTTGCAAGGAAATGTATATGTTTTTGGAAATTTTTATTAAGTTGTTTCCTATTCGAAAGTAAAAAGTATCGATTTTCTCAATTGTGTTTGTAAAGAGAACATTTCAAGAAGAATAAGTATCATACTTTTTTTTTTAGATTCTAACGGTATTTCTAATTGTAAAGTCAGGATGGATTTTACTGTCTTGCCGATCTACGTTTTGAAAAAAGAAACTGTGATGTATGCATGATTTTATACGATAATATGGATTATTGCTAGTTGGCAGATCGATTGCAATTTGCTGCTCCCACTTTTCCCTGTCGGGATAGGAATAGTCGATGGCGCAAAGATTCTGGCAGACTTCAACGGACAGAGGGCCCTCTTTGAGCAGCAGAGCCGTGCAACTAGAACAGGCATATTTAGAGTTCTATATTGGGGAAATCGTCTCTTCGCTCCCTACACTAACTCGCCTCTCTGACCACTGAGTCAAAAGTTGCAAAACAAAGCGTGAATTTTGACAGCTTTTGCTTCACGTGCTCGATTAAATTGCAGCCCTTTTTCAAACTAACTCTTTGACGCAAGTTGCCTCATCGCGTCCCTTCTTTCCAGGTAGTTTCATATTCTTAAATATGCGTTCAATAACTTATCTTAGCGCTCCATAAACTGTCAACTCAGTCTTACATATTCGTCAATCTTCAGTCTGGCATACTTCCAACATTTGCTTCGGCAATAATTCTTATTCTCACAATGACAGTAGAGGATTTGGCAGCTGCATTGAATTTTTGTTTTTTCAAATCGTGAAGTGTGTTTTTTACCGGAACATGGGCCAACTCTCAATCGAACGCACTGCGGTGACGAGCTGAAATTGTTTCAATTAAAATACATTACTTTCGATATGTGGAAAACGAACCTCGTAGATCTTAATGTCCAGCTCATCATTCTTCAGTTGTGAGTTGAGTTCGAAATACGGGAATCGTCTCTTCATTCCTCATATGATTTGCAAACAGTGCATGAGCTGGCAATGTTTTCAACTGCAAGAAAACCGGTCAAAGAGTCGAGAGAGTGTGTAAAATGAAGAGACGGTGACCCGTATTTCGAACTCTAAACGATACCTCTTCCGGCAAGGCTTCGACAAAGCACAAGAGTAGAAGAAGTAGATTCATCGCTTCGTGAATTCACTACCATATGATTGGCTTTATAACCAAAAATAACGTGTGAAATTATGATTTGCAAACAGTACATGAGCTGGCAATGTTTTCAACTGCAAGAATTTTATCTTTGCTTTGTTAAAAAATTCAGCTCAAATAATGGTCTTGGAGTTCACAGAGATCAAAGACTCAAAAAGTTTCGCGACTTCCCTCTCCCACTCACCCTCATTAATCACCTGAGTAGTAATGGGTTGAGAGGTTGAAAAGACGCAGTGGCAGCTTACACACGCAAGGTGCCACCTCCGCCTCGATTAGAGATATCAAATGCGTGAATTTTTCACTTTTTTTAATGATTAGTTTATGTCACGACAAAGAATTTATCCAGATGCTTCTCAAGTCGCTGCTCTTCGTTGTTCTCGTGGCCTACGTAATCCACTCTGCTCCTCTTAACACGGATTCACCTCTTCCCGAGAAAGAGGAGTCATCTCAGGAGCTGAACTGCACTAGACTTCCTGGATTTATGGTTAATTTCCGACATTTGATCTTTGATCTTTGATTAGAAACAAATGCTCCCTTCGGGTTTTCACTCAAACAATTTGGCCTGGTTTGTTCAGATAGGGGCCACAACCCAGAGAGCCGATTTTTCACAATGCAGTCAAATGCTGGTTCAAACAACTCCTCATGGTCCCAATAACATCATACTTTTGGCCGTTTGTTGATATCTTACCTCTGAGCTGTGCTAGAGCCCGAGAAGTACGCGCGAAAAGCACTGTTGGAGAGGAGGGAAACGCGAGACGAGAGGGGGAGAGGGCGGAGCCTAATTTGTGCCTCTCTCCCTCCTCCCTCCCTCTCGCTCCCCTCCGCCCGCCTCACGTGCGTCCTTTATAAATCGTGAATGCACAAGCCCGGGGAGAATGCTAAAATTCTATTTTTTTCTCTAAAAATCGTAAAATATTCCAAGCAGTCAGAAAAACTTTTTCCGAGCCTTGAAAAAGTCCCTTTTCGTCGAAGATCGACCCTATTCCCTAAGTTTAAGTTCAATTTTGATCAACTTAGTGAAGTTGTGCATTTCTCGGACAGCGCTATATCGATTAGAGATACTAAGAGCTATCCATAGCAGTTTAGAACGAGTGATTTGGTTTAGAATGAACCTTGTGCACTCCCCGTCTGGCCTTTTGGTGAAATCATGTCACACCAAAGTGAGCGGAGCTTGCGGCCCCTATGTTCAGAGAAGAATGATGAAAATAACACGTCTGAGCGTACGTGAAAAAATCGCGTCTCTTCATTTGCCCCGGCCAATGCCCTTCCGGCTGTAAAGCCACCAAGTAAGTTTGTATTTTGCATTGAAAATTACACTTTTTCTTGCTTTTTTTCCACTTTTTGGGCCGTATTTGGCAAAAAACGAGTAGCTTTCCAGGTTCGGCTCCCACGAAATCGTCCTCATTAACGGGAATGGTGAGATCGAGACAATCGCGCTCCACGGCTTTCAAAATATCGAATGTGATAAGATGACGTTCGAAGATGCAGCCGCCGAATCGGACAGAATTCAAGTTGTGACGATGTCCACTGACGATGACACCCGATAGAGGTGGAAATAGGGGAATCATATCTTCGTTTGATGCAGTCACTCTGGCTAGCGATTCATAAGTAGCTGCTTAAGTACTGCTCATGTACTGTGTATCGCCGTCTCTTCATTTCGCACACTCTCTCGCCTCTCTGCCCCGGTGAGAGAGTGTGCGAGATGAAGAGACGATTACCCGTATTTCGAACTCTACTGTGTATTGATCTGTAGCCAAATAAAGATTATGTAATTTTCGTAAACGTTGTTTGTTGTAAATTTCTATGAGATGACTTTCTGCATATTGATCTCGGGATCAGCTTCAGCTCTCTCAAAAATCGAGCGGAGTATCCCCCCGATTCTCTCTCTCGTTTCCATCATCATCAATCACTCGGTTGGTGGGGTTTGAACGTTACACCGAGGTAGTGCATCTAAAATACTCACAAACCGCTCTCACTCGACACTAAAATTCGAAATCCGGGTATTCCTCTCTTCATTCATCATGTTCTCTCAGAGGTGAATGGAGAAATGAAGAGACGATTACTCGTATTTCGGCGCAAAACTTTTCTGTATAGAAATCGTGCTCGATTTTCTCAGCTGTGCCATGTGTCATGGTCAGAACTTCCTCAATATTATCACCCCCATCGAATTATAACTTGCCAACTCTTCTGGGTACATTTTTTTCACGCATTAACTTGTTGTTTTTTACTCGCATTTATATATATTTATGTAATTTTTCAGATGTTTCTCAAATCGCTACTCCTCTTGCTTGCCATCGTGTTCAGCCTCAGTTTCGCTGCCCCGCACAATTACGGCACTCCGAACCCTAAATTGAATTGCACAAAACCCGAGCGCTACAGGGTTGGTCGATTTGTAATGTTCCTTCATTTGCTTTAGTGATTTCCTGACAAAAAAATTCCATTTAATAGGTTGTGCATTTTGCAAAGTCAGGGAGTCGCGGGAATGTTGAATAGGTTTGTCGAAGATGGGAATGCCCGAGAATTCTGCACACGCTCTCGCTTCTCGGATAGACGAGAGAGAGTATGCAAAATGCGGCGACCGCTTCTCGACAAGCATCCCGTAGTGCTGAATGTAGAAACTTTCCTATTTCGAACGCCCTCCCCCGCACATAATCTCTCATTGTTATTAATATAGGATGAAACAATAATATGTAGAGGGATAATAATATTATATAGGCTTGGCATATCATCATTTTTTCCGGGATTATATTTATCATCAATCATTTCTAATTATTTTTAACCAGCGTCCTCCCCCGCACATTATCTCCCCGAGAATCATCGACTACGGCCGATGCCCTGCGGGTTGTGAGCCAAAGGCGTAAGTGTTTTTTGTTTTGTTTTTGTTTTGTATTATTGTATATTTTATTTATTGCTGATTATCAATAAAAAGTTGAAATCGGAACCATCTTTACTCTATCTTTTTTTTAAAATAATTACTCGACGAGAGAGCGTGCAAAACCAAGAGACGACGAGTCAATTCTGATTCAAATTTCAGTTGGGAGCCCATTCGCTACATCTATGTCGATGCGAACGAGGAGGTTCAAGAAGGAGTGTTGATGGATGCGATGGTTGCCAGCTGCAGGCCTATCTCCCCGTTCCGCGTCATTTCTCGCCCCTCTGAGAGCGTGCCAAACGAAGTCACCATTACCCGTGTTCCGCTAAACTAGTCTTCCATCCGTACTTTCTTCCATTTCATGCATTAGATGGTAAATTGTAAACCTTCACAACCAGTTTCCCAAAGATCATTTTCTAATTATTTGCATCACCCGTTGTGCATAAGTATAGTTTTTCCATCGTCGCCAAAATAAAACGAGGAGGTTCATGAAGGAGTGTTGGTGGATGCGATGGTTGCCAGCTGCAGGCCGATCTCTCCATTCCTCATGCTCTCTCGCGACGCTGAGAGTGAAGTGACGATTACCCGTGTTCCGCCAAACTAGTCTTCCATCCAAAATAGGTGATTCTGGTATAGTTGTTTCAATTTCATTCGAGTGCGAGTTCGAGTGCGGCGCTCGATTACCTGCCGGTCGGTTCGCATTTGCGCTCCGTCTCTCGTTTCCTCTACCAAGCCGGTTGGTCACCGTGGTAGAGTATGACCATATTCATGGCTCTTCTCTCTCTGGCGACTCTTAACTGCTTAAAGGAGGAGTAACATGAATATTTTCGTGACCAATCTGTCAACGTCAGATTATAGCTATCCATAACCATATCAGAGATCTGAAACTCCCATGTCTCTACGACATCAATGAACCGAGTTATAGCGATTTGGCATAGTTCCAGAATTCCCCTGAGTCCAGGCAAGGGCGGGGAATTTGAACAGAGGATTTTTTTCGTGCGCTTTTGATTTACATACGCCTGTCTTCCTCCCCTCCCTCCCCTCCCTCCCCTTCCCTTCATTTGACTACGGTGTCTTGCAAGTCCCGGGTTTTCCGTGTGAGAGTCTCTAGCATTCTTTCCTGTTACTCCTCCTTTAACGCTGAGCAAGGATGCGCGGATTATCGAGCTGGAGAACGCGCTGGACAAGATCAAGTACGATATCGTCGGCCTATCAGAAGTACGGAGGAAGTCAGCGGGTGAAATGGATCTCTCGTGGAGCAATGGACGACTCTACCACTCTGCTCGTCTACCTAACCACACTGCTGGAGTTGGTTTCATCGTGAGTGGATCGGTAAAACAGAAGGTTGTTCGATTTTGCGTTCTAACTGCCAGGATCTGTTTCCTCGATGTTGCAATTTCGGATGGAATCCTAATTCGAGTTTTCCAGATCTACGCACCTGCCTCAATTGACATGCTCGAGTACAGTACTTTCATTCACGAGGTCGAGCAAGCATTTCATCAGCCAGTGACAGGTAGCCACAGATATAGATTCGTGCAGAAGGTCATCCTAGGTGATTTCAATGGGAAAGTGGGGGTTTGTGAACCGGGGGAACAATCTGTGGGAAACTTTGGGTATGGAAATAGAAATGATAAGGGGCAAATAGTGGTCGATTTATGCGAAAGGCTGCATCTACGGATGGGAAACAGTTTATTCCGTAAGAGGGACGCTAGAAAATTCACATGGGTTTCGCCTAACGGACGCGCAAGGAACGAAATAGATTTCATTTTATTTCCAAAGGGGATTCGGGTTATGGACGTAGATGTGGTGAATCGATTAGACTTTTCTACCGATCACCGCATGGTTAGATCCTTCATTTCCTTCCCCTTTCGGTTTCGGCGTGGGAGAAATAGACCGGCAAAGGGAGACGCTCACCTCGAAAAGGACCTGTTCAAGTTCAGTCTAGAAGCTGAAATGAAGCGCGTAGGAGGGAGGGTAGAATACGGTACTGTGGTTTCGGCGGTTCAGACGGCGGGCAAAATTGCTACTACTTTCACCCCCAGTGGAAAGCGGGTTTCACAAAAGACCAGGGACTTACTAATTAGAAGGAGGGAACTTAAAATTGATTCGGTTGGTGTATCTCGGGTAGAATGGTTACTGGTTAATCGGGCAATAAGGGAATCTTTTAAAGCTGACAGGGACCAAGGGTACCTCAATTATATCAATGAGGCAATTAGAATGGGAAAGGGTTTCAAAAGGGCACCGGTAAAATTAGCTATTGGGAGGGAAAGAATTTCGCGCATTAGGAATGGTAACGGAGACTTAGAACTAACTCAGGCTGGCATTGTAGAGGCGTTTCAATCTTTTTACAACAACCTTTACAAGGGAGATGGTGGGATAGGATACAGGGAGGTTATAGAACGGGATCCATTTGTACCTATTTGCGCGTCGGAAGTAGACCAAGTGCTTAGGCACTTCAAATCTGGCAAAGCACCTGGGAAGGATAGGATAACGGGAGAAATGCTAAGGATTGGGGTTGATCAACTAGTTCCTACTCTCACCACCCTTTTTAACAACATCATTATGGGTAACATCCCTCAAGGTTTCGGTGACTCGCGCACTATCCTCCTGCCCAAAACTGGTGACGCTACTCTACCTAAAAACTACAGACCAATCAGTTTGCTGCCTGTTTTACAGAAAGCATTAACTGGACTGCTCAATAAGAGGTACGCGCCGGTCTTGGATAGGAACAAAAGCTGGGAACAAATGGGGTTTAGACAAGGCCATTCAACTATTGACGCAATCCATACTCTTAAATCGGTCATTGCACATTGTGTTGATTACAGGCTGCCGATCTATCTGCTTTTTGTGGATATATCGAAGGCTTTCGACAGTGTATTCACAGAAGCAGTATTCAGATCGGTAGAGATGGAAGGAATTCCGTCGGAGGTGGTTTCATTCTTAGCGGGTCTCTCTCAGGGAAGTAAAAATGCGCTGGTGGTCAACGGGAGTGAGGTTTAAATTAAGGTTGGAAGGGGGGTTCGTCAAGGTGACTGCTTGTCCCCAAGACTCTTTACTGCAGTTTTAGATAGGGCATTCCGCCAATTAGACTGGTCTAAGAAGGGAATTTGCATAAATGGTCGGTTCCTTTCTCATATCCTATTTGCTGATGATGCTGTCATTATCTCACACTATGAACGACAAATTCAAAGCATGGCCGTGGAACTAGAAAAGGTTTTGGCGGGAGTGGGACTGCAGCTCAACGGGGATAAGACCATCGGAATGACATCCAAACCCCTACCCAGAATAGTTAAAGTAGCTGGAAAGGTTGTAAAATTGCAGGAAAAGGTGGTATACTTGGGAAGTGGGATAACAATTAACGGAACTGACGACTGGGAAATAACACGGAGAATTCAAGCAGGGTATGGGGCATTTCACAAACACCGCTCATTTCTCATCAATCGGGGTATCCCAATGGCTCACAAACGTCGCCTATTCAATGGCTGCATTCTCCCCGCGGTATTGTATGGTTGCGAATGTTGGGCTCTGACCAATGCACAAATGAATCGATTATCAGTGGCTCAACGTCGAATGGAAAGATGGATGGTAGGTTGTACTGTGCTCGATCATGTCTCTAATGAGCGGTTGCGAGATTCAACTCGAGTTCGGGACTTTGTTCGAGATGCGCAGAAAAGGAAATGATTTTGGTTGCACAAGATCGCGAATGACGACAATTGGAAGTGGAGCCGATCTGTGATCGAATGGTTCCCGACAAGAAAAAGAAGAAGAGGTCGACCAATGACTAGATGGAGCGATATCTTCCGCAAGACTGTTGGCCCGAACTTTCTCAACGAAGCAAGAAAAGCCAGTTGGAATGCCATGCACATCAGAGCTCTCACCTAACCCGACCTCTTGATAAATGTGTTATAATCGTAAAATCGTATTTCAGATGTCGAACACAAACTACCACAGTTCAAAGATAATTTGTTGTAGGAATCTAACCCTCGCTGGGTGCTCGCTCCGACATGGGAAAATGTCCCTCTGGATGCGCACCGAACCTGTAATTATTTTTTATGACATTTACGTATTGCATCGATCACTTGGTGTATAGAAAGGAAGTTCATGTAAGTTATCATGTACAACACAGTCGTTGCAGGCTCAAGCCTGTGAGCTTAATGTACCGACAGATGGACGGAAGAATAGCCATTGGTACCTTTCCGGGTGTGATTATTTTGGATTGCAAGCCGAAACTCTTCTATTATCACGGATCCGAGGAGACTGTCATTCCTGTGGTTACTCTGCCTCCTGTCACTAATGTCTACTAAGCCATGGCAATATGTTCTTTTCTTAGCAGTCTGATAAAGATATTTCTGAATCATTTTTGACGTTAACGACAACACAAGTGAACAGAGCGCAACCAAAGAATCGGATCCTCTCAGTCTCAATTACAATTTCTAACTTTGCAAAAAAAAGTGAATGACACATAGTCTTGGTTATTCATCGCATCTGCCCCAGTGGGCCGAATGCTAGGAGACAGATTTCAAGGATCTTCTCATTGCTGTCATTCCTGTTTTCACATACGCTCATTATTTATTTTGCCTTCACAAGTTTCCTAAGATCTCCATTAATCCATTTTTTTATCTAGATGCGTCTTCATGCGTTTCTCCTCGCCGTCTTCATTATTTCCATGGGCGGAGCAGCGCCGCTCAACTCTGATGCTCCGAGTGACTGCCGGAGGCTGTACCACTACTACTCTGATAAACCGAATAATTTTATTTTTTATTTGCCAATTTTAAACATTAAATGAATGTGAGCTAGACTAGCAATAGATTGCATTCGCCGCTTGAAATAATTGGTATTCTAAAAATATGGAAAGATGAAAGAAGCGATTGAATAGCAAATTCTTCCACTTGAGTAGATATCGTGAAACATAAGTGACATCAAACCTATACCAATTTCGGAAGGTTCGATTTCGCGTTGTAGCAAATAGTTTTCTCCTTCTCTTCACCAGCCTCATTGGCTCAGTGGCAGAGCGTCTGTCTAGTAAACAGAAGGTCGCTGGTTCGATTCCAGCATGATGCACCACCTTTTTGACAAATTGCAAATTATTTTTGCATGCTCGATGATTCTCTTCGGTTCCTTCTCCTTCTTCACTTGTGTGAGTTCTTCCTCTTCCTTCACGTTCAACGCAGTGATGCGAGTAGCCTTAAGTGTGTAGGGTGTAAGAGTAGGGGCGTCAGGATGAAAAATAATCATAGCCCGTCATCGTTCCGAGTGACGACGGGCTATGATTAGAGCGCGAAATAGGAGCCGCCGCTGCCTCTTCGTTTCACTCTACCATTTCTGAATGCGGAAGTAGAATGCGAAATGGAGTGAAGGGCACGATAAGAGGAAAAATCGGCTGCAAGATGTGAACTGCTTTGCTTGTTGCTAGCGAGAGCGCACAGTCGCTCAAAATTGAGCGTTCTAAACTCTAGATCCCGTGCTGAACAGACTCGCATTCTGTTGCTTGGAGAGGGAAACTATTAGGTAAAAGGAGGAATAAATTCAACGGAAGGGATTGACAATTTCCTTGTAAAAGCTATACTTCCATCCAAATCCTTGAAATT
This sequence comes from Pristionchus pacificus, assembly GCA_000180635.4. Lineage (NCBI taxonomy): Eukaryota > Metazoa > Nematoda > Chromadorea > Rhabditida > Neodiplogasteridae > Pristionchus > Pristionchus pacificus. The sequence continues at coordinate 21,412,017 of CM026579.1, forward strand.
AATGATAATATGTGAAAAAAATATCGGCAAACGGGATGGAGCTATATGATAAACAGCAGTCGCTTTCGACACACCTGCCTCATTGGCTCAGTGGCAGAGCGTCTGTCTAGTAAACAGAAGGTCGCTGGTTCGATTCCAGCATGAGGCACCAAGATTTTGCACCGACGGATCTGGATACAAGGAGCAAAAGTAATCATTTTATCAAGTTGGAACTTTATCGCTTCACTGCAATTTTGTAATCGAACAATTGATCAGTTATGAGGCCGGCAGGTTCGATCATTTTCCGGACGTAGAGAACCTGGAACTTCTCGGGTTTTTTTTGGCCCAGGCTAGGACCGCTCTGAAGGTGATGGGGTGTGGAATGATAACGATAGGGAGGGAATATTACTAGAAAAGGCTGGTCTAAAACAGAGAAGTGTCGAGAACCTCATTTCCGCGATAGGCCGTGATACTCGTAACCTTCTCGCACACCCAAGTATCGATTAGGCAAACGATCTGAATTCCGATTCTATCAAAAAAAATATCGAAGTCTTAGGAAGACAAGGTGTGACTAATGGAAATATTGGTATTATTGAAGATCTGATACCTTGTAATCAGTAGTGAAAGCCGTGACCTCGTTTTCGTAGAGCTGAAATGATTACAAATGTGATTTCGTGAACACTTTAATTGCATTATTTCAACGAAAACCTTGGCTTTTGAGTTCGCATCAACGTTGTTTCCATCCTCCAAAAAATTCTGTAATAGTCATTTCAATATTTCAGTGCAGTGGCGTCAAACCTGCTCAGCAAGTACAGTCTCATTCGAGAGAAGGGAATAGCAAGAAATTGAGGCCACGAGGAAGTAAACAACGGCATATTTGAGGACGCCAACCATATCTGCTAGTGCCGAAAACGACTATAGAGTAGTGCTCGGAAAAAGAGCCGCCGCGTCTCATCAGTTCACACATTCTCTTGCCCGCTCGAGTGTCGCGAGAGTGTGCTGACTGAAGAGACGGCGGCTCATTTCTCGAGCTCTACTATAGAGGCCAAAACGAAGGAATAGAGTGGGCGAGGGGGGGAGGGTGAATAAAAAAGGATTACGAGTAGTGGAGGGAGCGCCTCTAAGAGTGGTTGCTAGCAACCGCAATGACTCTCTCGAATCTCTACGTTCAGCGATCTCACGGACTCTAGGGATAGTGCGGAAGAGACAGAGAGGGCGTAGTGTTGCTAGGATAAGTATGGGATTTGTTGGATGAAGGCTCATTGGAGAAATGAAACCGACTGAGTGCACCCCCCCCCCTTTTTTTGCCAATAAGTTTACTGCGAAAGACGAGATTTGCAAGTAGCCAAACAACGCCATTCATTTGATATTCTCGCTTCTGAGTATAGACATAATCGTATGATTATCGTGAATAATATGATCTTATCATAATTATAGAAGTAACAATTTTTATTTCTTCAATTATCGCGATGATTCATCTCTAGTTATCTTCTGTGTGTTGGGCACAGGAGCGATAGTGATAAATTATATTATAAAAATAAATTATAAATAATTACGCATTGGTTCACTGTTGCAGCTTCAGCCTATCTCTTTGTGAAGTCTTATCAAACAAGCAATAATAAATGAATAAATACAGTGAGAAAATATTATAAATAAGAACAACTTAAATAATTTCATGATACAGTCCGGGTTGGTTCCCCCCTGAAAACAATCCGGCCCGACCGGCCCCGACCGGCCCCAAGCGGCCCCATGCCTTTTTGTGGCTCGTACAGATAGAAATTTGATATAAACTCAACGGCGTTGTAAAGCTCGTGTAATATGCTATCGATATAAGTTAGCAGAATTTTAAATATTTCTTTCAATAAATAGTAAATTGGTGTGGAAGCTCGTCAGCTTTTGCGAAAAAGTGAAGAAGTTGAAAAAAATCAGGTTGACGATTTTACTTACCGTAATCTTGCGACCTGTTTTTCGCAATACTGATGACAGTTTTCCACCAATTTACTATTTAATGAAAGAAATATTTAAAAATCTGCTAACCCAAATCGATAGCATATTACACGAGCTTTACAACGCCGTTGAGTTTGTATCAAATTTCTCTCTGTACGAGCCACAAAAAGGCATGGGGCCGCTTGGGGCCGGTCGGGGCCGGCCGGGCCGGATTGTTTTCAGGGGGGAACCAACCCGGACTGTAATATTCATATTTGTTTGAATTATTGCACTGTTGCTTCAGCCCATCTCTTGGTCAAATCTGATGATGTGGTCATCGCAACTGTGGAGAATTCAGGCGACAGCAGTAGTCGAAATAGCCTGAGTGCCCCCTCCCTAAATAGTCAAGGTTATGAACAACTATCATAGTTGTTATTCGACAACCATAATTGGAGCTCAAATATCTCGCCTTCTCTTCATTTCGCACACTCTCTTACCACATTTACGAGAGAGCGCGAGAGAAATAAAGAGAAGGAGGCTCATTTTTTCCAGCTATACCTGTAATCCTTGATGAACGCCGTTAACACGATCGCGTCCCATGCTGGGAACAGCGAGACCAGTGCAGGAAATGCCAAAGAGATTCCGAGATCAGGCATGCCAAGAATCGGAAAGTTCAGCACGCATATGTATGGAAGGTACACGAAGAGGAAAGGAACGAAGGTCTGTAATCCCGATTTCGTAATTGTAGTCGTGTCAACTTGAAACGAACTTGAGCACAAACAGCGACTAGAATCTTGATTTGGAAAGATCTATGAGCTTGTGAGATCGATTCCGTCTTTGCTATTCCGCGATACGTTCCTGCTATTTCATAATTTGCAAAATTATAGCGCCTATATATAGAACAATGCGACCATTGAATCTGTCCTACAGATTCTGTAGTGGGAAGGAACAATATGGATACGATACGGTATCGATACCCCATGCCCCATCGTACCCCATCGTCGATACCCCATCGTCGATACCCCATCGTCGATACCCCATGCCAAGTAGGAGGCATTGGTGAGCGTTGCGATCATTACTAGCGACGATGGCACAAGGAAATACAATGTACTGTAGTTGAATGAGCCGTCTCGCTGAAAAAGCATACCAAATCACTAAAATTAATTCAAATTCATTATTCTAAAGCATAAACGCACCCAATAATCCATAACCAGCCATCCCTCGGTCACTGTATCGTTGTAAATTTGTTTGAATGCCTTCCGAAGAATGGGTAGTGCTGGGTCGTTTGGGTCCGCATCTATCGACATCGCAATAAAGTTCCTGCGCCGATGCAAATTATGACATGATACTTCAAAAAAAAACCAAGCAATGAACTGTATGATCAGGTAAACTATAATGAGAAAGATGAATGATGGTTTCGCGAAGAGCATCACCCATGTTGGGCTGCAAAATATCTTTGATAATTTGGAAAAAATATTTAAATTACTGTCTAACCACCCAGTAGCGATAGAGGAAGTGAATGTTCAATAGAGCGAATGAAATGGTGTAGAAGGAATAGTAGGCAGCGAGGAGATTCTGAACAATTTTTTTGCAAAAAAAAAAATTCTTGATTACCGCGCTCTCAGTGAAGGAATGAGCAACTGTGCCGTAGGTGGAGTTGACACGAATAGTCTTCTTCAAGAATTAACTGTTTGTTTTTTTCATTTCGATTTTGATTTTGCACTACCGGATTCACGACTCCATGAAGGACCGCCAAATACAAATCATAAGCGGAAAAGCTGGCCAGGAGGTACTTGTACAATCCCATCTCAATCCGAGAATATCGACGAATAAGATAGATCAGTATCGCATTGAGAATGATTCCTGTGCCTCAAAATATAGACTCGTATGACGGACTGGATTGGTCGCAATAATGATACTGAAATTGCAGTTAGAAAATTACGTACAGACATTGATGTGCTCCAGAAGGCGAACAATAGTCGTCATTGATGAGAGATAATAGTTACCAGCTGACTGGCCTGGTTATTATTCGCAATGTATTTTCATAACGCTGTCCAGTAGCTAAGGTCAGAAAATACACGACAACCTTTCTGAAAATATCGTGATGATAATAATGGTGCGAACAGTGCCGAAAAAAATAGACCATTTCTCTGGGAGAAAAATCGTCTAGACGGTCTCGTCTAGACGATTTTGAGGGGAGTCATACTCTCCACTCATTTCGAGGGAGAGTGGTCTCATTCACCTCATTTCCCTCTATCAATTCCGAGAGAATCTAATTATTTATGAAAATCAGTTATTTTGCATCAATTTCCCCAATCCCTACTTTCCGAAGAAAGTAGGTCCGAAGAAGAAATTAGGCCCTCCGGACTGAATTGGCCTCATATTCACTGGCCTAGCAGTGATCTCCCGCAGGACGCAAGTGCCTAGATTAACGGGATGACTTTACACCTTTTACCTACCCCAATCCGCTTCGAAATTGAAAGAGTGAAATGAGGCGAGTGAGACCCCTCTCCCTCGAGATGAGTGGAGAGAATGACTCCCCTCAAAATCGTCTAGACCAGACCCTCTAGACGATTTTTCTCCCAGATAAATGGTCTAGACGTCGACACTGTTCGCACCATTAGGAAATGCCACAATCGGCGTCAGGAAACAGTGAAAAAATTAGAGAAATATTTATTCAGTAGTGCTGATTGAATCAGCCTGTGTCAGCAATTGTATTTCAATACTTCTCTACAGACTAGGGCAAAAATTGTAATTGTCTCAAACAATTCAACTTTTCGAGCAGGTCGTTATCTCAGATAATAATTGTCTCGAAAGTTCAGATAATAATTGTTTTTTTGTTAGACTACTTCAAAATGCGATAAAAAGATAATTCAAAAATGTAACTAGAAATTGGATTTCACCGATCGTTTTCTCATGAAATGCAAAGTTATACGCAGCAGTCACCTAGAAAAAATGATCTTAGAGAACTGTAGTGATAAAATAGATAAGAAGCACAGTTTGCTCTCAGAATAGAGTCCAAGCGAACTCAGAATACAGAGAAAATGATCAAACAATGCCAAGAAAAAGAAAAGTGTGTTCTCAGAAGACATTAATAGAACAAACCGAGTTTCGCACGGCTCAGATAACAAGAAGCACAGCAAAAATAGAGAATCGTAGTTGCAAGCGAAAACAAAAGGGCTTGTGAAGTTGGCTATTCGATCCTATTCTGTTCTGTGTTCTGGGCACCAACCAGTAAGAAAGATTAGAACACATTCTTCCAAACAGAAAACGAGGAAACGATAATTGTATAGCTGTGCGGCTATAATAGCGAGTGAGTACAAACAGCCATTCCACGACCATTTGCACGATTCTACTCTTTAAACCACAGAAAACGAGATCCGCCCACTTTCTGAATACTGTAGATGAAATCAACACACTACTCGGTTTTTTTATTCTTTACGATATTAGATTCGCCTCCAAATGGGCTAAGAGAAAATTCTTGATACGCCTTCACATGCGCACTGAGTTGGTCTCGTTTGCGACGATGAAACTGAATTTAATTATTTAATTATTATAATTAATTAAATATTTAAAAAAAATATTTTAAAAACAAAAATTACCGATGGCGCTCGTCCTTTGGACCATACGCGGCGTTCGGCGAGAAGAGGAATCTAAATTTTCCTTTTTATTAAATAATTAATTAAAATTAATTACTGAATCGTCAGAGTGCCGTTGAAAGCCTCGTGCAGGTAGTGGATGAACTGGAATTTATTATCTCAATTATTTTCGAAAAAATGAAATAAAAATAAAATGCAAAAAATACCCGAATCGCGCCAATGAGCAGCATGGGCGAGAGCAGGGCGCAGGAGAAAATGCTGAAAAGGTCAGAGATCAAAGATCAAAGATCAACGGACAGGGATCAAAGATCAAAGACCAAAGATAAAGGATCAAAGATCGAAAACCCACAAGATAGTGGTGACGACGCTCTCGTTATCGCGGTCGTCCACACTGTGGATGTCGCTCGCGCGAATGCCGCCGAACCATCTATAAATAACTTATTTTTAACTCATAATTAATTACAATATTTATTGAAATAATAAGTAAAAATTGATAATTACGCAGTTTTGGCCAGGAAGAGCATGATCACCAGCGACAGGGACCACGAGATGCCCTAAAAAAATAAGATATTGCAAGATCAAAGATCAAGGAACGGAGATAGATCAACTCTTACAATGAAGATGTTGATGAGCGAGGAGCAGCGCTTCATACCGCCTTTCGCGGTATCATGTCCTTTCTGTAACAGAACATTTCGTCTCTCAGATCGCATAGGTAAAATCATTGTGTGCAGCATCGACGACGACGTTTGTCAAACATCGCCATCGCGCACACAAACACCACCGCACCACGCCCACCTTCTTCGACGCGGCCGCCTTGGCCGCCTGCTCCTTGCGCTTGTCCGCCATGAACAGCATCGTGTTCAGGTCGAGGAACGTGCGACGAATGCCTGAACGTGGTGTGGTGTGGGGTGTATCGGCGGCGACGTTTAGTAAACGTCGCCGACGATACACCATGCCTACCGTAGCAGAACATGACCACGACGAGGTAGCAGAAGACGATCACGGGCATCGCTCTGACCATCCCGACGCGAATCGAGTCGAGCAGTAGGCGCATGGACTGATAGAGATCAAATAAATCCAGCAATTGATCGTCTGACATTAGTATCATTGCTGTATGGACCCTAGGTATTATAAATCAAGTTTGTCACAATAAAATCAGTCGTCGATTTCTGGCTACTGTAGTACTGGATGATTCAGGGTACTGTAATCATACCGACGTATTGGCGATCATGAACAGGCAGAGGTAGAGGCAAGCGAAGATCCTGCACACGTCCTTCCCTGTAATATATTTTATTTTTTAAAAATTAATAATGATTAATTATTTGATAAATATCAAAATTGATAGATCAGTTGTCGACAAAGAGATGAGTTTCAGGGATTGGATATGAGCTCTAGAAATGTAAAGTCAACGATCACATGAGCAAACGCGAGGGTTAAACTAAAACTATTCAACAATTAGAATATTTTACAGTACTCTCGTGAGTACTACGCAGGTGAGATCACTGGCAAAACCGTCTGGAAGAAGAAAAAAACAAATAATAATAATGATTACAAGTAATAGCCAGCTGGGCGGAGAACTGCTCCTGGAAGGTGCGCACGAGCGCGCGGAACGAGACCATCTATAAAAATAAATATTATTCAACTATTCACTAATTATTTTTTCCAAAAAGGTGTAAAAGTAATAGCTAGTGCAAAAAATAACCAAAAAGTGGGTAAGCCAAAAATTGGAAGGAATTATAAAAACACGAACCATTCGGATCGTCGTACTCGACAGGAAGTAGGTCATCATAGCGAAGATGGCGGACAGCTGCCCCTCGCCTGGGGATGAGAAGAATGGAACGGATTTTGGTACCACCAGAATATAATAATCGCATATAATAATCGATTAATCCCCAAAGAATTTTTGAATGCAAAATCATCGATATATCAAATGATATAATGAGCTAAACCAATGTTGAAGAACATTTGAACCATAACCATTAAAGACAAATTTTGGCATTTATGAGATTTGGCATTCACTATCTTCTAACGGTTTCATTGTCACGAATCGTCTCTGCATTCCACGTGCTCTCTCTCGCCTCCGGTGTAAGAGACGGCGACTCGTATTTCGAACTCTATTTTTCACTGTTATTTTCTAATGACGATTCCAACTGTCTAATTATTTATAGTTTTATTTTAAATATCTCTATTTTTTTACAAACCAAAGATCGCCGTTGACGTGATGTGCACCGTGTTGCGCGTGTTCTTGAGGCCGGAGTTGGCGTCGCCCTCGGCCGTCCAGTACTTTTCTGCACAGTTCGCAAATACGGGTCGCCGTCTCTTCATTTCTCACACTCTCCCTGACCGGTGATAGAGAGTGCAAAATGAAGAGGCGGCGACCCGCGTATTTCGAACTCTAATTATCAGTGATCTTATAATCTTTTCGCTATTGTTCCATCGAGATATGATCAGATATCAAGCAGTAAGAAACAATCCACCCACCTCGATCCTCCATGTCGCTCATCTGACTGACGATGAACCTGCGACGATTCTAATTAATGATGATGTATTTTTTTAAAGTATTATTGTTATTGTTATCATTGTTATTGTTGTTATTGTTAATAGCGAACAAAGAAACGCACTTCTCCCAGTTGGACGTCAGATAGCACGCCGCCGTGTACGGCACGATGGTCACGATGATGGCAATGGCGATGGCGTCACTGCAAAGATCAGAGATCGGAGATCGGAGATCAAAGATCAAAGATCAAAACTCTAAAAAAGTTCAAATTATATTTTTTATAGAGTAAAGCTCCGTCATACCATGTTGGTTTTCTCAATACATGTGCTTAAAACACATCTTTTATACTTTTTTTTAGACATACAATTTTCTTTGTTGATAATTCGAAAAATCACATTGATTTCTCACCGGAAGCAATTGTTCGAGAAGCGATTGCTGGAAGCGAGTGTCATGTGCCCGGCCTGCCCGACTTGGATCGCCATCAGAACCTTAATTAATTAATTGGCACAGTTAATTAGATATATTGTTAAATTAATTGGCACAGTTAATTAGATATATTGTTAAATTAATTGGCACAGTTAATTAGATATATTGTTAAATTAATTGGCACAGTTAATTAGATATATTGTTAAATTAATTGGCACAGTTAATTAGATATATTGTTAAATTAATTGGCACAGTTAATTAGATATATTGTTTAATTAATTGGCACAGTTAATTAGATATATTGTTTAATTAATTGGCACAGTTAATTAGATATATTGTTAAATTAATTGGCACAGTTAATTAGATATATTGTTAAATTAATTGGCACAGTTAATTAGATATATTGTTGATAGATTAATTAGCTAGCACTTGTTAGCATTGATTTGTGCATTTAAAAACCATACATAATTCAGCACAGCAATCCACATTTCAGGGTCGTTAAAATTCGAGCCCCGAGCCATGATGAAGTTCTGAAGATAGGCAGTCATTAGAGTTCGAAATACGGGCCGCCGTCTCTTCATTTCACGTGCTCTTTCACCGGTCAGAGAGACGAGAGATGAAATGAAGAGACGGCGACCCTTATTTCGAACTCTAGCTGTCATTAGTCGAATTCAAACTTAAAAAAATTCATTCACACTCAGAAGCAATTGAAACAGGGGTGACTAATGCCAGAGTGAATCATCGTTCTAGTTCGTGGGTGAGCATACGCCTTCTGGCCTTGCCAGTGGGTCCCACGTAGCGTTGTCTTACGACAGTAAAAACCGGTTGACATGGAAACATCTTTCTTTATTTGCCTTTTATAAAGCCTTCGAACTCACATTGTACGTGTTGCTGTTCGAGCTCTTCATGGAACTGTAGTTGAAATAGAGGTTCATGCACATGATGATCGTGCCGAACACGCCCATCTGCAATAACCGTTATTTATAGAGTTCGAAACACAGGTCGCCGTCTCTTTATTTTGAAGATTCCGTCTCCTTATTTCTCCAACTCTCTCATCGGTTAGAGTGACGAGAGAGTATGCGATATGAAGAGACGGAATCTTCTCGCGGACAGCGAGGAGGTTACCGTAGTCACGTTCCACGTTTACCGTAATTGGACTAGCATGACTCCAATATTTGTTGGTCTTTGATCTCTCGGATTACCGTACCCCTCGATGAAGGAGGTGTCATATTACGTTTTTCACAAAACTTGACAATTAAATTGTATGCGCGTATGGGGAAATTGACGATTAACGGGAAAGGCGCCCAACCACACCAAACCCGTTTAATTACGTCTAAATTGAGTTTTTATACAACAAAATAGTTTTTAATGCATTCTCACACTAGATTTTAGCCGTCCACAATGAAAAGTATGAATACGTATTAAATACAACCGTATAAATCTAAAATTAACGTTTGAGTATGCGGAATTACGCTATGTCCGGACTAATTAAAAAACGTAGTAGTATATCATGAGCATTAGCATCATGAGCATGTGCGTACTCGACGTACGCGCGCTACCGCATTTAAACCGCCATCCTACCGTACCCAGACGACTATGCTACCAGACTGCTAAGTTGCTGCTACTGCTAAGACTGCTAATTTGCTAAGTTAAGTAAAGTAAGTAAGCTAAGTTAAGTTACTAAGTTAAGATAGTTGTTAAGTTCAGTTACCGTACCCCCTCAATGAAAGAGGTGTCGTAGTACATCATGAGCATGAGCAGCGCGATGATGATGATTCCGGCGATGTTGTAGTCCTGGAATTTATTTATTTATTTATTTTTATTTATTCACATTTATTTATTCACTTACTGAACTCCTTCTTTGAAAAAATGATACAGGAATAGATCATTACACTGCAGTAGATATCTATTTATTTACAGTGTTGATCTTTGATCTTTGATAGCCATCAAATGCTCCTAGATCTCACCATGGCAGCCGCTGGAACCGCTGGCGCGTCCGGATTGTGACCGATGTTCGTCAGGAAGAGGTCACTGCAATTTCGAAATTTGTTGGGAATTTTGAAATTATAATTTCGCAATTTTTAAATGCGGTACTATCCTTTCTGTGACTCGAAAGTAGAGAAACGCTAGTGTAACAATGACACAATTGTAAATCTGATCTTTGATCTCTATGACAGATTTTTTAATAAACATACGTACATGTATCGCTCGATGCCGGACGCCTGGCTGAGACGCGCGGCCGTGAGTCCGCGCTGAACGATTATTATTTTATTTTCGAAAAAAATAAAATTAAAAAAATAAAAAAGAATAAATAACGAACCACGGCGTACTTGACTTGCATGTTCGAGACGCATTGAGAGTTCTCCTCCCTGGAATGGATTTTGTTGAAAATTTCATAAAAAAAGTGGAGTGGGTAAAGTGTTTGTGGTCTCAATATTGTTACTAATGGTTCTAGTGAAAACAATATTGGAATAGGACAATCGTGGAATAAATATTGGCATAAAAGGGCGGCTGTATGCGCAGATGGAACTGCGCCTTTCTCATCCATAATGAATGTGCTAACAGGCCTAAAGTGGGCGGGGCTTGACAGACTTACTTGTAAGTCAGATGGAACTGCGCCTTTCTCGTCGTCGTCTGCAGCTCGAGACGCGAGTAGTAGCTGCTGCCGATGCCGGCGCAGCGAATGTGCGGATCGATGCAGTCTGAAGTAGGAATCGTCTCTTCATTTGGGATATAAATAAAAAAATTTGTGGTTAAAAATGGTGTAAAACAAAATCAAACCTGCATCGTACGGAAAGATGCAGCGCGTCATGTAGAAGTCGCCGAGGAAGAGCGGCTGAAAAAAGATCATGAAGTGCTTAATTCTAGTAAATTGCCAAGATTTGAATCACACATATTGTTTTCGCGGGGGCATGAGAAAACGGCAACGGGTCACAAGTTTGTCCAAATGCATCCTTCCGTATTCTGATATTTTTCATTCTACTCCTTGCCTCTCTGCATTGTGCCACTGAACTTTGATCTTTCCTCCTCGTCAAAACGGCAACGAACCATACTTTGTTGCCGTTTTGCCATACCCCGTTTTCGCGCTTATCAAAACTACTGTATAATAATAATAACATAATTATGCCCGCGATGATTTTACCAATCTTAAAAGTGAACATAACTACTGATACAGGATATTTGCAAAGATCGCAAAGATCAAATATCAAAAAGCAAACTCACATGCAACGATTGATAGAGGATATTCGCAAAGATCGTCGTGAGATGTGCCTGCCGGAAGACGTCGAGGATGGAGATGATCACCATTGTATAGCCGATTCCTGAAATGGTAATAAATTATTTGAAAACCTTAAAGAAGCGGGGGGGGGGGGGGGTGGCATGAATACTGGCTCAACTATCATTGGCGAGCACGCCGATTTGGATGCACCGTCTCTTCATTACCTTCTCTCGTTGCATGTTCGATCAGGGGCGCTTGGCACCTTTACCGATAACCCTTTATTTCCAACTCTGCTGGTCTCACCCGCTCCAATCGGCGCCATGTTGCTGAAGATGGCGATCGGATTAGAAGAGGTGAACTGGCCGAGGCCCATCTGCAAGAATTGGGTTACGGTATGGTACTTTCCCGGTGATAGGGTAATCGACAGGCGATCACTTTTCACCCCTCGCACCATTTATCCACCGATTGATCATCGCTGTACGATGGAGAATTGCCCACGACTACCGTTTCTCCAGGTATTTATCGAGTGGTGATGATCGTACTATACCTAGTCGATATTCGCCGCCCCCTCCACAGATCACCAAACTATAGTCAATCCATAATCAACCCTGCCTTCCTCCACTACCGTACCTCCAGAGATCCCCGAGAAAAAAGTCAATCGCCAATCAACTACCGTAGCACCTCCAGGTACGTCAGAGCGATGCCGATGCAGATGGCACAGATGAGAATGGGCAGAAAGACGATAATACGGGTAGGGGCCACAGGCTCCGCCCACTTTTATGGGACACGATTTCGTGAAACAACGAGAAACCAAAAACACAAAGCTCATTCTAAACCATATCAATCGTTCTAGAGCGCGTTGGATAGCTACTATAACCCTCTAACGATAGAGCATTGTCCGAAAAGTGAACTACTTCACTAATAAGATGAAAATAAAGAACAAAGTGAGGAAGGGAGGCGATTTTACGGTTTCCTGTGCACAAACTTCGCTGGGACAAAGGCTTATTTTTAAGTTGGTTTTTCCCAGCACAGCTAAGAAGAAACAAGAATATTTTATAATTTCATTAGCTTGTGTTTTTGTTTTAAAGATTTCTATACGCCCGTATTTTTTTCGATTCCGATTAGCACTAAACACAGTGTGAACGTGGGCGGGGCTAGTCAAATGAGAGGAGAGAGGCGAGAGACGGGCCTCTTCCCTTCTCCCTCCGCCTCGCCTCTCCCTACTGTTTCTAACCCGTCGTTACTAGCACGCGCTCTGCCTGGATAAGAGATAATTTCTCCCTTGATTTGTCTCTCACGACTTGGCGAAGCTCTTGCCTCCGAATGTTGGGAATGAGTTTGACATGGGCTCCGCCCCCTTTCCCTCTCGTCTCGCCTCCCCCCCCCCCCCCCGCAACAGTGCGTTGCGCGCGTACTTTTCAGGCTGTAGCGCAGCTCAGAAATAAGATATCAACAAACGGCCAAAAGTATGATGTTATTGGTCACAGGGAACAGTTTAGACACAAGTTTGACCCCAGTGCGATACATCGGCTATCAGCGTTGTGGCCCCTAAATACGGGTTATATTTTTCCTACTACTTTTCCTAGCGAGCGGTTTCTACTAAATCAAGCAAAAAGCACCAGCAAGCCTAACATGTAAGCATTATAAAAGTCATCCTGAGCTTCATTAGGCTAAGCTTGAGCTATTCTTGACTAGGCGATATAGGCGCATTCTGGTCTGCTAAAGTAGATCACCATAATATAGTCAATCGACAATCCGTAGTACCTCCAGGTACATCAGCGGAATGCCGACGCAGATGGCGCAGATGAGAATGGGCAGAAAGACGGAGGCTGCAAAATCGATAATTTGATGATTACGGTATTTCACATTTTTTTCCACATTTTAACATTTTCTAGGGTTGTAGCCATTAACTATCACTTCCAGATTATAGATTTCTCGAGATTATTGCAGCGACAAAAAATATCACAAGATTACGGCATTGATCATTCGATACTTCGAGAATACTGACAGATAAATATCCCACAGTAGTAATTTCTCGTGTTACTGTATTGATCAATCGATATCTCGAGATTTCGGTATTACCTCCGTACTGCCGCACGAGCGCCGAGCACGTCGTGATGTCGTCGGAACTGAGGAACTTATTTAAGTATTATTCGTCATTTCATTTTTCGTTCCGCTAATTCCCCTAATGCCTACCTGCAAATGAACACGGTGAAGACGCAGAAGCGGATCCAGAAGTTCGCGATCCTCTTGCGACTCTGCTTCTTCAGCAGCTGATTGATCGTGTTCTGAAGAAATTTATTCATTTTTTTCGATCTGTCGATTTCATTTCGGGATAATTCAGTCATGATGACGATCTGTCGGCTGTTGATTCTATCTGCACATATCATTTCACCAAGTGCGGGGCGTATCTAGCGGTCAGTTACAGTATCCAACTATCGTCGGTTGAATCGATCCACATTTTCATTTAGCTAACACCAGAGCCTAATAAGCAGTCGGATGAGGCCCGCGATACCGCGCGAGGCTCACATTCTGCACTTTCTGGTCTAGCGTTCGGTTGAAGTAGCCTATTAGCGCGACTTCAGCCGTACCGTATCTTCATTTCCCACACTCTCTCACCGGTCAGAGATGCGAGAGATTGCGCGAAATGAAGAGACGGTGATCCGTATTTCAAACTCCATTCCTCTCACATTCTGCACTTTCTGGTCAAAGTAGTCGACAGGCCGCTGGCAGGGGTCGATGCCACCCGAGTTCTGGTAGATCATGTCCGTCGGACACTTGGCGTCTGCAACAAAAATTTTGTTGCAGATGATACAGGAGCCGATGATACAGAGATATTGATCGACTAGGGCCGCGTTTGGAAGTGCTTAAAGGATAGTGTGTTTACAATTAGGGTGCGGCCACTGTAAGCAAAACAAGAGTTCTGGTATATGTTGATCATATCCGTCGGACACTTGGCATCTACAAATGCTACAGTAATTGCGAATGATAAGACGGCGGGCCGGTTTTGTTTAAAGGTATTTGTAATGATGCATGTATTGCTATGGTAACGCGGAAAGCCGCAGCCCGTTAACCTACTGCTAGTACTACGTACTACCGTAGTCCTGAATACAGGACGAATGGTAGTTCGGATGCTACCTACCGTACCTCTCAGTTACCGTAACTATCAAAGCCTCACCGAGCAATTGTTCCGGATTCGCCTCCATTGCGAGACGAGGAGCAAACGGGCGCGCGCACACGAGAGTCGACCGCCCGGAGCGAGCGCGCGAGGCGAGAGTGAGGGGGGGGGAGACGCGAGGCGCGAATGGAGGAGAGGGAAGGGAGAGGCGGTTTTATAGGGGAGAGATAATGGGATTAGAGGCGCGGTGGAATATTCAAATGGAGTATTTTGGAATGATTAGCTATAATCGCTGTATTCAACTCACAATATAACTGAGATGGGAAAATAAGTTGCACTTGAGCTTCACGCATAACGTTATCTCGAAAGCACATCGTGAGATTATTATCCATTCCACGCGTAGCGGACCTTTGACGAACTGAACGGAGGGAGGAGGGAGGAAGAGTCCGGGAGGAGGCTAGTGATCTACCTGTTCCCCCTACCTCTTCCCTTCCTCTCTCTCCCAGAGACAATCAATACGCTAACCAGCACATTGAGTTTGCTGAGCATTTGAAACGCACGATAACAACAATTGAAAAGAAATTGTGTTTTAGACAGAAGTCGTATCATCACTACGAGTAAATCGCGTCCATAATCTGATTCGGACAAAACCCTACCATTCTGAGTCGATTCTTAGGTGAGAGGCGTGATAAGTTTCACAAAAACTTCATGTCTTTCGTGTAATAAACACTCACGATGAGTGCGACTTTTTTGTCTGGTAAAAATATGCCGTTTTACCACGTCTACTTTCTATTCGCTCTCCATTTTTTCTATTCCAACCAGGACCAGGCAAGGC
Organism: Pristionchus pacificus; assembly: GCA_000180635.4. Classification (NCBI taxonomy): domain Eukaryota; kingdom Metazoa; phylum Nematoda; class Chromadorea; order Rhabditida; family Neodiplogasteridae; genus Pristionchus; species Pristionchus pacificus. The sequence continues at coordinate 21,427,614 of CM026579.1, forward strand.
CAAGAAAATGTGAAATTTAATAATAAAAAAAGACTCGAGCGCACAAGAGCACAGATCGCTGTGCTCTTTGAGGAAATTCGATCCTTTTGCCAATATGATCCTTCAGTAAGCGAGCTGTTGCGGACTTTTGCATTGCTGAATCGCTTCGTCACTCGAGCTCGAAATACGGGTCGCCGTCTCTTCATTTCGCGCACTCTCTCGCCTCTCTGACCGGTGAGAGAGCGCGTGAAATGAAGAGACGGCGATCCGTATTGCGCACTCTACACTACACTGATCTCAGTTTATCAATTGGCGATAATGCCTTTGAATTTACACTTACATTGTACACCGATACACATATAATCATCAGCACATTTCCCATGCAATCCAAAGGTCAACCCACCCCAAATTCTCAAATATCAGTAGGAAATTCCCGGAACAAGACATTTCCTCCCCCATTACTCACTTCCCCCCATCTTCCCATCCTAATTACTGCGCTTCCTACTGTATCGCGGCCGAGATTCTCTGCGCTCTCTCACTTTTTCATTATCTCTCGCCGCTCTCTGCCTCCAGGCACTCTCCCCTCCTTGCCTCAACAGCGGTCGAGGATCGAATGACAGAAGCGGCCGTCGGGGCCTACTATCTATCCTCGCTCCCTCTATTCTCCGTCCTCTCCCTTCTATCCGAGAGCCCCCTAGAAGGGACCTGTTCAAGACGAGTTCATGTTGAAATTTCTTGTAAAGATTTATCTAGATGATTTGTTTCATGTCAAGCCTCGAAAAGCAGAAAATTTCGAAAATTCGTATCCATCCCTCATGTTCTCTCCCCTCCCGAACTGGATAGGACCTTCCCGCGTGTTTGCTTTGGCCTTCGATTAGAATTACTAGTGCGAATTGGGAATGTTCTGGAACGGCGTCAGAGTCGGGAAATGTGCCTTTACAGAAATATAGGGTAGCGCTACTAAATTTATGTCCAATCAATTGTTTATCAACGTTTTGAATGAGACATTAGAGGCTGCTTCTAGATTCGAAATCAAAGAATGAACCATTTTATTTTACGATAGTTTGCTTTGTTGAATCGTTGTGCCTTTTTCATGAGAGACAAAAATGCTACTCTCCGTTGAGTTTCACCAATTCATTGAATTCGCTTTGACGCTAAAATTTCTGATGATTTCTGAATAAATAATAAAATACACTCATGATAAATTCTTACCTTCTGATATTAATTCTAACAAAGAATCGTAAGAATTTTCGTGTATTTTATTCATATTGCCATTTTTGCGCAAATTAAATCCATAATTAATGAAGGCTCAGTCGCCGAATGCAGTCCATCGTCACATCTCCGTCCCTGCACGACGGCGGCGGCGGACGAGGTACGGTAGGCAGTTGACATACGAGATTACGGTAAACGAGGTATGGGTAGGGGATTGCGGTAGGTGAGGTACGGTACGGGATTACTGCACAGCACGCTGACTTTTTCATTTATACGCTCAAAATGATGGAGCGAGTTCGGGTATGTTTCACGTACACCTTTTAGTATCGATCTTTTTGAAATGTGCTCATTAGTGGAGTAAAAAAATATGGATAAATATTAACTTTTATTTTAGAATCCGCACCATCGCAAGAGCCTGACAGCAGCACAATCGATCAGGTCATTAAACCTTTTCTGTTTTTTTGTAATATTTTTATTTCCGCTCTTGACCTATTGCACACAATCGTTCGTGTAGAAACTGTAATCCCTTTATCTAATGTTTCTAATTTTGCCATCATTCCTAGCCTTTCTGTAACTCAACGCGGTCTTGCTTTGATAATAATTATGTGCTTTTGATAACCTCTATTATTGAATTGATCATTAGTTTCACAATTCTCTAATTTAGCCATCATTCCTAGCGTCGCTGTAACCCAACACCGCGGCACCTTGTTTCGGTTATCCCCTTCGCGCGCAACCCGACCCTCTAACGTTCATGTGATATTGGATAGTGCCCTAGCTGCCTGTGCGAAAACGCGGTCAGGGGTCGATTTCCTGCTCGCCTCGAGCTCTAAAACACGTATTATATCCTTTTCCCACAGTCTTTCAATTGTCGGAGAGCTGAGATAGTGTGTGAAATGAAGAGACTAGGGCCTTTTTTCGATTCTAGAATGCAACTACAAGGCAAGCAAAGGCGCCTAAGTCATCCGAGAATCCGCCGGTAGAGTCTCTTCTGCCTCGGGGACCTCTCAGATTTCAATCGATTCGCAGCATAGCGAATGACGCAAGTGGACAATTGCGAGAGCAATGGTGTTTGACAATAAGGCTTTTTTATGGATTATGAATGATATAATTGTTGATAAATACCATATCCCGACACCACAAACCTGTCGAGTTATGAACTCAACTGAATGGTTCATAGTGAGATTGTTCTGGCCAGCCAGAGTCTAGCAAGCATAAAATAGCCCTTTTCTCTTCACCCAAATTATTCCCTCATGCCCTTTTGCCAAAACGAATAAGTACGGGGCATAATGAGCCACTTCCTAGTCAAACAAAGTCGTAAGTGTGGCCAAACACTGACAAACAATTGCCAATTGCGCAATTGAATATGCGAGAATGTGGCTTCTCATGGATTCTCCAGATACTAGTTTTACTCGCTGTTCAAGACCCATCTTCTTCCTATCGTCGGATCCATCCTAGGCTCATTATGATGGTGCCGGACCCCGGCATCAGCGGCTAAGAGTCGTCTGTCTCCAAAAAAACCAGAAGACAGTTGGCCTATCCCTAGGTCCTCCTCCCTGGTCACTGATCTTACTTTGAGCTTTGTGATGCCCGCTTGTTCTCTTCGCCGTTTTCATTCATAATACAACTCCATAGAATCCTTACTTACTACTTTTTGATTGTTTTCTTTCCTCTCCATCCCCATATCCTTTTCCAGTCTCCCTATTCTCTCCATCCTCTTCTTCATCCATTCTCTCCCGTATAATGCATGTCCGTATGCAAACATTACTTGCGTGTGCTTGCCAGGATTAATGAAGAGGCCTCTTATCTGTTCTCGTCTCTCCCACTTTGCATGCTCTCTTGCCAGAGCACAGCTAGAGATTACTAGCACTTATCCGTGCTAGAGCCTGGTGCCCGGGATCCGGTACCAAGAGGGGGCCCTAGGATGGTACCGAGACCACCCTCGAGAGAGCATGCAAAACGAGGAGTGCGCGCCCTACTCGAGTACACTCAGGACCCTCAGGCCGAGATTACCGTAACCCGACACTCAATGAGAGGCTAAATTGAGGATTATGCGAGTGCTCATTAGGGATGCGCGCGAGCGGGAGAAAAATGGGGAATTTGGCTCATTAATTCGAGGGTACGGTATCCGTTTCACTATCATTGTCATCCAAAGTTTTTGTTCAAATAAAATATGGGATTAAATTAGAAACCCATGCTTTGGCCTTCCTAAGCAGCAACGCTGAAACACATTTCATACTTCAAATATTCTTTTCCGAGTATGCGTAGTGCGCATCATGACGGATTTGAGAGCAAGACAGAAACGGAGGATCTGGCTCATTAATTCGAGGTTACGGTATCCGTTTCATTATCATTGAGAACGAAAGTTAAGTAATTAAATGAATCTGGAATCAATTTTAGTTATTTTTTTTTTGTAGAGACGGTGATCGACTATGAAATTAGAGAACTCACTGCCCCTTCTTAACAACATTTTTTTTTCTTTTTCAAAACTTTTTTAAACTATGGCAGGGGGATACAGATGAGAGTGAGCGGAATAAAAACAGAGGATTGAGCTCAATAGATAAAGTTGAGGACAGACACCGTTTCAAATTTCAACCTTGCAAAAAAAATTGAAAATTATTATTATTTTTGGGAAGCAGAGCGAACGGAATCAGAAAAGCGACCAATTCTCGACTCTAAGTGGAAGGTGTGAAACATATTTCAAATTCACACGTTATATTGATTATCGATACTAGAAATTATTAGATTTTATTCACAATCGTTAACTGTTTGAAACTACTCATTTTCATGACACCCTATCAAAATTATGCCAGCCGTTAGTACGCTATACTATATTTGATAATACAGCCCATTTTTCTTCCCGTGCAATCTTTACACCTACCTATCGGACAAAATCATAGACAAAGCAGTGCTCCGGTAATCCCTGATAGCCCTCGGTTTCTTACACCGAAAAGGTGGCGGGCTATTCAAAGACCGAAAGTGTACCTCGGTAATCCAGCCCCTCTATCGGACCCGCACATTCCTTACACCTCCTGGGCAGTTCGCCGCGCGTGTAGGAGGTACCAATTGAGTATTTTGAAGCTCATAGCTTTGCAGACAATGCCTTGTTCTTGGCTTTTAAATCACAATGTCAGGAATTGTTTTTTTGAGTATTCTCTGGTGTCTTACACCCCAAGGTGGCGGGCATCCCAAAGGCCAGAAGTGTACCGGTAATCCGATCATTTCTTTAGCGGGCGCTAACAGCTCTGTGTCTTCCGGCTTTCCGCCATCCGCTTTTGATCAGGGAAATGACAGGTGTTACTAGGGACCGGTGACTTCTGTTTGGCAATTAGTCCACTAGTAATTAGATGTACTGATGAGTCAACATAATTGCAATGGTGTTGCAAGGTGCGTTTGGGTAGCATGCATATTCATTTTTAATTTCGCCAATAATGAAAGAGCAATTGTCGAACCCCTTCCACCCTGGCCTTATGCTGAACTTGAAACGTATCCCCTAGCATTGCCCAATTCTGCGCAACGTATCGGGTCCAGCCGTCTTGGCTCATCAGTTACAGTCAGAAGTGGTTCTCCGGTCCGATTACTCAGTTCTGAGAATTGAGACACTCACTCATCGCTCTTGGCTCTTTAATCCATTCCTGGAGAGGCAAGTGCATAATTCTCTGACTCTCTCAGTTTCACGCGCTATTTCGCTTTCTCTGCCTGCTCAGAGTTCCCGGGGGGTGGAGTTAATCAACCCCCAAGTGATCCCAGCAGCGGCTGACAGTTGCGTAATGACGTTCTCTGAATCTCTCCATTACCCCTTGTCTCTCTCATTCTCTGACCTCCCACAGGGTGAGTGTGGTACCCAGTGCTGTCGGCTGTTGACAGACCGCCCGGGGTGCCGGCCAGAAGCGCACCAGATGATTTGAATCATCTTCCTATACTAGTCCATTCTTAAAAGACTAAGAAAATCTGTCATTGGCTGTTTTCTACTGATCTTGATGCTCTGTAGATTTGGACCGGTTAGGTTTCACATACTCTTGATAATCTCATGCATGGTATTCTTCGATGATTCTGTCGTGGTTTCGCTTAAAAAAAAACTAAAAATGTGAATTTGATGCAAAATTATTATTCTCTCACCGCCTGTGCTCTCTCTCCATCTCAATACTCTCTCACTCCACCTGGATGCTCTCTTAGGTCCACAGTACCAGAGGCTACTACCATCAGCCGTGGGCCATCCAACCCAACCCTCTTCTCACTCTCCCCCTTTCACACGATCTCTCGCTCTCTCTCTCTGACTGTCTGTCACTCTCCTCTACGCACAGTCTCTCGGTCTGTCTGACCTGCTCGAGAGATGACAGTCTGGCTCATTGCAATCCACTTAGCACCGTATCGGGGCATAATCCTAGCTGCTAAGCATACTGGGAGATGGTCATTGTTTCACCGATTATCTCATTTTTCGATCTTTGCGTGATGATGTTTCGGTATTGAATTACTATCGGAATCAAAGCCGTTTTGCGCTGGATAGTTTTTCAAGTCGAGAAAAAAATGAAATCTGATCGAAGCGATCCACTTTGCACCGTATCTAGCCGGCAGCTGTGTTACTGACGGCTAACACCACTTGAGTGCGGCAAAATACAAAAATGTTTTGGAATCAACAGTGTTGATAAGATGATCTCTAAACAAGTGGTTTACAATTAGGCACAATGACTGTCGTCGTTTCTAGAAATTTTTGAAGGGATGCTAGAATATAACTGGGGCAATCCACTTAGCACCATATTGAGCTGGGCTACTCTGTTGAGCACACACTTGGAGACTGTGAGGAACGGGAGGGGGGTCATTGTCTCTTAGTATCCCCAAGACCGAGATCATATTCTCAAATCATATTCTGTAGAAATGCAATATGTTTCACATCCTTTCTATATTTTTAAAGTGTTCGAAGGCGTTGATGTCGTGTCATCTACACATATTAATAAAAAAAAATACAAATTGTAAATATAATTCCAGAACCGTCTCGCCCAGCCGACGCTCTTTCTCGCCGGCACGCTCGCGCCGCAGAACAAGTATTTCAAATTTTAAATATTTTTTGAATTCGCGCCGAAAAATATGCGAAAAAGGCGATCGCGTCCAATTTTGCATTACACCGAGTTGAGTTACGTTTCACAGTTAAAATCGGTTCGCCTTTTTGTGTGATCTTGTAAGCTATTCGAAAAAATAACAATAATATTTGATCTGTGATCTTTGATCTTTGATCTCTGCAGTTTCGACGATCCGTCCTTGCTCGCCTCTTCCTCGTGGCCCCTGCTGACAGCGGCCGGCTGCAGCTCGACCACTTCCGGTTTGATCTTTGGTCTTTGGTCCTTGATCTCTGATCTTTGATGTTTCATTACCTCGAGAAATATCAGGCCTCCTCCAAACCACCTCTCCGAGCAATAACAACCCCAGTACAAGAAAAGGCGAACGGAATCAGAGGTGAATTCAGGGTTTCGAAACTTACATTTCAATCCCGATTTAACAAAAATAATTTTGAAATTACAGCAACATGCCAGCAGCGTCATCCTCAACAAGTCTCCTGGATGCCACTACGCCATACGGTGAGTATTAACTGAGGATCCAGTAGCGAATAGTAAGACAGTATTGATCAATGTTGGTATATCAAATCGATGCAGGCCCCACCTCCTCATACTACAATGCTGCAGCTGCTGCGGCTGCGACGTATCCGGCGTGAGCACTCTTATATTCTCATCCTAGTCATCGAATTAAAACTCTTTAAATCCGTTTGGTTTTGGGGGTGTTTTGGATGGAGTTAGTAGGGGGGACCGAATGATATCGTGCGTTTAAAATGCTCAGCAAATGAGATGTGCTGGTTAGCGAGCGATCGATTGTCTAGGAGAGAGGCAGGGAAGAGGTAGGGGAGAGGAGGACAGTTGATCTACCGCCTCCTCCCGGTCTCTTCCTTTCTCCGCCCTCTCGAACGTTTGTCAAAGGTCAGCTACGAGTGGAATGGAAAATAATCGCACGATACCGAAAATGATCGTTTTACAGCTACTCTGCAATGTACTCTGCGAACGCTGCGCCGGCCGCTGCTGCCGCCTATTATCAACAGATGGCCAGCAGTGGGGCACTTCGGTATGATTTATAATGATCCAAAGCGCAGTATTGTCATAAAATCCGGATAAATAAAAGTGATTTGTTAACAAAGAACCGTTGCAGCCTACTATCAGCAAAAGGCGAGCAGTTGCGCATTGAAATTGATTAAAGTAGATTAAAGTAGATGATTAAAGTAGGTGAAATTGATTAGAACGTTACAAAAGCGCTATTTTATGCAACAGATCGAACAGATGATCGAAATCAAAGGTCTCATTTACCGTTTCCCATTTATAAGCTTCAGAATATTTTTCACCAGAATTATAATTCCCGATGCTTTGGGATGTGTTTCGCATGCTCCTGAAAGGCGATTGTGAATGAAACAAATCGATTTCGGACGATCGAGAGATGAAAAAAAAACTATAAATGAAAACATAACTATAAATTTCACTTTGCAGCAATCCGAGCACCGCAGCTGCAGCCTCTCTGCAGTACGCCCTCGGCAGCACTGCTGCAGCTGCTGCGAGTGCTCCTTATTATGGTTGGTTCCTCATTCCTTCGTGCGCCCTGCTCAACTGAGGTCGCTTACTGTTTTTCATGTCGATTGGAAGTAGTTAAAAGGTGCAGTAAAAAGGCATCACATTAGAGTTCCGATGCGATTACAAATTAACAAATCGTAAGCAATTTTCTCAGCTTCCACAACATAGATTGTGCAGATTTGCATAACCTTGTAGAATTCCTAAATACTGTGGTGGATAAATCGTAGCCTTCGCGTCTGTTGCACAACAAGACAGCGCCTAATTGATTGCGCTTCCCTTAATTGGACTGCCTTGCGATTGGCCAATTAGTGTGCGAGGCTTCCCGCTGAGATCTGTCGAGTTTTGCCTCAATCAAAGATGGGCAAATCTTATAAAAGTGTATCGTGCGTTTCAAATGCTCAGCAAACTCAATGTGCTGGTTAGCGCATTGATGTAGCATGAGAGCAGATGAGAGCAGGTAGATCACTAGCCTCCTCCCGGCCTCTTCCTAACTCCGCCCATCGAACGGTAGTCAAAGGTCAACGACGAGTGGAACGACAAATAATTTCACGATAAAAATAGTAAATTAAAAAATATATGATTACCTGTGCGAACTGAGCCAATTGTGTGCTCGATCGGACCAAGGACCTGTTGGCAGCGGCTGCGAGGGATAAGCTCGCGCCCTGATCCACTCATACCAACAGTTTTCGTGGTGTAATGGTCAGCATGGATGCCTTCCAAGCATTCCACGGGTGTTCGGTTCCCCCCGAACGCAGAAATGTTTTGCTGATTTTTCAAAAAAAAAAGAATGCAAAATATTCTCTCTGGCCGGGAATTGAACCCGGGTCTCGCACGTGACAGGCGCGGATACTAACCACTATACTACCAGAGATATGAGTGTGAAAGTGAGAAGTTGAGCTAATCAAGCATCGGAAAATTCAACGAGAATGTGCATTAGATGATGCCATTTGATGTCAGCTTCCACTTTGATTGATAAAAAAAAGCAGCGTCAAATACTACGTTTTTAAATTAGTCCGGGCATAACGAAATTCCGCGTACTCAATTCGTTTATGTTTGATTTCCATGCTTTCAATCAATATTTTTCATGTTTTTCATTGTAGCCGGCAAAAAACAACAGCTAGGAAGTATTAAATCCCATTTTGAAGCAAGCGAAATCTATTTGAACGTATTTATAAGCATTTGGTGTGGTCGGGCGCCTTTTCCGATAATCGTCAATTTCCCCATACGCGCGTACAATTTATTTGTCAAGTTTTGTGAAAAACGTAATAATTCATTCATTATGCCACTCATTATGCCGATTTTTACCACATGACTGTAGCGGAATAAACGTTGAATAAACACGGAATAAATTGAATAATATTCATTGCCAGGCTCTCTGCTCTCCTCCTCCGCAGCGGCTACCAACTACGACTACACTGCTGCGTATGGCGCGAATTACTATGGAGGCTTCAAGAGCTACCCGTATGGGCTGAATAGTGCTTATCAGGTACAGCAGATTGCCGTTTCTGCGATTGACACTAGCACGAAACGGGTAAAACATGGGAAAATATATCTTTCATATTTCATGAACGTATTCTTTATAAAGTGACTATTTGTCCATTTCTAAGCAGTTTACCTTTTATTTATTTTTTGCAGTCAGTAAAATATATGTAAAAAAATGAATGATTTCTAACTGATACTTCAACTTAAAATTCCAGTCCCTCTCCTCCACTCTCGATGCGTCCGCACTGAGCTCGTTTGCGCCCAAAGGCGACGGCAAGAAGTGTAAGTTTATCCACTATTGCTGATATATCGGGTTTCCTGTAAGAGTGTAGCAAAAAGAGCTCTTATTTCCACCCACAAAAACTTTGGGTCCCCGATTTCCATGAAACTTGGTAGGTATGTACCCTCTGGGGTCAGGAGGAGCTCCATCTACTTGGTTTGGTCAATTATCGATTTTATCGATTTTTTAGAGCTGAAACTTTGAAAGGCCATAACTACCTTCATTTTCATCGCACAGCGAGCTGAAATATACCATTGGATTCCTCTCGAAATTCTCTACAAAAAGTCGAAAAAGCACATTATGAAAAAATTTAGTCTTCGGTCTCAAAAATCGATAAAACCGATTTTTCGACTATAAAACTAAGTTTTTCTCGAAAATTAACCGGAAACACAAAAGTTTTTTTTTCAAAAATAGTTTTTTCAAACCCATTATGAAGTCACCACGTCGATCGTTCACGATATCTCTGGCCCCGGGAAGTCGTTTACTAGTAGAGCCCGAACATAGCCGATTAAACACCTTTTTGATCATAACTTGCTTCAAAATGGACGAATCAGGATTTTAAAAAAAGGGAAACGTAGCTTTCAGTAAGCTGAAAAAAAGTGTTTACTCAAAAAAATCATAGGACTTCCCGTTTTCAAGTTGTTCAGGGAGAACCGCTTTTTCAGCTGGATTTCTCACTTTTTGACGGCGGGAAAACGCTTTTTGCGGTTTCTAAGCTTCGATAAATTTTATATTATTTATTTATTTTGATATTTTAAACACTCATTCCGAAATATTCCACATTCCGTTCGGTTTTTCCCTCATTAAGAGTTTACGGAGGCCCCGAAGAACCCCAGACCGAAGGGATGGGCTCTTCGATCGACGAAGAAAACAGGGAGATATGATCCGGTTGCAAGGAAATTGGTCGATGATCTCTTCGAACAATACTTCAGCAATGGAAAGACGCTTCGTCCCGATGAAGCTGAGAAGAGAATGAGAGAGCGAAATGATATTCTGCCTGCCCAGAGAATGACCTTTGATCAAATCAGAAACAGAATCACGACTCTCCTTTCACAGAAGAAAGAACACCAGAGGAAGGAGCATGGAAACAGACAGCGGAGATACGTGAAATTGATTGATGATTTCGAGAGAGATTTGGCTGAGGAAGGAATATCATTGGATGACATTGAGGAGGAAGTTGATTTGGAGAGACCCCTTGATGAGGATGATTTGATTATCACCTCAGACGAAATCTACGATTTAGTTCATTCTAATATGGAATTCTTCGATAACCCGTCTTTTCTGATTTTGGCGAATTCGAACAGTAATTGAAATGATTCATCATGTTCTCTCAATATGTCGGATCTTGTGACTTCCCACGTCCAAACGTTTCCGGTTTCCACGTTCCCGGGGAGGAGAAGAGGGGAAAGGTGAATGAGGGAAAAACCGAACGGAATGTGGAATATTTCGGAATGAGTGTTTAAAATATCAAAATAAATAAATAATATAAAATTTATCGAAGCTTAGAAACCGCAAAAACCGTTTTCCCGCCGTCAAAAAGTGAGAAATCCAGCTGAAAAAGCGGTTCTCCCTGAACAACTTGAAAACGGGAAGTCCTATGATTTTTTTGAGTAAACACTTTTTTTCAGCTTACTGAAAGCTACGTTTCCCTTTTTTTTAAAATCCTGATTCGTCCATTTTGAAGCAAGTTATGATCAAAAAGGTGTTTAATCGGCTATGTCCGGGCTCTACTAGTAAACGACTTCCCGGGGCCAGAGATATCGTGAACGATCGACGTGGTGACTTCATAATGGTTTTGAAAAAACTATTTTTGAAAAAAAAACTTTTGTGTTTCCGGTTAATTTTCGAGAAAAACTTAGTTTTATAGTCGAAAAATCGGTTTTATCGATTTTTGAGACCGAAGACTAAATTTTTTCATAATGTGCTTTTTCGACTTTTTGTAGAGAATTTCGAGAGGAATCCAATGGTATATTTCAGCTCGCTGTGCGTTGAAAATGAAGGTAGTTATGGCCTTTCAAAGTTTCAGCTCTAAAAAATCGTTAAAATCGATAATTGACCAAACCAAGTAGATGGAGCTCCTCCTGACCCCAGAGGGTACATACCTACCAAGTTTCATGGAAATCGGGGACCCAAAGTTTTTTCTAGTGGATGGCATTGCTACACTCTTACAGGAAACCCGATATATATCAAAGTTCAAAAAAAAGCAAAGTACTGGAAAATGGCTGGCTCAGTCCACGGGACTCCGAGAGATGCAGAGAACACTGAGCGAGAGTGCGGAGTCGATTTCGGTTCTAAATAAAAAATTTCCAGCCAAGTCCTCCAAGAAGAAGAAGGTCGGCGGGTCGGCGTCACCGCCTGAGGTGAACTTTTTTGGCGAAGTTTTAATTTTATTATTTATATTATTTTATTTGCCACGGCGGCCCAGCCAACAACGAAGTATGTGGAAAACATTACGCTTGTAACAGCCATGAAACACATTCGATTTCTCTCGTCCCCTGTTTTCGTGACTTGTCAAAAATCCCTACAGTTTCCGATTCTCTACTTCTGATTTCCAATTCCAAGGCGTCCAGGCCTTTTGATAGGAAATATAAAGTTCCCCGTCCTGACCAATTCCCGGAATTCCCGGTTCCAGGCCCAGTACGTTCGTGTTTTCGTGCGGGACCTCGACGACGTCTCGGTCATGGCTCCCTCTTTGCTTAGCCTCTTAGCCCTTAGAATAGGGCTTTTTTGGTAATTAGGGTCGGTATAAACCAAACTCCGGTCCCCGGTCCCTACTAGAGTTCGAAATGCGGGTCGCCGTCTCTTCATTTCACACACTCTCTCGCCGCTCTGACCGGTGAGAGAGCACGTAGAATGAAGAGACGCGCGACCCGTATTTCGAACTCTAGTCCCTACCTAATCTTCGGTTCCAGGCCCAGTACGTCCGTGTCTTCGTGTGGGACCTCGACGACGTTTCCGTCATGGCTCCCTCCCAGCTGGAGATGGCCCAGCGACTGGCGCCGGCTGCCAGCCAACCGCACGTGCTGCGGCAGGCCGCGCATCAGGTGCCGTAATCAATTAAATATTGATTTTTAGGGATAGATGATGAGCTAAAGATGAAACGAAGTGGCAGCGTATCAGTAATTAACTCAAATTGAGGAAATACAAAGGTCAAAGATAAATTGAGGATTTGTTCTAACCGATATGAACGACTTCGTTATTAACTCTGAAAGGCATCATCCAGTTTTCATCCTCTTATGAAACGTAACCCATAGTCACATATTTCGGTCACATATTTCGAAAAATTATAATTTTTAGGTCTCCCTGCTCGCCTTCCCCTCCTCCACCGACAACCACCTGGACATCAACGATCATGAGGTTAATAAATCATTTTCATAAAATTCAGAAAATCATGAAAAGGTAAAGGTCTTAAAAAAAGAGCAAATTTGGTAGCAATTTTTGATTCATACGAATGATTCAAAATCCATTTTCTGATTCGAAATCGCCTTTTCAGTTCTTCCAAGTTTGCAACGCGGACGATGCCGTCGTCGAGGAGCCTTCGGGTGATTTTAACATTTTTTTTTAATTTATTCAAAATATTTTTGTTAAAAATACTCAATAATTAGCAGTTTCACAGCAAAAATGAGTGATTTTTAAGACATTTTTTTAAAAATAAAATTACGGAACGCTTGCAGCAGCCGCTGCAGCCCCTGCAACCGCGACCCCTGCAGCAGGAGGAGCGGAAGGTGGAGAGGAGGGCAGTGCGGTGACTAGCACAACGACGTGGGTGGTCGTTGATCTTTGATCTTTTAAATTTAGTATGGTCTTTGATTTTTGATTTTCATTATCGACTATCGGGATCACAATTGGTGCTTATTTTGTTATTTTTTTGGATCCGAAACGAAACTAAAGCAACGAGCAATTGTCGCTCTCGATCCCACTCTGAAACATATCCGAGCATTTTTAGCATTTGGAAAAAATAAAAAATAATTTGCAGCACTCGCAGCGTCACATCCGAGGCTGCGCGGAGAGTGGCGGCCAAGTATGCACATTTGAGACAGGTGTATGGGGAGTACGCGGTGAATAGAGGAAGTGAGTTGGCATGAACATTAAGTGTGCTTCTGCTATATCGTTCTACAAATGTTTTATGGAAAGCGAACCAAGGAAGTGCGCAATTTTCTTTACTATCTTTTTTAGTATATGTTTCACCTGCAATTCAACATAATGTATAAGTATAGTAGTGAACAATGTTTGTCGGTTGTAAAATTACAATGTAAAATTTAAAAAAATAATACGTGAAAATTCAATTCATTCAGACCTTCTCGACCTCTGCCGCCCCGCAGCTTCCAAAGACTTCGAGGAGTCTCTCGCCACAGTGGATGCGATGCTCGGAGGACGGACGCAGAATGTGTTAAGATGTCTGGAGATCGTTACGGCGAGGTAAAAACTCTCTAACTTTGCAATACTCTATTGTCGGCTAGAAAAGACCGATCGAAATTAAGAGATTTTTGCACAAAAGGAGGAAGATATGGAGCGTAAATTTCAGATCCAACCAATCCATGGACAAGTACGCCAACGTGATCATCTCCAATGAGAGCGTCGTTGCGCAGGTTCGCTAAAAAACCGTAAATAAAATTTTCGATAAAATAATATATACAATAATATATATACAATAATATATGTTGGACCTGACATTTAGAATATTCATCGTTTGTTGTTCAGGCCGCTCAAATGCTATTGATTGGTGCCGCTCCCTACGTTCCGCTGGAGAACCTGTTCAGCTGCGGAAAGGTACGGAAACTATTTCTCAAAAAATATTTTGATATCATCACCAAATGAACTACCATTCGAATGTACCTACTTGGAAAAGACTGATGTTGACACGCATTCAGATGCTCTTTAGGCGGGCTGACGACTAGATGACTTTAGAAGGCATTTAATTTTGTTTGTATGTCGCTTAATTGCTCTTGTTTTCGTCTTTTGTTTTGCATATGATTTTTGACAGAATGACCAACCGGTACCGTTCGCATTTCCACTTCTTCTCATTTGCTCCACTGCTGAAACTCAACCGTTCCCTGAATCGCGAAAAAATGAAAAACTCAAATCCAATGTTATAATTTTCAGCAAGGCAAGGAGATGATTCTCGAGCGGCTGGCCGCGCGCTTTGGCAAGGTATCACATTTTTAAAATCAGTTAATTAGCATAATTAATTTTAATTAATTAATTAATTAATAATTATAATTCCAGAAGTGCACCTTCGTGGTCGTCTCGAGTAGTGGCGAGACGCAGAGCATCGCGAGAAAGGTATACGAATTAGAGAGTGCCGTCTGCTTTTCGCATACTCTCTGCCGCTCTGACCGGTGCGAGAGTCTGGGAAGTGAAGAGACGGCGGCGACTTGTATTTCGAACTCTAGTAGAAAATTAATTTAAACTCTAATATATTTGATATATTTGCAAAACTAAAAAAGTCAACTATATTTTTCGAAAATCAGCGAGAAATCTCGAATACGTTTCACAGCGGTCATGTATGCCAAGCGAGGCGATCTGGTTCGATGGCATTGCCTTCAGATGTGCAGGAAAAAATTGAAATTTCAAGAAAATGGTTTCCAGGAGCAAATGGCTGCGTGGCCGGTGACCTCAGCGGACAGTTTCCACGCACTCTACGCGGCGCAGAGCGACTACCTACTAGGATCGGGCAGATGATTCTATGAATTATCGGTTTCTATCACCCAAATATTGATTTTTTTCTCTCAAAATTACCCCTTTTGTTGCTTCTATCGATTTATTTTAACGATTTATGATTTTCGAAGTAACTCAACAATGATGCTACTTATATGCCGATCGTTGCCAGATTTCCCTTGCTTGTGCTACTGATTGCTTCGATGTTTCAATATTCTTGTTCGTGATAAAATATTCATGAATAAAATATGATGGCAGTACGTAATCAGCGAAAAAAATTGAAAAAAAATCGCTGCAAGAGCGTTAGTAGCAAAAACCTCATATAGAACAGGAATACTGAAGGTTATGTTTCAAATTGCATACAAATGCTCGGAATGAGAGATTCGCTTTAATGAGACCGAGACTATGACTGAGAACTCAAGATAATTATAAATAATGAGTACAATTGCTAGTAATTCAGACTTTCTTTTTTTTTGTACGACCCCCATTGTAACTACGTTCGACCTGGATAAATGATGATGATGATGACTTCTTCTCTTCATTAATCGCACTTGGCCGGTAGCCCATATCGCTCCGCCATCCTCACTCTGTGCTCGTCGAGTTCCTTGCTGATGTCGGGAGAGGAGAGCTGGGCACGTATGGCGAGGATCTGTCAGAGTAGCTATTATCATCTCTCTTTTCAAACTATCACTTTCAGTATCTCATGGTTTTCTTTTCTTCTCTAACAGTGACTTAATCCGCCTCTCATCATTTCTCTCGTCAAAAGAACATTCGAAACGGAAGAAGTGCACCATCTCTATTCTTCACCTTAGCCCTCATCACATCGTGGTCGGCTTCATGTAGAACGACGTCGCGAATCTGAAATTTGCCTACTATTTACAATTCATTCAACAACAAAATATTTCACAAGGGCATTACGATACTCGAGTAATTCTTGTTAGAGAACAATGAATAAACGAAGGTATGGGAAAGGGCTAGTTCGGATATGTTTCAAGGATGATTCAAGATATAATGCGAATTGTGCGAACGATTTCTCTTCTCCTTTGTAGGGCAAAAAAATATATATAAATGACCAAAATATACAAAGAGAAGTTTTAAATATTTTTATAGCAGCACAAATCAATTTGAATTGATTTTTTGCCCCCTTTTAAAATGTGTGAGTACGACATGTCGAGCGGGGTCGAAAATTGATGAAGTCATACGAAATTAGTATTCCATACCAATTTTGCATACAGTTGTGCCTCGAGCGACAGTAGGGCGATTGATTCATCGATGAATGAGGGGTCCGCCTGATATCAGTCAGAACAGTATTTGAGGGGTCTTTTTACGATTATGAGTTGGAATAGAGTAATTTTTTTCGAAACTGAAATAGAAGCTGAAAAGAAATGCCGAGGATAGTCAACGAAATTTTAAAAAAAACAAAAACAAACTCACAATCATAGCCGATCTCGCACTTCTGAACTGCTCGATCATCGCGGGAGTGGGAGGCATTGTGGACGAATTGGAAGTCGACAGAAAACGATAGAATCTGATCTGAACATAACAATATCCGGTGGTCAAAGGGAAGATATGTTAAATTTTGACGCAAAGTTGATAAAGTTTATAATTAGTCGTGAAAACCGTAAAAGGGTGCGACGTAACGCTTTTGGCGCGCAGAATAGTCAAAACGTGATAGTGAGTGACTGGATTGGAAAGCGTATTTTCGAACCAAGAATCAAGAAGGACCAAGAAGAACGCGAACCATACATGAACCATGAATATGAGAAGGCAAGAGTGTGCAGACAAGTAGATATAATTCGATCGCTACTTGGATCAGAATGGCAGCCCAGAGAGCGCAACTGTGCAAACATGGTGTGACCTTTTGAGGAGCCGAGCGCCGTTCAACCCACACATTTCCTCCTAAGTATGGCCTGTTGTTGAACGTATTTGTCATTTTATTGCAATTCGCTTTCTCAGATTTCTCCTCATGACTTGTGAGATAGCGAGGAACAGAGGGGGGAGATCGGAGGAGAAAGAGGAAGATGCAAGGAGAGAAAAAGCATCAAGAGAATACACTTGAAGGATAGATCTGCCGATGAAATGGAGTGTTGTAATGTTCGATTTTTTGTGTGCATTCTTTCGCCAATCTATCATAAAATAGAAGAGTTTTATTGATAGCCGGCCTCTGGAACGAATCTTGAGCAACTTTAGGCTTCCATCCCTTGACTGTCAAAATTTTTGAAACAGTCGACTGTCTGAGACAGCACATTGGACAGTTTTTGCCATCCCATGGTTGTTGGCATTTTGGCCTAGAATCTTTGATATTATTCGAATGTTTTTTTCCAAAATCCAAAATCGCTGTCCAAAATCGGATGCTAACACAAGTGTTCACTTTTCAGGATTTTGTGAATTCGTTGCAACAATCAAGACTGTCTAAAATCGATCTAGGCGGTTATCGTGCGTTTCAAATGCTCAGCAAACTCAATGTGCTGGTTAGCGTATTGATTGTCTGGAAGAGAGTGGAAGGGAAGAGGTAGGGGAGAGGAGAGCAGGTAGATCACTAGCCTCCTCCCGGCCTCTTCCTCCCTCCTCCCTCCACTCAGTTCGTCAAAGGTCAACTACGCGTGGAATGGGAAATAATCTTACGATATGATCTTTCCTTCTCAAACTGACGTCTTCTAAGTCTAAAGGCATGATGAATGAGCTAAAGAACAACACCTGTCTTTGCGAAATTCCTTATTGTTAGTTCTCTTTGATGGAGTAATTTATTTTTTCTAGAACACGGTTGGATTTTTTTGATTCACAGGAACTCACTATTATAATTACTTCTATTTGAAGCACAACTCATGAAGTAAATGATCTTCGACCTATTTTAGGAGCGTGAGCTCAAATTTTTGTCTTGTGGTAGAATGAGTGAATTTGCAACACCATAATTGGTGGGATGACAGAACCTCATGAAATCTCGCTCAATGAATATTTCTTTAAGAGGGATACTGGGCTCTATCGATACAAATAACTTACTCAAATAATCTCCAGTCATTGAAACATATGTAGTTTCAATATAAGCGAATGATCTTTGATCTCTATCATGAGCCCCATCAACTCAACCTGACGTCTTCTTTTCGGCCACAAGGATGAATGAGTGAAACAACAGCACATGGCTTGGCGAAATAAACAATCTAATTCCATCTGAATAATTTTATATTTTTTAAATATTTTTGACAAGAAGCATCGGTTCAAAAGGTTTTGAACAGATAGTAATTTATCATTGAAGCATATCTCAAACCGAAATTTATTAAATGATTTTTTATCTAAAATTTGTGCAGCCTCCCCCATACGCTCTAGGTAACTGAAGTCTTCTATTCGGCAGCAAGGATGAATGAGTGAAACAACAACACATGTCAGGTGCGGCAAAGAGGAGTCGAGGCCGCGTGGTCTCTCCATTCAGCCTGTTCTCTCATCAGTCAGACAAATCAAGATAGTGCGCAAAAGTGAGAGGGACATGTCATTCTCACAGACGAGTTAAGATAGCTCGCTCGATTCCCCATGCTATCTCGTTACGCTGACCAGTCACAGAGCATGTTCAATATAGAGAGCCCATCGGCAATTCGGAGCATGGCATTCCGAGGATCTTTCTTCTCCCCGCTCTTCCACAAGAACTTTTTGTGCGCTTCCCTCCTGGATCTAAGATTAGCTGCACGCACGTCCGACTGATTCCAAGTAAATCATATTACCTGGGATCAAAAGATAAAGGAAATAATGGTGCATCCACGTCCTGCGATTTTACAGTCATAAGACAATACTATCGTGCGATTATTTCCCATTCCACTCGTAGCTGACCTTTGACAAACGTTCGAGAGGGCGGAGAAAGGAATAGGCCGGGAGGACGCGGTTGATCAACCTGTCCTCCTCTCCCCTACCTCTTCCCTGCCTCTCTCCTAGACAATCGATAGCTCGCTAACCAGCACATCTCATTTGCTGAGCATTTTAAGTGGGACGTAATGGGACGGCCAACTGTTACCTTTATCGGGAACAAGAACACATTGCAACTCAACATAATGAACAGATCAACACGAAATGCATGGCAATGGAAATTTCTTCGCAGATATCTGCGCTTTTCGAATTGTTCGTGTGATGGAAGTGTGATCGTGATTTCGCATTTTCGGGAGGACGGAATATTAAAATTAATCGATTGATTTCGCACGAAATACCACTGATCATGAATCAGACCATCTAGGAGATTCTAATTGACAAGGAATCATGATATCACGAGCCAATTCGCATCATTTTCTCGGGAGAAAATGGAGAGTACCCAACCACATCATCTCTCCATCCTTCCCCGTCTCCTTCCTTTCTTTTGTCTGTGCGACTACTAGCGACTGAGTCACCTTTGGCATTTCGATTTCAAGATCGAGGAATCTCATCCAAATCGAACAATTTTCTCATCAAGAAGCACAGTGAAATCAGCGACGCGCGCTCTTTTCTGATGGAAATCATTGTTTCCACCAAACTGCGTTGGTGATGGTAGTTCCCCTTCAATCTAGGAAGCTAGGAAGCGCGTCTGGATACTACACTACTTGATCACTACTTGAACACTGTGTACAGAACCCTGAAATTCAATCGCAAGTGCCATCTTTTCGTTTTCTTCTCGTGGTCCGAGCATTGAGTAACCAGGACCAAGTATTCACCGTACGAGTGATCCTCTCCGAATTGCATACACTCTCATACCTGTCAGAGAGACGAGACACTGAGTGAAATGAAGAGACGATAACTCCTATTTCAAACTCGAACCGGAAACCAGCGTCAAACGCGACTGAACGATGTTGTTTTCTTGCTGTTTTTTTTTGTCTCTCGTTCATTGTTTCCCTCCTCCTCCCACCGCCGCCGCCGATCCACGCCGAACAGTTGTTCATCAACCCCCTCGTTTCCAGGTATCTGTAAGTGCCCCGAATGTATGAAACCAGAAATGACAGTATAAAATTTGCTCAGATTGATGACTCCATATTAGAGTATATCATTCACTTAGAAGAGTAATCGACTGACTGGCTGACTAGACGCGGCTACAATACGTTTCTCACCCAGTTCTAACGAACAGTCGATCATCTTTGCTCGAGAGAAATAGGGCATTTATCGCGAAAATCA